>JANRMT010062791.1:125471027-125500677 GCA_026402145.1 Polypterus bichir lapradei | reverse complement strand
GAAAATTCTTTGTTAGTTGTAGTAATTATACTTCAACGACACATGATGTTCTATATGGTATTCCACAAGGCTCATACCATTCTATGCAAACGGTTTTTAAGGTGGGCCGGATCTACGAGTTTTTTTGTAGACTCTGGTAATTCTAGTGTTAAAAGTCAAGACGGAGGTAAAGAATTTAGGGGTAACTGTTGACTGTTGCCTGAATTTTAAATTGTATATTAATCAGATCTCTAGGACAGCATTTTTTCACAATTTAGACCTCTAAATTAAACAAAAGTTAGACCTCTTATATCTTTGAAAGATGCTGAGAAATTAGTTCACGCTTTTGTTTTCAGTCGACTAGATTACTGTAACACACTCCTCTCGGGACTACCCAAAATGGACATAAATCAATTGCAACTAGTGCAGAATAAAGCTGCTAGAATCCTAACTAGGAAAAGAAAATCTGAGCACATTTCTCCAGTTTTGATGTCACTACATTAGTTACCTGTGCCATTTAGAATTGACTTTAAAATACTGCTTATCGTTTACAAAGCCTTAAATAATCTCACTCCATCTTATATTTCGGAATGTATGACAACTTACTTTCCAAATCGTAACCTTAGATCTTAAAAAGAGTGTCTGCTTAAGAAGTGGTGAGGCGGTCTTCTGCTGTTATGCACCTAAAATCTGGAATAGCCTGCCAATAGGAATTTGCCAGGCTAATACAGTGGAGCACTTTAAAAAACTGCTAAAAACACATTACTTTAATATGGCTTTCTCATAGCTTCATCTTAGTTAAATCCTGATGCCCTGCATAATCAATTAATTATCATTACTATTCATGGTGGTTCCACAATCCGTACTAACCCCTACTCTCTCTTCTGTTCTTTTTACGGTTTTCTGTGGTGGCGATCTGCCCAAGCCGCGGCCATCCTGAAGTGGCACTCTCCTGTCTCTCTTCCCACAGACTCCCTCTGCTCCAGCCACTGCTTCTGTGTCAATAACCCCCTTGATGAAGAAGACTTTGTGTTCTTTTGAGCAGGAGTCAGGGTAAATGCATCAAGTTTGTCAGATGTCCTCAGAAGTCTTCACTTACCACTTCCTCTTCCGTGTGTCCGGATCCCACCTCCTCATGACGTCACTTCTGGTTCTAAGACTACACCCATCTATTACATCATTTCATGTCTGTCACATATACATAGCAGCCATTTTGTAACAAGCCTCAGTTATGCTTGAAGCTCATGTCTGTAAAGACCTATTGCTTTCAACTGCTGATTTCAAGTATACGGGATGAATCTCCAAACCTTTTACCTTTGTCTTTGTGATTATTTTACAATATATTTGCCTTCTGTATATAATTCACTACAATTTCTACTGTGTGTGTAATTGTACATAAAATATATATTTGATTGGAACCCTTAACAGGGATATCCTGAGGCCAAGTATAGCAAATTGTACTTTTTAAGTAAGAGACTCCCAACATGTATATACTTGAAATATAAGTTAAATAAAAATTTTAATTATTTGTCACTTAAAATCATTGTGTGATAAATTCTGATTAGATATTTTAATTCAGCTTGAAAAATACTGTAAGATTCGCTTATATTGATTCATGTGATGAGATCTTATAACTTAACTAGTCTACATTTTGCATTTTGAGATTTATTTAAACAATGCAGAGACTGCTCTCCCAACAAACAAAGCTATTGGAGCATCCCAAGTTAGACTTCCAACCTCCAGGCTACCAAACACATTACTGGTGTGAAAATGTAATTACTCATGATTGACATTTCCAAAAATGAGAAAATTAGGATTGCTAACTCCCCAAAGCTGCAGTACGGCTAATGTGCTTTCCGAGGGTCAGTGTATGTGACATTGAGGTTCAAAGCGGTAAACTCGCTGTCAGCAAAGTTTCCACCTTGATGCTCTATTTTAGTAGTAATGACATACATTTTCAATCAGTCATAAAATGCAGCAGCTTTATATCAATGTGAACATAATCAAAAACATCTTGTCAGATTAAACCGTGTCTCCCTCTCAAACAAAATTATACCCCAAAAAATGTAGGCTATATTTCTTCAGCTGTTTGTCCGAATTTTGGAATATAGACAAGAGCAAATTTCAGGAATAGAGTAAGCGTTGTCTATGGTAGGCAGCATTTCTTCAACTGTTTACAAACGGTTTGGACTACGTTTAAACCATACTGTTTATGAATGATTGACACATTTTTGAATTAGCTTGGACCTTAAAGAAAGAAAACTGATAATGTGATCACTGCCGTTCTTTGCTTTATACATTTTCCTCTGCTTTCTTATATTTTTTTTATTATGTTTGTAATATCAAGGATTCAAAAAATATTATTTTCTCCATAAAACTTTTTTCACAAAATTGATATTATTTTAGTGCCTTGTTTGTATTATCATCTTGTTTTGATGAAATCCAACATTTAAGGTAACTGATGCTAAAAAATACCATTATGTTTGTTGGGAGCATATTCCCAACTGACATAATCAGGTGACAGTATTGTCATTGTCCACATCTCCGGATACAACTTAAACGTTGAGTGCATTCTTTCTTAGCGATACTTGGTTTCTCCTTTTAGACCTTGACTTTTGATTGTATTGGCTCTGGCAAAAGGTAGGCTTGTTCTCTAGTCATAATCCTTGCTTTGCATTTTTTTTTTAATTTTCTAGTCCATTCTCTCCCCTTTCTCTCCACACAACTGTGGACATGGCATAACAATTGAATTAGGACATTATGGGGTTAATCTCAATATAAATAACTGTTTAGAGAATCATCCAGACCACAAAAATTTGTGATTTTTAATTGACAACTATTTATTATTCATTAAGTATTTTAAATTAGCTAATATTCATATTCCTTTTCTAGCACCACCTGACAGATTTCTTTTTGGTAATGATTTTTATATCAAAATCCTGTTTAAAAATGTATTGTATGAAAAGGTTTGGATAAAACTATAACCACATTAAGACATTACAAAGTGTTATCAACTGAACAAACTGTAGCAAACACTAAGGACAACAGCTAAAGATTTATTGTTACAATGAAAAGTAAACGCTAAAACAAATAAGCAGACACTTCCTTTTTTCAGGGAATACCTGAATCTCCAGAGTACAGAAGCTCTGTTTCTGTCGAATGACCACTTCCTGTGAGTGGTTTGTATATAGAGAGATCCTCCCAGAAAGGACAGGACTTCTTGGCTTTACTCTTCAGAGTTGTGGATGGAAAAGAACAAGAAATTAGCTACAGCACTCTCTCCCATTCAGCTTACCTCACAGGAGCCTTGAAAGTGTCCCCGAAATGCAAGTGCATGACACTACCTATAAAGAATTAAAGCAGTTACTGACTCTATTAAAAAGGCTGTGTATAATCTATCAGTGTTATTAATATTTACATAGATACAGAAATAGTCACAGTAAGCAAAAGATTTCTATCTCTAATTGAATCTGCAAAATTGACAAATTGTGAAAGGTCCTGCTTACTTTCATAATCATCCTTTGCAGTGAACTATTATTAGTGAGATTTAACACTCAAAATTTATTTTTGTCTTGTAAATTGTCCATTTTGTGCTAGTATTTGACTAATTACAATCTGCCCCCAACTTCAGCTCTTATATTTCAAAAATTTCAAAATTTATTACTATTCTGTGAGCCTCACATATACCTAAAATGTTTATGTTAAATAGGCTTTAGCTGTTTGTTTCAAAATAAATGTGTCCATAACTGTCTGGGACTCCTCCTCTGTCCCTTTTTTGCTATGCAACTCTGATGATGCAGCAGTCAAGTGATGAGGGGAGCAGAAGCAAGACATGAGAAAGCTTGAAATGAGGCTTTACTTCTGAAATACCTGCCTTAGTGCCATTACAAATGTTGCCTTTGAGCTCTTCTAATATTTTAATATTTAATATTTAACTAGATTTCCTCATAAATCTCCAGCACTGATAAACTAGTCAAGCGATTGATTCATTATTGTGCAGACCCTCAAGCCAAGTAATTTGTTTAGCTAAATGTCATGAAAGTGTTGGACAATGAGGGAATCCTGAAGTCTGTGCACACAACATTGCTACCAAAAACATCTTGTTGTATTTTCTAAACCAAAATCTGTTATTGAATTGTGACTATGCAAGCGGTAATAGAATAGCCCAACAACATATGTATTATTTCAGTAATGTCTGTTAGCGTTTTTATTACTTTAAATTAACTTCCTGCAGGTATTTAAATCTGAACTTCCTGTTCAGAGAGCGACACAACCAAAACATTATTGTGGAACACAGTTTCACACAGGCTATTCAGAAAGTGTAGTGCATGTGTTTTAAAACAGAATTCTGCTGCAGCTTTATTTCATTGCTTCATGTTAACATTGCTTCTGCTATGCCCATTAAGTGCTGGGAATGTACTTAGTATACAGTATGTATGGATTAACCAGAAAAAATGTAATTGTAAACAGTAACATTTAATGAATAAGGTCATTAGATTAGATTAGATTAGATTCACTTTATTGTCATTACACATGTATAAGTACAGGGCAACGAAATTCAGTTTCATGTGAACAGACAGTGAAATTTCTTAAAAATAAATCAGTCATGTAATACTTCTGGACCACACATTGCATTTTGTATTTGAAATCTTCCTAATATTATTATTATTGACAGAAAAGGAAGCTGACTTCAATATCTCCTCGTAACGCTTAACTGGATGAGCAGGTTGGAAAAGAAATAGATACATTTGACAGCTGTTCTTTCGGCATAATTCCAACAATACTGTGCAAACCTTATTTCAAAAGTTGCAAAGCCCACTTAACAATATTCATTCCTCTGTACTGAGCTCCAATGTTCACAAATCCTTCAAAGTGACCACTTTAGATCTTTTAACCTTAACACCTTTATTAAAGAATCACATTTATATCTGACTGTTCTTAGGTGTAAAAGATTTCAAATATATCAGTTTGTGCTAATCTTTTAGTAAAAATTGTAATCTCACAACTCAAATCGTACTTATCACAATCCGATCACAGAGCTGATGCAGCCTTAATTCACATAGTAAATGCTTTTCTAATCTCTTTCAACGTGGATAATGCCGTCACCATCATACTGCACCTTTGAACTGAAACAGTTTTTGACACAATTGACCATCATATTTTACAACACAGTCTTGATAATTTACCTTGATTTTTAAATTTCTTTTTGTAGGTGTTTTACTTAAACCTTATCAAATTAATGTTAGTGTGTGCAGAACTCTGAAGATAGTATCTCCTCATTTCTGGCTGAAGTTTTGCTGTCCCTTAGGGTTCATTACTGGGATCAATTTTTTTTGCCTGCATTACAAAGATGAAACATTGGATGAGCAAAATAAATTATAATTAGTTAATACTAAATTAATTAATAATCACTTTATTTTAACAAGTCCTAATTAATAGTAAGGCATTACTTTTATTTGTTTGTCTGCTTTTGAGGCATGGCTGTAATTATCAACAAAACTGCATGATTCTTCTTCAGTTGCATCATTATTTTACCTGCATTACAAATATGATACATTGGATGAGTGAAAATAAATCATAAATGTATAATATTAATTGAAAAAGAGAGTGCTGGCAGGGTGGAATGGGTGGAGAAGAGTGTCAGGAGTAATTTGTGACAGATGGGTATCAGCAAGAGTGAAAGGGAAGGTCTACAGGATGGTAGTGAGACCAGCTATGTTATATGGGTTGTAGATATGGCACTGACCAAAAAGCAGGAGACAGAGCTGGAGGAGGCAGAGTTAAAGATGCTAAGATTTGCACTGGGTGTGACGAGGATGAACAGGATTAGAAATGAGTACATTAGAGGGTAGGCTCAAGTTGGACGGTTGGGAGATAAAGTCAGAGAGGCGAGATTGCGTTGGTTTGGACATGTGCAGAGGAGAGGCTGGGTATATTGGGAGAAGGATGCCATGGATAGAGCTGCCAGGGAAGAGGAAAAGAGGAAGGCCTGAGCGAAGGTTTATGGATGTGGTGAGAGAGGACATGCAGGTGATGGGTGTAACAGAACAAGATGCAGAGGACAGAAAGATATGAAAGAAGATGATCCGCTGTGGCAACCCCTAATGGGAGCAGCCAAAAGAAGAAGACGATTATTAGTTAATAGTAAATTAATTAAAAATACTTTGTTTTAGCAAGTCATAATTAACAGTAAGGCAGTACTGACAGTACATTAACTTTTTCTTTAAGCTGAATCCACAAGTCCCTTTACTGCTAACTTTAAGTCTTCACATTTTAAAACTTTTAAAAACATGCTTTGAAAGATTGTAAAATAAATGAAGAAGAAATGGTGGTGTAGTGGGTGGTACTGCCACTTCATATGTCCAGCATCCTGGGCTTCAATTTGACCACATTTGAACATGGTTCCTGTGCAGTTTCCTCATTCTGACTATGTCTCAGTGGATTTTCCTTCAGAGATTCTGGTTTCATACCCACATTCAAAAATACTGAATGTGTAGGTTATGTTAATTGCTGATTTTACATTGGTCCCTAATTATATGTGAGTGGGCTCTGTAATGGACTAGCACGCTTTCGAAGGCTGTTTCCTGCAATGTGTCCAGTGCTGTCAGGATAAGCTTTGGCCTCCATGACCCTAAACTGGTTTTATCAGCAATGAGGGTGCTATGTTAAGTGAGATTAAGTCATCCTTTGTCAGCAGCCTGAAGTCAACACTAAACTGAATCTTAAATATTGGTTGTAACAAAAACTTTACTCTAGTAATCTAAGGAATATACCAGAGTCTGATGTTACTGCCAATCCAGTGTGGAATCACGTTGTCAATTTTGGTTTACCTTCCTATTTTCTCAATGGACTTTAATATTGTAGTGGACTTTGGACAATGGTTGGGTATATCTGCTTTCATATTGCAGCAGGCTAATTTACTGGTATTCTTATGGTGATAAAGTATGCAATAGATAAAAGCTTTTAAAAACCAGTCAGAATCATTGAAAAGAGGAACTTGGGTTCATCTAAATTGATACAATAACCACAGTTTGGGGTCTACAAGACAAAATGAAACCTTTTACCCTAGCCAATGGCCACAGATGTTATGAGAAGAGCACACATATGAAACATAAAATGTGGGAGGCCTCCTAAACATCCCAGAAAGCAGACCAGCAACTTAACCTTCCTGCCCAGTTATAGCCTCACTCCAAATTGTTTTCAAATATCTCAAAAACAAAAACAATATGCAGTGTATGCACAAAAAATGCCTCACAAGGGAAAAGAGCCATAAAATATCTGCCATATAAATTCAATACATAATCTAATGAAGAATGTGTTTGAATTTTCACAAAAAATAACAAAAATGGCAAAATGTAGGCAAAAGGACGCAAAAAGGGTTTGCCTAAAAAGGCAACAGAAAGCTAACACATTTAATCCATCATCCAATAGTCAGAATTCAAGAACAAAGCATATGTGATCCAAAAGACGTAAGAATCAACGCAATACTTGCAAAATAGTAAATAATAATAACTAATATTTTGAACTGAACAACTTTGCCACTGATCAGAGCTGTACAGTTGTTTAAAAAAGTAGCTGCGAATATGCACCTGACTTTATACTCGTAAAACAAGGGTCAAATATTCAGTTCAAAATATTAGTTGGAGCTGCTTTTGGCATTCCATGTCAAAGTACCTAAACTAATACAGCCGTTGCAGTTTACCATATATCAAACTGGCTCATTCGCCTTGTGATCGTCTTCTCCGATACACCATATAGATCTGCAATCTGTCGTACTTTTAAACCGCATAACAGAAGGTGTTCTATTGACTCAGCTGGAATGTCAAAGGATGGACATCCAGAGCAGGGAACTGCGTCACCTGAACTGGAGTGTAGTAGAGTCCGTTCCACCTGTTCTTCGATAATTTCAAAAATAGTTTCATCTACATCGGAGTCTAAAACGGCCGCCAACATTGTAATTTCTTCCGATAAATCTTCAATTCTCTCTCTGAAATACGTAATATCTTCGGCAGAATCCATTTCATCGGCAGTAGTAAGCATTTTTCTAATTAATTCTTGTGCTATTGATTCACCAATCAGTAACTAGAGGGTGTGTTAGAGCCCACCCTCTCAACTTTGACGAGTGAAAAGTGACAGTTTTATTTCAAGTCGTATTTCATGACGGTTTGCAGGAATGTTACGGACAAAATGAAATAAATAAATAAGCAACGAAAAACATATTTCGTGACACATTTATTTATTTATGCTCTCGTTTCATGACATATTTATTTATTTAGGCTCTCATTTCATGACACATTTATTTATTTATGCTCACATTTCACAGTACTTTTATTTATTTACGCATATATTTATTTATTTAATTTTGTCCGAAATATTCCTCCATAACAGCAATCTATGTAAACACATTGTTAAAACAGAAATGTTTTAGCAATAATTGACAAAATGTAGACATGAAGTGTATAATGTGTGAAGCCTGAAGTCCAAATATCAAATAAACACTTTCACAAAAGTATAACAAAACAAGTGCACTTTTATTCAAGAATATAACTGCAGAAAAAGAACTCTTATTAGGGAGTGACATTGACACACCCTTAATACGACCGCTGTGGTGGTGCAGCAGTAAGAACTGCCAACACTAGTTCAGGCTGATGGTAATCACAAATGGAGCTGCAAAGTGCGGCTGCATTTTCATGATAGGCTGGTAAGTGTGACTTAATAGAACAACAATCAAAGGCTTAGAGACACTCAGATCTACATGGAAAGTCCTAAGGTAGGGATAGAGTCACCATTACAAAAAACAGTTTTCTAACACAAAATACTGGCATATTAAAACAGACTGAAAATGCCAGTGCAAGACTGTCTAATAGATTGACCTGGGCCCAATTTACCATTACGACCCTTTGGACTTCTTAAGTATTGACTCCTTTAACCTGGGTCTGAATTCCAACATGGGATGTGCCAATTACAATTATTTATTAATTTCACAGCTATGTAGCGTTTCTTCATTGTGCTCTACCTACCCCAATCCTACAATATCACAAGATCAAACTGGATTTATTAAAGGCCGACACTTAGCTTCCAATCTCCGATGCCTGTTTAATGTAATATATTCACCTGCAAAGTCAAACACCCCGGAGTTATTACTATTGTCGGATGCAGAAAAAGCATTTGATATGATTGAATGGAACTACCTTTTCACTTCATTAGAGATTTGAGTTTGGCCCGAATATTTGTGCATGGATCAAACTACTGTATTCCAATCCAGAAGCTTCAGTTTGTATTAACAACATTTGCTCAGACTACTTTAAACTAGAACGTGGTACCAGACAAGGATGCCCCTTGTCACCACTGCTATTTGCAATCGCCATTGAACCACTGGCAGTCCACTGTCAAAATGCTTATCAGATAAAGGGGATTATCAGAGAAGTACTGTAACAGGAAATTTCTCTATATGCAGATGATATGGCTTTGTATATATCAGACCCACAAAATACTGTGCCTGCAGTCTTAACAGCACTTACAGAATTTCAAAAGATCTCTGGTCTCAGAATTAATTTGAATAAAGGTGTGCTCTTTCCAGTGAATTCTCAAGCATACAATATTAGATTGGACACCTTCCCATTTATTATTGCAGATCAGTTTAAATATCTGGGGGTAATTATCACAAGTAAACATAAAGCTCTTTATCAACAAAATTTCGTCATCTGTATGGAAAAAAATTAAGCAAGACTTGTATAGATTGTCAACCCTCCATCTCACTCTAGCTGGAAGAATTAACATTGTTAAGATGAATATCCTTCCTAAGCTTCTTTTTTATTTCAAAACATTCCAATATAAATCAAAAAATCATTCTTTAAGCAATTAGATTAAACTGTAACCTCATTTATTTGGAACCTAAAACATCCACGTATCCAAAGTGCGACTCTACAAAGACCTAAGACAGATGGTGGCATGGCTCTAGCTAACTTTCACTTTTACTACTGGGCAGCAAACATACAAGCTATAAAAACCTGGATACAACACAGGCTTGGTCCGCAATAGAAATAAAATCCTGCAATACTTCTCTATATTCCCTGCTTTGTGCCCCTATAAGTGCAAGTTATCGCCAATATACTAAGAACCCAATTGTGTTTCACTCACTCAGAATATTGAACCAATGTAGAAAGCATTTTAAGATGGAAGATCTTTTATCTATGGCACCTCTGCTTGAGAACCACCTTTTTCAACTCTCGCAAACATATGCAGTTTTTAATATCTGGAAAATATTTGGGATTAAATTGCTTAGAAATCTTTACATAGACAACATCTTTGCATCCTGTGAACAATTGCATTCCAAATGTAATTTTCCAGCAACAGATTTCTTTCACTATCTTCAAATCAAAAACTTTGTCAAACAGAACCTGCCCAAATTTCCCCATCTCCCACCTTCCTTTATGCTGGAAAAAATATTGCTCAGTCTCGAGGACTCAGACAGCATTTCTGCAATATATAAAAATATTTTACATTCCCTCCCTTTCATAGATCCAAGAGGACAATGGGAAAAGGATCTCTCACTCAACAAATCAGAAAAGGAGTGGAAGGTAGCAATACAGAGAATTCATTCGAGCCCCATATGTGCAAAGCATACAATTATTCAGCTCAGAATTATACTGTATATTGAGCACATCTGTCTTGCTTGAAATTATCCAAAATGTTTCAAGGGCAAGATCCTACCTGTGAACGCTGCAATCAAGCTCCAGCCTCACTGGGTAACATGTTTTGCGCCTGCACCAAATTAACATCATTCTGGACAAAAAATGTTTTATTTAATTTTTAAGTTTTTAAATTAACTTAATTTTTTAAGTGCCTTGGTGTCACAATCCCTCCTAATCCATTAACAGCTGTGTTTGGTGTTCTTCCAGATGGGCTAAAAGTGGAGAAGGACAAACAAACTGTGATTGCCTTCACTACACTATTGGCATGCAGACTTATTTTGCTAAACTGGAAGAATCCTAACTCTCCTCTTTTAAGTTAGTGGGTAACTGATGTTTTATACTTATAGCACTGAGGAAGCAGATTCTCTCCCCATTTCTTTTTCTTCTCCTTTTATATATATTGTTTAATAAATTCATCAATGAATTCATTTTTACTATTTTTAAGTTTTAGTCCGTTGGCCATGCTCTCTTTCTCATGGGTGGGGGTTGATTTGTTTTGATCCTATTTTTTTGTAAAAATTGATCTATCTGTTTGGATAGATTACAATAAAATTAATTAAATTAAAAAAAAATGAATTCCAACATGGGATGTACCAATTACGATTATTTATTCATTTCACAGTTTTGTAGCATTTCTTCATTGTGCTCTACCTACCAACCTCACTGCTATCCCAGGAGATTCAATGTCCAGCAACTACTCTTCAGCAACACCCTGGACAAATAAAAACGGAGCAACACCTCTACGATATTTAAAAATGAGAGCTTAAAGTCTAAAGATTTCATGCAGGCTTTCTGGCACATGCTATGGTCTGGTGTTTTTGGCAATTTTAGAATTTTTTGTATGTTTTCAGCTATAATTTTTTTGGAGTACTTTGTTTATTATTTATTTGGTTCAGTACACATAATTTGGACATGTTCTACTTCAGTTCTTTTTAGAAATTAAAAATTTGAGCTTAATTTTTCTTCCTCTTTGTTGTTCAATTTTAGTTTATTCACTACTGTTAATGTGCATTTTCCACTTAAGGATTATGTTAGTTTTGCTTATCTCTGTATTTTCAGCATTCATTTATGTTCGATTAATTTTGTTAATAAACCTAATTGGCTCTTATAATCACTGTCATTCGAGGTCAGGGTTTTAAAATATGAAGATGCTGCCTTTTATGGTGTGACATTACATAAATCCAGCTATTTAGGCAGGTGCAAGACCACAGGAGATAGCAGAATGCTTGAGTCGAGAGCCTCTTATTTCTCTATCCCCTCCCATTATGCGATTGTCTGTGATGGCCCAGGTTGGCCAAACGTCCTTTGGCAGCTTGAACCCGGAACCGTTGATGATGTAACTGAGGATGAACCAGTCAAGTGAGGACACAAACAGTCAGCAAGATTATGGTAAAAAATGCTTCAGTGCTTTTATTCACAAACATCAGTAGTGTTCCAAACAAAAATGCAGTGCTCTTTCAATAAATAAATAAACTACAGTATATTAAAAACCAGTGGTTGTGGAGGATAAAATCAGCAATAGTTAATCCACTAAAGTAAAACTTTGCAGAAATCAGGTCCTATCCTTCTGATCACCTATTGGCCCATCGTGTGTTTCCCTTCCCAATTCCCCAGCTTGCCCTTTCCTGATCCTGCAGCTGGTGAAGACACAGACAGCAGTGGTCACACTCTCTGGATCCCATCTTCCTACATGGTTAGAGCCCAATTCCCACTTTCATACAGACTCCATTGGTGTCTTGTGGAAGAAAATTATTTGAAACAGACACCCCCCACTGGAATATGCCAATTTAAGCAATGACACACAGCCAGGAGAAAGTGTTAATCATTATTCTTTATTTAAATATTGCAAGAGGCAAAAACGTGTCATATTAGTGTTTTTTGGGTTTTTTTGCAAGGAAAAAAAGTGTCCTCTGCAGTATATTTATACAATCCATTGATTAGGTCACTCCTCAAAAAAGGAATTCATTACATAATCAGAAAACTTGTAATATGATTGGTTACACCTAGTTGCTAACGGGACATGACAAACATTGATACCTTAAATATCCTACAATCAACCAGGATAACTAAGTTGATTTATAGTCATTTTAGCTTGGGGTGTATGTTAGTTATTAAGTGTATTATATTTATTCTTATTTCAGGAGAAGTGTGATTTTCTGCAGGGTTTACTCTGTTTTCACATCCCGGAGTCACTCTGCCACACTGCCACACACACACCTGCACTCCACATAAGCCTGAGTGCTCCTATATTTATTTATTTTATTAAAATAACCAACGCCATAAACTCCTGTATTGACACTCACACCTGATTAACAAATACTGATAGGACTGGCCAGTGGCAAATAGCATAGAAAAGAAGCGCTAGAGGAGGAGTCTCAGGAAGTTCTGACAGCTCCTGACTCTGATCAAATGTAATGATCACATCAATTGGCTTCCAGTAACTTTCTTCTTGTTTTTAAAGATGTGACCCTTTAAACCGCATAATGTAGTGAGACCCTGAATATCTCAGTCTGATATTCCAGTCTCACAACGTCATGCAAATGCTCATTTTTCTATATTTGCTTATTATGCTCCATTAATTATAACATTAAAATCCCATTTTTCTCTTTTGTATTTCAAGTTTGTATTCTTAGTTCAGTTCTTTTATAACTAACTCATTTGTACCTGCCATAATGATGCTGACTCCACTGCACTTACTGTCAATCAGTTCCTGCATGCATGTAGCCCTTTGGTCTTTATACTGATTTTAATATCAAGGCAGAAAAAAGTTATTCCCAATGTCCAAGTTTTGCCTCATTAGTAGTTTTGTATTTTAAATTTTTGATGCATCTCAATTTTTTTTTACTTTTTATTGTTTTGTAGTGTAATCTTATTTACAGTACCTTATAAAATACCTTGAACTAGTGATTGCTATCTATAATATTTTATTGCCTAATTCATTGACTGAAACCAGTGAGCGTTTCTAAACCAGAATGAATGAAATGTTGAACTTTAGCACTAATTGATATATATTTGAATACAATTCTTTTCGGTGTGCTCATTACTGTATGTTAAACTGCAAAGGCAGCATATTTATATAAAGATGGTTATTGAATACATCCCTTCCATCAGTTTACTTAACCTACTTATTCTGGTTTTAGGGTCACAAACTGTCCTAGAAATATTTGGTACAAGGAAGCCAGCCTTCTGCAAGGGACACTTGCAGACACATCCTTTTGAAGCTCCATGCTTGCAGCGCATGGGCACCCTTTGTATTTTGGAGTATCTAGTAGTTCATAACAAAGGATGGACTGGAGCAAGTGAGAAACAACAACAAGTTTAGGTGTAAAGAACAAAAGATGCATGTCTATTTAAAAGCAAATGTGTCATTGTGCAGTTCTGGTAAAAAGTCTTTGATAAATAAAAAGCCATAAAATAGAGCTTAAGAGATGTTTAATAAATAGTTAAAACCCAGTTAATAATAAAAAATCTTTCCTTGTAAAGATCCTGTACAGAAAACCTCTTGTCTCTGCTGGATCCTAAATGCTCAGCTGACTTGACACGCACCTGCACGCAGTCCCACTGATTCCCGATCTCCCACTGAGAGTCTCTGGAATCTGTCTCTTCCCCTCTGACACCTCTGTTGGTACCTGCAGAGTTTGCATGAGCCCTCAGTCTCTCCTGCTCCTTTACATTGCTCTGCAGGCTTAATTTCTTCTACAGGATGACACTCCTCCATCCTCAAAGACTCACTTGAAATAGCCACAGCTGTCTTTTCTCTCATTCGGTGTCCTCTGGATATGTCCTTCTCTTTCCTATTTCAGAGTTGGTTCATTCATCCTTCATATCCATTTACTTAACTACCTTCAGACTTGACTCCATCTTTATATATGTGTCAGCATAGGCGCCACACTCACTTACAGCTAATGAGGGACGGCTGAACAAACCATTCACCTGAACTTGCATAATTGTTCCTTTTTCCCATTAGTGCTCCATGGCTTAACATCTTCCTCCAACACCAACACTAGCACATCTGAATAACACAGTTCCAAATAAAAAATTCATACCCACCGTTCTGCCTTAGACCCACAGTACTCAGTTAATCATACCTGGTGTAAGAAAGTAAGCAGAGACGCAAAAAGATTTGGGGCACCATATACAATCCATATAATTATGTTGCAAATGAATGCCATTAATAAATGGTGTTGAGAAGAAGAAAAAAAGTCTTTTCAGACATGTGTCTAAATCTTCACTACCCAAGTTGGCAGATCTTCCATCCTTTTCAAAGACTGAAAGACTTCTGGCAGGAAGAGGCAGGTCCAAGGACACCATAATTGACATCACTGATGTTAAAGCTTTCAATCTTCCAGTCTGCAGAGGGAGGAAAAGAAAAGGCATTACTATACAGCGCCAACCTGTGGAGTAATGGGAATTGCCATCACCAGGGGCCTCATGCATAAGGCCGTGCATAGAATTCACACTAAAACATGGCGTAAGGACAAAAGCGTAAATGTTCATATGCACAAAAAAATCCAGATGCATAAATCTATGTGAACACCAACTTCCACGCTCTTCTGCTCCGTAAATCCCGGTCAGTGTTAAAAAAGTTACGCACGTGCACACGCCTGCTGCCCCACCCAAAACTCCTCCCAGAATTATGCCTCTTTGAATATGCAAATGAATATAAATAGCCCTTAAGCTCAGCGTTCTTTGAAAAGGCAATGGCAAAAGCACTGGGGGGGACAGAAGAATTTCAGTGAATACCAAGTGGAGGCAAGGAAACTATTGTTACTATTTGTTTGTTTAATTAGTGGTATAAACAGCAAAAGGAAGATGATCGAGTGACATAGAGTGTCGAAAGCTCAAGTTCACAAAGTCGCACAGTGTCGAAATAAAAAAGTTGTCAGATATCAAATTTGCTGTGAAAAGGCAAGTCATAACTCACCGTCTCAGTGTCATATGAAAGCTTATTATGGTACAGGGAAAAGAAAAAAAAATAGGGACACAGTGGGGAAAAAAGCTTGAAATGTCAACTTTAATCTTGAAATTTCCACTTTAATTACATAGTTTATTTTGTCTTTAAAGTAGAACATCATAAACTTCATCTTAAAATCATTTAATTTACTAGTTTCTCAAATCCCATCGTAACTAAAGTAGCATGTTAAATGCTTTGTTTTATATGTTCTTCTTTGTGCTCTGTGTGTGTGAAGCACTACATGCTTCTTAAATGGGCTTTCTCTTCCTCTAACAGGGCACAGAATCCATTACATTCATGATATTACAGCTCTCTGAATCATTTAAATAATGAGATGTATACTTGATATCATTTTCATGATGATAGGAATTAAAGCATGTATTAAACATGGGAACACGGTAGCGCAGTGATTGTTCCTGCCTAACGCAAGATACTTGCTGCGCCATGCGTGATCTTCAATGAAATAATTTATTGCAGCAGTACTGTCTCATTCAAACATACTAACCCCCAATTCCTGTCCTTCCTTTTCTTTCTCCAAATGCTCAATCACCACACAATCAGCTCTGTAATAGACGTTAAGCCATCAATAAGCTTAGAATGCCGATTCTTCAAAACTTTTAAGGAACATTGAAATATCTTCGTAGTACGTGTTTAATGATTCTATCCATCTATCCTTCCAATGTGTTGCGTCAGCAAGAATACAGCGCGAGGCAGGAACAATCCGTGAAAGGAGCACCAGCTCCTTGTTAGCACTGCAAAACCATGATCTCATATGTTTAATTATTAACAATATAGATTAGTTAAATGAAGTTAAAGTTTTATCTGTATAATATAATAAACATATTTTGCTGCATTTCATCTTAAAAATGATATCCTCATCATATGTAAATACACGCATTATAAAGTGGCTGAGGTTATGCACTATTATAACTGTATCGCAAGTTTACAGTGAGGTAATTGTACTTATAAGTACAAACAGTTCTGCAAGGAGCACTTGATGGACTGATTGAGTGTGTTTATAGTTCTTGGGATGAAACTGTTTCTGAACTGCGAGGTCCATACAGAAAAGGCTCTGAAGCGTTTGTCATATGAGAGCAGTTCAAATAGCGCATGACTGAGGAAGCATGTGCTTGATGCAGCTGAAAAAAGAAGAAGGTGCAGTGAGAGTAACAACACTAAAGTAGCTATGATATTTAGAATAGTTTGGCTATTCCTTGGGCCATTATATTGTTACAGGGTAAGTACAATCAGATGCCTTAAACTAATAAACAATATGCAGTTCATTTCAGGGTATATGATAAAGCCACGTCAGGCGTGTGAATCTAAAAAAGAATGGGAAGCCACACTGGAACAATAGCACTGATTTGACGCGGGGTGCCGCCAGTTTGCAAAACCGAGCAGAGAACTTACATACGCCAAGCATTTAGCTAGCGTGAAAATGTGCGTGGCTTTACACCAAGTTTAGGTTTTATACATCGCAGTGTGAGTGTGGAAATGAACAGAACATTTTTGTGCGTACGTACCATTTATACATGAGGCCCCAGAGCCCTTAAGCTGTGGCTAATTTGCAGTCATACAAACTATATAATGTGAACATATATCATTTATCGAGAAATATTTCTTTCATGAAAAAAATCAGCTTTGGGTTTTCAAATAAAACTGTTTTGATATCCCTAGGATACATTTTGAGCATAATAAAGATGTGTCTCATTGAGCTTGTGTCTGTGATAAACATTATGTGAACACAGCAACTCAATATTGAATGGACCAATTTTTATGAAATTTTATTAGTGCTGCCCATTGTGTTGGATTGTCAATGCAACCCTCTTCTCCCACTCTTCACACACTGATAGCAACACCGCAGGAGAAACGCTAGCACAGGCTTCCAGTATCCGTAGTTTCAGGTGCTGCACATCTCGTATCTTCACAGCATAGACAATTGCCTTCAGATGACCCCAGAGATAAAAGTCTAAGGGGGTCAGATCGGGAGACCTTGGTGGCCATTCAACTGGCCCACAACGACCAATCCACTTTCCAGGAAACTGTTCATCCAGGAATGCTCGGACCTGACACCCATAATGTGGTGGTGCACCATCTTGCTGGAAAAACTCAGGGAGCGTGCCAGCTTCAGTGTATAAAGAAGGAAATACATCATCATGTAGCAATTTCGCATATCCAGTGGCCTTGAGGTTTCCATTGATGAAGAATGGCCCCACTATCTTTGTACCCCATATACCACACCATACCATCAATTTTTTTGTTCCAACAGTCTTGGAGGGATCTATCCAATGTGGGTTAGTGTCAGACCAATAGCGGTGGTTTTGTTTGTTAACACAAACACAATGGGCAGCACATTGAACACAGTTTATAAGTGGTCAGAAACTTGTAAATAACTCATGAAAGAATAAAGTTACGTTAAAACCAAGCACACCATTGTTTTTCTTGTGAAATTCCGAATAAGTTTGATGTGTCACATGACCCTCTTCCTATTGAAAAAACAAAAGTTGGATCCAAAATGGCCGACTTCAAAATGGCCACCATGGTCACCACCTGTCTTGAAAAAAGTTTTCCCCCTCACATATACTAATGTGCCACAAACAGGAAGTTAATATCACCAACCATTCCCATTTTATTAAGGTGTATCCATATAAATGGCCCACCCTGTATAACAAGTTCTGCTTGTTCAGGTTAAATCCTTTTAATGATAGTGAACTGTGAGAAGATGCAGTTCTGTGAACAATTTAGCCTTTGCAATTGTGAAACTGAGAGCAAGATTGGTTTCAGACATTGCTGTAGTATTCAGAGATTCAGCTGGGAAACCGGCCTGGTCTTAGGAGCATGCAGCCTGTCACTGTTAAGGGGTTCAGAGGTTCAGTGTTGAATCCTTTCAGGTGTGGAAAACTGAGAGCAAGACTGGTCTCAGCAGCAGGGTGCAGCATGCCCTTCTTGCTAAGGATTCCAGAGGTAGTATTATGGAGTGTGCTTGTGATACAAGGTAAGGAAGCTCAAGAACCTTACTTAGGCATTTCTAGGATCAGCTTTTCCGCCACTAAAAAGGAGGCTTTTGTGGACATTTTCATGGTAAAACACATGTGAATTGACTCATTAAGTTACATTTTGTTAAAAAGGTTGCCTTTAAAGCTGACAAAAATGTGAAGAATAAACTTCAGAAACTTTTTATTTTGTCTACTGTTAGACACATGAGCCAAGGGAGTGTTTCACAGGCTCTGGTGAAGAGAAACACAAGAATGCGAAAAAGGACATTGTCTTTTTGTCTTCTTCTCTATCTAGACTGGAGAAGTCCCAGGATGATACATGACACAACTTTTGCCATGAGGCCCCAAATTCTGCTAAAACACCAGAAATCGGCTTCTAAAGAGGATGATAGGCAGCAATTCGAAGATTAACTTAAGCATTCCACACTGGTCATCACCATTTGCACTGCTTTTTTTTGTCTTTGGGACATTATTGCAATAAAACTAGGCATTTCCTAGGAGCCCAACTCTCCATTTGATTTTTTGTCTTTTATTCGCACTGTATTTTGTTGAATTCACAACATATACAGTAGTCATGTTGTAAATGTGGACAAAGTCATGCGCTGGCCACATGCAGTAGCTCTGTGTGCTCAGGACGTTACATTAGAGTAAGAAGATTACAAGCGAAGTCCAGATATTAACTGGCCTGGGATCCAAAGCAGTTCAATGCAGCAACTAAGCACAGAGTGACTCAGTTAGAAAGTTAAGAGTGGCTAAAAATAAAGGACTGTAGAACAGATCATGTGGTTGTAAAGACAAATAAGCCACTAAATAATAATTAAAATATATTATTATGATCATTATTGTTAATATTAAATGAAGAAGATCTACCACAAACACTCCAATACACACATCTTTAAAACTAAGTTTAACTAAGTAATTTTTTATCTTTTTTATCTTTGTAGTTGGTCTAGGGCCTTGCAATAATTTGAACTTTCACAAGCCAAGCCAATCTAAGGAGCTGAAATTGCAATAATCATACCACACTTTTATTTTTGGAGTGACACATTTTCTCTGTAAGTTGGTGTCATATCCAGCCGGGTGTCAGCACAGGTTGAATTAGCCATAGCCCAGAAAAAGAGAGTCAAAATGGAATCAGCAAGTGTAGCAGGCTTCAGATGTTGAGACTTTTATTTATCTGTTTATCTATTTGTTTCCAGAGGCAGTTAACTCTTTCTATATGGGGAAGTTACTGATTTTAACTAAGTCACAGCTGTTGTGTCAGAAGCAAAATTATATCATTACAGCGTCATTAATAATACATTATCATTAAATGTGCACATGAAAACATTGCCAAATTAAAATGAATTTGTGCATTATTTAAACTGTTCTTATTAAAATAGAAATGTTTGGGGTTTTATGTGTATGCATACACTTAAAAAATGAATATACACAGATAAAAGTGAACGACAGAAAAAGACATAAATACTGTTGAAATACAGAAAAGAAGCTTTAAGACTGACAGAGAAATTATATTAGGACATCTTTGATGAAAAGACTTGCTGAAAACCTTTCTTAAATTAGAGTTTAATATAAGAACAATGTAATTATGAATCCGAGTGAGAAAAAGAGTAAAGTACAGAATAAGAAGAGTACAGGAATGTTGTGGAGGACTTTGTCTTTCGCAGCGGAGAAGTAGTGTGTTAAAGAAGTTATGAAAAAGAAAAGGAAACATTTTAAAAAATAACGTAACATGATTGTCAATGTAATTGTTTTGTGAATGTTATAAGTGTTGCTGTTATCAAGGATTTGATTATCATTATTTCTTTCAATCAGGTTCGTATTTGGAGGATGTGTTGGGTTCAAGTTACATTCCATGTTTGTCAACCGTTGTAAAGATAACAGGTTTCATTCATCGAAGTGTTCACTACCCAAATCGGTACTCGTGAATCTAAGATGTTTTACAGGCATTCCCAGTATTAAGTTGTGGATTTGCCTGCGAATATTTAGCGGCAGCGTGTCTATGAACGTAATTTAAACTTAAGCTTTACACCTTGCTCTCCTAGTGATATGTCTACAAAGGCTTGCTCAGATTCAGAGGGTTGTTCCTTTCTTACTGCATCAATAAACAGCTCATCTTCCTCTTTATTTGAGACATCACACACTGCATGCACGGGTTTACCTTTCCCAGTTCTGCAAACTTTAGCGAAGAGGTTCAATTTACCACATTTTTTACACTGTCTTCCTTTAGCTGGACATTGACTTTTTCCACCGTGTGCTTTGTTTCCGCAGTAGCTGCACTTATGAATATGCTATGTTTTGCTGCCTTCTCAATTGTGTAATGCGTTTTTTGTTCAGCGCTCTTTGGAGCTCTTACTTTTTGTCTGCTACTGCGTTCACAGTCAGGTGAGCTCTTCAGAGTACATGCATCGAAGGTTCTCAGCTGTGGTTGTGCTATCTCGTGCAATCTTTCGATGTCCATGGCTTTATTTAATGTTAGCTCAGACCCGGCACTTAAAAGTTTCTCTCGCACTTTTGCTGAGTTTGTGCCAAACACTATTCTATCCCTGACCATCTCATCTTCGTTTGCATAAGCATAGTCCTTCACCAGCAATTTTAACTCCATTACAAAGTGATCAAAAGTCTCGTTTATACCTTGCATCTTCTCACTAAACTTGTATCTCATGAATATCGTATTCGTCTTAGGCATGACAAACGCCTCGTAGCGGCAGCGTGTCTGTTGGATTGCTGCTGAAGGACGGCCTTATATGGGCAGGCACTCAATTACGTGGGAGGCGTGGGTATGGGGGACGCAATATAGGCAGGCAGCCAACTCCGTGGGAGGCGTAGTGATGGGTGACGCAACTCCGCCTCACACGGCAACCGAGCTGCAGGCTATGGCTGTATATATCTATGTAAGTAGGATTCAGTTATGACCAATACGCGTAGAATTTCGAAATGAAACCTGCTTAACGTTTGTAAGTAAGCTGTAAGGAATAAGCCTGCCAAATTTCAGCCTTCTACCTACACGGGAAGTTGGAGAATTAGTGATGAGTGAGTGAGTGAGTCAGTCAGTCAGTGAGGGCTTTGCCTTTTATTAGTATATATATATATATATATATATATATATATATATATATATATATATTGGCATTTGAAAATCTTTATACATAAATAAACAAAACAAAAAATGAAACAACAAACCAGGAATAGACTAACACAAGGTACTAGGGAAGATTTTGCTATAAAAGCAACACAAATATAACAAGTCCAAATTATAATTCAATAATCAAAATCCAAGAATAATAAGCAAAAATCCAATATTAGACAAATACAAAGAATAATACTCAAACAATCAATTAACCTCTGCTGGGACCAACTTCTTCATTTTAATATTAAAGTGGAGAGTGGTCTCAGCCTCTGTGACATCATGATGTCTCTTAGGGTTCCATCCACAAAATACAAGGAATGTAGCTTAAAAGCACAAATAGGCAAAACATTACTACTAAATAATGTTTAAATAAAATTATATTAACAAACTTTACATAATAGCCAAAACCACATGAAAAGAAATGTCAAAATTTTAAAAAATGAGAAAAACATACATAAACCAAGGAACAAATTTTGGTTGACATCTAACAGTAAACAAAAAAAGTCATCATTATAGATAAGGAATGTTGCAGTGAACATCAAAAAATTCAGTTCAGTGCTAACTCATAATGCTACAAAATGCTGGCCTTGATAGTTTTGCATATTGTGAAATAATTTACTCACTGACGAAATGCTGCTTGATGTAAAATGTATAAAACTGGTAAAAACATAGAAGCTGCCATTGCTACCTGCTGATAACAATATTTTGAATGCTTCAATGATCTATCTATCTATCTATCTATCTATCTATCTACTGCATTTAGCAGCATGTATCATTACAATACAATGTCAGATTCTGATAAGTACAATATTATGAACAAATACATACACACAGTAGACAGAAGAAATCTGGAACAAACACACACATTCCATAGCACCTACAAATGTGACACCATAGCTAATTCTATGTGTTTCAGTGTTTCTGTATTGAACCATGGAATATATTATGTTCAGAAATGTTATTTGTTGTTAATGTTGTCACTCTGAGTTTAATGACCAGTGAGAAGTATTTTTTGCTAAAGGAAACACCAGAAGATGATGGACATGAAAGTTCAAGAAAGCAAAAGATAGGCGAGAAAAGAGAGGAAGAAGGTGAGAAACATGTGGTATGAGATGTGAAGTGCATGATGCTGAGGGCAATAGAAGTGCTGTGGAGATGCAGTTATTGAGGTTCAAAGCCTACAGTGGGATGAGGATTATTTATTTTGCTTAGGGTGTAATGTCAAAATGATTTCAGAGAGAACATTGCACAAGTTATCATTGTTGGTTTGTGCAACTTCTAGATGTTTTACTGCAATTAGTTTGCAGTAGAGGCACATATGTAATGGTAATGTGAGTAACTGAAGGAAAATTAGAAAATGACTAATGGGACAAAGCAAAGACAATCTAAGTAGAGAGCTGTAGAAGTTCACAAAAAACATAAGTAGCCTGCTAGGAGATCCGTGACTCCAGGTTAACTCCGCCTACTTCTCTGCACGCTGACACTCTCACTTCACTTTGTGCTCAGGAAGGCCATTATGTGACTACCACCAGTGATTGCAACTTGTTTTACACTGTGACTTTAGCAGTAATACAGGTATCATTTTTAATGTAACATTAATAAGTGGGTGCTTTAACACAAGACCCCAGTACTTTCCAATCTTGTGTTTATTTAACACTTGGTTATTATTATTTTTTATAGCTCTAGTGTTATAACCATTCAACAGAAACTTTAAAGCCCATTCAGAGTTATTTATTATTTTAAAACTGTGTGGCTATTTCCATGGATATTTTGCGTAAGGAAATGTTCACATTTACTATTTCTTTCTATTTAGTAACAATATATTTTGTTCATTTCGCTAAAAGACTAGTGTAACTCATTGTCTCAAGTCTAAAGGTAATTATTGTTTCACTTCAAAGTGTTTAATGCAGTTTTTCTTTTAATCCTACAATACTGTAGTCAGGGTTGAGTAATACAGAAATGATAATGGGTGTAACGTTTTATTCATTAAAATCGTGGCTCTGTCACCAAATGTAGATTGGGGGTGATCAAACGTCTTTAATGTAACACAAACCTTCTTAGCTAAAATTTTGGAGACAGTCGTTTTCACTTGGTTAAAGCACTTTCTGGATCAGGCTGGCCCTTTAGATGATTTTGAGTCTGGATTCAGGTATTTTTAGTATTGAATCAGCTCTTCTGAGAGTGACAAATGTGTTGTTGTGAGCAGTTGATTTAGGGAAATGTGTTATTTTAACACTGTTGTGCAGGCAGTGCAGCTTTTGACCCAGTTGAACATGATATCCTCATCAGTCAAGTTGAACAAGAGGTTGGTATAAAGGATAGATAGATATAGATAGATACTTTATTGGAAATTCAAATAAGCTGTGCATGGGTTGTTTTCAGCTTATATGGAGAGCAGGATATTTACTATTGAGAATGGCGACTCATTCTTCTTTGTAGCTCCTTTTGCTTTTGGGGTTCCACAAGAATCAATTTATGGACCTGTCTTTTTTCTTTTGCATAAATTGCCAGTTTTTATGATTTTAAGAAACTATAATGTTGTATATCACTGCTATGCTGATGGTACCCGCATTTGCCTTCCTCTAACATCTGGTGATGAGGCATTCAATATATTCATTTTTTCAGTGCCTTGAGGATATCAGATGTTGGTTGGCAGCAAATTGTCTCCAGTTTAATGAATCCAAGAAAAAGGGTATTTGTTTTGGTTGTTCTGTTAATATAATTACAAATAATCTAGGACCATCGACTCCATATATTAGATCTCATGTAAAAATTCTAGATGGATTTGACACTGAATTTAAATTTAATAAACATGCCGTGGCAAAGATCTTCTTTTTTTATCTTAGGGCTGTTACTAAGGTCAAGCAATCTTTGACATACAACAACCAGCAAAAGCTTATTTATGCTTTTGTTTCCTAGATTACTGTAATTATTTTTATGCTTGTGCGTGTCAATCATGTTTGTCCTGTCTCCAATTGGTTCTGAATGCGTCTGCAAAGATGTTGACTGGCACGTAAAAGGGGGTTGCGGGGTTGGGATCATATCGCACCTGTTTTGGCGTCCCTGCACTGGCTTCCAGTTATTTATATGGTGAATTTTTTAACATCTTATTATTCATGTTTAAGGCATAACTACAGGTCTGCTCCTTCATATATCGTTAACCCATATTTACCATTCAGGGCTCTTAGGTCCTCAGATCAGTCATTATTATGTTTTTTGTAGACATGTAAGAGGCTTATTGGTGACCGTGTTTTTTGCAGAAGTGGCTCTGAGGCATTGGAATGCGTCTGCTATATGAAATTAGGGATGCTCCTTTGATTAATAGTTTTAAATATCAACTAAAAACATATTTTATTCCATTGCATTTGTAAGAGCTTATTCTCAAAATTTAAGATTTTTATGTATTAATGATGTGTATACATTTTTATTTATTTATTTAGTTGTTTGTATTTATATTTATTTTGTTTTTTAGCATCTGTGAACTTGTAATTGTGTTAAATGTGCTATATAAGTAGGGTTGACTTGACTTTTGCTAGCCCTTCGCATCTTGGTAAAATTGGTGAAAGTGTTACACAGAAATGTTTGGTGGACACCAGGAGGACTTCGGAAGTATACTGATTACTTTGCAGATCTATTTGGAATGTGACAGAGGGTGATCGAAAAACGATCACAGTTCCTCTGTAAACATAGTCACAGAGAATTACATGAAAATTACCCACACTATATACAGTAGACTTAGTCAACCCTGATTTTGCTGATGTTTATTTCACTATAAATAACCAGCTGTGGCACTGTTTCTGGGCACTGGATGACTGACAACAGGTCACCAGCTTTTACAACAGACAATGGTACAGATCACAGAAGAATATCTGGAAAGGTTCGAAGAAAACAGTTATAGAACATTGTTAGCCTGTTTTGTTTCACCTTTCACATCTCCAGCTTCTCAAATAGTTTACCTACAAAATGAATCAGAAGAGACATTATAAGAATGTAGAATCAAGGCAGTGAGACAAAGCTAGCCAATGAAAAAGGCCTAAAATCATTATTACAAGTGTGAAGATCTGTAGTTCTGGGTATTATTTAATAAATGAAGCACTTGCAGGCTAAAGTTATAAGAAAAATAAAACATTGAGTAGGCTATTTTTTATGTTAGGCCATTCTGTTATAATTGCAGTTTGGAGGTTGTATGGTATTTGACCATAGGCAGTTTACAGTTCCGCTGCAGATAAGACTGCTTTATATTCTGCATGTTTCATGCCAAAGGCTTAGCCACAGTTTCTAGAAGATGTACATGGTAAACAATACAAAAATGAAGGAATTTAACATGTTCTGTTTTTTGAAGTAAATTCTAATGGGGTAGCTAACTATTCATGAAATGTATTTTATGGTCTGCTGACAGCACCTTATTTTAAGAGTGTTCCTTCTTTTGCATAGCAAGTGTTCATTTAGTCACCATGTTAATTACCATGCAATCTTAAAGTGTAACTAGTATCACATTATAAATATTTTGCATGTATATCAAGCCTTTAAAGTATAATTCACAGTACCACCCTGATGCATCTTTACACATGCAAACTTGTTTGCTTGTTTTACCAGAAAGAAACATTGCTGTGTGAAATGCTGTTATGTTAAAGAGTTAAAGAAAAGTGTTTATATTTTAAATTCTTTCACTTGGCAGCAAAATGTAATGAAGTGCGAATTTATTGATACCAATTTTATTTCAACGTCTGCCCTGGCATTGGTGGGTGCAGAGCAGAAATAACCCTTAAACAGTGCACCTAACTATTGCAATGCACCCTTAACCCACTCTTAGTCAGTTAAGTGCTGCTAACTAATCTACACTAAAATGGGTTTGTAGTGTAAGAGGATACCCAAAGTACTTCGGCTTGGGTGTTTACCCCACGGAAGTTGAATGTGGACTTAGTACTCAGAAATTTGGAGCTGGGCGAACTACTAAAACACTGTGCCTTGTATGTTTAGATCAGAGGAAGCTTACATGGAGTAAACCAAGTATAGAATGGCAAGACATGTGGAGTAGTAGAGTCAGAATACTCCACTCAGACAGATTGGCACATAAAACCACAAGCAAATACTTTACTTCTACAGTAATACCAGTGGAACTGGACTTGGAGCATATGCAAATAAAACAACAATGCAAATACACACAAATAGAAAAACAGTAATCATCATTCTCCAACAGAAGACAGTTAAGCAAATTAACATTAGACATTAATATTGGTGAACATTAAACATTAATCAGTTAAACATTAATCAAGTTAAGATGTTGAATTCACACAACCTGTGGTTAAGTACTATGATTCCTGGTAGTTCAGGTCTTGTCTTAAACCATATTCCAGATGGAAGCAACAGAGAATGGACAGAGTGTGACAGTTCAGCTATGATGTTAATCGCTTTATAATTCAGTTGGGTGACGATTAATAATTTTAGAAGTTTTGCAAGCCACTCTCTCCACCCACTTTTTGTCCATGGCAGAAAGATTTCCATTCGTAAATGTCATGAAATGGTTAAAATGGTTTCAGTATTTATCAAACCTCTGAATAATATAAATAAAAACTTCAACAACAAAATATGAATAACAACTATACTTAGTTTTTGATAAGTATGTTATTGAAAGAGTTTGCAGTTACCTGATGTTTACCAGAAACATATCTATACTATTTAACATTGGATTCTGTTCTAATAGGCGTGAAACACATGTGACTGGTAAGTGCTTTACGGGGTCTTGCTTAAATAAACACATGGGGAAGATAATGAGGGCCGCATAGTCACTAACGTGCCTTCCATTTCCAGCATTAAAATGGAGGAGGACACCCCAGAAGAGCTGTCCTTTGAAGGTGAACTACCTGTTTTGTTAATTTCTTTTCATTTCGTTTTGTTTTCTTTGCCTTGCAGAAATTAAATGGGATTTTTTAGCTAGAACCCCATCTCTTCTCATGAATATCCGTGTTTTCATTTCACATAGGATATTAATATTATTGATTTCCTTTCTGATGAGATTTTGCTTTCGTGAATACTTCTTTTTCCCCCTGAGAGCAACTTTTTATGGAGTTCCATAATTGTGCTGAAGAGTGATACTGATGTGAAGGTACAATAATACCTGATTATTGAAAAGAATCAAGCACAAATAAAGATAGCATGTGTTTCTTTTTCAGACAATAAATAATATTCTGATAAACAATGTGGTCTAGTTCTGTTGCCCTGTTACTTTATAGAAGACTAGTCACAAACTTGCTCTGGACAGAATCAGTGCATTTTCATGTGTTTTAATAACCCATTTATTCACAGAAACCTACTTTCTAAAATGCCACGTAAGCTTTGATTCCAAGTTAGAAAAACTGGGTTATTGGCAACTGAGAAAAGCAGTAAACACACTTACTGTAGATATCTCTGTGAGTAACCCAATTATTTGGCCATGTACTGTAAACTCTTAAGTATAATATAGTTAAGGATTTTGTAGTCTGTGCATGTCCATTATACTCTCTCTTTACCTGCTTAGCTTTTAGCGGCCACAATGATAAAAGCATCTATAAATATCAATTTCCTTAGGCAAGTGCTCAGACGAATCTCCTGGTTGAAATAATCTGTCTGAATATTTCAGAAATCAGTAAATTTATGTTCATGAGCTGGACAGATAGTGCTAAGCTCAGTAGCACAATCTCTGGAGCAGTGTTGGGTGTAATGGGTTAAAAGTACGGTACCTTAGGTAGTCCAAATTACCCAATTCAATACTGTATTGTTATTATTCAAGCAGCAGTGGATGTAGGACAAGAAGGAAACGTACAGCTCCTTTGCAAGGGTCAATTGCACAGCCAAACAGAACAGTATTCTGTGTGCAATCAACTAAAAGAAACATATAAATGAAGTGTCAGTTTAGTTTTAACCCCACTATTAGCTATAGATATGCTGAAACACTGGCCATTGTTCATATGTTAAATGTTTGTAGTCTCACATCGAGGATGTAAAAAGGGATGTTATTAAATCCAGAGCACATGAACGATTAAACATATTTATAAAACACAAGAAAATTATCATAGGCATCATGCTTATTTTAAGATTCGCAGTATGTGAAGATGGCGTTTAATTCTTTCTTGTGCAGTTTAACAATACTGGAGCATTTTGGTAAAGGAGAACTCCAGAAGAATACTAGCACATGTAAACATGGATTTTAAGATTTCTGCCTTAAATGAGTTACTCACCTTATCCCCATTATGTGTGTGCTTGGAAATGTGTCGAACGACTAAGTGATGTAGAATGTCAGAGAATGTTGCTTTGTGTGTTACTGTATATTTGGCAGACTTGTTCTTGGATAAATAAAAAAGATGGTAGGCAGCAATTGTCATTACTTGGAATCTATACTAATAAAAGGCAAAGCCCTCACTGACTCACTCACTCACTCATCACTAATTCTCCAAGTTCCCGTGTAGGTAGAAGGCTGAAATTTGGCAGGCTCATTCCTTACAGCTTACTTGCAAAAGTTGGGCAGGTTTCATTTCGAAATTCTACGAGTAATGGTCATAACTGGAAGCTATTTTTCTGCATATACTGTAATGGAGTTGAGCGCGAAAGCCGTGGGGGCGGAGTTTCGTGTGACATCATCACGCCTCCCACGTAATCACGTGAACTGACTGCCAACGCAGTGTGTAGAAAACCAGGAAGACCTCCAAAAAGCGCTGAAGAAAACATGCATTATATAATTGAGAAGGCAGCGAAACAATAAGAAGCGAGCGAGTGACATATACTACCATATTCATGAGTGCTGCTACTTCGGAAAGAAAGCAAAGTGTAAACCTAAACTTTAAATTAAGTTCATAGACAGGCTACCGCTGGCGTTTCTCATGCCCACGGGTAATGCGGGATACAAGTTTAATGAGAGGAC
>JANRMT010062791.1:125454717-125470627 GCA_026402145.1 Polypterus bichir lapradei | reverse complement strand
AATTTTTCCTTTTCTTTTTCATACCTTCTTTAACACACTACTTCTCCGCTGCGAAGCGCGGGTATTCTGCTAGTAACAAATATAATTATTATTATAATCATGCATTTTATTTTATTGTATTTTCTAGACATTCCGAATAAAACTATGGAAAATACAATTACATAAAAAAATAAATAAAACAAAAATGAACATCTATTAAAAAATACAATAAAACAAACAATACAGTAATCCCTCGCTATATCACGCTTCGACTTTCGCGGCTTCACTCTATCGCGGATTTTATATGTAAGCATAACTAAATATATAACGCGGATTTTTCGCTGCTTCGCGGGTTCTGCGGACAATGGGTCTTTTTACTTCCTGTACATGCTTCCTCAGTTGGTTTGCCCAGTTGATTTCATACAAGGGACGCTATTGGCGGATTCTGTGTGCTGAATGTGGTGTTAACCAGGAAGTCTCGTCTTGCTCATTCAGCATCAACGTGTTTCGCTGTGTAAAGAGTTAACTTTTGTGCTCTTTTGTGTTTATCTTTGTGCATAGTCAATCCCTTCATCAAGGCTCCAAAACGATCTGCTCCTGCTACTGCTTCAGGGTCTGTGCCCAAGCGCCAAGGAAAGATGTTAATGATTGCCGAAAAGGTAAACGTTTTGGATAGGTTAAAGGAAGGGAAAAGCTACACCACTGTAGGACGCCATAACAGCATCAATGAGGCTACGATTCTTTTTATTTAAAAAGTAGGAAAGGAATATAAGATCTACAGCCGCAGTGTCCTTTTAACCAGGGTGCAAAACGAGTTGTAAGTGGATGTAATAAGGCAGTAGTCTGGATGGAATCTGCTTTAGGGATTTGGATTGAAGAAGAATAATGGCGGTGCTACACAGTTGCCTGAAGTAGCTCCTTCAGAAGGGCTGTAACGCTGTCCTTTGTTGTGCAGTAAAATTAAACTCATCGTTATCGGACAAGTCATCGTGTCATTGTTGGTGAGTAACCATAATTAATTTTCTACTTACAGTACTTAATACATGTATGTACATTTAGTGTCACTATACACACATTTACTGTATACAATTTTTCTTGCATTGTATGTATTTATTGCTGGTGGCCTGTCTGTCGTAATGGCTGTAACATATGTGATATCAGAGACACTCGATATCTTTATAATAATATTTAGGTTTTACTGTATATAAACAGTGTGTTTACATACATAATTTCAATGAATCTTACCTAATATTTAAGAGAATACAAAGGGATTATGCTGTATAACTCTGCAGGGAATATTTATAAACAGTGTGGGAGAGTTTATATGGGCTTAAAATATATAAAAATAACCATACAAACATATGGTTTCTACTTCGCGGATTTTCATCTATCGCGGGGGGTCTGGAACGCAACGCCCGCGATCGAGGAGGAATTACTGTAATCAGAATAATTAAGAAGGATATCATTTAGTCAGTCAGTCATTTTCCAACCAATATTCTAACACAGAGTCATGGGGGTCTGCTGGAGCCAATCCCAGCCAACACAGGGTGCAAGGCAGGAAACAAACCCCGGGCAGGGCGCCAGCCCACACACACACACACACACACCAGAGACAATTAAGAATCGCCAATTCACCTAACCTGCATGTCTTTGGACTGTGGGAGGAAACTGGAGCACCCGGAGGAAACCCACGCAGACACGGGGAGAACATGCAAACTCCATGCAGGGAGGAACCGGGAAGCGAACCCAGGTCTCCTTACTGTGAGGCAGCAGGCACCGTGCCGCCCTAGGATATAATTTATAAGAGGAAACATCTAAAAAGGTGAGTTTTATGGGTTTTTTTTAAATAAAGAACGAGGATCAAGACTCCAAATATTATGGCAGATGACGTTCCTGAGCTGAGGATCAGTGTAAATAAAAACCTGACCTCCCGTGGAAGACGGGAAGAGTGATAGGACAACAAGAAGGTCAGATGTAGAAGAGGGCAGTGAGTGGGCTGGTAAATAATCTTTAAGAAGATTAAGTGATTGTAAAATCATGGACTGCTTTGTAAGTGAGGACAAGAATTTTAAAAAGTCAATATGGGACTTAACTGGGAGCCAGTGAAGTTTATGTGGAGTACGGGTAATGTGACTATCAGCCTTAGTTTGGATCAATAAGTGAGCAGCAGTCTTATGAACTACTACTGTAACTTTGGCTTGTTTATAGGTTTAGCTGTGATGGAAGACATTAGAATGCTAAAGAAGTGTAACCTTGATTTGACAAATGCATGAATTATTTTCTCAGTCACAGAGTAGGGCAGTAAGGGAATATATTTTCACTACTTTCAAAAATATTTAAAGTGTTGGGAAGTAATAGTTTGAGGTAAACTGCTGCAAATGAAAATCCCACCTGCTATAACCAGGGGTTCACACTTTTGTAACAGATGTTGATCAATGTATTAGCTGTGATAGCTATACCAGACTGTTGAGTGCTTTAAGTGTCCTAATTGAAACTAATGCCATCTGTTAAATGTTTCACATACTACTTTTAGACATATTATGCAAGATGGCTGAGGTCATGTGTTACAGCTTTGCTAGCATCCACCCAGTGGTGCAGTTTTTATTATTGTTACTTTGCCAACTCAAATGTTTATATATTCATTTACTATGATGTCAGCCTTTGACATCAGCAAAAAGGTGATCAGCACATCACTTGAAGAGGTTCCAAAGCACTCTGGGGCTATGCCAATAGTCAAAATAGTGAGATCTTTTGAGAGTGAACATGGCGAAAACTGTTGGCATCTAGTTGGCTCACGTGAAGAACATGCTGATCAGCTGGGGGCAAATTTTGTGACATTTTCAATACATTCTTATATTATCCTTCAATTTTAATATATTTAAGACAAATATTATTGCAGTGTTAGAAGGCTTATACCTGATGTGTAAATAAGATCTACAGAGCAATAGGTAGTTTTAGGAGAACTAAAAACTTTTCATAATGTTTTTGAAATTGGGGAAAGATGGAATGGAAGAATTGAAATTATACAATGATTCTAAACAAGTAGCTTAAACTGTTAAGTATTAATATTATTTATGAAGTAGTCCACTAACGTTTGACATTCTGCATCAGATGAAGAAGGAAGTGCATGGGTATTTAGGTGGAAAATACATTGAGAAAATAATTATTGAGAATCTCTATATATAATCTTCATTTGGATCTTGATCTTTGTTTGTCCGGGAATGAATTAGAAGAAGGAGCACTAGATGGCAGTAGAGAGACAGCTAAAACATAGGCATTGCATTAAGAATCTCCTCCAGGCGTATAGTACTGAAGACAGTAGTACGCTAGTCACACCTCAAAACACAGACATTCAAACTAAACAAATTGCTGTGCTTTAAATTAACTAAAGAGATCTTCATTTAGATCTTGATCTTTGTTTGTCTGCAAATTCCACGCATGTGTAGACCACCTTCCAGTTTAGTACGTTATTGTTACTCACGGATGTGAACAATGTGCCGGAATAACGAAAGGGGTGATGGACAGTGTTACACTGGTTAGCTCCTGAGGCCTGGTTAGAGAATGAGATTGACGAAGATAAAAGGTACGTGCCCACGTAACATATGAATGAAAGAAAGACAGTGGGTAAAATGAATGACAACGTAACAGCACGTTCCGGAAATTATTATTGTTACGTTGTAGCCGGCAAGTGCTGCGCGTCTCACAGTAGTACCGTGGCTTGCTCACATGTCAGTGAAGTGATCCCTATTTATGCTTTAAAGAGCCTGGATACCTATGTGTACCCCCTTTTATAACCATTGCTCCGTGTATATTGCCTTACTCTTTGGATTGCCACAAAGCAACCTGTGAGATTGGAGAAAGGTTGAGAAGAAATCGTGAGAGGAAACGACAGCGTCGTGAAAACGAGACAGAATGTGAATGGACAGAAGCAGAAATGCTCCTACACCACCACATAATTACTTTTCGGACAGTGATTCCGAGTAGGCCGTTCCTATCGAATCAATATCCAAGGGTTTTCTTTTGTGATTTTGTTTCCCTTATAAAAAATCATAATGCTGTGCAATGAAGGGCCCAGTTCACGACTGGCAGCCGCGTTTAAACAGGGAGCCCTTCACAGACAACTTTAACACGCGCAACGTAGTTGGGCGCACATGTCTAGTAGGTTTTATTTGCTGTAATAAAAGTCTGTATAAAAATATTCTAACCATTGGAAGCTTTCACATTTTTATTATACAACATTACACTGTGACTTTGTTGACACTGATAAACAGAAAAAGGCTCTTTAATGCTAAAGTAAAACCAGTTCTGTGCAAAGTAGTCTAAACTAATTACAAATGTAAAGCAAAAAGTAATTGATTGCATAAGATTTCACCCCCTTTAACTGACACACCTAAATCATCTCTAGTATAACCAAATAATTTCAGAAGTCACATAATTATAGATTTGTCAGGCAATATTCTGTCTGATACAATTAAAGATTTGTTACAAAAACCAAAGCATTGATTTATGTCAGTACTTTTAAGAAAATTACATTTTGTAATTAAATCAGATTTTAACAAGGCTTCTATAACAGAAACTAGTCAAACGTTCTGCCATGGCCAACAAGAGATAAATTTATCTCAGGAATTGTGAAGCTGTATGTCAATAATATGAAAATTTTACTGTATAATTATCTGAGAGGTATTCACCTAAAATAGTAGTCTATAAATTGATATTTTGAATAAAAATGACATCCAGAATGCTTAGTTTATCATGAATAGGAGCGTTCACAATTCAAGTGAAATAAGAAAAAATCAGAATTAATTAAAATCAGAAATAACAGTGTGGCCACATAACCAGGCCAAAGGAGCTTAGGTTCAAGGTGATTTATAGTTTCACTACTCTTTCTACATTCTGCACCAGAATGAATTTTGATTTGCCCAGTTGATTGAGAGCATGCAAGGGTGAATTGCAGAGGTCTTGAAAAAGAAGGGCCAACACTGCAAATATTGACTCTTTGCATAAACTTGATGTAATTGTCAATAAAACCCTTTGAAACGTATACAATGCTTGTAATTATACTTCAGTACACCATAGAAACATCTGACAAAAAGATCTAAAACACTGAAACAGCAAACTTTGTGAAAACCAATACTTGTGTCATTCTTAAAACTTTTGGCCACAACTAAACTATTCTCATCAGTTTTGGGTAATTCACCTGACCTTTTGTCAGCACACCAGAAATAATACCCTTTAGATAATCTGTATACACACCAACACTTTTTTTTTTTGTTCTTTATTTCACCTTATACAATTTCTTGTATTAGAAATTTGTTAGTTTTCGCATACCTGTTGGGGTCAGAGCGCAGGGTCAGCCATTGTACAGCACCCCTGGAGCAATTGCAGGTTAAGGGCCTTGCTCAAGGGCCCAGCAGAGTAGAATCTCTTTTGGCAGTGACGGTGATTTGAACCAGCAACCTTCAGGATATCAGCACAGATCCTTAGCCTCAGAGCCACCACTCCACCCGCAGGGTTTCTCCAGTTACCTTTATGACCTTTATGTAATTTTCAGCTTGGTAATATGGGCTATGCCAGGCCTGGTCTTCTTTGTATGTCTCTCCTATGCCTCTTGCCAACCAGGTAAAGTGATTTTGTATTAAAAGATATTCATTATTGAAATGTGTTTGTGAGACACTGTGCACTGAACCTTAATAGAAATGCATATTAAAATCTATTGAACATTACATCAAGGAGACAAGTAGAAGACAAATGGAGAAAATGAAGTGGTATTGATTGCCTTTAAAAATGGCATTTAAAAAGTGCAATGAAATTGTGACCAAGTGACAGAGGTTCTATTCAGAGAGAGAGTTCAATGCAACTGCCTATGTAAAAGCTGAAAACAGATTAGAATAATTCAAAGAACATCCTATTTTAGTCTGAGCAGTGACATTGTTTAATATAGTAGCAATGCTATATACCTGCTCCACATTTTATGCCAACAAAGTTTTGGGTGAACTGAATGAATGGTTCTGATTGAAGCAGCCTTAAAAGCAGTGCTCTGATGAAGAACAACAAAAATGTGTTTGTTTTAAGGGCAGTGATGTGGTGGTAAGTGCTGCGCTATCTCACACCTCCAAGCATGTGAGTTTAATCGCCAGGGTTTTCTTGCCCCATTAACTAAATGTGCACATTAATGTAGTTATTGACTCCATTTCAGCCGGTGTTCGTTAGTGTGTAACAATGCCCCGCCAATTGGCATTCTATTAAGGCTGGCTCCCTCTATTTACCCAGTGTTGCTGGGGTACAATCTGCAGGTCACAACCACGCATTTAATATTAAATCTGTCTTTATTTATATACAGCCGTTAAGGGAATGCACTGTTATAAAATGCTGTAGCGCACAGGCAGATTTAGAAAAACAGATGGATTAATGGACTCATTTCTGAGTGAAGCTGTCCTTTGCAGAGGTATAATGAGGTCATAAACAAGAAGAATTAGCCTGGATGGCCATCAGTTCAATTTTCTGTTTGCCAAGAAGACATGGAAACAAAATACACTCAAGGATATTATACAAATAATTTAAGTTCAATACGAGACTGATGCAAGGTTGGATGTTCAAGTAACAGGAAAACTGTTGCAAGTCTGAGAACAACTGGAAGTCACCTTTGTGCCAGGAACAGATCCAAAAGGATTACTGGGGAAGAAACACATTAATGGCTACCAAATAATGGCATGGCACCCTATACAGACTGGCTATCACCCAACATTAGGCATTATTATTTCCTTAAAACCAATTTCTGCTAATCAAAGTGTATTTTCATTAGACTCTTTTTGACCAGAAATTGGCTCCATGGTGCCATAAGACCTTAGAAGATAATCCTGACCTGCTTAACACTAGAGAGCAGGGACCATCAAAACTCAAATTGATGTTATTTTGTAGAACTTACTTGGATAGGATTAGTGAGTTTTGTTGGGCGTAATGGCCTGTTCTCATCAAAAATCGTCTCTTTTATATTCTGTGTGCACAAATGTGTTAGACTTTAAAAGCTTACATCAACGTTTCCAATAAAATAATTGCGTAAGAGAAAAGCCTCAGTTGTTCAGTACCTACAATTTAACATTTGCAAAATTCATAAAACGTGCTGGCTCTCGAGTATTTATTAGTAATTAGTATAATCTCGACGTAGACTCGAAATAGTGGAGATGTTGTTTAAACAAAAAAGTATTCTTCCAGAATTGATTGTTGTGGTGTGATTACTGCTGACTACTGACTGACTGTAGTGAGCTGTGCTCTTTGATAGTAGCAGCCAAGCTGATTTAATGCATATGAATTTAGCAGTGCTGACGTTCACTTCAGTGCACGCATAATGCATTTGCTTGTACATAGCTTGCTCTGCATAGAAATATACATTGTGGCATGTTGCAAAATGTAACATGAGTAATGCACATCGAGAAGTGTTGAACTAAAATGCAGAACTTTTGTGATATCTGACTGAAATGAAGCTATTGAACATACATACTTACCGACCCAGGAAACCTCTCATGTAAAGAAATAGATTTTTCATTTTACATGTTTTTGCCTTACAAGAAACTTTTGAGTTTGGCTCAAAGGCCCCCTCTAGAGACCACAACTGACATATGTAGAATCTGATTGACATGGACATGTCAGACATATTTACCCACCTACCAAGTAAAACTGCCATGTAAAGGAATGGATGCTTGACCACCTAAAAACAAATGTAGGTATTCCACACCAACAGTATAATATGATTTTTACTTACTTAACTACAGAAAAAAAGGCAGACTTATAACAAATCATATCAGCTCTTTTTTGATCAAATATTTACTGAATTCAACATATAAAAGAAGTGAATGATTATGATGAATTTTAAAACAAATAGGTTGTAAAAGGAAGAGACTTGACACACGTAAAAAGGTTTGGGGAAGCCACCCGTATAATATTCCTAGCTGCAAAGGTTTGGTTTTCCAAGCAACAATGAAGTTGACTGTACAGAGTCCAAGGCAGAACTGATGAAGGATTGAAAAGATGGCGGTTTTAAATGATCAGACAGAAAGTGATGTGGGGTCACCGAAAGTGATGTTTTCTGGGAGCCGGAACCGGAAGTGTCGTTCTTCTGGTTGCCGGAACCAGAAGTGATGTTCTTGGTTCAGATAGGTTTTCCCACGGCTGGTCTGCAGAGATAACAGGAGAAGGTTTAGTGCACCCTGCCCTCCCCTGGCCTGGCGTAGAATTGCCTTTACTTGGTCCACACAACGTCCCCCTACTCGCATGTGTGTGACAAGGTACATACAAAAATCAGATACTGTTGCAATCCCACCACCTTCAACACTTAGCCCTCTAAGGAAAGCTAACAAAAAATGGAAATAAAAGAAATGCCAGGATTGCTACATAACAAGTTTGCAGCCTGATCACCAGCTATCCCAGCTGAGTAGCAGATAGCCAGTTCTTGATACTGGAAGCCTGCATCTGAGTTGTTTTTTCCTTTGAGTTCTTTGGTTTGAAACTCACATCCAAAAGAGATGCATGCTGGGTTGGCTGACGACTTTTATTCCTCCAATTTTGAGTGTGGTTGTGTGTGAGAGTGCCTTACTGTTGGCTGATAGCCCTTCCAAGTCCCATTCCACTAGAACAGACACTGTTTCACTGAGAGGCTGATATAAATAAGCAGATTAGAAGATGGGTCGATGTTATCTACAGGTTTCTAATTTATGTCATTTGCTCTGTTCAAGCAAATTACAATTAGAAAAAAACAAATTTGAAAAATTGGCATAGGTAGAGTAGCTGTCTTTCAGTATTCAACCTTTGTCTAGCATTCTGGTGTGAATTTGCATGGATTTCCAGAGAGGCTTACTGTTTACTCCCACAGTCTACATTGGTACTCTAACTCGGCCTATTCCAGGTTTCGAAAGTATAATCTATGCTGGACTGGTTGGCCACCAATGATTGATGTCCTGCCTTTAGCGCTGATTCCCCAACAGCAGTTAGCAGGAAAAACCATGTAAAGACTTTAATATCCAGAACAATATGTAATATAATGGTCACCTGAACTGCGAAGGGTGAGATCTAAAGCACATTTAGAGAAGCTAACAAACTCAAAGCAACAGGAGTCAACACTGTGTTTATCAAGGATAAGCAGCACCTCCAGATAATTGTCTTAATGGGCATTATAATTACAGGGTACTGCTTCAGGAGCAAGAAGCTGTTTCTGGATTTTAATTTAACTTTGTAAATTGCCACGGGCAGCAGGCATCACTATGGCAACAATTTGCGTAATGAATGTTTGCTGTTAAGCCAGGAGGAATAGCAACTAAACACCGAGACCGTGGTTTTCATATATGGTGACATGGGTAACCCAGTTTGCCAACACTAATAAATATTGGAATATTTCATATTTAAATACACACTATTCAAGTAAAACAACTTATGTAAGATATAAAATATTTTATGCAGCAGCCAGGTGGTTTGTTTATTGTGAACATCAGTGTGAATTATTTTATTGTTCATTAATAGGTTGGTCACCTTCAGATACACTTCTCTTTAGCAAATGAGTCTGAGGCAAGACTGTACCTTTTAGAAAGTTAATCTGTAACGTAAAAAGAAGCAAATTACATGTCATTATTGTAATTATGATTATGAACTTGGCCAGCAATGGCAACGTAACGTGATGGTACTGTGAATGAAGAGCCACGCCTGTAGATCAAGCTTCCAATTTATTGGTCATTCTACATCCCCACTCTTATCAATGGACCACAAGTCTCTGTGTTTGCAGGATTACTGATTTCCCTATTTGACACAAGTTATGGCGCTGAGAAATTTGGCAAGACCTTGGAGCAGACCTCGGAGAGAAGCTGGTTAAGGTGGTATGAATGTTTCTGGTTGGCTCCCATGTGGGTTGTATCAGCTATGGTCCACTAGGAGAAGAACCAGGGCAGGCTAAAGACATGATACAGGGGTTCTATATCTTTGGTGGTCTGGCATTTTTGAGGAATTCCCATGAAGAGGTGTAGACCGTTTCTAGCTACAGTACATGGTGGCCTTGGCATGTTGACTCTGAGTCCTTCAGCATGATGAGCAAACGGAGGGTGAAGTGATTTGAATTGAATAATACACATCAGAAAAATAATGCAAACTTAAAAGGTATATTGAGTCTTAACAATAAATACACAAAATAATACTTTGTTGGTTCTGATAAGCAGAGATTTCACATTATACCATTATTAGTAAAGTCCACCCAATTTTCAGGAGTTCTTTGAAGCCTAATTAAATGCACTCTTACTAAGTTCAGTTTGAACGTTTAGGACACACTTATAAAAAATACAATCTTAGTCAGTGCTGATTATTAGTGAAAGGAGTGATTCAGGTGCTTCTGTTTGTTGGTGGGAAACTGTAATAGCCTTTGACAAAAACACCTAAACTCTTAGGTGTAAAGGATGGCCAGCCTCCTAATTAAAAAAATGAACAATCATAAGCAAGAGGCCTTGAATCAGTCAGAAGTAAAAGCAAGAAAAGCTTCTATTGTGTGCAGGGACTTACTTGGCTTTGTTAGAGATAAAATCAACATGCTAAAACACTAAGAACTGCGATTTTAACCCTCAGTTACAGTTCAAGATACTATATTATGTGAAAAATGATCTGAAAATGTGCAGAAAAGTATCCTAGTTTAAATTAAATTTCATTAATATTGTTATTTAATTAGCAAATAAAAACACATTGCAAACAGGACTCTTTTAACATCTGTCCTCCATCTACCAGTGGCTATGACAATTATAATACGTAAATAATCTGACCACATTCAGCAACGGGATTCAGATAGATAGACAGATACTTTATTCACTTAGTAGGGGACACTGGATGGCAGGAATTATCAGGTAGAGGGGTCCTTTCATTGGATTGGCTGGCCCAGCTGTGGAATGGCCAATACGGGGAGGCAGCTTGATGGCCAAGGTTTCCTGGACTCTGAACAAATCCAAATCGTATTATGTGATATCATCTACTGTTGAATTCTGCTCCATACTGTATTGAGGATTACTTGTGTTCTGTTCTGTGTATTGTATTGTATTTACCCCCTTTTTTGACACCCATTGCATGCCCAACCTACCTGAAAAGGGGTTTCTCTTTGAACTGCCTTTCCCAAGGTTTCTTCCTTTTTTTTCCCTACGAGGGTTTTTTTGGGAGTTTTTCCTTGTCTTCTTAGAGAGTCAAGGCTGGGGGGCTGTCAAAAGGCAGGGCTTGTTAAAGCCCATTGTTGCACATATATTGTGTGATTTTGAGCTTTACAAAAATAAATTGTATTGCATTTTGAGGTCGGCATCAAAGCATAATTATCCAATCAAGCCCACCTTATTTTTGAATCACAACAAATATACCTAAGAGTACATAAGCAACAGATTACAGCAAACAGAACTTAATGCACTGTCACTGCAACAAGCCAAATGCATATGGTATTGATCAAGCTCATCTAAGGTAGCATCTCAAAATTTTGCAATTTTATTCCCTCTATTGAATGGCTTGTTAGGTGGGACAACCAGTACCAAATACTTTCCAGCATTGTATTTTTGAGTAGCCATATTGTGAAACTGAAGATTTTTGTGGTGAGGAAGTCTTGGCAGTATCATTGTTATCACCATATTTTGGCAAATACTGTGTACATTACAGTGAAATTATATACAATATGTATATGTAGAATTATGTAGAATTACATTCTTCTTGTGATTCTAAACTGAATAAGTATGTTAGAACATGGATGGATGGCATACCTTAATATAAAGTAGTAGTCATGGTACCTGTAAAAGACAGGTAATAGAATAATTTTAAAATATTTGCTATCTGTTCCCACATGTGTACCAACAACAACAACAACATTTATTTATATAGCACATATTCATACAAACAGTAGCTCAAAGTGCTTTACATAATAAAGAATAGAAAAATAAAAAACACAATATGAAAACAAAATAAATCAGCATTAATTAACATCGAATAAGAGTAAGGTCCAATGGCCAGGGGGGACAGAAAAAACAAAATAAAAACTCCAGACGGCTGGAGAAAAAAAAATAAAATCTGTAGGGATTCCAGACCATGAGACCGCCCAGTCCCCTCTGGGCATTCTACCTAACATAAATGAAACAGTCCTCTTTGGATTTAGGGTTCTCACGGAAAGGCTTGATGATGATGGTCACGTAGAATTCTGCCTTTTAATCCATCCATCATTGTTGGAGCATCATGAAGCTTTGAGTAGGTGGAGGTGGCGCAGGCCACCACCACAAAGAAACCGGAAAAAGAAACAGAAAAGAGAGTAGGGGTCAGTAAGAATTGTAGAGCTACCCTGAATAGTTATTATGAGGAAATTGAACATATAGAGTATCAGGATTAATTTAAATTAAGTTAAATTGAAGTTATAGAAAGGCCATGTTAAAGTAATATGTTTTCAGCAGTGTTTTAAAGTGCTCCACTGTATTAGCCTGGCGAATTCCTATTGGCAGGCTATTCCAGATTTTAGGTGCATAGCAGCAGAAGGCCGCCTCACCACTTCTTTTAAGTTTTGTTCTTGGAATTCTAAGGAGACACTCATTTGAGGATCTGAGGTTACGATTTGGAATATAAGGTGTCAGACACTCCGATATATAAGAAGGGGCGAGATTATTTAAGGCTTTATAAACCATAAGCAGAATTTTAAAGTCAATCCTGAATGACACAGGTAACCAGTGTAGTGACATCAGAACTGGAGAAATGTGTTCGGATTTTCTTTTCCTAGTTAGGATTCTAGCAGCTGCATTCTGCACTAGTTGCAAACGATTTATGTCTTTCTTGGGTAGTCCTGAGAGGAGTGCGTTACAGTAATCTAGTCGACTGAAAACAAACGCGTGAACTAATTTCTCAGCATCTTTCAGTGATATAAGAGGTCTAACTTTACTTATGTTTCTTAAGTGAAAAAATGCTGTCCTAGTGATCTGATTAATATGCGATTTAAAATTCAGATTACAGTCAACAATTACCCCTAAGCTTTTTACCTCCGTCTTGACTTTTAATCCTAATGTATCCAGTTTATTTCTAATAGCCTCATTGTATCCATTATTGCCATTATCCATTATTACCTTCAGTTCCTTTCTCTGTTTTTATGTGTGTATGAACCTCTCTTCACAGGTACTTCCCTTCTCAAGCGTGCTCCCAAAAAGCCTGCTTCTCAGGCTCTGTCCTTATTTTCGAGGCACCTTCCCCTTTGATGGCAACTCTCTTAGCGTGTGCCTTTACTTTTCCTCATGTGTCTCACACTTCCTTTTTCGTCATGTCACCAAAGCCAAACTGACCAATCAGATTGGTCTGAGGGACTGGACACATAGACCATAGTGTTTTGTTATCATAATAGATATATATATATACAGTATGTGTGTGTATGTACATTAATGTTTTATATTGATTTATTTATATTTAACAATGTTGTGAGATATTTTTTTAATTTAAAGTACCCAATTCTCAATGTAATTTTCTTGCCTACATTCAAATGAATAAAATAAACATCATCTGTTTATTGAAGGAGCAAACTGTGGTGCTCTCCATTCCAATGTCATCTTTTTATTCCGCTCACGCCTGGGTCAGGATTATTAAAAGAATTAATCCACATTCCCTTTCATTAATTCCCTTAAGAAACCCTTTTCTAAAAGGTTTCATCCAATTACGTCTCATCCATTTTCAGCTGACAGACACTCTGCTCTGGTTCTTGTTGTCCTTGGAAAGCGGATCCCAGAGTCCTCGTACAAAACTATTAGCATCTGCTGTGCTTCTCAGGGCTTTAATTCAAACAAATAAGGTTTTGAATTACATGGCTTCTCTCTTCATATTTATTTTGATGAGCCATATTTTGGAAAGATACAGACAGAATTCTAAACTGAGCATTATTCATGTCTCAGTCTAGTGCACATTAAGATGTAAAGCACTTGCATTTGTCCAACTGAAATACACTTGGGAATGAGATTGATAGTGAGTATAAACTTTAACAGGTACCCTAACATAAAATAACAAACCCGCTTGATCCAGTTTTATTGCTGGGGGGGCTATACCTTCTCATAACAGCACTGGACACAAGGCAGTAAACAGATCTGGACAGCATGTCAGTCCATCACAGGACCTTCTCATGTACACAACCTCACATCCATACTCACACTAGGTTAACTTAGAGTTTCCAATTAGTCCAACCTGCATGTCTTATGGGATGTGGGAGTCAAACTGGAGTGGGTGGGAAAACCCAACACAGATATTGGCAGAACGGACAACATCTACAGCCGAGCAAGGATAAAATATATTTTAACTAAACATTATCTATTCTAATAAAAGGCAAAGCCCTCACTGACTCACTCACTCACTGACTCATCACTAATTTTCCAATTTCCCGTGTGGGTGAAAGGCTGAAATTTGGCAGGCTCATTCCTTACAGCTTACTTACAAAAGTTGGGCAGGTTTCATTTCGAAATTCTACGCGTAATGGTCATAACCAGAACCTATTTTTCTCCATATAATATAATGGAGTTGAGGTCGATGGCCGTGGGGGGCGGAGTTTCGTGTGACATCATCACGCCTCCCACGTAATCACGTGAACTGACTGTCAACGTAGTACGTAGAAAACAAGGAAGAGCTCCAAAAAGCGCTGAAGAAAACATGCATTATACAATTGAAAAGGCAGCGAAACAATAAGAAGCGAGCGAGTCACATATAGAACCATATTCATGAGTGCAGCTACTTCGGAAACAAAGCACGGTGTAAACCTAAAGTTTAAATTAAGTTCATAGACAGGCTACCGCTGGCGTTTGTCATGCCCACGGCTAATACGGGATACAAGTTTAATGAGAGGACACAGGATATAAACGAGAGTTTTGATCACTTTGTAACTAAGTTAAAATTACTGGTGAAGGGCTATGCTTATGCAAATTCCGAGAGACTGTCTTTGTGGGGGGATTGACAGTTAAGGCGGGTGGGAGAGTCACGTCATCATCTCCCCTCCCATTCACCTCATTTCGCTGTGAGCTGAGCTCCACAGCTAACGCAGTCTTGCAGAACTAACTTTGTGACGCTGCCACCAAATACTCACAGAAAAATCCACAAGTTAATACACACGCTGTCTCTACAGTTTCTCCACACTCTGAATCCTCCAGGCACTACTTACAAAAGGTTACATTGACAATCGTGTTACGTTATTTTTAAAATGTTTCCTTTTCTTAGCACAAACACAGCTGAGAAGCTTCGATGCATATGCTCCATAACGCGTTAAAAAATAACACATTTAATCACACTTTGCATTCCAAGCAAAGGGAAACTTCTGTCAATGCATGATTTCGTGGTACACCGATTACATTGATGCACACATCAGAGCTACAAAAATGTAACAGTCGGAAGAAAGCGCGTTGCTACGACTGATTGGAGGAAAATTTCATTTCAAAAGACTACCCGACGGAAGGCTTGATAAAAGCGTGGTTTTGTGCACATATACACTCACCTAAAGGATTATTAGGAACACCTGTTCAATTTCTCATTAATGCAATTATCTAATCAACCAATCACATGGCCGTTGCTTCAATGCATTTAGGGGTGTGGTCCTGGTCAAGATAATCTCCTGAACTCCAAACTGAATGTCAGAATGGGAAAGAAAGGTGATTTAAGCAATTTTGAGGGTGGCATGGTTGTTGGTGCCAGATGGGCCGGTCTGAGTATTTCACAATCTGCTCAGTTACTGGGATTTTCACGCACAACCATTTCTAGGGTTTACAAAGAATGGTGTGAAAAGGGAAAAACATCCAGTATGCGGCAGTCCTGTGGGCGAAAATGCATTGTTGATGCTAGAGGTCAGAGGAGAATTCAAGCTGATAGAAGAGCAACTTTGACTGAAATAACCACTCGTTACAACCGAGGTATGCAGCAAAGCATTTGTGAAGCCACAACA
>JANRMT010062791.1:125430333-125449717 GCA_026402145.1 Polypterus bichir lapradei | reverse complement strand
AGTGACAAAACAATTACATTGACAATCATGTTACGTTATTTTCAAAATGTTTCCTTTTCTTTTTCATTACTTCTTTAACACACTACTTCTCTGCTGCAAAGCGCGGGTATTTTGCTAGTGTAATTATAAAAACTGTCACACACATGCGATTGGGAGGCAGCTAAAGGGCATAAATAATGGTAATTTTACGCCACACCAGGGGGTGACGAGATGCACTGAATTTCTCTCTCAATCCTCAGCAGGCCATCCACGAGAAATCCTGCACGTTTCTGGCGCCAATGATGATGTCACTTCCGGTTCCACTGCCAACGATTTTGTCACTTCCGGTTCCTGTCCCAATGATGCCACTTCATGTCTTGGCCTTTAAAGCCACCATCTTTACAGCCTTAAAGAAGTCCTGTTTTGGACTCTGACCTGTGAACAACTCACAACAAATTACCCAATTGCAGCCAGGGCATAGTATATGGGTGGCTGCCCCAAACCTTTTTTGATGTCTCTGGTTCGTTCTTATGACAACATATGAAAATATGCATTAGTAAGTAATAACATTCCAGTTTAATGATGCAGCGAGACATGAACCAGTCCAAAATGGGGCACTAGGTCATAGCAGGACACATAGCTACATACTTACATAAGGCTGAATATGCCCTCATCTGTGATATAGGAGGAAATATGGAGTACCAGAGTAAAACCTCTCATTGAGAGTGATCAGGGGCCTCATCTCTGTTATATTAAAAAAGTTTTCCGTTGTGTCTGCATTATTCAGCCTTGACCACTCACCTCCATACTGCTTGTCCAGTCATTACTCCTACTGAGCTCATCCTCTTTCTGTACATCCCTGTGACACTCTCGGTGCTAACTCATCCTTCAACACAGTTTTAATGGCAAGGCAGGAAAGTAATTTTATCTATTCAAGAAAGTTGAGTTTTAGATCGTGATAGAAAAAGAACAGAAAGAGCTAATAATGAACACTGAAAAAAAGAAAATGAACAAAAAAGAGCTGCATATAATAAAAATCAAGATTAAAGAGAATCATCCAATAAATGAGAAAGAGAAAAATATGACGAATAATATGTGAACAGAAATGCAAAAAACCATTGTTTATAGAATGTAAGTTAGAGGATAAAGTAATTCATAATATTGTTTTTGACAAGGCATTAATGCGTTATTCAGCCTTGACCACTCTCCGCCACACCGCTCGCCCAATCATTACTCTTACTATACACATCCTCTCTCCATATCACCCCATGACACTCTCAGTGCTAAATCACCCTTCAATGCAGTCGGTTATAATGACAAGGCAGAAAAGCAAATTATCTATTCAAGAAGATTGAATGTTAGATTGCGATAGAAAAACAGTGACAAGAGTTAATAACAAATATTGAAAAAAAGAAAATGAACAAAAAAGGGATAAAAATTAAGAACAAAACAGAACCGTCAAATAAACGAGAAAAATATCCAGAACAATATGTGAACAGAAATGCAAAAAAACATTTTTTAAAATGGTGTTAATGTTAATTTAATTTTTATTCACTTTTTATTATGTTTAACTTTTTTTACTTCTACTTTTTACTTTTGCTTTTTACTGTTTTATTGTTCATTTGTATTTTAAATAGACAGTTGTAGTGAAATACTCAAGTAACTAATTTACTATCATTAATAATTAAGGACCAAACCGTCTTCCTCCTGCGCCCCACATACTCTTTTATATACGATCTCTTTAAATATAGTAACCTTCTCTAACAGAGGGGCAGCCCAATGCTCTTCATGCGGCTGTACTGTGAGATAGTGGACGCCAAGCGCCCATCCCCAGGGGTTGGTGAGCTAAGCATGTTTATAAAAAATTACATGGATTATATTGTGAATATATGTGCACAGAATAAAAAAAAACGGGAAAATGCATATGTCAAATAAATAAATTAGATTTATAAAACCTTGTGTACACACATTTCTACTAAATTAACTGTTTATATATTTTAGTCTCCTTGTAAATATGTGTGCAGGAACGCACCTTGAATGTCACCCTGAAACATCCACATATGGAGCATGCTAGTCAGCCTTATACATATGCAGTCACGATGCTGCAGAATTTCATTGGCTGGTAAAGCAGCCTCCTACTTGAAGCATCGAAGCCTTGTCACTTCCATTAAAGAGTACCTGGCTGGGCCCAACAACTGAGAGGGTGAGGTCTTGTGTGGCATTATAGCACCTCTTCTCTGCACTGTTGGGGTTTGGGAAAGGTGTAAGCCATCATCAACTGAGTGGGTAGCCAATATCTTCTGTGACATGAAATGACGTGATTGCAGTTACAATGAATAGTAAAGGCTATATGAAAAACTGAAGGTTCAGCCAATTACCCTACCGACATGCTGGCCGCCATGTACAGCACTGTCAGGTCTGTCAAAGCTACTTTGCCTCAAAAACAAAATAATGAATTACTTTATCCTCTAACTTACATTCTATAAACAATGCTTTTTTGCATTTCTGTTCACATATTATTCGTCATATTTTTCTCTTTCTTGTTTATTGGACGATTCTCTTTAATCTTGATTTTTATTATGTGCAGCTCTTTTTTGTTCATTTTCTTTTTTTCAGTGTTCATTATTAGCTCTTTCCATTCTTTTTCTATCACAATCTAAAACTTAACTGAAGCAGCAGTTCTAACCACTGTGCCATAGTTGTAAACTGTAAGACACAGATTGGTATTATAATATGCTCCATAGTATATCATGGCATTTGAGACAGTACATTAAAATTATTTTTGTAATTACATTTAAACAATTATTATAGTTATTGTAATGTAAGTAAACGTAAGTTATTGCACATAGGAGGAAGAAATGTTAGATTTGAATATACATTGGGAGGACTGAAATTTAAAAGTCCCCCTCATGAGAAGGACCCGGGAATGGATTTGTCACTATACAGATTATGACAGTGTACTGAAACCTTTAGGAAGACTACAGGTTGTTAGGTTATATAGCATGATGTGTAGACTAAAAGTTAAAAGAGGTTAAGATTAAGTTATAAAATGCGCGAGTGAGGCCTCATGTGGAGTACTGAGAGTAGTTTTGGTCCCTGGGTTTCAAAAAAGACACAACAGTGCTAGAGAAAGCCCAGATCAGACAGTGTGAGCTATAAGGAAAGATTAAAGGAGTGACACCTTTTCAGTTTAAAGAGATTAAAAGTCAACGTGATTGAAGCTTTTAAATTATAAAAGAAATTAATATAGTGGATCAAGGCTGTCATATAAAATGAGTTCAAGAAGAATACAGAGACAATTAGAAATTTCTTCTTCACGCAGAGAACTATAGACACATGAAATAAATTACCAAGTAGTGTGGTAAAGTCTAGGAATTCCAAACTCAGCTTGATGTTATTTTGTTGGAAAGAATTACTTTTGCCCTGCACAAGTAGATGTCTTAAATAGTATACCAAATTTATAGTTTGTTAGTATGAAATCTGTGGAGTGTTTATAAAATGAGTTTTAAAGAATTCGTCCTATGTATGTAAAGTTCTGACTTCAAATGTATATGTATATATCGTTTTTTTTTTTTATCAATTTCATACTAAGAACTCACCCCTTCTGGGATTACTTCACAACAAACTGCAGTCTCAGTTATCACTAATTTTAAATAGATAGTAAAAAACTGCTCATCAATGTGAGCTAAATAAAACCTTTTATTAAAACACATCTTTATTTATTAGCATCTCCATTTATATCTCATATGAAGCATTCATGAGAGACATATCTCATAATAACTCAAAAATAATTACCAACAATGGTAATATTCATTAATATGCTATTTGTTATATTTTTATCTTTTTAAGTTGAATTTCTTTAAAATACTTATTTAAAAAAATTAAATAAATATTCACATAGTGTAATTTTTAACATTTGAAAATATATCAGGTCTTTATATTTCTGGTTATATGTGTTAAATCATATATTTGATTGCATCTTTTCCATAAGGGTCCTTTTATACTTTTTATTATGAAGATTAATCTTTTTTTATTGAATTTTCCATATCTCAAATTTCATCAAAAATTATTTTGTTCTTTAAAAAAATTTAATTACTTTATTATGTATGATGATCAAATTTGTAAAATATATTCTTTTCCCTTTTCAGCCCCTCAGGGGCAGAATTTGGAAAAATAATTTCTTAATGGTTATCTATGTCATAAAATTTCATGTTTCTAGGACCAATGCTTGAGGCTGGGTGTTGATATGTCACCTAGTCAGAACCGTAATTGTCTCACAGGACAACCTTCAACACCTGATTTTACATAAAGAATGCCATTACGATAAACCTCAAAGGAAAAATGAAATAGTCGCTGTGCAACTTCTAACTCACATAGACCACCAAAAGTTGAAGGCTGCAACATATTGGTGTAATATTTAGCTGATGAGGAGTAGTTGTCACCATTACTGTCATGAGACATAATCGAAAATTCCACTCAATTGTCTACTATATACCTAACGATTTGCTCATGTACTTCCATTGCCATTTCCTTGGTACTGTACATTAAAAAAGACAGACTCCGAAATTAACAAGCACTGTCTCCTATAATGGGAACATGGTGTATCATTTCCCCATTAATATTCAAAATTTCATCAGCCATTGTGTTATAGTGAAATAAATCATATTTGTGGGACAAAATAGGAGCTGTAATAAAATAGATTTTAAAGCATGTGTGATCTGAGAGAAAGGAGGTTCGAATGCTAAAAATATATTTAGGAGGATATCGAACAGAATAAAGAAATAGGGATATCTATTTGATAAGTGTTTAAAAAGGAAAAAATTGCAATGAAAAGTACAATTTTACAAATTAGAAGCTAGAACTGAAAATAATATTGAACGCATAGACATGTTGCCTAGACAGACAAATGTTGCATTTATAATAAAGGGGACAGCGCTATGGTGCTGCTTATATACTTAACGGCAGTGGTGTGCACACAGTACGAATGCTACGACTATTATTTTGTTACAATTCTTAGTAGCTAATAATTACACAATAATTACACGATTGGTGTGCATGTTAAAAAGATGAAAATTAAAATATTTGTAATGTAGAAGCATGTATTTATTTAAGTATTAAAATCCGTGTTTATTTTTACGTATTGAAGAATTTGTATACTAATTCTTGTGTATCTCAGTCAAGTAGTTTCTGTAGTAGTTATATAAATGTTACTTTAAAGATGTTTAATCCTCCTTATCTCCTTCTCAGGGGTTAAATTTTGAAAATTACCAAAATATGTGTTTGTTTATTTCTTTTGTAGAGCATATTTATCAAGTCCTATTTTCATTTTTTTCCATACAAACTTGTACACCCTGTATCACCCCTGAAGGGGTTGAATTTCGAAAAATCCCTTCTTAGTGGGTGCCTATGTCACAAAGGTACCTACTGTCCAAATTTGAGGTTTCTAGCTCCAGCTCACAGCTCCAGTGGTTGTGCATTGATCTGTTAATCACTCAGTCATCGTACAGTTTTATATATAAAGATATATACTGTATATATATTGTCAGAAGTACGACAAAGAGAAAGGTTTTGGGCAGCCACCCGTTGCTTCCTGGCTGCAAATGGATAGATTCAAGGTACAGATTTGTACAGGTTGGAGTCCACAACTGAACTGATTTGCTGGCACAAAGATTGTGGCTTTAAGGGAGACTAGGGGAAGTGGCGTCAATGGTGGGGCTGTGACCGGAAGTGGTATTTTGGGGCCAGGACCGGAAATTATGTCATCAGTAGGCCCAAAACCGAAAGTGATGTCTTTGGGCCCAGGGCTGGAAATGATGTCATCGGTGGGGCTGGAAAACCCAATCCCCAAGTTAAGATAATTTATAGATAATTTGCTAGAACATCACAGATTGAGCATCCTGGATTTGAGTCCCATACAAAGTTGTTCTCTAATTGGAATCTGCACACTTGTTTCTTGTGTCCATGTAGATTTTTCTCTGGGTGCTCCAGTTTTACATCCACATTCCCAAAGAACTGCAGGTTAGGCAGATTGGTGACTAAGAATTGGGTTTGTTTGAGATAGATTGGTCTTGCAATGGACTGGTGCCATGTTCAAAGCTGTTTCCTGTTTTGCACCCACTTCTGCCAGGACAATCTCTGTTCTCCAGTCACCCCGAATTTATTAAAGTGGGTTTCAGAATATTCGGACATAATAAAATTCTGGACTGTGACACATGCACATTGGATGATCTCCTTATGGGCTGTGGGACAAGAGGAGGTGCTATCAGTAACATTGTCATCTCCTTTTCTCCCTGCAGCACCAAGAAACCGAACGATGAGATTAACGAACTCTGCACCTTCTGGTTCACCGTCTGTTAAGGCCCTGTCTTCCTGGAAGGAGGCATTATTTTGGCAAATGCGACAGGCCGGTTAGACCTCCCAAGCAGACTGACCCTGAACTATGGCTAGAAGCTGAATCTTGTTTCTATATTTTTGTAGCCCAGACACAAGGACAAAGACACCTAAGGAGCGTTCTTTTTGTTTAAGATTGTTAGAATATTAAACGGGAAAATCCAGTTGGTACCCCAAATTTTTGTACAGCATCTTCTCATTCCTGCGCCCGACAACAACTACTATGAATGAAAACCAACCCAGAGATGGGGTTACAGTTTATCACAGGCAGGTAAAGTAATCAACTATTAATCAAAATTGACTTGTTTTGATTAAAAAAAAGCTAAAATTGCTTCTAACAAGACAGCACTCAAATGTTAAATGGTAAATAATTGTGGTAGACAGCCAGCCATAGGATGCCATACCTGCTTGTTTTTATCATCTTACTTAGGTATTGTTCAGAGAACTCACTCAAATACAAGATACGCCTGTCTCAGAGTCCCTACTCTCTGTTTCTTCTGGAAAATGCTTGATTATATAAAAGATCAAGGGCTGGACTTTCAGCCCTGTCTTTTTTGTAGTGGGTCTTTTTTTTAAAAGGGCCTCCGTTGACTTAAATTTTTTTAATGATTAAATCTGCTTTTCTTAGTACCAGGTACCGTACATGTTTTTATAAAGTATTTGAGCATAACTGAAAAGCAAGTCTATGTTTAAATATATATACCACATATTAACATATAGTTCTGCATAACTATTTAAATGCAGTGGTAAATTAATATTTAAATATTTATAAACTGTATGATTATTATTCTCATATACAGTGTAAAGTTTTTTAATGGCTGGTCACATAAGTGAGCATTTCATTGTGCTTCATATGCTTGCCAATACTACTAGTACTTCTACTTTTAGTGCTACTATTTTATACAATATATTACAGATCTCTTAATAAAATATGTTATGGAAAGAGGTACAGAAGAGTTAAAAATATTTGTTGGTAATATAATGTCAAGGCTTAGGCAATGGACCGGAAAATCCGAAGGCTACCATTGCAATTCCCATCTCTTACTGTGTCACCAAAAAGTTGCTTAATCTGCCAGGGCTGCAACTGTAAAAAAACAAAAGTACACAATAATAACATTTTAAAATTTAAGGTAAAAAAAAATAACACAGAAGTCATAAATCCTGAAAAAACAGATATTGTATGGGCCCATCAGATTACTGAAGTGTGCCCACCCATCATACAATCAGTCATGATGGAAGTGAAAATAATTTATCTCCCCACCTGTCCTATAATGATATATTTAGGTGGTAAACTAACAAAGATGTGAAGTTTAGCAGATGTCTCCAGGTATAACATTTTTTTTAAGTATGATTCATACCAAACAAACTAAAATAAATAAAACTTACTATCCCTTCTATTGTAGCTTAAAGAAATGCATTTTAAAATGAGGCTGATAGAAATTCATTTTACTCCAATATATTAATTTCTTCCTGTTTTGAGGAAACACACTTTTGTACAAATAATGCATTAAGAAATTAATCCACATCCTAAAAAAACAGACTATGAAGCCCTTCATGCATTCAGCCTTTAAATATATGAAGTGATGTGGATGCATTTCTTTCATGGTGGTATACGCTAAATCAACATTGACTTAAGACCTTCTGAAATAATTTTAAGGCACTGGCTCAAACAGATCTTTAATGCAGGAAAATTAACAAAAGTTAGAAAAAAAGTCTTATTAAATGCTTAGCCAACCCTGTAACCGTGAACTGGAATAGGTCTGTCCATCCATGCATCCCTGTATCTTCTTCAGAGCTCCAGGGACTGGAGTAGGTGGACTCAGAAAATGAATGGCTTATTAAATATGACTGAAATTTAATTAAACTTAAATAAGAAGGTAGGTTATAAACAAAACCACTGGGCTATCTACAAATTACCTAAGTAAAATAACAATTATTCCTATGACGGTTTTATTAATTCCCTGAGCCTGTTTGTTCAAATTATGGTTAATGGGGAGCTATGCCTACCGTATATGGTAAGTGCCCTAAAATTGGATTGAACATTTTTTACTGTACCTATAAATCCCGGGTCTCCCTAAAGCAAAACAGAACTAGAGAGTTTTAGGTTCTTCTATAGATTTGCACTTTATCTATATCTGGGCCGAGTTCCAAATCTGAATTTAGACATATGTGTACTATGCAGATAGATAGATAGATAGATAGATAACCCACAGCTTCTGCAAAAGGCTGGTGCCTGCACAGCACCTAGAATAAGTGTTACAAATTGACATTACCTTTTGGTCTATATATATATACTGTATATATTTTAAAGGAATAGTAATATTATAAAATGCACTGATGTCTTGAGTTATAGAAAACATAAAGAATATTTTGTAAAATTATTTTTGCCTTAATCTGAATCATACTGTTGTTAAGTGGGTAACATTTCTTTTTCATGATTCCAGAGTCATAGATAGATAGATAGATAGATAGATAGATAGATAGATAGATAGATAGATAGATAGATAGATGTGATTTAATTTATCTACGAAGGGAAACTCACTTGTTCCAGCTGATACTTGAAACATGAACGCAATGGGTAAAGCAATAAAAGAGTGGAAACTATTACATAAGCATAATAAGATTCAGCGAAAAGTGAAGACTTAAATAAGATAGATCATCTGACTTTACAAGAATATAGGCATCACTTTAGATTCAGAGCTAAAACTTCAAATCACACATCGACATCAAGTTCAAGCCAAGTTTATTGTCATGTATACTTGGTACTATGAAATTCTTTCCTGCATATCTCCTCTGAACAATTGACAATAATACAGTAGGAACAAAATGATACTCATGAAAAAATAGAAATATATACTCTATATACATATTTACAATTATATACAAAATATATATTTGCAAGTATTTGTTTAGTCACACATACGAACTCACACACACATTACTAGTATAAAGTACAAAGGTAAACAGTAAACTGCAAGTTGTTAAAAAAACGTTTGGGTTATCAAAAACTGAAACATGATGTTATTTTCAAAACAAAATAGCCATTTTTCAGGGAACAAATAATGGACTAATAACTCATATGAAAGCTTATTAGGGTACAGAGAAAAAAAAGGCACACAGAGGGGAAAAAGCTTGAAATGTCAACTTTAATCTCGAAATTTCCAATTTAATCACATAGTTTATTAAAGTAGAACATCATAAACTTCATCTTAAAATTGTTTAATTTACTAGTTTCTCAAATCCCATCGTAACTAAAAGAGCACGTTAAATGCTTTGTTTTGTATTTGAATTTCTATGTGCTCTATGTGTTTGAATCACTATGTGCTTCCGGGCTTTCTTTTCCTCCGATAGGACACAGAATCCATTACATTCGTGATATTACAGCTCTCTGAATAATTAAAATACTGAGATGTATACATGATATCATTTTCATGATGACAGGAGTTAAAGCATGTTATTAAACATGGGAACACAGTGGCACAGTGATTGTTCATGCCTCACGCAAGGTGCTTGTTGTGCCATGCGCAACCTTTGACGAAATACTTTATTGTAGCAGTACTGTCTCTCTCAAACGTACTAACCTCCAATTCCTGTCCTTACTTTTCTTTCTCCAAATACCCAATCGCCATACAATCAGCTCTGTAATAGACGTTAAGCCATCTGTAAGCTTAGAACGCCGATTCTTCAAAACTTTTAAGGAACATTGAAATATCTTCGTAGTAAATGTTTAATTATTCTATCCATCTATCCTTCCAGTGTCGCGTCAGCACCAGCAAGAATACAACGCGAGGCAGGAACAATCCGTGAACGGAGTGTCCTCACATGTTTAATTATTAACAATATAGATTACGTAAATGAAGTTAAAGTTTTATCTGTATAATATAATAAACATATTTTGCTGCATTTCATCGTAAAAATGATATCGTCATCATATGTAAATACACACTTTATAAAGTAGCTCAGGTTGTGCAATATTATAACTGTATGGCAAGTTTACAGTGAGGTGATTGTACTTATAAGTACAAACAGTTCTACAAGGAGCACTTGATGGACTGATTGAGTGCATTTAGAGTTCTGGGGATGAAACTGTTTGTGAATTGTGAGGAAAGGCTCTGAAGCGTTTGCCGTATGACAGCAGTTCAATAGACAGTTCGCATGGCTGAGGCAGTGTGTGCTTGATGCTGTATACCGATAATTCTCTTTACGATCAGCTGCTGTACAGCTGTGATTCACACTCAGATACAGTGATATAAATGCTCCGAGTGGTGCAGTGAGAGTAATATGGAAAATATGATCCGATGTGACAACACAACACCTAACGGGAGTTGCTGAAAGAAGAAGAAGAAGGTGCAGTGAGAGTAACAATGCTAAAGCAGTAATGGTATTTGGAATAGTTTGACTATTCTGTGGACCATTATATTGTTACAGGTTAATTACAATCAGATGCATTAAACTAATAAACAATATGCGGTTAATTTCAGTGTATTTATAAAGCCACATCAGGGATGTGGATCTAAAAAAGAAAGGGTAACCACACAGGAACAGTAGGTGGTATTCCTTTTCCTTTCCCCCCCGTTGCTAATACACAAGCAAGGCGAGCACTTCAGCAAAACTAAACCTCCGAAGAAAGACAAAGTCACTTAGCCGCTAATGCACAAGCGAGGCGAGCACGTCGGCAAAACGAAACTTCAGAAGAAAGACAAAGTTGCATAGATGCTAAGACACAAGCGATGCAAGTACGTCAGCAAAACGGAACCTCCTAGGAGAGAGATGCCCAGAGTAGTTCCTTTCAATTACCTGACATCTCTACATTTCAATTTCTTTTTCTGACAATTTCAATAGTTTCACAGCTAGTAATATATATAATCATATCTAAAGTGAGAGACAGTCTCCAGGTAAACCTCTTATCTGAAAGCTGTCTCATGATTGTTGATGATCAAGCCTATAATGGCATCATATTCATATTTATGAGGAGCTGGAGCTGTGTCTGGCCACACAGAATAAGTAATCAATGGGGATAAGCACTCTACGTTGAGGAGTGCCTGGGTTGAGAGTATTTCATGCTGCTATTCTGCACAAGATGAGGTTGGTTACTTAGGAAATCCTAAATTGAGCTGCAGAGAATGATACTAGGTTATACATTTATGAGTTTGGTGGTCAGCTTTGCAGGAATAACTGTGTTAAATGTTGAGCTGTAGACTATAAACAGGGCATTGGCATATTTTTTATTATCCTGTTGTGCCAAGATATTAAGAGGTACAAGGGATATCTTGCCAAGTTAATGTAATAAGTACTATGTGGAATATTCAGTTTCATGGGTCTTAGTACCAGTCTCTTAAAGCATATATTTACCAATCTGTAGTCAGTTAGACAGTTCAGTTTTGTTTTTTAGGCACAGGGATAATTGTCCTTTTGAAGCTGATAGGGACCACAAGTGCTTTAAAAAGTGAAATATTAAAGATGTCTTTGAGGAATTCAGGGAATTGGTTGTTCCTAGTTTTTAAAAATAAGCCTTGAAATTTCATCTGGACCAGACACCTTATGTGCATTAAATCATTTAAAAGTCATCCTTACATCATGTACTGAAACAGAGAATGAGGACTCATGTGCTGCTGTAGGCAATAAATGGCAGGCTAGTTGTTATCGCGATCAAAGCAGGTGTAGAAGACATTAAGTAAATCAGGAGGAGAAAGAGTGGAAGAAATAGAATTAGATTTACTTTGTAGTCTGTAAGCATCCTAAACCCTGCCAAAGTTAGCCCAAATTATTATAGCTGTTAAATTCCGTTTGTACTTTACTCCAATACTGACATTTAGCCATTTTGATTGCTTTTCTGAGTTCATACCTACATTCCTTGTACATTTCCATGTCACTGTTTCAAAATGCATTACTGCACTCCTTCAGTAAATTCAAGACTTTTTTTTGTAACTGAAGAAACATAGCAAGAGTTAGATCTCTTTTGTAACTGCAAGATGGTGAAAAGGTAATACATGTTTATTTCTTTAGCCATCTGGATTATTGTAGTGTATTGCTATCAGCATAACTTAAAAAGATATAACTCAACTGCAGTCGTCTTTCAAAATACAGCAGCAAGATCTTAACTTAAAAAGGAAACCTGAGCATACAGCATATCATCAGTCTTAGTAGTTTTACAGTGGCTGCCTGTGTACTTTAGGATACATTTGAAACACATTTAATTGTATATAATTAGGCCTTGAGCAATCAAACACCCTTTTATATTTTAGAGTGCCTGTCCCCCTAATTACCTAATCGTAATCTTAGATCCTTTAACACTGACTCTATCAGTATTCTGATTATGAAGGTTAAAAAGAGCTGGCAATTGACAAATGAACATTACTGTCAACCTCTTTCCTGCCACTGCCCCCCAGGTTAGTGCTAAAATACAGCTGACCTTCTGAATGTTATTTTCTAGATGGTTCTCCCTGGATCCCATGACAAAATTTTCCACCACCTTTCTACAACATTACTCATTTCCATTGTTAATACAGACAATAATGAGGCATTCTTTTGAGAACTTCTCTAGATGACATAAGACTGAAGATGGAAAGAGCGAGGATCCACAGCAAGGATAAAAGTAAGTTGGAAAAGACTCGGTACTGGCCTGTCTCCATACATGTGGAATAAATAAGAAAGTTGGATGAACTGTTAGATCTCATGGGGTGTCAAAGTGAGTTCAGGTAATGTGGTATTTGTTTATTGCAGTGAACCAGCTTAAATTTCTTATTTTGATGCTATTATAATGCCTGGATAGGCTTCATCAGATCTGATCAGTCAGATGAGAAAAGACAAGAGTGGTACTAGAAACAAGTGAATGAATAATGGTAAAAAAAAAACAAGCATATTAGAATAAAAACTGAAATGTGCTGTATGTCATTGAAATACTGACTAAATATGTCCATGTTACTGCTTAGGAAGATAAGTTACATCATCGTGATTAATGCTTATTAACTAAGGAACAAAAGTGATTTTCTTTGTGCTAATATTCCAATGATAATATAATATATTAAAATGTAATATTCCTATGATAATATTGATATTCCAATTAGTGAATCATTCTGATTCTAGAAGTCTGGAGACTTAACTAGGGGAACATTGGAATGAACAAACTTCAGATAGCATGTTGGATTTGTGGCCACCACAAGCTGGAGTTGCTCTGTTTGATTGTCAATGCCTTTAAACCTGCAGAACAACTGTAACAGATCTGACCATCTTATTGCCACCTACAAGGCTCGGATAGATAGCAGCACCTCTCTCATTCAAGTCAGAAGTTTTTATGTGTGGGTGTTTTCTTGTTTAGTTTTAATGTAATATTTATATTTTTTACTTCTGTAACTAAGCATTACATTACAATTTGCACTATGTGTATTATTCTTTGTGTTCCATCCACAACCCCAAAGACATGTCGATCAGATTACCTGTTAATACTGTGAAGTTGGCCCTTTTGGAGTGTGTGTTAGGGTGTTTGCAAGTGGTAGACTGACACTCTCTCAAGAACTGCTTTCTGCCCTGTGCAGAGCTCTGTCAGGGTAGTCTTTGGTCCTTCTCACAACCCTGAGTTGGATTAAGCAGGTTTGATAACTTTAGGTATTTAATTGATCATTCAGGGGGCATCTGCCTGCAACATGTTAAAGTTATTCGCCAACTGGACAAGCTGGTGTCAAAGTAAAATCATGAAGACCAGTCCAGGAAGGGAAGAATACCTTTATTGACACGTATGTGGAGCCACTCAGTACAAGAAAAGAGATGACTGACTTACAGATAGTGGTGACACTACTTAAATACACTTGTCAATTACAGAAGTATGTGATTAGTTTCATATCTCACGTCCTTGCTAGTTACTGTTAAACAAGACCCTAGGAGTCTGAATTCTGCAAGATTCTTATCATATGTTGTCCTAGTGCTAAATTAGCAGCTGGACAAGGTCACAGAGTGGTAAAAGTAAAATTTAACATGAACAGAAGTCATTCAATAGATTCAAAATACAGGGTGGCGCAGGGAAACAGGAAATTTTGGAACTAGGTGTTGGCAACCCTGGGGTGTCGTCAGTAGTTTGGGACCATTGCAACCTTGTTTAGAACCCTTTATCATTAGTTATAATGAAGCAATGGAGTAGTGCGCAATGAGCGTTTGCTAAGTAAGCCTTTTATAAGAATGGTGATAGTGTGACTGCTGCGCAAAGGGAATTTTGAAATCATTACCAGTTAGGAAGTCATGGGTTCAGCCTTAAAAAAGAAGCCAAGTGGAGTCACTTCACATACTGCCTGACAATCGATGGCAGCTATTCGACAATTGTTTAGAAGGCGCATGATTTCACGCAAAGGTGATATTCCATGGCCTCTCAGATCCCCAGATCTCACTTTTTGTGATTTTTTTTTTTTCTGTGGGGACATCTTAAAAGCCAACAGTACCGCACACATCCTGCAATCATTGCTGAACTAAATTGGAGGATTGAAGAGGAAATCGCTGACATTTCTCTGGGTATGTTACATTGAGCAATGCAGGATTTTCAACAACAGGCTGTCAGAATGTGTACAGAGAAATGGACAACACCTTCATGATATTTTCTTCAAAACATAAAATAAATATTGATTATCATCATTAATTGTATTTCCTGTACAATACATTTCATCATTACAGTAAATGTCTTTTGTAATGTGTTTATTTTTGCATTGATAGTCAATTGAAATTTTCCTGTTTCCCTGCGCCACCCTGTATAATCAATTTGTGAAAATCACATTTATCGGTAAAGATCAACTCTGAAAATGGATAGTGTTAAAGAAACTAGAGAAATTATAGAATATATTCCTGGCCATACTGTCAGCTTTCTCCAGTGGTTTCTGTTGAGTTCTGTTGAGAATATACAGTAGGTCATACTATCATCTACTACAGTGTATGTTTGGCAGGCAAATTACAATACATTGATATATTTTTATTTCTCAGGTTTCAGGACACTGACGCCTCTAAAACTTGATAGAAGTCTTTCATGTGGAAACTAGAACTCAAATTCTAACACTCCAATTAAAAAGACAGGAGGATCAGCAGCAATGCTACTGTTTGAGAACAGACTGTGAGCAACTTGGGCCAGCTTCATGACTTACTGTACAGTCTCCATAGCTGAGTTGGCTCCAAAAGCAGCATTGAAGAAGAGACCTCAGAAAAGTCATCTTATACTTTGCATGGAAGCCCATTGCCAAGCTTCTCCTACATTGGTGGAAGGCCAAAAAGAGGCCATTTTCCCAATTCCTGGTCAGACGAGTCCTCTAGCAATGAATGTTCACTGCAGCATGCAGCACAGCCTTAGCTAGGCATTTCAATATCCTAACATTTTTGCATTGTAATTAAAAGCTCTTGTAATGTCATCATACTGCTGTTGAAACTCATTTCATAGGTGGGTTATTCTGTCTATTCTAGATGTTATTCCTTGAATTATTGATATTTGATCTTCCTTGAGCCCATTTTGCGCCTTCTGGAGGACCTAGATGTCTGCCAACCTACTGCTTTAGCAGGTGTGATGTGCCACTAAAGTCTAGCAGAATGGATAATGCTCACTTTTTCCCATGCTACAATTACCCATCTGACCAGCTTTGTCCCCTCATGGTTCTGCCTTTTGGTAATGAGAAGTGAGGTAGTGGCCCCTTGTATTTGACACTTCTACATTGGATTAAAAGCAATGCCCAACACCTCTCATGATCACTAGCTATTTTTAGGGTTCTGAAATTTTTATTAACCTTTGTTTTTATTTTTCATTGTCTAAAAATCACATTTTATTGGTCATATGCAATTATATGCACAGTGCAAATTACAGTGAAACGTTTATTTACAGATACTAAAGAAAAATATAAATATTACAAAGAAAATACATAAGAACTTCTGACTTGGATAAGAGAACTGTCGCTGTAACTTGGTCTGTTGGTAACAGTAAGATTGTCAAACCTGCATTAACATTTAAGTAAAACAGGTTCGGCTTGATATGTCCACAAGTACAATATGCTGTCAGAGGTTTGTTCATTATGATGTTCCCCTGGTTGAAGTCATCAGCATAGATTTATGATCATTTTGTCTTCATAATGATGAAGTCATTCCTGTTGTGTAATGCAGATTTTTATTTTTTGAAATATCAGCTTCAGATCACTCCTGAAATGGTTTTATTCAAAGTGCTGAGGGAGCCCTGATGTACGTATTGAACACCTCAGTTCATTATGACAAATATTAATTAGGAGAGCAGAGCTTATAAAGACAGAAATAATTTGCATAATAAAGTTGCATCACACACTTTACATCATCTCACATCATATATTCCTAATTTGAAAAGGAAAGTTGCTGGAAACAAGAAAGTTTAAGAGTCCAAGAAAAACAACTCATCATATGATCTCACCATCACCATCTTGGCTACAGTGGGCTTAGAGGGTCTTTGCTGCATAGAACAGATACAGAACAGGCAATATCCCTTGCCTGTGTCACACACAGTATGGTATGGTGTAGCGGGTCTGCAGCTCCAAAAGATTGGCTGCTTTTAAATAATCCGGTCACCATGTCAGTCTCCATGGGCGCAATTGTGCAGCCGTGGGGAGTTGATGGAGTAATTGAGGTGAGTCGCACCTGCACATAAGGGTATGATCACTCTCAATTGCTTAATCGACTTCCTGCAGTGCGTGATTGAGGCGCTGTGCCCACCGAGTTGTATAAGAATGGAAAGAAACTAAAAGGAAATAAAGGCTTAGAGAGTGAAAGCAGCATTAGGGGTGAAAGGAAGAGTATGAGCCAGCCAGCATGAATGAGAGAGCTCCCTGATGGAGCGAAAGATTGGCACTCAAGGGACGGATCGTGCCCACTGAATGGGAGAGTGGGTACGATCATGGAGGAGTCTGCCCTTGGGATCTGAGGGACAACTACGAGTGTGAGAAAGAAGACGGGAGGACAACCAACCCCGAGTGGTCTGGCAGACGCCGATGGAGGCAGCCAAGACAGGGTTCGGTAGTGTGAGGAAGTCTCTCCCGCTGAGCATGCCTTGGGTGAGCTGGAGAGACTGGGAAGGAGCTGTGCTTGGCTGGTGTGATCCCAATGTTTGCGGCAGGATTTTAGTCTCTTTTTAGCCTTGTGTTAAGGATTTTGCCTTTTTTTTGTATGGATAATTTACTGACATTTTGATGCACTGCGCTTAATTTGGACACTTTTGATTTTGTTTTGTTTGTTTTTGTAATAAAAGCACTTTTGCACCTTTCCCCTTGCTTCATTGGTGCCCTCACTGTCCAGCTCATCCGATTACATTATCAACGGTGTCGGGTTCAAGAGCTCCCAAAGAGGAAGTGGGAGCATGGAGCTGAACCCGCAACTGATAATATGTTATTTAAGACTGACAGGTCCTGTTAATAATTCATCTAAACTGTACTTTACTTAAGAAATAAAGGAAAGACACTTTGCAAAGCACAGGTTTTTGTTTAAGAATTGCAGGCTGTGATCTAGTTCTCATGACAATGATTTATGGTGTTGCCTGATTTTAAAAGTTCATCTGATTGATAGACCCCTTTTTGTCTTATGCGACGCTTCCAAGTGATTAAGCTTTAACCTCCGCCAACCACTAATTTATATGAAATTAAACTACCACTGATTCACACCTTTCTTAAAAAATGTCCTTGTTGTTAAGAGGAGGCTCTGATCAGCTATGCATTTGGCCTTCAAAACCTAATCCGAGGATCACACAGGTTACATTTGAGGAATCAGAGTCATATCAGATGCAGGCACAAATACAGATAATTTGGTCCACTTCAGAAGTGTTTTTTTCATGTTTACTTGAAAGTGTAAATTCACTTCAATTTATTTGTTCAATTCTTTTTCTATAGTTCTCTATAAAAAATCCAATCCATGTTTAATATGGCCACAAATTGGAAATGAAGGCTTATGAACTTTGTGTACTGTTTCATTTAATATAAACCTATTCCAATAGAGCACATGAAGTACAAGCTCAAAAATAATATAAAATTTGATTAAATGAATTTCATTTCCAATTCACCAAACAATGTGCTTCATTGCGTAATAGGTGAGTCAATGTATATTATGGTATACAGTACATACTACTAATGACATTCTGTGCCATATTTCTTACAGAACAAATTAGAAAAAGTTTTTTTCTCTTGTTGTGTGATCAGACTTTTATTATTATGATAAAATTGTAAAAAATGCTGCATAGTAGCAAATAAACATCTAGGAAAAAAATTAAATGATTAAAAAGAAAACAGGAGTGAAAAACATTGACAGTCAAAAATGCATATAAGTCTTTATTCATAGAATCTGTGTGTCTGACCTCACCGAAATATTCTAAAGGCACCACACCTCTCCAGGTGACCTGCTATGAAAAATAACTGAGCACCCCTGATGTAGCAGGAGCCTCTCTGTTCCCTGCCTCTACTGTGCTTGCTCAGGATTTTGTGAAATTTTGTGAATTTATATGCACACAATCAGCCAAGGCCCCCCTTAACTGCTCCTCCTTGTCCCTCATGTCGGCACTTAAAAATAATTTAATGACTCACAGGCCAAAAAAGACAAGTCCCCAGTAGATGCTGTTTTTCTTTAAATTACATATTCACAATGTAGGAAAAAAATCAAAAAAGCAGAAATAATTGGGTCCCATGATTGTTAGAAGTCCAATAGAGAAATAACAAGATACTTAAGATGGAATCTCAGGGGACCTACTGCCAGCTTGAAGAGTAAAAGAGGAACAGGAGGCAACTGCAAACCGAGAACAAGATCAAAATGTGCTGTTTCAGGGTTGGTGTAAAGAACAGGTGATGGGGTGGAGGGAATAAAGTAAAAAGAAAAAAGAAAAGCAGGTGCAGGAACACAAATAGAACATGAAAGTTACTCTGAGTATACGTAGACAGTAGATGAAAAGACAAAAGCGAGAAAAAACATGTCAGCTAAACAGTTCTGCCATTAAAGTAAATCAATCAAACAAAAGAAAGGCTGGTATAATGAGAAACACCACTAGATGTGGGGG
>JANRMT010062791.1:125413354-125430323 GCA_026402145.1 Polypterus bichir lapradei | reverse complement strand
TGGCTTATCTTGTTTAATCAAATTCAGGGAGCTGGACCTTATCCTGGTGGAACTGGGCACATTGTGGGAACAAGCCTGCACAGGCAGACGTTCACTCACCAACATTCACACACGTATAGTTTAGTCTAGTTCTAAAAAGAACATATTGTAAAACAGCAAATGACCATAACAGCAGATTAATTTAATACAAAAATAATATAAATGTCAATACCCCAATAAAACAATACATTTGACCTAAAAGTTGCTAGTCTACACAGACACTCTCGCTGATGTGGAGCCCATTAATGCTACGTTCACATTACAAGCCTCGTTACTCAATTCCAACTTTTTGCTTAGATCAGATTTGCCTATCCTGACGGTTCGCATTCATAAGTACAGGTGACCTGTATCTCACTATAATGTGAATGTATCTGTCCTCCATAATGTCACGCATACTCACTTTGATACATTTGTGCATGAGTCACCTGCATCACCAACAACAAAAAACGTCATATTTGTAAGATGACACATGGTATTAAAACAGAAAAAAATGGACCCACTGGTAGCTAAATTTAAGCATCACATTTTGCTCTGGAGGACAGCAAACAGTTTCTCAATTGTACATGATTAGGTCAAGAAAGTGGAAAACAACGCCAGACATCTAGCTTTTGCTGTTTTCACAGCTATTACTGGCACTGCTGCACTAATATATGTGTGAGTACGAGAAAGAAGCCAACAATGGTGGGACTGTCACTGTTGTCACAGCTACAATTCTCTTCCATTGTTGTTTTGCTGCTCAGCTAGTGCTGGGTGATGACGACAGCACTCAGCCAATATGTACAGGCAAAAAAACACATGGATTCCAATCTGGCTGTTCTTAGTCATGTTGCATGACCATGAATTGGATACATATCTGATCTAGGACCACATATGAAAGTAACTCAAGTCTGATTTGAAAAGAAACATCAGGTTTGTGTCACATTAAGGCAAAAATCGGATTTGAGTCACTTCAGGCTGGTAATGTGAACATAGTCATAGAATCACCAGTCAACCTGTCCTGCATGTCTTTTTGGATATGGGAAAAAAGCAGAGGTACCTGGTGGTAAACCCATGCAGGCAAGGGGAGGACCTGCAGACTCCATAATGACCATGGAGGACTCACACCCAGGCCACGGGATCTGTGAGGCAGCCTTTCTAGCCATTGAACTACTCTTCAGTAAATTGAGAAATTTTAATACAAGCTTTCTTTCATCAGCAGTTCATTTTCACAATAATCACCATTTCAGGACCTTTAATAAACAGCAACATGCATTGAGACATGCATACGCTGAGAATATTTGAAAATGTATGGTAACAGCAATGAAAAATAAATCCATCCATCCATTTACTCAACCAGCTTAATTCATTTATAGTGTTGTAGGCAGCCACGGTCTCACCCACACTTGGCATAAAATAACAGCCAATCCAAGGATGCATGCCCATGGCCAATTTAACGTGTCCATCTAGTACTGTATAAGGTGCATCTCTTTGGGAGGTGGAAAAAAAATTGGAAAACCTGGAATGGAGCAAAATGCACAAGAGAACAGGGAGAGGGTGCAAATTCCCCACAGGCAGCCACCAGGCTGGGATTTGAACTGAGTATTCTAGCACCATGAACAGTACTTCTGTTATTATTTTTGATGATAAATCAACTCTTCCTCCACTTGTGGCTGGACTTCTAGTTAAGTAGTCATGAAATCATCTCCCATTTCGGTGGTAAAATGCCAATACAGTAGTGTTCACCCTTCCTGTATCTTACAATTACAGAATTAAGTGAGTGACCATGATAACTTTAGTTTCGCTGAAGCCAGACATAATTTATATGTCTGGAGACAACCATGACTGAATTTTGTCTTAAAAGTGGGTGGGTACAATTACATGGCTCACTGAGTGGTCACATTTCTAAACCAATCAAACACCTCATGAAGGCAGCGCTCAAAGCTGGGGTGGTGATTTTGAAATGCAAAAATTAGAGGTGCACTCGTTAACTTTGTCCGACAAAGAGCAAGCTTCTGATTAGGAAGAATTGTCAAAAAGTCTTCTAAAAAAACATTAAATATGTAAATGGGCACATTACACATTTTAAAAAATAAACATAACCTGTTGCAAGTGAAAAATGTTTTCCATAAAATCATATTATACATTAACATTCAAAGACATCAATGAACAAATGATGTATGTGAAGGATACATTGTAATAGGTGCCATGAGAGCTCGCTGTTGTTCAATGTTACAATGATAGTTAAGAAGTCAATGTGAGTTTGAAAAAAATAGTAGCTATTCTTGTGAAAATATGAACTGCATAATATCTATTTGAAGTAAATGGTGTGACAAATTTCTTCAAATATACTGCCATTAAGAGAACTGATAACGAAGATCCACATAACATGCAGATTCCAGTACTCCAAACACCCAAATTAACAAATTGGCCTAATGACCCCAGTAAATCACAGACAAGGTTGCACAACATCCACTTTCTGACTGCACAACCAAACAAATAACTGAAGAAATTTAACATTACTGTTGTCACACACGTGCGCATGGGAGGAAGCTAAAGGGCTTGAGTAAGGGCAGTTCTGAGACATACAGGGATGTGGCAGAGTGCACTGACTCTTTTTCTCCCTTGCCTGCAGACCATTCACGGGTCTGGTCCACCTGGTCCTCTTGGCGTCACTTCTGGGACCGAGCCTATGGAAGGAGACCTTCATGAGCCTGACCCCTTTGACTTCACTTCCTGTCTTCCCCTTTAAAAGCCTCCACCTTTTCCCTATTCCCTCAGTTCTGTTTGGACTCGGTTTTGTGCACTTCAGTGCGGTATTCATTTGATCGACTTTGCAGCCAGGAAATCAATTATACGGGTGGCTGCCCCAAACCTTTTTACGACTCTTATGTCTGGTTTTTGTGACATTGGCGTAGTCGGCAGGATGGAGAAATCCCAGAAGAAAAGGAGACAGGACCTGCAATACACCCAGGTGGGAGCGTAACGGGGCCAAGTTTTCAGGCGGGGAGGGTGTCCCGTGGTTTGGAGTGACCCGGTAGGAGCTCTGCGCCTGGCACGCTTCACTAGGCAACCTAGGCAGTCCAGGGAGTGTGTGGGAGGGGCTAACAGACTTGGGCTGCTCTGGAAGGGGGAGGCTAAATGGGCTTATTATGCCCTCTCGGAGGAGACTGCCCTCCTTCCTGTGAAGCCAGAGCCCCGCTTTCCACCTAGGGGTGCCCCAGACTGGCAGGTGAATAGAGTAAAAAACTGGAGGTTCGACCCAGAGCGGCCAACCCCTCAACAAGCCTGGTCCTTATGGGCAAAGGTAGGGCAGAGGCTATGGCCACAGGAGAACAAGCCCTCCCACGTAATAGAACAGGTGGCCTGCTACCTGCTCCTGATAACACTACCCCATGGCTACACCCAGCTGGTCTGGGGTAAACAATTCCACAATATGGCAGAGCTCATAGAGCTTGTAGAGACACAAAGGACAGCCTCGCATTCTGGGGGAGCTGAACCGTCCCTTAGTCAAACTCGACCAGAGTACATCACAAAACCTAGCCCCACTTACAACCAAGAGCTTGTGCCAACGTCCCTGGAGTCGCGGACGTGCAAACCGCTTGGGAGCAAGGAGGAATGCAGGTGGAGGGGGAGGAGGGGTTGGTGTGCTCTGATTAACCCGTTGGCGGTCCCACACACAGGCGTGGTGATCGTAAACGGGCACAAAACTACTGCTTTGTTCGATTCCGGCAGCAACATTTCCATTGTTGCCTGCCGATTTGTACAACCACGACAATGGTTATCATTTGAGAACAGTATAACCTGTATCCACAGAGAAATCCGCTGGTGCAGGTCCACCTGTTGTGTCATCAGCTACAGAGGATCGGTTCAGAAATTAACCATGGCAATCCTTCGAGATCCTCCACACCCGGTGATACTAGAGCGGGACTGGTCTAAAATTAAAAGTGGTGAGACACATACTACTCCTAAAGTTAACTTGGGCCTAGTTACAGATGGGAATGAGCCGTCTCAAGCTGCCTCCACGGCCTGTAACCAGCTGGCAGTGAGAGACAAAGCGGCCGCCTTGAATGACGTGGCAACTCCCGGAATGTCACGTGCCGATACGTCATCCACCAGCACCGAGATGGAACGGGAGGAAACCACGCCCCTTGAGGTCGGTTCTGACCCTCTCTCCCTTTTGCGATTTCAATTTAGAGAGACGCCTTCTTTTAAAAGGGATCAGTGGAATGACGACTCCCTTAAGTTTGCCACAAATACAGTGGCCCTGGTCAATGGCCAGTGCACTAACTAGTCGATGCCACAGGGTCCTCACTTTGTGCTAGAAAATGACCCTCTCTATCGCGTAACTGAGCATGATGGGCAGGAGAGATGGCTACTGCTAATCCCACAGACCTTCCGGTGGCAGGTCTGTGAGTTAGCACATGCTCACCTCCTAGGTGGCCATTTGGGCACCGAGAAAACCCTGGAGCGGATCAAGCTCCGTTTCTACTGGCCGGGAATCAATGAGGAGGTTCGTCGCTTTTGCACTTCCTGCCTGGACTGTCAATTGCGACAGATTCCTAGGAAGGACCGTGCTTCTCTCGTTCATATTCCCCTGATTGATGTTCCCTTCCACAGAATTGGGGTCGATTTAGTCGGACCTCTAGAGCCTTCAGACCGAGGACACAGGTACATTTTGGTCCTCGTGGATTATGCTACAAAAGCTGCTCTGTTGCGCTCAGCCACTTCCAAAGCCATTGCACAGGAATTACTAGGGGTCTTTGCGCGTGTGGGCATCCCCAAGGAAGTCTTGACGGACCAGGGGATGCTTTTTACCTCAGAGACGTTCAAGGAGACTGCTAAGTTACTGAAAATAAAGCATTTAAAGACCACAGTGTATCACCCTCAAACCGACAGTTTGGTACAGAGGTTCAATCAAACTCTCAAACAAATGCTGCATAAGGTGGTCAACGAGGATGGAAGGAACTGGGATCAGCTCCTCCCCCTCGTCCTTTTTGCCTACCGGGAAGTCCCTCAAGCCTCCATGGGGTTCTCCCCTTTTGAATTACTGTATGGGCGACAACCCTGGGGCATATCAGATATCTTAAAAGAAGGATGGGAAGAAGAGGCTCTTCCCTCTACAAATATATTGGAATATGTTACGTAATTACGCGATAGATTTGGTAAGATTCGGCCCCTCCTTAAAAGTCACATGGAAGAGGCTCAAGCAGCACAGGTCCGTTATAACAACCGTGGCACCGCTCTCCGGGAGTTCTGCCCGGGAGATTGGGTCATGGTCTTAGTACCTACTTCCCACTCTAAGTTGCTTGCCTATTGGCAAGGTCCCTAAAAAGTTAAGGAGAGGAAAGGACTCGTCGACTATTTGATGAGTCAACCCAATCGTCGACCAAGGGAGTGGGTTTATCATGTAAACCTGCTGAAACTGTGGAAGGACAGGGATCCCGATCCCTCCTCCGGCCAGCCCCGCTCACTCTTTGCTCACATGGCTAGCCTTAACTGCGGTGCGGATTTAAGTCCCAGACAACGACGGGAGCTGGAAACAATTATCCTGTCTGTCCGGGAGGTAGTGAGTGAAAACCCCGGACGGATCTCTCTGGTTGAGCATGACATTGTGACAGAACCCGGAGTTATAGTCCGAGTATCGTCTTCCAGAGGCAAAAAGGGCTGAAGTGGAGCTTGAGATCAAACACATGCTGGAACTAGGTGTAATCGAGGAAAGTCATAGTCCCTGGTCCAGCCCCATTGTGTTGGTCGCTCAGCCTGACGGGAGTTGAAGGTTTTACAATGGCTTCCGTCAGCTTAATCAAGTCTCCCAATTCAATGCTTATCCAATGCCACGAGTGGACGACCTCCACGAGAGGCTTGGACAGGCTCAATATTTGACCACATTGGACATGACAAAGGGGTATTGGCAGGTTCCTTTAATGGACTCCGCGAAGGTTAAGACCGTTTAGCACCCCTAGCAGACACTGGTAGTATCGTGTCCTTCCATTTGGGTTACACGGGGCTCCAGCTACCTTCCAGCGTCTGGTGGACAAAGTGCTCAGGCCTCATAACTCATACAGTGCTACCTACCTGGATGACATGGTCATTTATTCTAGCACGTGGTTGGAACACCTACAGCATGTCAAAGCGGTATTGCGGACACTTGGTGAGGCCGGGCTTTGGATTAATCCCAAGAAATGTTTCTTTTGACTGAGCGAAGCCAAGTATTTAGGCTACCTGGTGGGTCGGTGTACCGTGAAGCCACAGTGCTCCAAAGTAGATATCATTTTGAAATGGCTCCGTCCGAGAACCAAGCGGCAGGTCCAAGCCTTTCTCGGGTTAGCGGGGTACTACCACCGGTTTGTGCCCCGGTTCTCAGAGAGAGCGGCACCCTTGACTGATTTGACAAAGAAGATGGCCCCAAATATTATGGTATGGACTGGAAAGACAGGTGCTGCATTTAATGACTTGAAGCAGGCCCTTACTTCCGCACTTATTTTGAAAGCTCCTAAGTTTTCCTTACCTTTCATCCTCCAGATGGACGCTTCGGACACAGGCCTGGGGGCCGTGCTGAGCCAAAACGTCAATGGTGCAGAACACCCCATTATGTTCCTGAGCTGGAAACTGTTGGACCGGGAGACCAGGCACGTGGCGGTGGAGAGAGAGGCTTTGGCGATTAAATGGGCAATTACTCAGCTGAGGTACTACCTGCTGGGCCGGGAATTCACCCTTGTCACGGACCATGCCCCTTTACAGTGGATGGCCCTGCACAAGGAGCCGAATCCGCGGGTCACCAGGTAGTTTCTTGACCTCCAGCCGTACAAGTTTTCGCTCGTTTATCGTCGGGGCACTCTTCACGCAACACTGATGCCCTTTCTTGTGTTCATGACCTCTTGGTCAGGGTCGCCCAACCCAACGGGTCTGGGCTGGGGGGGGAGGCCTTGTCACACACGTGTGCATGGGAGGAAGCTAAAGCGCTTGAGTAAGGGCAGTTCCGAGACATACCGGGATGTGGCAGAGTGCACTGACTCTTTTTCTCCCTTGCCTGCAGACCATTCGCGGGAGATTCCACCTGGTCCTCTTGACGTCACTTCCGGGACTGAGCCTATGGAAGGAGACCTTGCCAGCTCCGGCCCCTGTGATGTCACGTCTGGGCTTGCACCAATTGCAGTAGACCTTCATGAGCCCGTCCCCTTTGACTTCACTTCCTGTCTTCCCCTTTAAAAGCCTCCACCTTTTCCCTATTTCCTCAGTTCTGTTTGGACTCGGTTTTGTGCACATACGTGCGGTATTCATTTGATCGACTTTGCAGCCAGGAAATCAATTATACGGGTGGCTGCCCCAAACCTTTTTATGACTCTTATGTCTGGTTTTTGCGACACTGTCTAATTGGAAATGAAAACATACCATAACAAAAATAGCCAATGTGCTTTAACAGGTTGTGTATCCATAGAGCACAATGCTTATCTAAACTCTGTTTGCCGCTGTTATGCCATAGAGTGATGAAACTGTCAAAATGACAGAAAGGTATCATAGTAGACAGAAGCACTTCTCACACGTGTGTAGCTGCGGTGGTCTACGTGTATACGTGTTCGTCTGTCTGCTTGTTTTTTCTGTCATTACAACTTACAATTTAATCACTAAGCTTCTGTTATGTTGTGCTATTGAGCTCCTGAACAGATAACAGCAGTTTAAGTTTTTTTTTTGTAATTTCCCTTCAGAGTTGAGTCTTTTGCTCTATCTCTGAACCCCAATTGTTTAGTTTAGTGCAAGGACTAAAGGAAATGGAGACAAGTGTTTTAGGAAGCAGCCCTGTGGATGTAGTCTTTGCAGCTCCAGACTTTGCTGCCATTCACTAGATATTTTTTAATGCGTTGTTCCCAGTCATGTATAACCTTTGCCATTTTGATGGTAAAATCACAAGAAGGTACACATTCCTGCTTACTCCTGTGGTGCATCATGGGAAGCCTTGCTTCTTCTTATTTGAACCACTCCTGGGTAATCTTCTTGTTTAACTGGTTTCCTCATTATATACGTTTCTGTCTCAATTTTTCTATTATTTTTTTAATCTCCTTTTAAAACCATTCAGTTTTCATGGAACAAGTGCATATGAGACATGCACTATTGGCTATTTCACGACAGAAACCAATTCTAAAGTAATTTAAATTCACATTGGAAGAATGGCAAAAGGAAATAATTAAAAGAATCATTCTGTCACTAACTTAAAAAAATACCAAAAACAAAAATGGCAGTCATTGAACATGTGGAAGTCCTGGGCAACCCTAAACCAGTGAATGTACAATACGAAAAGCACCTACTCTGATAGCCATATCTGTCTGTCTGTCTGCATCAAACAACTTGGACATTGAAATATGATTTTGTTGAAATTTGGCGTACTTATTCTTCAAGGAAATTAGTCATGACAGTTCAATTTTTGTTGAGATGCTTTAAATAGAGCATATTGTTACACACTTTGAAATTTCAAAATCTCCTACTGAAAAGCGTTTCAATTTTACCTTGACTGCAGTGACTTGTATACTTGTATATTTTTACTTTCTCACATACATAGTTCAGAGAAAGTATAGGAATCGTGAAAACATTGACCTTGAGATTTTGATGAATCTTGACATTTCAGACCTTCCTGAGTCCAAAAATACCATTTTTGAAATTATGTCTCTCTGTCTGTCTGTGTGTAAACACATTAGCTCAGAAATGCTTTGACCTGGTCAGTGAGATTTTGGACACCTGCTTTATATCAAAAATAAGGAATCCTATCAACTTTTGGGCCACTTTCTGCAACCAAAAGTGGTACTTTAACTGTATACTTTTGCGAATTTTCAAGTAAACTATGGTTATAATTATAATTACAGACAGATGCATATATAATCATAAAAAAAATTCCACCACCATTTTCCACCACCCAAAATGTGAAAATATCATTTTAATACAAAGTTTGATTATAAATAGAGATAAATGATTGTGTATCAATATTAAATATTAAATGCCCTATAAATAAAATGCATGAATTAGTTATGATGAGAAACAAAGAGATATGATATTTGAGAAATATTCCGCAACTGGAAGTGGTTCTGTTGACTTTTTCCTCTATCTCAGTATACAAGAAAGTCGAAGGGAGCACACAATCCACTCCTGACCGCAAATCAACGAAAAACCTTGTGGTATAGCAGGTTCGCAGCTCAGAAAGAATTGCTGTTTCATTAAATAATCCCTTGTCTGTGGGGAGCTGGTGAAGTAATTAGGGCGAGACACACCTGCACGTGAGGGTGTGATCTTCCTCGATTGCTTCATCGGCTTCCTACGGGGCATGATTGGGACGGACACAAACAAGAGAGAAACGGAGGGAGAGAGAGAGTACAGCATTGGGGTGGAGAACGAGCCAGCTGCTAATGTGGGAAAAAGCAGTGCGGTCAGTGGCCCCACGATGGAGCGAAGGATCGGCGCTCTAGGCATGGATCGTCCCCACTGATTGTGCAGTAGAGTGAGAGCAGTCAAGGTGGCGTCCTCTTCAAGGATCAGAGGGACAACTGCGTGAGCGAGAAGGATGACGAGAGGATAACTAAGCCTGAGCGGTCTGGCAGATGCCAATAGAGGCAGCCAAGACAGGGGTCGGTATGGAGAGGACTGCAGCTGCTGAAGTCTCCATCAGCTGAGCATGTGATGAGTGAGCTGGGGAGACAAGGAAAGAGTTGTGCTCGGCTTGTTGGACCCAATGACTGTTGTTTTTTTTTTTTTATTTTCGTTTTAGCCTTGTTTTTAATCACAAGGTTTTTCATTGTTTTATGGATTATTTATTGAGGCAGCACTGCACTATTTATTTGGACACTGTTTTAGACTGTTTTTAATAAAAGCGCTCAACACTTTTACCTTCCCCTTGCTTCATGTGGTGTTCTCATTTGTACAGCTCATCCCTGTCATGACTATCGATTGTGTCGGGTTCAAGAGACTCCCAAATGAAAAGAGGGAGCATAGAGCAGGACTCGCATCATCACAAACCTTTCACTGTATGTGCTGAAGTCGAGTACACCTTTCTGCAGGACACAATATTGGATGGGGTCGGATGTAGGGGTGGTTGGATGACCAAGTGTTGCCATATTTGAAAGGTATCATGTTAAATGTGTATGTATACATTCAATTTGCTATTAATGATATCTTTATTTATTCAATCTGGTAATAATGATATTGTTTATTCATCACTGTACAAAGTAACCACCATCCTTTACTGTGCCAGAATGATGAGTAAGTCTCATAATAAGCCAACAGTCTGACTTCTGCCTTTACTTCATCTTGCACTCATCTCTGCGTGAACGTCAGTCACAGCAACTCACTTCTCTTGCTCCTTGAAATCGAAGTGGGTAAGTGATGTGATGTAAATAAATAAAAGCAAATTAACTTACTGTATATACTTGCATTTAAATTCTCTCGTGGATAAGTCGGAGTTTGATTTTACCATATCATTTCCGGTATTTTATAATGTTGGTCATATAAGTGAAATGTGGAAAAACTCACACTATTGGTCCAAGAGATTATGATATGCTAAGGCCTAACTTTTTTTTATGCATTGTGCCTACATGACGACATGGTAATACCCAAACTATTCCAAAGTGACATTTGCACTGTTTTGTGATTTTGTATATCACACCCTTATATACCTTTATCGTAAGAGCATCTCTTATCTACGATGGAGCGTTCGATCAGAAGAAAATATGAAGCTGGTTTTAAATTAAAAGTCGTTAAAGTGGCGAAAGAAATTGGTAACTGTGCTGCTGCAACAAAATTAGATGTGTATGAGAAAGTGGTGCGAGATTGGACGATGCAAGATGATAGAAAAAAAAAATTTAAGTGTCCCATTTTTGAACTGGCATATAAGTCAGGGTCTGATTTTATGATCGATTTTTCTGGTTTCAAGACCCGACTTACACGCAAGTATATACAGTATCTGGAAATGAAACAGCAACTAAATGTGTACTCAATATTTCTATTACATTCGAAACAACTTCATGGCTGCAACATTTTAATGATCCAGGATTCCTCTCACTATAAAATTTATGGGCAAAGTGCCACAATGAGCCACTAGCCATCATTTTTGAATGCAACCAGCAATATTAGTTTAGAACTTTAGCACAGATTTTAAATCTCCTTTGGGTACTTCTTTAAAAAACGTTCATGTTTAAGAAATTTGAACAACAATTAGGCACAGACCCTCCACATCTAAAAAACTAACAATACAGGAATCTTTTCAGCACCTTAGTTGGACTTTGCTGTCCATGAAAGCAATTTCAGCTTAATGATATTGTAAAATGCTCACTGTTATAAAAATATGTAACTAACCAAAATTGTGGTAACTAACTCATTGATGAAGTGACCAGAAAATCAAAAAATGTAACAACTTTCAAACCAGCTAACAAGGTTTCCAAACACACTTGAATGTTATGCAATGCATACATTTCTTCCATTGTAGAAAAAAGATATATACAGTATACACTCAGTAAGTATTCAGTCTTACTTAACAGGTAGAAAATTCTTCGTTAGTTGTGGTGATTGCTCTTCGGAGATACATGATGTTGTGTATGGTGTACCACAAGGATCAATCCTGGGTCCACTGCTCTTTTCAATCTACATGCTTCCATTAAGTCAGATTATCTCAAAGCACAAGGTGAGCTACTACAGCTATGCAGATGTCATGCAGCTTTATTTATCAATGGCGCCTGATGACCCTGACACTCTTCCCTCTCTGATCCAATGTTTTAGCAGTATTTCCGTTTGGATGAGTAGAAACTTTTTCAAGCTAAATAAGGAAAAAATAAAAATCTTAGTGATTGGCAAGTATGGAAATAGCGAGGGTATTAGCAATAAACTTGATCAAAGGTAAGGAATTTAGGGGTACTCATTGATTCTGACCTAAACTTTAAATCACATATTAACCAAATTACTAGGACTACATTTTTTCACTCAAGGAATATAGAAAAAGTTACACCTCATATAACTTTACAAGAAGCGAAAAAATTGGTTTCAGTTGACTACGATATTGTAATGCACTCCTAACAGAACTACCTAAGGAAGACATTAATAGGCTGCAATTAATACAGAATGCAGCAGCCAGAATCTTAACTAGGAAAGGAAAATCTGAGCATATCATACCAGTTTTAGCATTGTTATGTTGGTTACCTGTGTCATTCAGAATTGACTACTACTACTAATGGTTTATAAAGCCTTAAATAATGTTGCTCCATCCTATATTTTGGGATGCCAGTCTCCCTACACTCCAAGTCATAACTTTAGATCATCGATTGAAAGTCTGCTTATAATTTCAAGAGCTAAATTTAAAAGAAGTGGTAAGGTGGCATTTTGCTGCTATGCACTGAAAATCCAGAATACTTTACCAATAGAACTTTGACAAGCTAGTACTGTGGAACATTTGAAATAACTGCTAACATACCAAAATGGCTTTTTCATAGCTACATTTTAGTTGTATTCCTATTACACAATGTGGGCATTGAATTATCGTTTTCCTCTGGGTTCCTCCTAATCTGTGCTATTCTCTGCTGTCTTTCCCAGTTTTTCTGTGAGGGTGATCTGCACCATCACCTCCTGATCAAGGCACCATGCAGCCACCCACTTTGATGGAATAAAGGCGGGTGTCATATCATCATATACTATAATGTGAAGCATGAAAACTATATTAGGTGGAATGCCCAGTGGATGATGGGTGGTATTTTGGCCTTGGAATCCCTGCAGATTTTGTTTTCTTTTTCTCCATTTCTGTTTTTTTTTCTGTCCTCCCAGCCATCCGACCTTACCTCTTTTATTAATTAGTATTATTCTCTAATCTTACTTCACTTTCTTTTCATGTAACTTTCTTTTTGTTGTCTTGTAAACTTTGCTGTTTGAGCTACACTGTTTGTAAGAAAATGTACCATATAAATAAATATTGTAATGTCGTTTTTATTACGCTATACTGTTCTGCAAATTTGCTGACAGGCTATAAAATGTGTGAGTGAATTTTAAGAAGGAAAAGCACTCAGCAAACACTTGCAAAGAAGGTGAAGACTGCATTTGCTTATGTATGGTCCTTTACAATCCAGAGTGGGCAACTTCCGATTTGTGCAAGGTATTATTTCAGCTTCACATTGCAACCACAATTAGTAGGAGAAAAAAAAAGTGAAGAATGGATGCCAATGCTGGACTTCAGACCCCGAGGTTTTGGGTTCAGATCCCACTCCTGACACCATGTGACCATGAGCGAGTCACTTCACCTGCCTGTGCTCCAATCAGAAAAACAAAAGAAATTCAACCAATTGTATCTCATATATTGTAAGTCACCTTGAATAAAAGCATCAGACAAATAGGTAAATGTAAATGAAAGGCGAGCAAAGCTTAAAGATAAACATTTTTATAATGAAGCATTTAATTAAAAGGTGTGATTAAGGTGTTGTTCAACCAAAAATCAAATTGTGATTCTCAGACTTTGTGGGAATGGCAACACCTCTGAAAAGAAGAAAACCAAAAATACTAGATTAGTTTATGAGAAATTTTAAATTACACAGAAATAAATGTGTGAAAATGGATTATTGTTTAAAGCAGTGGTCTCAAACTCCAGTCCTGGAAGGCCCCAGTGGATGTAGGTTTTCATTCTAACCATTTTCTTAATTGGTGACCTGTTTTTGCTGCTAATTAATTCCTTTTCCTTTGTTTTTAATTGACTTGTTTTTTAAGATTTATTTCCCAGAGTTGCTTAATTTCCTTCCTTAAATGGCACACAAATAGAAATGAAATAAGAAGTGAGTGAGCCAACAGAAGACCAACTAAGTCAGGGCCTCAAACTCCAACCAATTTCACTCCAACCAGTTCCTTAATTAGTCTCTGATTCTTGTTGTTAATTAAACCTCTTCTATAATTCCATTGCTTGTTCCTGTTCTCATTGTGCAATGGCAGACATTTCCAGACTTGTTGATTTTCTCTTTTCTAAGAGCAGTGTTAAAAGTCTTAAATTAAATTAAAATTTTAAATCTCATTATTTGTTGACTGCTAATTATGGAAAAAGAAACAATTGAGGGGTCAGAGAACAAGTCAATTAAAATTAATTCAAAAGAAGGTAATTAGCAGCAAAAACAGCTCACCAATTAAGAAAATGGTTAGAATGAAAACTGCATCCACTAGGGCCCTCCAAGACTGGAGTTTGAGACCACTGGTTTAAAGTAAGATGGGGAGTCATTCATAGTGAAGTTAAATACAATGCTTGAATAATGGGATCAACTACTGAACAAAAGGGTGTAAGAGAATCAGCGTGTGAATGTTGCCTGAATTCTAATAATCTGACTTAGCCAAACAACTGTGAGAATAAGAAGGAAGTGACAACATGCCGGTTTTGTTAGTGTATTTGCAAAATTACAGAAACTGGGACATATAAGCATTGTGTGAATGATGCAATCCAGCTCTAAATGTTCATGGCAGATCTTCATATTTGATAAAGTCGGAAAGAAAAAATGGCATTGTGACTGTGTATGATTGGGGAAACTTTGCTTATGAAGAGAGCAAATTTCTGAAAGCAGCCAGACTCTCTTAGAGATTTGAAGGATTATGTGAGATGAACACAGATATGACTACCAAATCCGCATAAGGCTACCTGTGCTATATGCAACGTGATAGTGAATGATGACCATACTAAATGGTGAAGGAAGGGGACAAATACTTTTTAAAGACACTATATGTTGAAGTTACCTTGATACTTTTTTATTTCAGTTTTTTAGCTTACCAAGATTTTATCTTTACTACCAATAATCAAATATTTAGGTCATAGTAAAGGCTTTCTAATATGAAAGCCAAAAGACCATGAGGTGCTGTTTGTAAAACAGATATTTGTGTATTTGTGTTATGTCTAGATTCATGCACAATGATTAGCAGCAGATGATAAAATCACCTCTAGTTAGGCATATACTCTCGTGCCAACAACATTTCAGAATTGTTAAATAAATAAGTAATACAGGGTGAGTCAAAATTATGTTAATTGAATGGCAGAAATTTATTCACAAAGCATACTTCATATGTGCAAGATGATTTACAGGAATGTCTCAAACTGTTCACCATCATGTTCAACACATGTACCATAAGTAACACATAAATGTTCCACAAATATTGTATATAAGTATATGCATAGCAGTACCATTAGTGTTAACATAATTTTTTCTCAATCTGTATTATTGCTGTACTTGTTGCTTATTACTGCTTCAGACTTACTACATAAAGTGTCATGAGGAATGCTAAAGCACAATGTTTGATATTTTGTGATTTATTACCGTCACTGACAGAATTGGACTGCCTTTTAAATGCTGTTTGTATTTTTGATGTCGAATACCCAACAGATGTTTACACACCCAGCATCTGTTTCATTTAGGACTCGTTTCCAGCTGAATATAAGAGCATTCAAAGTCATGTCAGTTCTCAGATGTGAAAGGGAGCTGGGATAGAAAACACCAGTGCAGATCTAATATGGCACAGGACTGGAATAATAAATTTCAAATCAAATTAATGCAGAAATAGAGATCATTCTAAAAGCTTTGCAAAGACTTTCTCAGAACTGTAGAAATCTCTACAGAGTTGTTCAAATTTATCCAAATCGATGCGATTTTAAGTGATTCCACTGAACAGGTGGAGGAGCAGTGTCATCAGAGCGGCACAGAGCACAGGATACAAAAAGAAGCGTTTGCCTAAGCTGGGCCATTAGATCTTGTTTGCACAGATTTCCTAGCAGATATAATGGATAGAGTGTATGTGAGGAAAGCATACGGTATTATTGACTTGGATTTTCAGAAGGCATTTGACACAGTGCCCCAGGAGAGACCTGTGATATGACTTGAGGCAACAGGGATTTTAGGAAATATTAAATAATTTCTCCGCAATCTGGCCCAGGGGCAGAAGCAGTGAGTGATTTGTAGGGGTACTGGCTCATCTATTGTGGGGTTCCCCAGAGGTCCATACTACTGTTTCCTATTGACATTAATTATTTATGAAGCAATATTGTGTTTAACACAACTAAATTACCAGACAGTTGGCAGTCAGTTGTTTCAGTTGACACAAAACTGGATTCTACATACAGTGTGCCTGGATTGACACACGGCATGTGAGGATTAATGTAATTGGTGTTTTGCACAGAAGCAGGAGTTATATAAAATGTGAAAGTGATAGAAATGAATGCTGAAAAGATCGCAGACCATTGGTGAACTCCTCCCTGTTGGTACTGAGGCAGACAGAGAAGAAATTTAAAAAGGCAAACTGAACCTTGCACTGTATCTACAGATCAATGTGCTCTAAATCAAAGGAGATGATGCTGTGCTTGAGCAACATGGTAATGAGGCCACACTAAACACTGCTAACTGGAAAATGAGCAACATGGCTTAAACACATGTGAAGGGGAAATATCTGAAAAACTGTTCATACAGTTGTGAGAAGAACAAATAAACAACAGAAACTCCTTTCACAATCTATCTATTGTGATATAATAAGTCATAAGATAATTATAAAGGTTTGGGGATTTGCCCCGTATAATGTTTTTCTTCTCTCGGTCAAGTTGATAAGCAGATTATTATCAGACATTCGACAAAAGATGTTCAATTCAGTCGGCTTTTATACAATGACAAGATGGCTACAGGAAATGATGAAAGCAGGAAGTGACGTCATCAGTGGGAGCCGGAAGTGACGTCATCATGGTGGGGCCTGGAGTGTATGATGAACTGTTTGAGATATGGATTGTTGCGGGTGTGAAATGAATATGTTTCTTTTTTAGTTCTGCAGGGTTAGAAAGAGAGGCATTAGCACCATCATACCACCCCCCTTCTTGTAGCCATTCACTCACCTCTGGACCTGTTGATTGCCTCCTAATCGCACGTGTGTGACACTATCTATCTATCTATCTATCTATCTATCTATCTATCTATCTATCTATCTATCT
>JANRMT010062791.1:125349176-125406990 GCA_026402145.1 Polypterus bichir lapradei | reverse complement strand
AGACTCTGTTTCACCAATCAGACGTAGCAACAATAATCACAAGACTCCATTTCACAAATCAGACGTAGCCATGCAGTCACATGACCACACACAAACTGTGGCGGATAGCGGCACAAACTCCTCACTGCAGCAGACAGGGAAAGAATGAGAGCCAACTCCTGCTGAAGCTTAACCATCACTTCACTGTGAAGAACAAGCACGTTTTAACCAAACATTAACAGTCAAGGTAAAGTGAGACTTCTTGTACGTGCACAAGTTGTCTTGTTCTAATGTTATTTTCTATCAGCTGTGCTATTTGGAGGGCACGTGCATATGCAGTATTATGCTGTCAGTGTACAGTATATCTTGTCACTGTAAGTAGTTTGCACTGTTCAAACATACATGTTACCTACTGTAGGTATCGGCTTCAAAAGCTTTGTTGTGAAAAAGTGAGATTTGGAATTTTGTGTTATTTGTGTATCTTTATTTTGTAAAGATGTTATTTATTTTTGCTCATTTTTTATTTTATTATTTGGAAATAGAATCTGCACATTATTTTATATTTTTGTCTGTCTTATTCCAACATTTCTAAAAAATAAATCATTTATTATGATCAAACAGTCACTCAGTACTTGAGTAGTCTTTTCACTAAATACTTTTTTACTTTTACTTGGTAATGTTTTGGATGAGTACCTTTTACTTCTACTTGAGTAATATTATTTTGAAGTAACGCTACTCTTACTTAAGTACAATTTTTGGCTACTCTACCCACCTCTGTATAATATCCAGGTAGAGGCAGGTGGCCAATAGTCCTTAGGACTTCAGAATTTGAACTTTCTCTGACTTTGGTTGTGAATTTACTTGTTATAGCTGACTGGTAACTAATAACACAGAGGCAGCAGAAGCCTGCTGTACTTATAGACTTTGTCATTATTATTTTACTGTGTGGTGTTAAATTGGTAAATTATGGCAAGTTCCTTATAGCAATTGGAAGGTTGCTGGTTCAAATATTGTAAACACTAGAAGTGACATTGAGCAACCTGTAATTACTTTGTCCTGGCTATGACGTTAATCTGCATCCAGCCCTGCATGTAGGCCCTCCAGCCTGAAGGGAAATACCACTCCAGCCACCATAAAAACCTCACACTGTTCCCATTCCATCTGAACTAATGTGATGCTGAGGTGTCACCCATTGCATGGCTGCACTTGGGTCCTAATCTGGATCCTGAGTTGGTTTGTCATGTGTTGGGTGTGGCAATGCACTGTATCAGTGCCTCCTCCTAACCTCCCCTTTATAGTATTGATTAGAGCAGGTTATTATTCCACATAAGTGATTCATTTCAACCAATTCTGCAAAATAAATACATATTAGTAATTAATTTGGACTGTAACAAAACTAATATAACCAACAATGTAAAAATTTGAAAAAATATGAATCACAAAAGTACAAATAAAATATTCTCCAGGCTTTAAAAGTCAAACTAGGCAACATACATATACAAATCCTAAAGCAGAAATCCCAAAAAGCAAACTGGCCCATGTGTTTTGGGAAATCTTTCCTTCTTCAGCCACTAGAGATCAAAAAGGTACATACAGTAACTCTAACATATTATGTAAATAGGATGATACATACAAGTTTCAGTAATCAGGGCCATCAGTCATCAAGCAGCTATACCACATGCACTTCAGAACAGATCATCCACCTGAAGCTAAGCATGTTCAGGCCCTCTAGGAAAAGCTTGGATTTCTGCTGGAAGAGGTGTTGGTGAAGTTAGTTGGGGGGCACTTACCCTGTGGTGTGTGTATGGATGCCAATGCCCCATTACAGTGAAGGGGACACTGTGCGGTAGAAATGGCACCTTCCTTCAAATGAGACATAAACAATCCCTGGGCATCCTTCATGTATTCCAATGTGCAGACTAAATTGCCCACTACAGCCTATTCTTTCTGGCTTCCTAATCATCCCCAAAAATTGCTGCTGTCATATCATCCTGGGGATGCTACCAATTAGTGGTGGTTGAAGTGGCTCCCCACTCACCGAAGCACTTTGAATAGTGAAAAAAACATGGTATACATGTAAAGAATTGTATCTGTGTGGCAAGCCTCTAGAAGAGCTTAATATTTTAATAGAGACAGTCTCTCCTCATATACAGAGCACTGTTACTAGGTAATCTGACCTTTTCCAAATACTCAAATGAGATGAGAGATCTGTCTTGAGACATTGGTGTGCACTTGGTCTTAATGCCTCCTTTGAGAACTCACCACTTTTCTCATTTGTATTCATCCATAATGACTGTGACATTGTGGTCAATACTTTCCACACCACACTTAGCTGCCCCCAAAAAATACCCATTTGTTAAGAATGGACACTTTCCACGTATGAATTGCACTTGTTGTACCAATGTTCTCAACCACAATACAGTTGATTCTTTGAAATATACCATTACCTTCATCATAAATCAGACTGTAATTCATCTGGTGTGATTTATTTATTATTATGATCCTGTCCTTTAGTTTATGTAGGCAAGATGTTTTGCAAGGTCAAAACACAAATATTGGAGCATAAAATTAAAATAAGAGCACATAATATCAAACATGCAGTTTCAAGACAATTCATGCAGGCTAAACAAGTTCTCACTAATCTGAAATGTACTGATTTGGAAAAAGGAAAGGAAGGTGATTTCAATAATAATAATAATAATGATACATTTTATTTAATAGGCGCCTTTCTTATCACTCAAGGTAACCTTACAATAGAGTTAAACAACAATTAATAAAATAAAAACAAGAAAATGATAAATCACAAAGCAATAATTAGTGAACAAACAAATATGACAAGTAGTAACAGTGTAGAAATTCACAATTGATATGCCAGCTTGAAAAGATAAGTTTTGAGGGCAGTTTTAAACTGTGCTATTGAATCAAGCTGACGAATATGAGAGGGAAGAGAATTCCAGAGTTGAGGAGCACTATGAGCGAATGCTCGAGCTCCCATAGAACTGAGTTTGACATGTGGTACAGAAAGTAGAGCTGCAGATGAAGATCTGAGTAAGAGAGAGGGAGTGTAAACAGTAAAAATTTCAGCATTAAATACACTTGATAATTTAGGAGGTCTATATAAAACAGCAATTATAATAGGTGAAGTTGCTGTATTATAGTCAGTTATTATGCAGTGAAACCTTCTGCATATACAAACTTGATTTGTATGACAGTTCAGGCATGAACGAGTTAAACAAAATGGGTTGCTTTCTACCAATACACCCACTCCAATAACCAGCTGTTTGACACTTCTGACCATCATTAACATTTGCCGAATTTGACATTGGATGATCTCCAGGATGTTTCTTTTAGACCTACCTGACCTGACACTACTTCGAGATGTCAAAATTACAATAACGGGGCACAAAGATGAGATGTTCGGAGTGTTGTGGGTGGGGAGCCAACAGGGCGGAGTATACATAGTGCCATGTCAGTACTGCATGCCAAATACAGTTTCAATAGCAATGGACAACCAGTGTCCACTGTTACGGGATACATTTAATCTAAATCTGTAATAGAGGTGCAAATAAGATTTTATTGTACATTTAATGTACCTTGGCGATGAATATTTCCTTCTCATAATCCTATTTTAAAGTAGTTTCAAAAATCTAAATTTTTGGGTATTAAGAAAGATGTGTTTGATGGACCATTGAAAACTATAAGCACACCAGAAAATATCGAAAGGGTGAGCCAGGCTGTTGGGCGGAGACCTCTGAATTCAGCAAAACAGTTTTATATACTGTATGATACAGTTAAGAATCTGGCTTGATAAAATTAACAAGGTGGTTATTACAACTTTTCACGTCTAATTTTACATTCCTTCCACACATTATATGTTTTGTGCAAATCCACAGTCTTTCCAGCATCTAAATATAATTTTATTCGCATAAGATGATCCAAATGAGTAACCTCAAGCCTGTTTCGTGTTTTCACTTTAACACTATTCATTAAGGCTAAAACCTCATTCACAATCAGCACTGGATGCTTGAAAAGTACAGCAAATATTGATTAACATTGCGAGTGAGCTAAATTGTTCATCATTTAAAGTTACTCCTGCGATTTCAGGTAGTGAATTTATGATACCAGATTTCAGTTTCTCTCTGATCTGAAATTTGAAGTCATTGTATTGAATAATAATCAACTCCTGATTTGTTTTATGTAACAAATCTTTATACTTTACGCACAGTTCTTTTATCTCTTTGACACCAAAATCAAATGTGCAGTTTTTCAAACCTGTGGGATCAAAAGCTGACCAAAATTGTAGTTCATCCACTGGAAATCTTACCTTTAAGTGATCACAGACTGATCATATGAACTATGTGATTTGTCTTGTGTCAATGCCTTCATTTTCACTAAAAATTTGCTTGGCTTTATCATTCCAGTAAACGTTCTCACCCAGATATTGTGCTTCCAATTTACAGATTTTAGAAAAGCAAAATTGATGTGGTTTAATTGGTGTTAAATTACTTCATTGTAATAACATGGATAAATTAGCTAATTCAGTTAAAACATCATTTGCTGTATACAGAGCAATCTGATACAGTGGATCTCGTAATGATTTCAAAACATAATTACAAACTAATTACTTGTTCTTCACAGTATGCAGCTAAAACCTCAAGATTTTTAACAAAAGCACTGACAGCAAAGTGACGTGACAACCAATGAACTTCATGAATTGGTCGAAAAGAAATTACATCCATATCATTTACATTTGCCAATTCTTCAAGTGCACCATTTTTAACTGAAGATCAACTAAATAAAGTATAAACAGTACACAACAGAATCTCAATATTTTTAAACAAACTAACATCCTTCAAAGAATCAGTAAGTGCCAAGTCTTCTCGGTGAGCAACACAGTGCTGTTCAGCAAGATGAGGAACCGTTGCCTTGAGTAAAAAGGCCAATCCCTTCCGATGGCCTAACATAACTGATGCCCCATCTGACGTTATCATAACCACGCAGTTCATATCGAGTCGATGATCAGTGTAGTATTGTCTTATTGCTGCCTCAAGGGTTGAAGCATCACATGCTTTTAGCTGAATGATCCTACCAAAAATGGTTTTGTAATCACACAAATTTATTGAACGATATTTAAAGTAGATGATTACAATTTTATGTACTGTTATGTCAGTACTTTCATCAATGATGAGCGTGTGGAACGATGCAGCTCAAAGTTCTATAAATATGTCGTTTGCAACCACTTCGTTGATTGCTTCAACAAACTCAAAGGCAAGTTCTTACTTCGCCAACTGTCTGGTATAGAAACATATTTTCCCATATGGTCGTGAATCATTTGTACTGACAGCATCGAAGCGTTCATCCTGATGGCAAGAAGGACATTATCCATTAAGATTCGAACTTGCTCCTCATTTGATCGCTGGCGCTCATTATGCTCAATTCTTTCTTCTTGCTCAGTACTTGTTTCAACCAGAAGACGTTTCAGGTCGATTCAATGCGAACAACTGTACAAAATTTCAACATTTTCTAAGTGAATACGTGATGATAAATGTTGTTTACAGTAGTCAAGCTTCCATGTATCCCAGCGTTTTCCAGTTACATATTTGTTGTTTTTGTTAGCCTTATTACTTGAACTAGCAGCACAGAACTTACACTTAAGTCCATTCTCATCTGAGTATTCATATTTGCAACCTAATTCAACCACAACATTCCTTGAATATGGCGTATCTGTGGTTATTTTTACTTTTAACCATTCAGGCTTAAATGAATCTCGCGCTTTCTTATTTTGCATTTCTTTACCACTTGTTGTACATGTTTTTATCTTCAACATTTTAAAATATCGACATGAAGACTGTTAATTTAATGAAATCGACACGAAAACTGTTAATTTAATGTACTACTGTATGTCTAGAGAAAGCGAACTGAGTAAAGTACAGTAGACAGTGCAGCGACTGGTCACTCAATGAAATAAAATATGCTAGCTAATGTGGCTCGTTGGTTATTTACACGCGCCGGCGTGTAAATGACTCTGCCGCCTTTATCTCACTTCACAGGGTGATGTCACTGATTGTCACTGATGATCTGTGCGCGGGATTACAAAATGACTGTGCGGCAGGTTTACAACTACTGCGCAGCTTAGAGGGAACATTGATAGTCACTCAGTTGCATTAAACATTTCAGACTGGACTTTTCACAAGGTTCTTAATCAAGATTTATCTCATCACCTACTTAATATACAAATAATAAATACATTTTCAAGGAATAATTTTAGCTATGCAACTCAACTTTTTTACTCAGTTAATTGAGTTGTAAAACGTAAACCAGAATATGCTGAATAATTTGTGAACCCATTTAGAAGAAAGTATTGTTAATGGTGAAGCTCATTTGAAAAATGTCATTTGTTAAAAAAAATGTTATTTAAGACAGAATAAAAGTAGAGTATCAATTAATTATTCTTTGACTACTTTGTTCCTTATCTGATGTTATGGGTTACGTGACTAAGTTAAGTGACCATTCATTCTATCCTTTCAAAAATCATCACTTCCTCCTACCACATCTTTTATAAAGAAGGATTTATTTCTCTCAGCTTTGCTAAAGCTTTTACTGTGCATTTACACTGGCAGCAATATCTGAATGATAATAATTGTTTTATTAAAAATACATTTGCTTTCCGGGTGGCACAGTGGCGCAGTGGTGGCGCTGACCTGGGTTTGCTTCCCGGGTCCTCCCTGCATGGAATTTGCATGTTCTCCCCATGTCTGCGTGGGTTTCCTCTGGGTGCTCCAGTTTCCTCCCACAACCCAAAGACATGCAGGTTAGGTGCATTGCTCTAGTGTGTGCTTGATGTGTGGGCCCTATGGTGGGCTGGCATCCTGCCCAGTGTTTGTTCCTGCCTGTGTTGGCGGGGGATTTGGCTCCAGCGGACCCCCGTGACCCTGTGTTAGGATATAGCGGGTTGGAGAATGACTGCCTGCTTGCTTTCCACTTTTATCTTTTAGAAATATTCATGTAAGAAATATGCTTGGATGGAAATAAAAATGTTTAGTGTTATTTATTATATGGTGTGAAAGAAGCAGTCTCAACACAAAAAAAAGGTTTGGGGCAGCCACCTGTATATTGTCCCTGGCTGAAAAAAGGGTGAAGAGTTATGCAAGGACGTGCTCTTGTTGAGTTCCAAACTGAACTGATTTAGTATTGAAAAGATGGTGGCTTTGTAAGCCGAAACCAGAAGTGATGTTGTTCTGGGTGCCGGGACTGTAAGTGACGTCAGTCTGGACACCAGGACCGGAAGTGATGTCAGTCTGGGCACCAGAAACGGAAGTGACGTTGTTGATGACGAATCAGGCAGGTTTTCCTGTATTTGTCCTGCAGAGATAATAGAGGTAGATTTAGTGCACCCAGCCACCCCCTGGCCTGGTGGGTAATTACCTCCACTTGGTCCACTCAGCTCTCTCCTAATCACACATCTGTGACAATGGCCATTGTCATTTGTCTATGTATGTAACAGATACAAAATCTGAACTCACCTTATATGTATGTATGTGTCTAGATAGATAGATAGATAGAATTTTATTTGATCATAGAGGGAAATTTGGCTTTTTACAGAAGCTCATTAAATAAATAAATAAATAAATAAATAAATACATACATACATAAATACGTATAAATATACACAAACACCTTATTCTGAACGCACATCAGAATAACTATAAAGCAAGAAAATTCAAAACAAAGAAAAGTTCTGACTTGGCTGTCACAGACACCATCAGGCATTATGCAGGCATATTGCTGTTGGTATAAAGGAGCCCCTGTAGTTTTTCTTGATCCACTTCTGCTGAATAATTTGTTGGCTGAAAGTATCAAAGAGAAAATGTGCAGCTTTGTTCATAATGGCACTTTGTTTTGTTTAAATATATATACAGTATATGTATATATTTGCTTCTGCAGATTCAATCAATATATTGGAATCAATATACAGTATTATATCAATATTTGGAAAAAAAAATCAGACAAGCTCCAACAAGCAAAACTTAATTTTACCACATGCTGAGCACTACACTGAATTCAGCTAAATGAAGTGATTTGCAAGTATACCCTGCGGGATGCTGAGTTCGCGGGGAGGACCGTTGGGGGGAGATAGTTTTAGGTCCATTGCTCTCGCCCCTTTAGATTCAAAAGTGTTCCCTCCACTGTTTCCCCTACATAAACCTTGTTATGATTTTTATTACTTCTACAGTCAAGTTTGATCATCTTCTTGCCGCTCCACCAGAGGCAATGAGCAATTGAGATAGCGCCTCACTAAACCATCCAATTGGTAGTAGTGATGGACGGTGTGTACAAACTGCAGGGATGCAATCAGTGTGAGCTCAAAGGCTAAAGATCTGTTTATACTTGCTGCGTCTGCATCATCTCATCTGATAATGTTGGAAATGCTATTATAAGTAATCTACAGATGATCTGAAGTATACAGGAGGATATCTGTAGGTTATATGCAAATACTACGCCATTTTGGCATGCACAGTGAGTCCTGGAAACAATTCCCTGTGGCATTGCTTATATACAGTCACATATGTTAGGGTATGAAGGGAGAAATATGAAGGCTGTACAGCAGTTCCCCTGTCTTTCATGATTTGTGTAACAGTCCAGAAGCAAGATAAGCTACTGGAGTCCCAGCTTGAATTTTTATTTTGTTTTATGATGAAATCATCATTAACCAGTGTACCTGTGGCTCCACAACTTTGCTAATGTTATCCTGAGTGCACAACAAATATTTGGAATTATTGGATAGCTCACTGGCCTCACAAGTGGAAGTGCACATAATAAGAATGCCTTGAATTGACTTGAATTAAATTAACATTTAAAACATGCAGTTTATGGAATGGATGCCATCCCCTAAAATAGAATGTTGTCATTTGGAGTCAGTGGCAAATTTAGGTATTGGTGACATGGGTAGCCACTCAGGGCACTGTCTTGCCGGTGCCCAAACCAAAAAAGATTAGGAAATTTAAAAAGTGCAAGCACCATAAAGTGTGCGGTATGTATACAGAGGGACAACATTTATGTAAATGAAGAGGTGTGCATGCTGGAAACCGAGGGGGATCTTTCCCTGGTTGTCTAATTCTAATAGTACAAAAACAACAATATATTTCTTTTATAGCCCAAAATCACACAAGGAATGCCTCAGTGTGCTTTAACAGGACTTGTTTATAGACAGCCCTCCAGCCTTGACAACAACAATATTTATTTATATAGCACATTTTCATACAAATGATGTAGCTCAAAGTGCTTTACAAGATGAAGAAAGAAAAAATAAAAATATAAAAATAAGAATAGGCAATACTAAGTAACAAAGAATAAAGTAAGGTCCGATGGCCAGGGAGGATAGAAAAAAACAAAAAAAAAAAACTCCAGAGGGCTGGAGAAAAAAACAAAAAAAAAACAAAATCTGCAGGGGTTCCGAGGCCATGAGACCACCCAGTCCACACTGGGCATTCTACCTAATATCAATGATCAAAATCAGTCCTCATAGTTTACAGGCCTCACGTGGAAGAATTAGATGATGATGGTCACATTGACATTGGAGACAACAAAAAACTCCCAAAAATTCCCTTGTACAGAAAAAAATGGAAGAAATCTTTGGAAAGATAATTAATTCAGAGAGAGACCCCATTCCAGGTATTTTGGGCATGCAATGGGTATCAATAAATGGGTTAACTACAATGCACAAAACAGAACACAAGTAATCCTTTTCACAGAGCTAAATGAGCAATCTATCATGGCCACCTCAGAAATGCAATACAACAGTACAAACTACTTTATTCTAACACAGTGCTCCTCATCAAATGGTCCTAAACGAAGAAAGTATCAAGAAACTAATGTAAGCCTTAAAACGAAAGCAAAACTCATCTTGAAAAGAATAGCAAAAAAACTGTACCAGAAATTCAACCTAAACTGCACTTGAACTTTATTTTTTATACACAATCACAAATTCTAAAGAAGCTATGACATGCTAATGATGTCATGACACATGACCTCTGAAGCCACACCCCTAACAATGAGATGTTGCATCATGGCAATGGAACTACATAATAGTGGCAAAATGGAATGTAAAATACAGCAAAATAAGCACATAGCAAAAATAATACTGTATGTAGACCAAAGTTCAACATCTCCAGCTTGTAAATGGGATTCAGCAAAAGCCTGATGTGTTGAAATGATTCCACAGACAAAATATCTTCATTTTTAAAAGCTTTAGTAAAAATTCAAGGTAAAAACAGTTCACACAAAAAAGAGAAACGTGAAAGAGCAAAAATTTGCAAAATTCTTTTTTCAGAGAAGTTCTGTTCAAAGCTTATAAATTTTGTTTCACTTCTAATTGCTATGAAATCACTTCTAAACATTTCTGAACCATTTAAAAACAGCCAGGTAACTGTATGCCTATCCCATTCCTATGCTGAAAATGGGTATTTTAAGTCCCTGAGCACTGGGACCAATACTAAACATCAACTGACTCAATTAACACACTGTATCTTAGTTATAGCAAGAAAGTTCCATCTCTTATTAACTTACAGGGTGTTAAAGGTTATACCATTGTCTATATCTATGAAAGAAAATTATATTCTATTCAAATTTAGGAAACAGTGGTATGATTATTAGGATTAACTTAGAACATTAACTTTCTAAGATTGGCTCTTGAAACAACAACATTTATTTATATAGCACATTTTCATACAAATTATGCAGCTCAAAGTGCTTTACATGATGAAGAAAGAGAAAAAAGACAAAATAAATAAAAATTCGAATAAGGGAACACTAATTAACATAGAAAAAAGTAAGGTCCGATGGCCAGGGAGGACAGAAAAAACAAAACAAAAACTCCAGACAGCTGGAGAAAAAAATAAAATGTGCAGGGGTTCCAGGCCATGGGACCACCCAGCCCCCTCTAGGCATTCTACCTAACATCAATGACCTCAATCAGTCCTCATGGTATTCACAGTTCTCATGGAAGAACTTGATGATGACGGTCATGTGGACTTCTGACCTTTAATTCATCCATGTAGAGACATCACAGTGCTTTGATTAGGTGGTGGTGGCGCAGGTCGCCACCCCAGAAAACCTGAAAAAGAACAGAAGAGAAAGTAGGGGTTAGTACGGATTTTGGAGCCACCATGAATAATCATGATAATTAATTGAATATACAGAGCATCAGGATTTAACTGAGATGAAGCTATGAGAAAGCCATGTTAAAGTAACGTGTTTTCAGCAGTTTTTAAAGTGCTCCACTGTATCAGCCTGGTGAATTCCTATTGGCAAGCTGTTCCAGATTTTAGGTGCATAACAGCAGAAGGCCGCCTCACCACTTCTTTTAAGTTTAGCTCTTGGAATTCTAAGCAGACACTCATTTGAAGATCTAAGGTTACAATTTGGAGTGTAAGGTGTAAGACATTCCGAAATTTAAGATGGAGCGAGATTATTTAAGGCTTTGTAAACTATTACACTGTTTACAACTTACACTATACTGTATATAAATAATTCCACAGATGATTAATGGCAAATGTACAAAAAATAACCAAATCCTGCAGTTCATAAATTCCAAATAGGCCAAAGGCAATCTTAAACAAATAGTTAAAGAGAAATAAATCTTCAACATTGTGTGTATCGTAATATATCCTTATTGCAGTAGGAGCATTTCACAGTAGGCAACAATCAAATCAAAGATAAAATGTCTTCTATGAAGAGAAAGTGGGTTGATACAAAATGCAACTATTACTGTACTGTGAAGTTTGAATAACCAAAAAAAAAATGTAAAAAAAAAATTTACTACCAAGAAACACAATGAATGTAATTAATGGTACGACTCAAATCCCTATTTCTTTATTTATTGAACAATGAGTAGAACTCTGCTCTACTTACAGTATTCTGCTCTGTTTCCTAAAGGAGTTAATTAAGTTGCCTCTGCTGGTGGGTTTTCAGGGGCTTCCAAGTCAACCTGTGCCATGACCATGTGAACACCTTATTTTTTTTTCTTTTCAATTCTTTGTTAAGCAGCAGAGATGGTATAACAAATAGCTTGAACTCTCTAAGTTGTGATTTTTATTTTTTCTCCTTCTTTTTGAGCAATATTGACAAGTAATGCTAGCCAAAAAAACAGGGGGCAGTGAGTATGGTTTGGGTATATAAGCTCGTCATGAAACATTAGAAAAATGTTTGTGATGATGATGATAACAGTAAGGAAGTGTGACATTCATCCTGTCTTTAGTCTGAAGACAGGATCATATTTATTATTATTATTATTTTTAATTGTCAAACCCATTGCACCCTCACCAAACCTCCTCCAGGGTTAAACAGACAGCTTTGCCTATAAGGTACAATAGATTTGTCTCATAACCTCTAGTAAGGCAGACACTTGACAAGACAATCCATCTACCTTGTTGACTACGGCTGGCAGATTTTGATTAACCTATTCAAATCTCGTCAGCAGCAGGGGGCTTTGAGACCTCTCTTTTTTCTCTGTATCTTTTCCCGAAGGCAATCAGCCGAGCATATTTTAGAGTCACCTTGTCCAATTCGGCAGGGTGATTGCGAACCGGGCTGCCGGCCAATGCACAAAAAGAATTGGGCACATTTACAAAGAAGACTGAACTCATTGTAGTGTTTTATTTTTGAAAAGAGCTATTTTGTTATTTGGATCAATTTTTAGAGGATTTTCATTTTGACATCAGATGTTTTAAATGTTTATCATAGTCTTTTCCCATTTTTTGTACTCCCTGATGTGGGTTGAACTCTTTGTTTAATGCTATACCAGTCTTTGTTGTGGAGTGGACTCCAACTCCTAGAAACCCTAAAAGTAAATTAAGAGGATCCAATTATTGGATGGATGGGTTGAATTGAAGATTTCATGGTGGAGATGGAGTGGAACAGTGTGAGGTTTTTTTTATGGTGGTTGGAGTGCCAATTCTGAATGGTGGGGTTCAGGACAAAAAAAAAATCAAAGCTCCTGTCACGGCATTCACAGTGATTTTTAGTTGTAGCCTTCATTTACATAATCTTGGGAAGTAGTGGGTTGTTGTGTAAATCTGTGCAGGCAGTCATGTCATCCCATGCAATTTCTAGTTGTGCAATCTTCAAGGTGACGAGATTAAGCAACAGCAGTTGCTAAGTTTGACGTGGTCTCAGGCTCTAACTTATGTAGAGCAGCATTTCCCAACCTGTGGGCCATGGCAGCATTGCAGGTTGGCCTGGGCTCACCCCGGATAAAATCCCAAAAAATGCTCAGATGAAGTTGCTCGATTCACAGGTGGATCGATGCTGATCCTGGATAACCTCCCCAACCCCTGCTATGATGATCGTGCTTCATTCACCAAGAAGGAAAAGTATTGATGATTGCACATAATTGATCTAATGCTCTTTTGATCATGTGGAATACATCCACCACCACCCCCTCCATTTTGATGATCAAGCTTGATTTACTGAAGGGGGCTAACTCCACTCCCCCCACTTACACAGTTGCACTAGATTCCCTGAGGGTAGGTTGCATACCCCCCACACTAGCATGTGAAAAGCTGGGTTGTGACACCACAAAGGTTTAAAAACACTGGGGTAGAGTGTTGACAGGCTAACGGAGACTGCTTCAAGTGATCTAGAGCATTTAAGTGATCTTAAATTCAAAAGAAGTTAATTAGCAGCAAAAACAGGACACTAATTAAGAAAAGGGTTAGAATGAAAACCTGCAGCCATGGTGGTCCTTCAGGACTGAAGTTGGCGACCCCTGATCTAGAGTATAACTAAAACCCATCTGGAGGTGGATGGATCTCTTTCAGCTACATAGAAAGTAGAGTGGCATGCTTTCTCTTGAGAACAGAAGTAACAATATGGAAGGGGGAGGAAAAATAAGGAGCAATATTAGGGGATGTACACTTTACATTCTAATAGAAGCAAAACTTATACTTAGAATACAAATACAGTAGACCCTTGACATACGACCGGCCTGACATGCGAACAAATTGAGTTACGACCAAAATTTTTGTTTTGATTTACGACCAACAACTTGCGTTACGACCCGGATGCGGCCACGTGTATCCGCTCGCGCGATTGTAAACAAACAGCCGAGAGCGTTTGCAAGCGGCAGTGAGAGTCGAGATACGTGTATTTGTGGACATATTTTTTCTCGGTGCAGTGATTTATATCATTTATTTGGATAATTACTATCAAAATGGCCCCAAAGAAGTTAAGTAAGGAAGAGAAGACAACAAAGGTAAAGAAAGCGGTCTCGATCGAAACAAAGAAGGAAATTGTGCGTAAATATGAGAGTGGCGTTCGTGTGACTGATCTCGCTAGCATGTACAGCATATCGAAATCCACCATCTCCACAATTTTACAACGAAAAGATTTGTATAAGGAAGCTAGTGTTGCTAAAGGTGTTACTCAAATTAGTAAGTCGCGATCAACAGTGTTAGATGAGGTAGAAAAGCTATTATTAGTGTGGATAAACGAAAGGCAGATGGCAGGGGATAGCCTATCTGAGTCAATCATTTGTGAAAAAGCTAGGGCTATAAATGCAGATCTGTTAAAGGATAAGCCATCAACAAGTGATAGTGGTGAAACATTTCGTGCCAGTAAGGGGTGGTTTCACAATTTTAAAGCGAGAACTGGGATTCATAGCATAGTTAGGCATGGTGAAGCAGCCAGTGCTGATAAAAGGGCTGCCGAAAATTACATACGCCACTTTGAAATGATAACAAAGAGAAATGGCTTTTGCCCTCATCAAGTTTTTAACCGTGATGAAACTGGGCTTTTCTGGAAGAAAATGCCCAGGAGAACATACATTACCCAGGAAGAGCAGAAAATGCCTGGCCACAAGCCTATGAAGGATAAGCTAACCTTATTGTTATGTGCCAATGCAAGTGGTGACCTCAAGATAAAGCCTCTCTTGGTTTATCACTCTGAGACCCCTAGAGTGTTCAGAAAACATACAGCCATGAAGAATAGGCTAGGAGTCATGTGGAGATCTAATGCAAAAGCCTGGGTAACAAGAGTGCTTTTTCTTGAGTGGATCAGGGAGGTTTTCTGTCATACTGTTAAGAAATATCTACAGGACAAAGGCTTACCACTCATGGCTCTCCTAATCATGGACAATGCTCCTGCTCACCCAAGAGACTTGGAAGAAGATTTGGCTGAAGAATTCCCATGGCTTACAGTAGATTTCCTCCCACCTAATACAACTCCTTTACTGCAGCCTATGGACCAGCAGGTTATAGCTAACTTTAAGAAGCTATACACCAAGGAACTGTTCCAGAAGTGCTTCCAGATGGTCTCAGATACAGATTTGACTCTTACAGAGTTCTGGAAGAAATATTACAACATCCTTTCCTGTGTGGGGTTAATAGAGAAATCCTGGGCCAATGTCTCTCTAAGGACACTAAGATCTGCCTGGAAGAAAGTGTGGCCTAAAATTATAGAGGAGAGAGACTTTGAAGGCTTTGTAGAGGAGCCTGAGCCTGCAACTGACCCTGTGGTTGATGACATTGTCACTATAGCTGAATCCATAGGCTTGCAGGTTGACAGTGGTGATGTTGAGGAACTGGTGGAGGAACACTCAGAGGAATTGTCTACAGAGGAACTTCAGCAACTTCTGGCTGAGCAACAGAGAATGGCAGCTGAGGAGATTTCTGAAGAGGAGGGGGAGGATCAACAATCAGTGCAGCAAATGTCCTCTTCTGAAATAAAGGACATCCTGAAAAAATGGACAGAGCTACAAACATTTGTAGAGAAGACCCACCCAGACAGAGAAAAAGCTAATCGTTGCATTAACTTGCTTAATGACAATGTCATGTCATACTACAGAACTGTGTTGAAGAAAAGACAGAAACAGGCAACCTTAGACCAGTTTTTATTTCCCAAAAGGTTGAGACCTAGTGAGCCAGAAGCAGGTCCTAGTGGGCTACAGCCTCTCCCAAGGAGAGAAAGGACACCAGGGAGTCAGAGTCCTGATGTTCTTATGGAAGGGGACTCTCCTTCCAAACAATAACCACCTTCCATTTCATTCTCCTCCTCCTCCGTTCCTGCAAGCCAAAGATGTCAACTTAAATGGTGAGTGCAGTATGAAATTGTTGTTTCTGGTAGTCTAGGCCCTTTTTATAACTGTTTGGTTAGTACATTAGAAAAATTATTGGTGTTTTTGGTAAATTATGCACATTATACAACCCTTTTTTATTATGAAAAGTTTACGTAAGTGTTGCTGTGGGAAGTTCGGAACGCATTATGGGTATTTACATTATTTCTTATGGGAAAAATAGTCTTGACTTACAACCAACTTGAGTTACAACCAACCCTCGTGAACCAATTGTGTTCGTAAGTCAAGGGTCCACTGTACTTATTTCTGATATATTGAAAGCAGCAGTGGAGAGACTGATGAGAACTACAGTATATTCTGAAGTTAAAGATTTTTTATTTTGATGTTACTTACCCCATGAAGTTTTCAGGGATGGCTAAGAAACAATTTTAATTTTATTTTGTCATGCAGAATAAAGATGATAAAGTTTCTGATAGAACTGAAGGCTATAGTGACAGCAACAAACATATCAAATGTCCATGAAAAAATCTCTTGCTACTCTTGTTGCATAATCCACACGTGAAGTCATTCATGTTGTATGCTCACAACATCCCAAACACATGCATTTTTGTTAAAATATTGTTAAATAAGAAACATTCGGAAAATGAAGTAAAACAGAGGGTGCTCAGATGCAAAACAGCATTTGAAATGTAGACCTGCCTCCTGTCATTACATTGATATTCATCTCCAGCACTAGGCTATTTAGGGATTATATAGTGGCAGACTAATACTGCATGGGTGAGTTGATCTTCTGCTTGTTGAAGAATCGCAGATATGTACAAGTCCAGATTTGCACATTTTCTCTTCCTGATAATGTTTTCACTCACTTTTTTAAATTTTTAATCTTTAGTTGTACATGTCTGTCATTGAATTCTACACTGTTGATATCACAAGAAATGCATTGGTAGTCAATGAATAAACTGATACTGAACTGGACTCCTGACCAATGAAGAGCAGGAGAGTTGCAGAAGGGTCTTCAGTTCAAATTATTGGGCACGTCCGAGTGTGATCTGTATTAGTTCACAGGTGGGTCCTTTGGAAGTGATTTAATAAACGATATTTTAATCAATACACGTATGTATGAGATGTTGTAAGCTGTGAGGGATTGCCGGCCGTGTATCCCGGCCAACAACCCCAAACCGCCAGATGGAGCAATTCCTGCAATATGGAAGGGCCCCAAATTCCAGCAGGGCATCATGGAACCTGGTGTTTTTCACCACAGCCTTGCTGGATACCATGGGGGCCACCGGAGGACGCTGCAGGGAGGCCCAGGGACTTATAATTTCCTTATAGCCCGGAAGTAATTCACAATTGCGGAAACGGAAGAAATGATATACTTCCGGGCTGAAGAAAAGGAGAAGTTTTTACCCGACCCGGAAGTGATGGATAATCACATGGACTGAGGGGTCAGAAACACTTCCGGGTCATGGAGTATAAAGGACTGTGGGAAATCCCAGACGGACGAGCTGAGTTGGGAGGCAGGGTGGCTAAGCGTCTGGGAGAGGAGGATTGTGATTTTGAATTATTGTATTGTTTATTGAAGAATTGTGGAGAGGAGCGTGCTTTGTGCACATTATTATTATAATAAATAATAATTGGACTTTTTATCTGGTGTCTGACGAGTGGTCTGAGGGTACAAGGGTGCGAGAGAGTCCCTATCTGTCAAAAAGCACAGAACTAGATTAATTCACATGTGGATTATGCTACATGAGTAATGTAATATTTTTCATGAATGCTTTGATATTGTTTGCTATTGCCCAGCGTTTGTCACCATAGAAAAAACTTTATTTTTATTCTGCATAAAAACAAACATTTTTTAAAAAATTTTCAGTCATCAGTATAAATTTATGGGGTAACATAAAAAAGTCAATTGTCAGTGGAATATTTCTTTAAAGGGAGATATTGGCGACTGATAAAGACTAAATGATGCACTTGGAATGTACAATTCTGCATTCAGATGCCTGACACCCACCCTTGCCTAATACACCAATGTCCTGTAGAAGAATTGCTTATTTCACTTCTGCAGAAAACTAACTAAAGGGATTTCCTCTGAGGCAGTGCGAAATGCTTGGAAGTGAGATGAACCTGTAAATATCCTGTCACTGATTTTTACATTTTCAGCGAAAATAAAAACAAATTCCTCAATTAATCCTCAAAATAGCACAGAAACAGACAGTAAAGCAAAGAAAATTGCTGAGAGAAACGATAGCTGCCAGTAGTTTGTCCAATAGTAATTATTGGGACAATGAAATGTACATGTGGTGGGCTTGTTTTAGTGATGGTCTTATAAGTTGTATGTAACATAAGGAGTACAGTACATAAGAATGCATCAGTTGGAGAGGTTTAAGTGAGGGAGGCAAGGAGTTAAAAGGATACTACTGTATAAGCAATGGCAGTCATTATGCCCTCTTTAAAATATTGACAGAGGAACAGATGGAAGGATGGATGGATGGAGGTTTGATTGATTGTAAAATAATAATACTGGGAGTCACAGTCAGCTCCCAGAAATTTACAAGAAATGCCCATTAAGTCTCAGAGGCAGCTGTTAAATAGTGGAGATCCCATGGAGGTATGAATTTCCAAAGGCTCCAAACCTGCAATGTATTCCTAAATACACGTCTTTTGTACTTGCTAGGCCTGACCTCTGGCTTTCTGCTTCCTGCCAAATATAGAACTAAGCAGCATTCTGCCCAGCTTAAGGGATATGGTAGACAGTTGATTAATGTTTTCAACACCTCCTAATCTATACTGCCTCCCTTACAAAAATTAAGACTGAGTTGCAAGCATTTGTGTAAGACTGAGGTTTCTAGGCATTTGTCTGTATTGACAGACCTTTCACAGCTCTGTCAAACAATCTCTTCGTTGCCGGCAGCGGCAGCCAAAACCTAATTTTGTGTGAGAGTAGAGCAGAAGAGGAGATCAGGCTGCTCTTGTAGGACGCTCTGGGGAGGAAGTGTCAGAGACATTGTGAGAGGGAGAGAGAGAGAGAGAGAGAGAAAGAGAGAAACTGAGAAGAGGAAAGAGAGAGGGGGCGAAAGAGAGAAAGGGGGGCTTTGAATAACTAAATGCTTTTTATCCGACAGATAAGAAAGTGAGAGTGGCACATAAACAAGGTGATTTTCTCTTCTGGAACGCACCCAAGTAGGAGTGCAGCTGTAGATTCATCCCATTTATAGGTGGCATAACTAGAGGCACAGACTGCAGTTATAGGAGCAGGGCTGTCCTGAAGCTGCAAGAGTAGGTTGTATTTTTCAAAGGTAAGGTACAGTGCTTATAAAACGTATTTGTTCTCTTGACGTTTTCATATTTTATTATTATAAACTGCTCAAAAAAATTAATCAGAGTAAAGCATCAAGTCAATGAAACTTCTGGGACATTGATCTGGTCAGTTAAGTAGCAGAGCAGGTTGTTTCAACTGCTTTGGTGTTAATGAAATTAACAACATGTGCACTAAAGGGGCAACAATGAGACGACCCCCCAAAACAGGAATGGTTTAACAGGTGAAGGCCACTGACATTTTTCCCTTCTCATCTTTTCTGACTTTTTTCTTTTGCATTTGGCTACGGTCAGTGTCACTACTGGTAGTATGAGGCAATATCTGGACCCTGCAGAGGTTGCACAGGTAGTCCAACTTCTCCAGGATGGCACATCAATAAGTGCCATTGCCAGAAGGTTTGCTGTGTCTCCCAGCACAGTCTCAAGGGCATGGAGGAGATTTCAGGAGACAGGTAGTTATCCTAGGAGAGCTAGGCAGGGCTATAGATGGTCCTTAACCCATCAGAAGGACCGGAATGTGCTGCTTTGGGCAAGAGGAACCGAATGAGCACGGCCAGAGCCCTACAAAATGACCTCCAGCAGGTCACTGGTGTGAATGTCTCTGACCAAACAATCAGAAACAGACTTCATGAGGGTGGCCTGAGGGCCCGATGTCCTCTAGTGGGTCCTGTGTTCATTCCCTGGCACCGTGGGGCTCAATTGGCATTTGCCATAGAATACAAGAATTGGCAGGTCCACCACTGGTGCCCTGTGCTTTTCACAGATGAGAGCAGGTTCACCCTGAGCATATGTAACAGATGTGAAAGGGTCTGGAGAAGCCGTAAAGAAAGTTATGCTACCTGTAACATTGTTCAGCTTGACCAGTTTTGTTGGTGGGTCAGTGATGGTCTGGGGAGGCATATCCATGGACGGATGCACAGACCTCTACAGGCTAGACAATGGCACCTTGACTGCCATTAGGTATCGAGATGAAATCCTTGGATCCATTGTCAGACCCTATACTGGTGCAGTGGGTCCTGGGTTCCTCCTGGTGAACAACAAAGCCCGGCCTCATGTGGCGAGAGTATGCAGTATTCCTGGAGAATAATTAAATTGATACCATTGACTGGCCCCCATGCTCGCCTGACCTAAATCCAACAGAACACCTCTGGGACATTATGTTTCAGTCCATCCGACGCCGGCAGGTTGCACCTCAGACTGTCCAGGAGCTCAGTGCAGCCCTGGTCCATATCTGAGAGGAGATCCCCCAGGACTCCATCCATCATCTCATTAGGAGAATTCCCCCCCCCCCCCAACATTGTCAGGCATGCATACAAGCACGTGGGGGCCAAACAAACTACTGAGTACAATTTTGAGTTGCTGCAATGAAATTTCACAAAATGGACTAGCCTGCTGTATCAATTTTTTCACTTTGATTTTCAGGGTGTCTTTGAATTCAGCCCTCTGTAGGTTGATAATTTTCATTTACATCATTAGGTCTGTTTTCATATTGATATTAAAGTGTCTGTTTTCAGTTGATTAGTGTCAAAAAAGCAAATTAAAATTTAAAAAATGTGACAATGTCCTAGGCACTTCATGCAACTAATAATGTGTGTCCCTCATACTCCGTAATAGTGAAGTCATGCATGAGTAGAATTATGCCCTTGAAGTTACCCCAAATATTCTTCTCTCCAATAATAAGAATCTAACTCCTTCAGTGCTTACCAATGACTCAACTCTAAGCCACAAAGGAGTATAAGCCATTATTTTAAAAGAGGAGGATAATTCAGTACCTGTTTGAGGCATGGCTGATGGCATTGCATTTTAGCATAACTGTCTATTCAGAGAACTTTGTTTTAAAGAACCTTCAACCCCCTGATGTCTGTTGACTTGTGTACAGTATGTTGTGAAACTTCCCAAATGAGAAGTCTAAAATTGTCCATGAACCGTGCCCAACAAAAGAGTTCCAAATGTCCTATAATAGTACAAAGTAATAAAAATCAAATTAAATGTAAAAAATAAACTGCTCTTGGTAATAAAGGAAAAAATTAAATAGAAAAAAATAAATGAAAAACTATTTCAATATTAATACTTCAATAATAACAAAGGAACTTTAAAGAAGGAATTTCACAACCAAGAAGCTGAACTTAATTAAAAAATAGCAAACTGAGTTAACGTCCAAGGCCAAAATCACAAATACTAAATTCCTGATGATAATTCAAGAATCAAAGATGAAATGGACTAAAATGCCACCATCCTAACAAACTGGGTAAGCACAGAAGGAAGCCGAATAGGATCGTTCCTAACTCAGACTAGTACCAAAGCCATTTGAGATGCCATGAAGGGAGTTCATACAGAAGCTTTCAGGTAACTGTTGATTGAGTTAGTGCAGCATCAGAAAGTCTAAACTGGCATAGCGTAGGGTCAAGGAATGGGAATAAAAAGACAACACAATGATTGCATGGTGGACAGTAAGGACAACCAGAGTTGATATTCCGGGTCCTCCTTGGATGGAGTCTACATGTTTTCCCCATGTCTGTATTGGTTTCCTCTGTGTGCTTTAGTTTCCCCCTAGTGTCCAAAGACATGCAGGATGAATTGCAAATTGTGAATTTGTGACACTAAACTGGCTCCAGTGTGTGTTTACTGGTGTGTGTGTGTTCACACTTCGATGGAATAGCACCCAGTCTGCAGTTTGCTCCTGCCTTGTGCACTATGCTGGCTGAGATTGGCTTCCAGCACCCTGCCACCCTGGACTGCATTATGCAGGTTATGATATGACAACTCAAAATGTAGGCAAACCAAGAATAAGGGAAGCAGGAAGTTTACCAGAACCAAAGAAAAATGTCAAAAAAGCAAAATTCATATTAGTCTTTGACTTTATTTGAAAACGGAATTAAGGCAGAAGCCGTGAAATACTTCTTTACGTAAAGTGTCATGAGAGTCGGGACAACCTAACAATTCACATGCTTAAAATGGAAATCTTAACCATTTTAAAAAGTGGTTGAACGAAAAATTGGAACAACTCAGTGATAAGCCAAACAAACAAGACTGATGGTCATATGTTCTTATTTTACATTTCTGCATGGATCTGATCACCATGTATCATAGTCACTGTCACAACCTAGTTATCCAGAAAAGCAAAAAAAATTGTCTAGTCATTACAAAGATAGTTTTTGCTTTCAAGTGACAAAGGTTAAGTATCCTTAACACAAGACTGTCAGGCTCCGAGTGTACCAGAGTCAATGCCTCTATTTATTTAATTATTTCCTTTTCTTAGCTCTTCTGCACTTGTTTAGGTTGCTCCAGCTAATAGCCTCAGTGGCTTCTGTTGCTAAGAGCAATTTGAATAACCACTGGGAGCATGCATGACCCGGCATGTATCTAATTTCTGACATTAGCTGAATTAGTAGCTAGAGCCAGCTATTCCAAGGTAAGCTGTCAAGTCTTCTGTTTTTGTGGAAAGTCATGCTACTTCTCACACTTTTTTTTAACTTTGCTACCTGAGTACTTCTTTAGTTTTTAATTGTATTGTTTAGGTGTACGTGCCTGATTCCTTTTATTGTGCTCTTTATGACTTGATGGTGTCTTTTTATTGTTTTGATAAGTGAATTATTAGTTACGGTAAGCAGACGTCAATTTCTAGGCTTTGTCAGTTTAGCTGAAGGACATCAGTTAGTACAAGTGGTTAGTCAACCTTTTAGACTGTTGTATATGAAGTGCTGGAAATAATATGTATATCCAAGTATTTTTTTGTTCAAACTTTATGAATAAACAAATTTTTATTGTTTATAATCATTTTTGTCCAGCATATCTATGAGGTCAGCCATTTTCTGATTTCCTTAAAGGTTGCTGGCAACATAATGGCCGTTTATCAGGCATACAGTATGTGTACATGCAAATACCATGTGATGTTAGGGCAGCCATATTTATTAAAAGCAGCGCCTTGTTGAAATCTGCACAAGAGAAGGAAAATTCTGTAAGAAAATCTTTCCATGTGCATATGAATAGATAAAAAAAAATCATGTCAGCTTTTAGCTTACGGCTTTTACTTTGAGTTTTGCCCACTAATACCTAATGAACTTGTTCTGCCTGTTAGTGCCCTACCCAGACTCCCTATAGTAGATTTGTGCCTTGCATCCTCCTCTGCCATTCCTTAATTCACATTCTTACATCACTATTATTTTATAAATAACTCTGCATGCTTACAGAAGTGTAGGGTTGACAGATTAAGAAGCCCATAGTGCATTGCACCCTGATATGTGAGTCTGCATCTCTTACTGAACTTACTATATGACCTGCACTGCTTTCTTTAGTGGTGAAATGTTTCAGAGGTACTAGTTCATTAGAAAAATGCAGTTATTTTTCCTTCCAGTTTGCCTAAAGCTACAGAAGATTTCTGAACAAAGGAATATATACAGTATATTAACACCAACTTACATCTAAAGCGAACATTTTTCATTTTTTATACTGTACTAAAGAATAAACCTTTATTTCAGATTAGACCAACATTAGAATTTGTTTTTGTATTTGTTTTAATAGTTGATTGCTGTTTTTGGTGTAAGTGGTTATAATGGATGGAGGTGGACCCCCATTCTTTTACCTGGACAGAAGGCCAGCACAGGGGATGATCTTTGCCAGCCAAATGGATGATGCAGCCAAAATGGTATCCTGCTGGAGGAGGGTGGGAGTTCCTTACCTGGCTAGAAGACAAGATGTGGGGATGTGGGAGCATCCCAACCGAGATGGTTAGTATCTCCTTTCCTGGTTAAGAGGTCAGGACGAGTAAAAGGCACTGGAAGGCTACCTTGTAGCGGTCCAGTGCCACTAAGATTCACACCATCGAAAGACAGTGATTTTTTTGGTGCAGATTCTAAGGACACATCCGGCCTTGGCCCGAACTGCACACACTGACAAGCAGAGATAACAAAGCAACCAGTAATAAAATAATTAAAGAATGTATTAAACAGTAATAAACGAAATATAATTACACGCTAAATGACCCCACCCCCGTTCCCTTTACAGCAATGTACAATAAACACAAACAAGCCACAAACAAAAACCACACACTATAAAGTCCATGGAAAACGGCAACTGATGAAATGCAATGATGGCTGCAGAGGTACTTTTGATCTTCAGCTATCTCAGAAAAACAAGGAGGGCCTCCTTCTGTTGATGAAGATGCTAAATTTGAAATGGCCACCAAAGAAGACAAATGTATGCTCCTTACACTTTCTGGAAAAAAAGCAAACAGAGAAACCCCAACATCTAGAAACGTAGCTTGGATATGGTGGCCCTGTTTTGAAGAGTACTAGTATGGAAAAGCAAAAGTATGTGGAGAAATGTTGTTTCAATGGTTTATTGTCATACGCCATCCAGAAAATCCTGGTGACACACTTTCTAGTTCCACTGCTACAGAGCTCTGTAGTCCTGTTTTGCTTCACACAGTGTATCTAGTTAGCATATCCTTTCCCAGACAAAACTGGATGTGTTGCTAATGTAGTCTAGAGTGTCATAGACAATAAAATAAAAAAACAGTGGGTGGATGCCAGGCTCACTATTAATTAACTATTGACCACTGTACTACTATGTTTTGACAATGTCATGACTACAGTGACCTGATAAAAAATCTGGAAGGACAAGCCTCCAACAAGTGCTGATGTAGGGATTAATTTCAATGGCAAGTAGCAGGTGAGTGACACAAAGGCACACACACACCCATACCCATAGAGAAATCAGTTTTCTAATTGAGGCTAGCATTACGGCTGTAGAGTCAAACACATAAGCTGGAATCTATCATGCGTATTACATGTTATGAAAGTTAGAATCATAAAAATGGGTTTACCTTTCACAAAATCATACATGCATGGCTGAAAGGCTTTTCCTGGACAGCAGTACAGGAGCACCTGGCCATTGTTTCCACTGCACTCGATGAATGAAAAAGTCAGGTGAATTTTTGGAATGAAAATTCTGGTGAGACCAGAAGCTGGCAGAGAGAGAAACTGTCACAAGGGGTGTGCCATCTTAGAAGTCTTAGAGAAGAGAGATGATCAAGCATTTAAAAACTCAACACTTACCAGACCCATTCTTCTGCTTAAATCCATTGGCCTGGGTATCTGGCTGCCAGAGGGCCTCTGGAAGGATCCTAGTTTGAATCAGTTAATTTAGTTGGGGTAAGTTAGTACACATGGTGTTGCCTCTGACCTTAAATGAGCAGAATGTTGAGGATCTGGTTGTGTGAATGTGCAGGCAGTGGACGTGGCAGAGAAAATATTAATGGAAGGAGCTGTGAAAGATTGGAGTAGCAAAAGCAAAACTGGAGGATGGCAGAGGAAGAGATGGCCTCAACTAAACCTTGTGTGGAAAGTAAGGGAAATTCAATTGATTTCACAGTATTAACAGTGAAAAACTGTCAGCTGAAAAAATGCCAAAGAAAAAAAATCACAAAAAGAATATCGGTAACATAGTATTTTGTCTCATAGTACAACCAACAAATAATAGTTTTAAAAGAAATCTCAAAAATCAACATCAGATACTGCACAACAAAAGTAGAAACACAAAAGTATATTCATATATTTCCAGTTTTTTCCATTGGGTAAAGTGCATGTGATTCATGGCAACAATAACAACTACTCCAAAGTAGTGAGATGTGTAAAAGGTCTCTTAGCCTTCAAGCCAAAAGTGAAACGTTCATGCTGCATATGTGCACATATTGTTATGTTAGGCTCTTATTTTAACATTTTTTTCTGATTTGCCCATTGCTTGTGTACGTATAAATTATATCATATTTAGAGTTTTTCAGTTTAGGGAATTTCTTTCTGTCATTTCATTTTCATGCATGTTCTGTTGTTACACCATATCTTTTTTTATGTATTCAGACATTTTGGCCATAGTTTGTTTACCATTGCTGAGCATGACATGTATCTAATGAGACAATTTTAAGGTCAGCATCATGCAATTTGTGGCTGTCCGAGATTACAGATAAAAAAAGTGCTTAATTTTTTAAATGTAATGTTCCTAGCTTTAGGTTACTTGCTTTGGTTTCTGCCTATATATTTTTTTTTTTGGTGCAGATGTTTGATTAATAAGAATAACCAGTTACAAATTTTGACACACTATTGTGACCACACTTCACCTCCAAATTCTTTCTCCATATTTAATCTGCCTCTTCCTACTTACAGCAGAACATGGAATGGGGCAGAAGAACCTCTTCAAGCAATATAGAAAAGGCTAGCAGTGCCTCCAAACAAATCTGTATTTCCCCACTCTTCCCCACTTGGGATTCCTGCTTGGAAAAGCCAGACTTTGGACAGTAGACTTTTATTTGTCAAGAGCATGTTCTTACTCAGTCTACTGTATGTCATGTCCTCTTCTGTCTTGGCTTTTGGACTCTCCTTGTAACCCCATGGCCTCACTTTTCACTGTTGCTAGCGAGTTCCTTTATGATTCTCTCCATACCTCTCACAACTCTCATTTACTGTTCCTTCAATGGTTTGAGGGAAACCTCTACAGCTATCATAGTAAAGTTCTGCTTCGCATATCTTCTCCCATTCTCTAAACCAGTGGTTCTCAAAATGGTCCTGGTATCTTTGCACAGACTCAGATTCAGACTCTGGGCATCTGGAACCATAACTGGACAACCATTTGATGAGAGACTGAGACACAGACAATACTGATGCTTGTAAAACAGAGATTCTTTTTTATTCCAGACTGCTAAACATATTTACAAAAATATGTCTGGCAAATATATCCACAATTCACTGTAAGAATAAAATAAGCAAAAATAAGTGCAGGTGCTCTTTACAATAATTACAATGGCTCCTTATCAAAGATGATGAAAAAAGGAAACACAAAGAAAAAGAATCTTCTTCTTCCTTCCAAAAACAAAGTTCATGAAGGATGGACAAAAAAGCAATCAAAAAGTAAAAAATTAGGCACAAAACAATATAGAGCAACAATGTACACCTCCCCAACCACAGATTACCTCCACTGAAGGGATATACAGTGGGAAATAATTTTGTGTATAATAATAGTTTATAAAAATGCATACAAAATCAATCACTCTTTCTTAACTTCTGCGAATGTTCAGCAGCTCAGAACAGCAAGTAGTCCAAAGATGACCTGTATATGTAGTCAGCTTCTTAAGTAAATGCTCTGGGTGTTTCTTTTACTGCAGCATCTGACGACTGCCTTGGCATTGGGCTCTTTGAACCCAGAGGTGTGAACGTGGTTCATTCGTAGACCTCTGATGTTCCGCAAGTGTGTGGGGATGCAACTGCATTGACCCTTCCTGGGAAAAGCTAAAACAACAAGTTCATACATTATCATGCAATAACTATATTTTTTATTATTATACTATAAATAGCTATGAAATGTTTTAAACAGAAATTATTCTGTCACTCTGCTTATCACATATCCATGTAGCATTTGCCAGTTGGCCCGAGGCTGACCTGGTCATCTTTCTTATAAGTACATTTTTGGTGATAAGGCCACATGAAATGGCTCAAAGATACTGAGCATAGAGTGCCCTGCTTGGCTTTCATGTACACAATAACATCTTGTACTTGCCTGCACCGATCCTGTGTGATTGTATTGATTGTTTCATATCTTTGTCTCTTTTGACATTTCAAACTTGCAGTCTCTCTCTCTTCCCACTGAACTTCTTCACTACTTTCTTAATTCCACCTTGATGTTCACCTCAAGAGCTGTTTTTTTGCAGTCTTTCTTAGGGCACCTTCCAAAGACATAACAGTGGGAGTGTCACGGACACTTAAAGTGTCACACACAAGTATTGAGCGAGAGTGTTGGGGGCTCAGCATAAGACGACACAGCAAGGATAGATTGTGTGGATGTGTAAGTGCTAACTACTCTTCCTCTTTCAACTCAAGTATCCTACAAACACCCGGAGAATCCTGGAAGTCCCATCACTTCTGGCACCTGGCCAATTTAAACATGCCAATGACCAAAAGGTGGCATTCATTTTTAGATCCGTGAGTGCCAGAGTTAGAATAGCCTGCAGAAGCACTGAACACTTGACTGGAACATAACCAACATTTTGATTCACCCTTTATTTTTGGCTTTTGTTATTTCCTTTTAGCTTTGCCGCTAATAAACAAGGATCTCCAGGAACACTCATTTCAGTTACAGTAGTGCTTTCTAATAAACCCCCCTGTTCACGCCTAGTCGAGAGACTGAGCGAGGAGTCTGAGTGTCTTGGCTTGCAAGTGTCCTAGATAAAAACCAAGATCCAGGCCTTTAATGACCTCTTAGGTGCAGCCATCAGCAGTGTGTCTGTTTGCGAAGAGAGTGTCGACCTTGTCCTTGGCAGTTACATTCATGTCTCTGGTGACTCCTACTATGAAGTCAGTAGACAGATTGGACGAGCATGTGGGATCATGAGTTTGCTGTAAAGGGGTGTGTAGCGCTCCCAATATTTTAACAAAAGGACAAAGGTCTGAGTCTTTAGATTCCTGGTGCTTCCTGTTTTGCTATATGGTTGTGAGGCATGGACGCTATCCCGTGACCTGAGACAAAGACTGGACTCTTTCAGTATGTTGTCTCTTCGGAGAATCCTTGGGCACTGCTGGTTTGACTTTATGTCTAGTGAGCGATTGCTCATGGAGTTTCCAGAATGAGGACATTACCTGCATTGTGAGGCAGAGTCAGTTGCAGCACTACAACCATGTGTTGCGATTTCCTGAAGGTGAACCTGGCTTGCAGGATCCTCGTTGTTGGGTCCCCTTGACCTGGACGCTCATGTAACACCTGGCTGCTGCAGATAGATGGTCATTTCCATGGGTGGTGCATGCCCACATGTCTGCCTTGGAGGTTGCCAACCGGGATCCTGAGCTGTGTTGTAGGAGGGCATACTCCCCAAACTGATCTTTAGGCCTGTTAACTTACTATTTAAGCCTGTGTGCTTCTTCTTAATTGCTGTTATGAATTGGTTTCATTTTTAAATTATTTGTGACATTTTCAGTGATCTTTTAAGGTTACTTTAGCTTTTTTTAAGGTTCTTTCGGTGTTGCTAAGCAAGGACAGTCAGTTATGCGCTACATATGACATCAGTTACCTGGTGGCATAAAAGTCATGTCAAGCATCTCTTCCTTATCTGAGCTTTGTGGATATAAACAAAACTCTTACTAGCGGGTGTTTTGCTTTTCACTTTCTTCTAATCATTCAAGAATCTTTTTGCTACATCTTCACTACAATTCTGGATACTGTTAGGGTTTAGTCAAAAGATATTATTGATGTTTTTGGTATTGACTTTTACCTCATTGTCCTGACTAAATTTCATCTTGTGGTCCTTTCCATCTAACATTTAGCTTCCTTTTAATGAGGCATAATACTCTGTATCTTGTATTAATACAACATTTTTAAATGTGTTCCTGTAGAAAAAGAATGCAATAATTGTAATAGAAAATTAACAGTAATGAGTGGCTGTTGATCATGGTTGGTGCTCCATATTTTTGACTTTGACAAAGTGGTTCATGGTCTAAAACACTTTGAGAACCACACTGCATTAGACCAACCTTGTAAAACATGCCTGCTATGGATGCTTTGCACATTTAATTCATAAGCATAGCATAACATTCTCAAACCCACTTAAATAACTCTGGGTCAAGTCTACCCCAGCATTACTGAATACAAGGAAACACCAGTCCTGAATAGGCACCAGTCCATCCCAGGACCAACTGCATTCACACCCATTTGTCAACTGATTTATAGATCTCAAGTAACACACAAGTCTTTGCAATCTGGGAGGATAACAGAAATACCTGCAGAAAAACACACATAAATGTGCAGACTCCACATGCAAGCTAACAATCATGAACTACATACTCGCTACACTGCCCAGATTTAATTATTTATACATGTAATTAAAACACTCAATAGGTTAATGACTTGAATCCATCACCGTTGCTCCATACTGCAGTGCAATAAGATACATAACATCAAATATGGCAGCAGTAGTCAATGCAGCAGCTCCCAGAGAAAGCAGCATTGTACTTGATATATAAAAAATAAAAATGAAATTACTTTTGCTGCAATAATATTTTGGAATAAATGAGTATGTTTTAGTTAAAGTTCTACTGGATACACTTTATTAGCCTGTCATTATTGGCAGAAGTTTAATTGACTAGTAGTTTCAATAACCGATGATTTAGAAACAGAAAGATTTTAAACAGAAAAGACCAGAAATATCCCTAGCTATCTTCAAAATTTGCAATTAACCATTTGTATATACAAAGTCCAAGTGATTGTAAGATGTTCCTCCTTTGAACAATTCTTTTCCCCCCCAAACCCAACTTGCTTTCTCATTTTCCCATGTCCTAGCAATTTTGTATATTAATTAAAAGACCTGATACCACCGACATCAAATTTTAGCAAATAGGTCATAAAATGAAATCTACTTATGGAATAAATCATACTGTATTTTGGTAACTCTTTCTTTCTTTCTTTCTTTCTTTCTTTCTTTCTTTCTTTCTTTCTTTCTTTCTTTCTTTCTTTCTAATATAGGGAAAAAAATCTCATCAGACTCTCAGGCTTTGAAGCATTTGGCTGAATGTCTTCTGTGACAGTCTATCAGACTAATGTGTGACTCAGCAGTGCGCCTTCATGAGAGATGTGGATCATTTATCAACTAATGCCTACGGAGACTTTTTCATGGATATGAATTGACAAATGCCAAGAAAGGGGTAAGGGAAATCCATGAAATATCTGAGGCCTTGAATTGATGGACAACAAATGAAGCCAGCTGAGATATTTAAAGCTATAGACTAGGTTTGCATTACTCTGAAATCTCGGCTGGCAGTCATAATATAATAATCTCAGTTTCCTCAGGTGCTATTCTGTTCTTGGGCTCAGCAATGTATGATATCCTAGGTAATGGGTCATCTGGGAATAAACGAAAAGAGTTTGCCTGTTAAGGTTTTTGAAATAGAGCTCATGTGTGAAGAGGCTCATACTGTCGTACTTTATTAGTATCAGCTTGATCCTTCATTGAGAGACAAAAAGTGGAAGTCAGCCGCAGGCAGCAACATCCTGTAATTTATAAATCAAGCAAACTTAGATTTGTGGGTCACTCAAAATCTGTTCTTGGTGCATCACTACTGTATCTATAAAAGGTCTCAGACACACATGGTGTGAATTTTAAACATAAGTAAGGGTGCTTCTTTAGTAGTCTTGAAAGGTTGTGACTGGACAAATGGTTATCTGTGAGACAGAAGCTGAGGTGCAGATATCAAATGATGTCAAATTGTGGGACTGGCGAAACACTGCTCAAGACATGGTCAATAAACAGAAGCAGAGGTGTTGATTTGTAGAGTTTATATAATAAGAATAATGAATTGGCACCAAGATGCTCAAGAGACAACAGCATTTCGCCACCATGCTGCCTAGTTCTGGACATTATTAAGATTATACTCACAATGGCATGTGACATGTATGCTCTTGTTATTTAGAAATTACTTTATTTTGTCATGTTTTGATGATGCTACTGCCCTTCCTTACTAGCAGAATGTTTGTCTGCTGTGCCATTTGAAAGTGTTAAATGTCATATTAGCCATTTTATTTAAATTTTATTTAAGAATGAGTCTCAAGGTAGAAAATCATCTGAACTTTGTTGAAAGTAAAGTGTCAAATTATTCTCTGTGGAGCAGATGACCTGTTAGTAATGGCACTAGTCATTTTGCCTGCTCTGTCTTTGGCCAGGAGAACACCACTGCCAATATTTCAAATGTGGCTAAGAACAGTTCAATATCCTTCTCCTCCTCCCTGTACAAAGAAGCTTTGGGCCTTCAGCTCACCTTGTCACATTTGAGGCTGCGTTGACTGGTTTGAAATCAGTACCTTCTGCATTATAAGGACTTGGACTTACTGAACCAGAATGCCTTGTTCCCCAAATCCATGTAAGCCTCTCCTCATGCCCTCATTGTACCTTAGTCTACAGGAACAAATACTGGTGCTGCTGCAAAGACTTCCATATCTGCTCCTGGACCTGCAGAGACTGTTGGAGCATCTTTTACATTTCCTTTACTCCTGTCTCTTCAGATGCCTCTGAGGACTCTATTCAATGTTCCTAATCCTCAGACATAACTGAACCTGCTGCCTGTACCTTTACCAGTGCCATTTCTGCATTCTCACTGGTCTTCTGGGTACCCTTGGTTGATCCCACTTATACCACCACAGTCACAGTTCCATCTGTGGAACAGATGATCTGGCCAGTAGTCAAAAGGGACTGGGACCAAAGGTAAAGTGAAAGGCAGAAGAGAGATGGTGCTGTGATGGCACAGCGTAGGAAAAAGATTGATTTTACTCAACAACACAACACAGTTACATAAGGACAGTTCTTGAAATGAAAAATGTTTACAATGCAACTAGTTGGTATCCAAAAATATAGTATATAGTTTATTTCAATACACATATACAGTAAGTGGGTCTGGCAAAACAAAAAAAAAATCACAAAGAAAAATAAACCCCACTGTGTCACTCCCAAAAATAGAAAAACATTCTTATATACATGGGCTGTTACCCAGCTATGCAACAAATGAAAGGATAAAATCACAGCCCTTTAATAAGAAGGAAATATATGTCTTTACCTCAGCTCAAAACATGAAAGAAAGCTCCTCTTAAAATTAATAAGGAGCCCAACCTGGCTCATAGTAGTATATCCAAAGCTCCTATCTTGCAACCAATCACTGAGCCACACTGCTCTTCAGCTGGCTAGCTCAACATAAAATTATGCAATCTTATTATGCTTTTAGAATGATTAAGGGTGATTCCTGCTCTACAGAGAGAAAGCTCCTTTCTCTACCACCTATCCTGCCTGGGAGTCCAAGCACAGCCAATTGCCAAGGGTGGAAAACACTTGCCTTCGTTCAGCCTTCTGCAGGACTGCATCTTTAACATATGCAAATTCCCAGAACTAATTAAACTCAACCAAAAGACTAAAGGATCATTAAACATGACATTGAACTGAAGTAGGACATGTCTCTCTGCAAGTCAATCAATATGAGACCTTCTAGAAACCTGTAGACACATGGCCAAAGCACTGACTTTAACCTTTGTACCTTGGCACACGTGAGCATATGAGAAAGAGAAAATGGCTTGGACACACACAGACCACCTTGAGGTAGGCACACACTTGTTTCTGACATCTTTAACTATAAATTATAGCTAAGGTTTAACAGATGAAAACAGCTGTCACTGCCAGGGATATCCGTGCAAACAGTGTCTAGTGTTGCCTTGTGTCCCTTTAAATTTAAACCATTCAGTCGGCAAACATGACTGTAAGGCACAGTAATACCTCAGTGCCATATAAAGGAAAGACATCTTTACAAAAGATTTTCTCTTAAGTAATTTACCACATATAAGAGAATTCCTGAATTTTGACCTTTGGACCAGCTGGAGGTTTTAAATTAACTTTCTCCCACAAATAAAGGTTTTCAAGTTTGTCATTCATTGGACTGATCCTTACCTCCATCAGACTAAGTGTTGTCCTTTTGTCCTAAGAAAGTCAATGACAATTGTTCTAACATATGCTCTCACAAAGAGGTCTTATAGTTTTTTGGGTATATCTGAGCAGAACTCTAAAAGGATGGCACCATTATTTCCAAAAAGTATTCCCGATAACAGAAGTAATTTTCTGCAGTGGTCCTGGAAATAGACATGTGTGGGTGACAGTGGAACTGGGAGGTGGCTAGAGGTCCTTTTTCATCCTGTAAGAGGAAGAATACATAGTTGAGAAGGACAGATTTTTGAGAAGAGAACAAGAGAGTGCTTGTGTGAGGTTCTCAAAGGTAGACAACTGTTCCAGTCAAACTACCTGGCAGGCAGAGATTTAGGCCCAGTTTAGTTGAGCTTAGAGATGCTGTGGGATCTTTATTCTTCTTTTTTGGTTTTATGTTTGCCTGTTGCCATTTTGTTCTTCTTTCCCCTGTCTAAATTTCCAATGGACCACTCTAATTGTACATATTTTGCCCTTTTCTGCATTAGACCAGGTTCAGGATGCTACAAGAAATTTGTTCCTTTATAACAATTGTGATGTGTGAGTCACTGTCTTGCACCCCAAAAATGAAGCTGAGTCTCAGAACTTTAACAAAATCAGCTTTATTCAACTTGAAACAGGTTCTTTATTGTAGCAGGATCTACCACTCTACTACACACAGACACAGCAAACGGATAGGGTTGGGGCCAGGTCAGTGGCCAAGTTATACTGTTCCCAGCATTTATAACGTTCCTTGCATCAGGCGCTTATAGCACAATCGCGATTAGTTCATAGTTGTTTCCCCAGCACTATACTGTGCCGCTGCAAACCTGCGGTTGCCTTGGCGATGTACAAGCCACCTTCCTTAGACTCAGCAATCATGCTTTGGTGTGATATCCCATTGGTAGGGGTCCCAAAAGAGTTCAAAAACATCACACAATATAAATTATAATCAGAGATGTGACATTTGCTCAAAACCTGTCCATAGAAGTGTAGATCATTAGAACAATATTCTATGCAAGAACAGGTCAATCAGCCCAACAAAACTTGCCAATCCTATCCACTTAATTCTTCCAGAAAAAATACCTTTGAAGGTCCCTAAAGTACTACAGTCTACCACACTTGTTGGCAAATTATTTCATATGTCTACAGTCCTCTATGTGAAGGAAAATATCCTAATGTTTGTGTGAAATTTGCCCTTAACAAGTTTCCAATTGTGTTCCTGTGTTCATGGTGAACTCATTTTAAAGTAACAGTATCGACCCACTGTACTAATTCCCTTCATAATTTTAAACCATTCATGTGACCACTTAACCTCCTTTTGTATAAACTGAAATGGCTCAACGGCTCAATGGCTCCTTTAATCTTTCCTCTTAGCTCATCCCCTATGGTCCTGGAATGAGCCTAGTCACTCTTCTCTAGACTTTTTCTAGCTCTACTAAGTCCTTTTATAGCCAGGACACCAAAACTGGACACAGTATTCCAGATGAGGCCTCACCAGTGCATTAAAAAGCTTGAGCACAACCTCCTTAGACTTGTAAGTACAACCTCCTTTGACTGGCAAAGTTAGAATGCAGACGCTCAAATGATGCTGAGACATCAGGCAGGCAAGAGCTGGCCATAGGACAAGAGCAGAAATGTTAAAGATAGTATAAAGTCATGGCAAGAAACATGTTCTCTAGTTTATTCTGCCTTTATAATTGAAATAAAACTGAAGCATCAAACCATCTGCCCATTTACCATCTTCATTTTAGTCCAGTGTTTGGGGTTTGCTTGGAGCTGGCGCCTACCCATGCAGGGAAAGCAATAATCAGTTTTGGGTTTGTTATGAGCCCATCTCAGACCTTAAAGTATGCAGTGCTTGCTTAATTTAATAGTAAACAAAAGCCCACAATCATAAATGAAGGAGAAGAACAACACATTTTCTAAATGACACACCAACTTATGCACAATGTATGAATTCAAATTTAGCAGCTGATGCAACAACTGAGTTCTGAATTAAAATGCAATTTAAGCCTGGTTCTTTGGGAATCCATATCAACATATAGTATTAGTTAGTTAAAAATAGAATTTGTGACTTTTAACAGTTTCAGGGTTTACATTAGGTGCTAAAATATGCATCTTCTAGAATAGGATAAAAATGTCTATTTGGGCTTTTACAGTGGCAGTAGTGTCAATCCTGCTTTTAAGATCATGAATTAATTTTAAACCTGTTTGTATGTGTTACTTTTTCATGAAAGGCTTTATATTAGCCTTTTTGTTTATGTATTTATTTTTGTAAATGGTAGACAAAGAAATGCGCCCAAACAATACCTTAGCCAATTGACTTTGTGTTACGTGCACTTCCCATGATACTTACCCCTGGGAACCTTACCAGTGACAGACTATATACACTTCCGTGGCTACAGCTTATAGTCATTCATCCTTCCATTCTTCATCACCCAGTTTCACACTGTGGTGCCTGCACAGAAACATTCCCTTGCATATCAGAAGGACTTGGATTAGGTAAGAAAGTGACCTCCAACCCCTCGGCACCTGCTAATGTCAGTGAACACAATGTTGCTTCCATGAGGTAAAGCAAATTTTATTTCACCTTAACCTATATATGTTTATTTTGCAGAGAAACCAAACATACGAGTCTACGAGTAAATCAAAAATATATTCTGAACAATTTAAATTAATGTCTTCACAGTAGACTTCATGTTAGAGGGTTCCACTTGAGCAATTACAAAGTTTACTTTTCTTCTTTAGCCAAGTCAGTTGCTCATTATCGTTCAGACTCTGCTACAAATGGAAAACTTAACATCAATGTAAAAAGTGCTTTCAAACCCAGTCTTTTATTTAGTGCATCAATGAGGTGATTCTATCACAAAACATTCTTTTAAAATGGGATGACACAGCAAGTCACGTAGCTTATGTAATGCTGAAATCGGACAACTGATGCTTGCCAAGGTTCTTGTTACTAGCCAGTGAGACCACTCTGACCATTACTACATAGATAAGTACAACAGAGATTATAATGAAACTAACTAGAAAAGTACCAATTTTATATCTTCTTACAAGCACACATGGTTATTTTATTAAAACATAAATCTAAAGTCATGGAACTATATAAGTATTTGCATTTGCATTTACATATCTCCCATTGGCCTCATCAATAATATGCATACTGCTAACCTCCTCCTTAAATTCACTGGCACAGCCCAGTCATGTCAAACTCCTGGCAAATGCAACATTAATTGCAATGTTAGCCTTCCTCCTTTTTTACACATTTTATTCACTTAACAGCTGTATCACATTTAAGTAATATTATATTCCTATATTACCTTACAAACTTAAATATTATGAATCTCATTTCCATTTAATGTAAAAACTATTATTTTCACCCCTCTATAGGCTTTTCCATTCCTCATATTAAAAAGGACAACACTAAATTAACATGCTGTTCTAACTCCTTGTTATATACAGTAGGAGGAATAAAATCATCCATTCAGCTATCTGTGCACCTGCCTAATTCGGTTTTAAATTGAAGGTGCCTGAGCCTGCTCCAGCAGCACTGTACACAAAGCAGGAATAAGCCATGGATGTGGCTCCAGTCATTCACAGAGCATATTCACATGCTGTATACAGGATTTGACCCCGAGCTGCTGTGTGCTAAATGGAGAGCTCCTTTAGTCAGCCATGTAGAGACCATCTCTAAACCATTCCTGGTGATGTCAGCTGATCTCTCTCTGTGTCAGCCCACACCTTTCTTACAGAGCGTAACCATTATGCTCCACAGTGCAAATCCCATCCTCGTCGCCAAATGATTTGCTGTGGACTCATACCATGAAGCATCTATCTCAGATCAATGATTTTCCTACTGGTAACTGCTACCTACAGCATGTGGATCAGAAGCGATCTCCTTGCAGTGTGAGTTAAATGGGGAGCTCCTTTAATCAGCCTTTCAGAGACAGTCTCTGAATTCTTTTAAGCAAAACACTTCCTTGTGACATCAGTTGATGTTTCTTTGTGTCAGCATTACAGACCCTATTCACTGTGGGGCAACACCAGGCTACCCAGAGATATGTGCCTGCAGAAGTGTAGAGAATGGGCACAATTCAGCAGACAGCATTTATTTGCGTGGCACTAATTGATGATATCATTGCCCATGTTCAAATTTACAATCTGTAACAGATTTGGACCTTCTGTGGCTCATCTCTACTGTTCATTGACTGAGTTGCCAGTAAAACGCATTCAGAATAACATTCTCTTAAAACATTGTTTTGTGTGAGTGCTTCTTTATGCTGAAAAGACATACTTATATATGAAGACTTGTCAAAGCAGGATGAAGCAAAAAGCATGCTCCTGTCACAATGTGATCATCCATTCCCTAAAAAGGCATTTGGCAGTTTCTTAAACACATGTTTTTGACTGGTAAGATATTTTAGGAATTATCTGCAGACTGGTATTGGCAAGAGTGAAAGGGAAGGCCTACAGGACGGTAGTGAGACCAGCTATGTTATATGGGTTGGAGACGGTGGCACTGACCAGAAAGCAGGAGACAGAGCTGGAGGTGGCAGAGTTAAAGATGCTAAGATTTTCATTGGGTGTGATGAGGATGGATAGGATTAGAAATGAGTACATTAGAGGGTCAGCTCAAGTTGGACGGTTGGGAGATAAAGTCACAGAGGTGAGATTGCATTGGTTTGGACATGTGCAGAGGAGAGATGCTGGGTATATTGGGAGAAGGATGTTAAGGATAGAGCTGCTAGGGAAGAGGAAAAACGGGAAGGCCTAAGAGAAGGTTTACGAATGTGGTGAGAGAGGACAAGCAGGTGGTAGGTGTAACTGAGCAAGATGCAGAGGACAAGAAGAGATGGAAAAATATGATCTGCTGTGGCGACCCCTAATGGGAGCAGTCTAAAGAAGATGAAGAAAATCTGCATCCAGCCCTACAAGCAGGTCTTCAGCTTACAGGGAAAACTTGGTGGCTGGTGGCAGGATTGGCACTCCAGCCACAGTAAAAAAAATCCTCACACTGTTCCAGTGTGGTGCTGAGGTGTCGTTTACTACACCCAGGTCCCAATCCAGGTGGTCTGACGTGGTGGGTGCTACAACACACTAATAGCGCATGCTCCCAACCTCAAAGGCAAGTGGACATATTTAGGACATTAATGGTACAGTGAAGCAGCTTTAAGGACTGTCTTCTCCTACATCCCAAAGATGCGCACTTAAAGTTAGCTGGAGGTTTCACATTGACCCAGTAAATGGTGATGGTTTGCATGTAACCCACCATGGCCTGACACTCCATTCAAGCTGTGTTTCTTATTTGCATGTGATGCTGCCAGAATAGGCTTTTACTCATTTTGTGCGTATAATTCACCTGAGTCAGCAATGAACCAGATTGTGAGGTTGATAACAAGATTGTAAATTGTGTAGCATTAAAGCAACTTAAAGCAGCAAAAATTGGGTTTAAATAACCAAGCTTTGTATTTCAGGGGGTATTTACAAAATGCATTTTCTTGTCTGGAAAAACAGGAAGTTTTAAATGTAATTATATCACATTGAACACTGAAATTATGCTCATTTGAAGCCCAAGTAAAAGGTTTTGAAAGCTTAAAGAATCAAGGATAGTATCCAGAGAGCACAATGGTTGTGATTTTTGAATAGACCGAAATGGATTTTTGATTTAAAAAATTTACCCTGCTTCTGGTGGCTTTTAATTCCATTTATTTCAAAATAATCGACAGTAACCTAATTTTTATAGCACCTTACTATTGAGAAGAACATCCCTGGATGGTTTTAATGGATAATAATAAAAAAAATTGATTCCATATTTCAACAATGTGAGCACTGCAAGATTATGTGACTCACTTAGGGCCATACAATAAGGTCTGAATCTGCTGGTTTGTTGTTTTAAGCCCCAAAGCTTTAAAGCATTAGGCCACACCGCTGGAACTTGAATGCATACTGTTTACATGCCCTGAAGTTCACACTTGCATTGTAACATCTGAAGGGGTAAATGAAAGTTCCCAAATCTTTTTAGTGACTCAAGAAACATTTGAAGTAGTTTATCAGATTTGTATCAAGTGGGCCTTATGCAAGCCAAAAGAAGATTCTAACTTTTTAATATCCATGACCAGGCTGCAGAGTGTCCGAGATGTTATGGTTCAGCTAGGATTATTGTCCTGGCTAAAGTTTTTTTTTATCTGATATTTATGTGGATTTTAAGTTATAATTTACATTGTGTTTCTTGTGTTTTTGTTGTTATTATTGCATTATGTCAGAAGTTTTCTTTTTTTAAAAAATTTCTTCCTTTTAGTCATTCTGGTGTGTGTTATATATCAATGTATTTATGTATTTATTTTTTAAAGAGTTTCTGTAAAAAGCCAAATTTTTCCCACACACTAGTTTTTCTTCATTGTTTGGACTTCAGCAGTAAACAGGGTGGCCCAGTCAGCACCCCAGCTTTTCTTTAGTTCTCCTCTCCCTCATCCGCACCTCACAACCACCCACCAGTAACTATTTCCAAGTGTGCCACAGGAACTACATCCATTGTCTAGAATGTTGTATAGAAGCTCTGAAACTGTATACTTAGAGCTCCCTCTGGAAGTCCCAGGTGTTCCTGCACTTTTGTGTCCAGACTACCTTAGAGAAAGGCAGATAACTCCCAAATAAGCTGTGCTCCCCAGTTGCTCAGAGGAGCCCATGGACTATGTAAAGGGATCCCATGCTGACCTCTAGCAAGATGTCTGACACCAAGCTCCTGAGTAGTCATTTCCACTGCCTTTCTTTAAAGAGCTGATGACCTTGTAAGACCCTGTATTTGCCCAATAAACCCCAGTGCTGGTTCAAACCTGGGTCACTACCTACATTAACACAACAAAAATCATGATTGTTCAGGGTTTTAAAAAGTCCACATGATCAAATTTACTAATCAGGTGATAATAGAGATTTTAGAGACATTACAGGAAAACAAATATATACAAAGGTTTCAAAGAATAAAAATTAAGAGAGTATGTGTACAGCTAAAGAAGACTGTTAATTTCAAGGTAATAAAACACAACTCAAAAAGATAAGGAATTTTTTCAATAAATATATCCTCTACTAGCCAACTCGCGGCGTACCATACGCCCCATAATCAGGCCGGTTTTTTAATGATTTTTAAGCACAGGGAGAAAAGTAACGTTTGAAAAATTGGTAATGTAATAAATCGGCAAGAAAAGCAACATTGTAACAATGCACAGAACGAACCAACACACAATCATCCGTGACTGAATTTCTCGTTCAGTATGCACTGCCTGCTCATGTGCCCACCTCCAAATCGGCACTTGAGTCGTTGTCGTCTTTGCACAGTCCAGATGCACCTGTGACTCATGTAGACTTTTCATTGCTCTGTGCGGTTGTGGCTGCTTTTCTATATATAATCCACCAAGACACCCGACCACAGTAGTAGCGAGGTGGGGCTTCGTTGTTCCTTTCGCATGGTTTTTCATGGTGGACGCGGTCAGGTGTCAAAACTGAAAATAATAATGAAAAGTCAACGTGGCTCAGATGTGCATGTGGACTCCTAGCACAGAGGAAAGGGACTAACTGGGTGGTTGGTGAGTTTTTGCGTCAGGGCACATGGGCAGGCAGTATGAATGCCTAGAGAGCGAGGGTAGACGCGGGCCGGTGAAAAAGGAGTGTTGGTGGGCAAGGAAACATCTTTCGTGTTCCTGCAGGAGCATCTAAGAAGACGCATGTTTGTCGCGGATGCAAATTGCTGTATGTAGTGTGTAAAACAGTTTGCTATGGTGCACGCCACGCCGCATACAGCGATTCACATCCGCGACAAATATGATTCTTCTTAGATGGTGCTGTCGCGTCTACCCACTGTTCTACACGCCGCATACAGCGATTCACATCTGCGACAAACAAACTGTTTTACACACTGCATACAGCGATTCACATCCGCGACATGATTTTTTCCTTGATGGTTCTGTCGCGTCCACCCTCGTACTCGAAACATGCACACTGCCTGGTCATGTGCCCGGTCGCAAGAGCAACTGACAGAGACCCGCCCACCAACTGTAAGACCATAGGAAACCCCTCAGAAACTGTTTTACACGCTGCATACAGCGATTCACATCCGCGACAAACAAACTGTTTTACACGCCGCATACAGCGATTTACATCCGTGACAAACATGCCTGTTCTTAGATAGTCCTGCCGCGTCCACCCTCGTTCTTGAAGCATACACACTGCCTGGTCATGTGCCCGCTCGCAAGAGAAACTCACGGAGACCCACCCACCAGCTGCCTGTGTGTGTGCCTCTGTCTGTCTCTGGCACTGCCTGTGTGTGTGCGCGGCTTTCTCTCACGCTGCCTCTGTGTGAACTGGTCAGGCACAGAGAAGGTCAGCTGCTGAGAGAGCATCTCGACTGTTGCAGGGCCTGCATTGGTGAAGCAGGTGAGACGGTAATGAAACAAAGGCACAGGGCTTATTGGTTTTTAAAGACTGCTTCCTTCATTGTGTTTTAACCTCAGTTTTAAAGGATTGTTTTAAGGATCCCATGGGATACCCCTCGCAAACTGTTTTACACGCTGCATATAGCAATTCACTTCCTTGAGAAACATGCCTCTATGAACAGTCAACGTGGCTCAGAGGTGCATGTGGACTCTACAACAGACGAATATAAATGATGCCGTTTTTCCTGTGTCATCGCGTCCGAGTTGGTGGCCGTGGTTCTGCGAGTTGTCGTCGTATCCAATGGTCTTAGAGTTGGTGGGCGTGGCTCCTTCCTGCATGCGCCATGGGCGTCTTACTTGTCGGCGGCTTAGTGAATCCATGTGCTTTCCATGGGTGTCTTGCCTTTCCATGGGTGTCTTGCCTTAGTGAATTATATATATAGATTTTAAAACAAGCATTGAACAGTACTTTAATATATAGCTGTCTTACATAACATGGTCACCACACTGTCACAGATGACATGGTATGTACCCACTATGCAACCACATAGAAATGGTCATGTCTAAGAAAACCAGAAACACCAAGTGGCTCTGCCTAAGAAAAAATAGTCATAATTAAATGCTGATGATGATGACATTACCATTATAATGGACAAATTATAAATGAAAAAGACAAAAATTGTCACAATTTCTTGACAACAAAGTGTTCTAGGACTCCATCATTTTCAGCACTTGGTAGGGCATCACATCTGTTATGGAGGATTTTCTTCCTGATTCTAGTAATTGCAAGAGCTATTTCAAAAATCAATTGTTCCTAAAATGCTTACAAAAAGAGTAATGATGGCATCACCAACAACAGTACCCATAAAAGACAGTACAAAATTAAGATGGAACTTGCCAAAATATGCCATAATGCAGATACGCCTACAAAGCTATACCCTGTATTTTTAAAGAGACCCCATGACACTAAGGGCTCGTTTATACTACGCGCCCGCATCATGGTTGCCATGCATTCCCAGTGTTCATTTGACGCATCCTCTGAGCAGGTCCTCAGAAATTAACGCAAAGCATACACGAGTTGCAGTACCAGCAAAAAGTTGGGGGGCACAGTGTGATAAAAGTGGGAATATGACATCAGAGTCTCTGGTTACTATCTACATGTGATAGAAAGCCTCTATGCGGATCCTACGGGATCAATGTGCGCGCTTCGATGTTTAATGAATGGTTCAATGTGATGAAGCAAAATGCCGACATACAAATGCATTCATTATGCTTTTATAAGCGTCGCATATTCCCGATCGTAATGGCACGATACATTTTAAAAGTCTTACATACCATTTTTTGTGCCTCCTTTTTTTTGCAACCTCACAACAGCAACATAATGTACAGCGCTGTATTTCAGCCACAGAGAAAAAAAATGAAGGACATGTTGAAAACATGTATTTTGTGATTAAAGTGGAAATTTCGGCTTTAATCTTGAAATGTCCACTTTAACCTCGTAGTTTTACTTTATCATTAAAGCAGACCGTCGTAAACGTCATTCCAGTTTTTAATCGCTACGAGCTTCTTGGACCTGACAGCAGCGGCAAGCAGCAATAGATCACCACACAGACACATTAAATATATGATATTCCAACTCTCTGCAAATTTTGAATCTTTAGATTTATACTTGATATCACTTTCATGATGAAATGCATTAAAGTATGTATGTTACATTTTACAGATAAATCGTTAATTTCATTTAAATAATGAATGCTGTTAATAATTACACACATGGGGGTGACACGGTGGTGGAGCGGTAGCACTGCTGTCTCGCAGGGAGTCATGTCACTGGTATTCCCTGCTTGGAGTTTACATGTTTTCCTGCTGGGTTTCCACACTGTTCTCCGGTTTCCTTCAAAAGATATGCAGATTTGGGGATTTTGTGCCACTAAAATAATGCCAGTGAGTGTGAGTGCTTGTATTCACCTTGCGATGAGCTGAGGCCCCATCCAGGGATTGTTTCCGCCTCGTGCCCAATGCTTGCTGGAATGGACACATCCCTGGATTGATGGATTTAATCATTAAACATCCTTTTCAGAGATATTGCAGTAAGGTGTATCAGAATTTAATGAATGTTTCAGGCAATTCACAACACAGTGAAGCCGAACCTGTTTTCACCGTGATGATATCTTGCACTGCAACCTGCTGGATGCCTCCAGATTTATGTAAAGTACGCGAGCAAGTATAAACAGTAAAACACTTGCGTAGCAGGAGCGTCCGCTGCAGCATGTGTCGCGTCGCGTGAAGTGTAAACTCGGCCTAAGAAGTTCTCCAGCTTTAAAGCATCACTGTGCAAATTATACAAGATGCTCATTGTAATGGCCATTCAGTAGTGACAGCTAAAATGATTTATCCAGGTATCTGATGGCTGTTTTGTCACCCCACTGAAATGTGGGACACCTCCAGCCTGTGTTGTACTTGACTAAGATTAGCAACACACTCACTCCTATTAAGCATCAGCCACATTATCTCCTGCTAGTCTTGATAGTCATAGCTACTGCCTTCTTGCTAAAGTAAAGGGAGGCTGGTATCATGATAGTGTTGTCCCACTGACTGCTGTGCCAGAGAAAGCTGTTTCTGTGGAAAATGAGGTGGAATATTTGAAGACTTGATGTGATCTATGCTGTGTATGCCTCTCCTGAATGCAAACAGTGTGATTTGTTCTTTGTTGTGGATACTGACAAAGCAATGCAGGAACTGGACTGGTGCTATCCTGGTGGTGCCTACAGAGGAGCATGTGGTCACTTATTACAGCTAGGGCCTCAATTATTTCAAACACAGCTAATGAGTAGCTCAGAGGAAACTACTAACTCTGGTGATGAAGTAGTTATGCTTCTACAACTTCCCCTTCATTACTGAAAGTAACAACACCACCTTGCAATGGCTCAGTTCTTCTTGAGATTAGGTCACCTGGTGTTTGGAACGACTTCTATACATACAATTCTGTGTGACGTATCAAGATGGAAAATGGAATGAAACTGAGAATACTCTTTCCTAAAAACAGAAGCAGCAATCTGCAACTTTCAAGTGGACTGTGAGGATGTCATGGGTCACATGATATGTGCATCAGGGTCAGGATGGCCAGTCCCTATTATTAGGTCCTGACCATGCCTGAGGTCAAATGATAGCGGGATATTGTATATACAGGTTGGCGCAAGGAAATAGAAAATTTTGGAACTAGGCCTTGGCGACCCTGGGGCATCAGCAGTTGTTTGGGACTAATGCGACTTTGTTTAGAACCCCTTGCCATTAGTTATAAATGAGCAGTGGAGTGGTGAGCAACGAACGTTTGTTGTGAAAGCTTTTTATAAGAATGGTGATAGTGTGACTGCTGCGCAAAGGGAATTTCGGCATGATTACCAGTTAGGATGTCACGATCGTGTCCCATCTGCTCATGTGATTACAACATAGGTGTGTAATTTTGAAGAAACGGGTTCAGCCTTAAAAACGAAGTCCCCAGGTGGAACCACTTCCTATACTGCCTGACAATCAATGGCAGCTATTTGATGATTGTTTGGAAGGCACATCATTTCACACAATGGTGACATTCCACGGCCTCCGAGATCCCCAGATCTCACTGTTTGTGATTTTTTTCTTTGGGGACATTTTAAAAGCCAAGGGTACTGCACATGTCCTGCAACCATTGCTGAACTAGAAAGAAGGATTGAAAAGGAAATTGCTAAAATTTCTCCTGACATGTTACGTCCACAACAGGCTGTCAGAATGTGTATGGAGAAATGGACAACACCTTCATGATGTTTTCTTCAAAATATAAAATGAATATTGATTAACATCATTAATTGCATATCCTGTCTAACACATTTCATCATTAAATGCATTTTGTAATGTGTTTATTCGTGCATTGAACGTCAATTGAAAATTTCCCATTTCTCTGCATAACCCTGTATATTAAGAAGAGGACTCCGTGTTCCGTGAAGTCACCCAGTGAGAGGAAGAAGGGCTGGATGAAGACCATATTCTATTATTATTTACATGTTCTGTTTGTAGAGGAGGATGTGACAAGTGATTCCTTTTTTGCACCCGAAAGATGAGACTGAGTCCAAAGGCTGCAGAAAAACCAACTTTATTTAAGACATAACACAGCCAGGGTGCTGTATCTATTGAAACGGGAGCTACCACTTCAAAACACACAGACACAGCAAACAAGCAGTGATGTTATCAATCGTCCTGCCTTGGCTCCCTTCTTCATTTCAGGAACTGATAGTCCTCTTCATCAGGTAGGTCCAGCAATTTTGGATCAGTAGCAGGGTTTGGGTCATCCTGGACAGGATGAGACAGAAAAGAAAAGTGTGGGCCAGGAAGGTGGCCTGGTTATAGTGTTCCCTGCATCAGCAATCAGCTGATGGGCACATTACGCGGTGAGGCTGCAAACTCGTAGTGGCCATGGTGGCACCGCACACCTGCTGTTGCCTCACTGGCAAACAAGCAACCCTCGACAGATGTGTCATCTGCATTTTGGAATTGGGGTGGGTCTCAAAGGGTCTAACGAGAGATGTCTCCTTGTCTTCATCTGAAGTGGCACCAATGAGATCTAGTGACAAGAGAAAAGTGGTGATATAACTCAAAGCACTGAACAGGAAGTACATTAACTCCAGGGATCTTCCTGCTTGGGAAGTTGGAAGCTTTTACAGGTACCAAAATAGAAGAAACTAGGAAGACCATTGTAGACATTGCAAATACTGCCTTGGTGACGTCAGCCTAGTATAAGCTGTTGTGGACCTTAGATAGATAGATAGATAGATAGATAGATAGATAGATAGATAGATAGATAGATAGATAGATTTAAAATTCTGCATTTACAGGACAAAGAACTGCTTTGGTTTACAGATCTTAAGCCATGGCATGATAAGGTCATCTAGGGATGCATTCCAAATCACCAAATTAGCAATTCATGAAAAAGCACACTTGAGTCTGAAATAAAACTTTACACAAAAAACTACACAATTACATCTCTACATCACCTTCAGTTCAGACACTAGTTATGTTTAAAGTGGAACCAATTTATTCAAAAAGATGCTATAATCTGGAATTCGTTTCAGATATCGATGGAGCAAATCAGATTATGACCGGCAATGAATTTCATATGTCTATCATATTAGTATTCAGATTTAGTGCACATGCCGTTATGAACTGTCTGAATAACAGTATAACAGAGTTTATGAAATTCTATAAGCTATATTTCTAATATATATAATCATGCAGAATCAGGTCAACAGAATTCAGCATTTTTTTTTAATAACTATCACTTATTTGGGAGTATTACTGTGCTCTGTACATTTGATATTAATGACCCTACAAACCTAATATTTTACCTAATCCTTATGAAAAAGTTGCACTTGTACAAAATTTTAAGATATGACTTCCTTGAAAAAAGTACTAAAACTAGAATCAGTATACTACCATTTTTCTTCCAAGTATGAGCTACGACTCCCAGGCCTGCTGTAAAGTATCCTTGCTGTTTCTCAAATATGTAAGGAAAGAAAAATGAATAAAGATGAGAGGAATGCTGCTGTTAGGTAATACATAAGGAAGCAGCCTGCATGGGTAGTTACCTTCCTAAGTGATATGAATCTTTTTATGTCATATACAGTACATTTCACATACATCCATATTCATTGACTTTGCTCTGGATGATTCAAGCAGTGAGGTGAGTGTAGATGCAAAGGGTTTCAAGGCTTTAGAAAAGAAGATGGGTACTTTATGAACTCTGCAGGCTCATTCAACATTGTCTGATCATCATAGGAGAGGATTCAAAAAACTTCTCTAATTCTGAGGAAATAAGATTTTTGGAGAGTAATAAGAGTAATAGGTCAACCACCCCATCCTTTGTTTTGTATAATAAGGTCCACATCTTGGCTCTCATAGTGTGGTCTAGCAGATCTTAGTTTACCTTTAGTTTAACCATAGACACTTGGAATAAGCTACCAAGTAGTGTGGTAGACAGTAAGACATTAGGGACTTTCAAAACCTGACTCGATATTTCTTTGGAAGAAATAAGTGGATAGGACTGGAGAGCTTTGTTGGGCTGAATGGCCTGTTCTCGTCTAGAATGTTGTAATGTTCTAATTAACTCTAACTTCCTCAAAACTGTTGTCCCAAGTTCCACTGTAATTGATGCTACATTGAGCACAGTCGGCACATTGCACTTCCCAGTGTTCCACAGTACGTGACTGGTGATTTATTCCTTATTAAATATTTCATTTTTAAAAATGAATGCTGGACTGTGCTAGACTGCATGTTTTTCTGTGCATTGCATGTTTTTTTGACATTTGTGAAGTACTAATGTTGGTGGTTGTGATGTATTCTGCACATAGTGTATCCGTAAAAGGTTCTGGAGAAGCAAGTCAAATCACACACTAGTAAAGCTATTTAATAGAATGGACAACATTTTGAGAATCTCATAATTTCTAACAAAGATTAAAAATATATCCATTGTCCAAAGGAGCAGTGTGTTGTAATATAAGTCTGTCCAGAGAGAGGAGCAGTTAGGTCCAGACTTTTCACAACTATGCCGTGGGAGTCTTATGTGTCTAATTATTGTATCTAGAATTACCTCCTTCTCTTAGTTACACTGGCTTAAGAAGTGCTGTGGTCATTAATCCGAGGACTGGTGTGAGATAAATAACTAAAAGCTGATAAACATTAGGTGATGTAGTTGAAAAGCAGGCAACAGTCAAATATCGGGAAGGCAAACACATAGCCAGGCAAACTAGAATCAAATGACTGAGCAAAATACGAAGCTCAGATGAAAATCAAAAATCAATCCTAACACTATGACCTACTTAGAATTCCGCTAATTACACTAAGGAACTCGAGAACATAGAATCCACCGAGGGATGAAGACTGATTGTACTGCAGCTTAATTTATATGTCACATTCAATGACATGACAGCCGTCATGGTCATATGACTATAGAAAACAAGACAGTAAAAGAAAATGGCTGTTTTAATTCATCTTCAATTCAGCAAAGTAAACTTGGGGATCAATTCATGACAATTTAAAACAAAAAATAAACCCAACACACACATATAAACATGTATATTATGGGAAAGTGTTGCATTGATTCATGTATAAGATGAAGGTGCAAAATACAGAGGCTTATTAACTCTTTGGACCCCAGAAAGCTTACAAACACAGAAAGAGTGGAGCAATTGCAGGGTGGCATTGTTACTTTCAATAAGAAGAAATAATTTATGCAAGAATAACTATTTTACCACCACAGCCAATAGTTTCCTTTGTGATACTCAGTAGCTGTTTTTGAAATGGTTAAGGCGTATTTTGTTGTGCTCCATGTTGATTGGATGATGATGAATTGCTAGGGAATCACATTATCATTCCCCCTCGGTGATTCCTAGTTACATAATTGACATTCAACTAGTGATGGGCGATACTGCTGATTTTCTTTTTGATCTGATACCAGCTGATACTGAGCCCAGTATTGTTGATACCAGTCCCAATACTGATGTAGCCAGAGTGTTGTCTTGCAATAATTGTTAATCTTCTGTAAAAACCTACAGTATTTGTGGACATCAAAAAGTTACATTTTAAGGAATTTGCATGAGTAAACTATTACATACAGTGCCAAAGATCAGACTTCTTTGCTTATTAACAGAAATTATTAAACATATTCAGTTCTTACAAATGATCTGTGAAACAACAAGTATTGGTGTTACAAGTTTCTCAAAAAACACGTAAAAACTGTTGCATTATTTGGATCAAAAAATGCCATTTTTATTTTTTACTGTAAAACATGCAAAACGCTAAAAGTACACAGTCAGAAGTGTAAAAAGTATAATGATGATGTAAATAGCAAGCGAGCACAACTTTCAGATTTATCAGACTCACTTTCGGTTTTACTGTCCATTTCAATTTCACTGCTTGAAGACAGATTCAATTTGTCATCACTGATGATGAGAAGCTCCTCAACATCTCTGTGCATATCATTGTCAAGAGCATGCAACACCTGGACTGCCAAAAAACGTTTTTTACAAGACACCATTACTACTAGGCACGTCAACAGGTGAGAGAAGATGCATCTATAACGTTGCCCGGGTAATGCTCGTGTCTACCACTTTTAATATTGTTTTCACAGCCTGAGTAAAGTAAAACTAATATCGAGTAATCATTTTTCTTTTTACAAAATGGACATAATAAATACAGAAAGTTTCATAATGTGTTCTAAGTACGTCCATTCATCAATCTATAAATGTAATATACTCCTCACTAAAAACAGACGTTGATTATTTTCTATTCAAACAATTACAATAACCTTACATCAGATTACAACAATAACGTTACCTGGGTATTACCTGCCTTTCTGGACAGCTTCTTTAAGATTTGACTACAGCCCTTTGGCATCCATATCGGGCGTTTTAGCCTGAGTGTTAATGTTCTCTTCTGATCACCTCTGTTGTAACTCCTTGTGTTCAGCAATGTGACTGACTTTCATGTGTTTTACTAGGTTTGTAGTGTTGCCGCAATAACTTACAGTCCTCTGACACGTATCACATTTTACTTCATTATTGTTCACTCAGTGGAGTAAAATAACTCCAAACAATGCTTCCTTTCTTTCTGCTATTGCCTCACACACAGTCTCACTGCTTTGGCTGGTGAACCACAGCACTGCCAGTGTGAATGCAGGGCAATGAAAAGCGTGGAAGGAAAAGTAGCTCCCGATTTACACAATATGACACATTTCATTTAATAACCATGCTCTCATTATTAAATGCTTTTTAAAAATACTTTCTAATAAACTTGCATATTACTGAAAATGTGCAATGCCAATACTTTTAATGTGAACATTGATGTTTAAATTGAAAGGTCAGGATCAGAAGCAGCTATACTTTAGTATTGATCCGCCCATCCATACATTCAACAAACACGATCATTAAATTTGAAATGCTTTCTGACTAGAAGTCATATCAAGTCTTATATTGGAACATAAGGGTGATGCCCTGTGCCTGGTAATTAATTAGGGGAATGGTGCTCAGCAGAACAGTTAAGGAAGTCTGGAACTGGCAACAGCTCCTGGCCCCTGGATAACAGGCTTAATGCAGTGTCTGAGCTTGTAGTTGTAAGGTCTACTACAGAACATATAAATAGAATAATATATCAATGACAAAAGATCATTTATCACAATATAATGGCTCAGGATCCATTGACATTATGTTTCACAGACTATAATAATTAAAATACTAATTAATTACATTTATATAGTGCTTTTCTCACTACTTAAAATTAAAAGTAAAAAATTAAAGTTTTACACAGACTGGAGAGCCACTTCAACCACCACCATGTGATGATGCTCTCATTTTTGGGAGCCTCTTGAACCCAACACCGTCTGTAATGTAACTAGATGAGCTGGACAATGTGGACAGCAAACGAAGCAAGGGAAAGGTGCACAATGCCAACAGTGCTCTTATAAAAATGAACAAAACAAAATCAAAATAGTGTCCAAATAAAGTGCAGTGCATCAAAATGTCCATAAATAAATAATCCATTACTATAAAAACAGGGTGATCCAAAGTGGAGGTTAAAGTAATCCAATAAATATTCCATTTAAAAATGAGGTTAAAATACTATGGCTGGAAGCAGTCCCTTCTTTAAAAACATGATGCCTTCTTTAGTTGGCGGTCTCCTCTGCTTCTCCTATCCAGGCCCTGCACCAGGGGAGTCGCCCTACCTGCAGCTCTGCCAGACCGAGATTGGGTTCCCCCAGAGACCAGGGCACTCATACTGGGGCTTGTACCTCCTTAGCCTCCGACTCCTGCTGCCTTCGGCTGCAACCCGTCCTCGATTGTGGTTACTCCAGCTCGTCCGCAAAACTCAGCAGGAGTGATCTAATCCGACTGCCCTGGGTGCCGGTCAAACACCCCACTAGGGCTCACTTCCCAGCTGCCTTCTGCTACCAGCGAGCTTGCTCTTCCTGCTCACTCGCTCACACCAGCACCGGCTCTCAGCTTCCTCTTCTTACTCCTCTAACCTCCGTTCTCTTTTCCGATCTTTTCCTACCTCTGTAACAAGAATATAAATTTAATATCACTGTGCTCTGTACAAAAATTATTTTATAAATCCATTCACATGTACAGGCCAGGCCAAAGTTAGTACACAGGGGCTGTCAACATTTAGAAACTGCTAGTCTAAGCATTTGGAGAGTGTAGGGGATAACTGCGAAAATAGGCATTGTACTATTCCTGTATGTTAGAGATGAAATTGAATCCTTTCTTTTCCTTGTTTGGAACCTAAATAAGGGCCTACATGTGGAGAAGACAGTATATAAAGACTTGGACAGCAGCCAAACACTTCGAAGCCAATGGACGGACGGATGGGTGACTTTGTCATTCGTCCTGAAAAGCCTCCCAGTGCAGCGGACGAAAAATGGCAGACTGTATAGATCAAGATCCCACCTTGGTATTGTCATGCTATTATGGCTTCCTGTCTGTAATGCCGCGTAAATCGTCAGTAAAGAAAGCTAAGTTATTTTCTCTTATGTGATTTGTACCGCCGTATCACTATGGGAGGGATATCGCCTTTTTATATCATATCTCTATATTTTTTTGTTAGTTAAAATGCCGCAATTTAAAAGAACTTATTCCAACTACGGAGCTATATCGCCCCCTAAAAGGAAACACCCTCCACACTTGCGCTCCTACTATATATAATGGGGACGTGGCACAGGTGCAGCGATTAGCAGCTCCTGGCATCAATCACAGACATGGGCAATCCCACACCTGCATACTTCAGTGTGGAAACACCCAAGCCTGCATCGCACCCAGGAATCGCTCTGGCCACACTACCATGCCCCTCTTTAAGCCAGTGATTATTTATTTAAAACTGGCCTATTATTCTGAGCTGCAGACCCGCTATATCACACACCAACGTACAGCATCCACGTGGATGATGCAATGACAACCATTCTTGTTCCAGTATGCTCACCACACATTAGCTATTTTGGTAGTGAAGGGGTTACAGTTAACCAATAAGGGAGATTTAGATGATCAGGGATTCAGAATGTCTAGGTCATAGTGGACAGTTTAGCCAGGATATTGAAGAAAAACTCTACTACTTTTCAATAGCTTCCCAGGGATCTTTTATGATCACACAAAGTCATGACTTTTGTGTTATATCTCATCTAAAGGATGGGACCATTTTTATAGGACAGCTTCCCAGGCACTGCACTGGGACATCAGGACTCGAACACAGACCACAGGATAAACACCCCCTGATGGGCTCACCAACACCTCCTAAAGCAGCAACCCAAGCTTTTCCTAGATGGTCTCCCATCCAAGTGTTGGCTGGGCAAACATGGTTAGATTATTCACCTCAATATAACTGCCCATATTCTGTTAATTTTATGTATCCCCTCAGATCTTAGGAATTGAGAGTAGAGATAATTGCATGGGTTCTTATGGATGGGCTTGCAAAATCTATATCCCGCCTGACATTTTATGTATTACAAGATAGCTAGGCACACCTTCCTGTCTCACCAATGTACTCAGTCTAGTTATAGCTTGCTTTCATCACTTAGCCATAAGCATTCTAGCCTTGGTTAATGATTTCAGCATCAAGGACAAAATTATGACTAGAAAGACTGAAGAGAAAAAGCTCTTAGTTATCAGCAGACCATATCCTCTACCAAGAAAAATAACCCATCATTGTTGAGAAAAAAAGCGTTCTGGCACTCTAACAAAGCATGGCCTAAGAACTGATTAGTATCAGTATATGGAGTAGAGATACTCAAATAACTACAAAACAATATTAACATGCAACACTCTAACCATTAGACTAAACAGTCTAAACATTAAGGAGGAAATAGAAGAATTTACCACGTAGACTGAAGTTTAGGTAAACATAGACATGGTTGTGTAAATCACAAAAACAAGATCAAGGCCAGCTCTACCATATAGGAGAACCAGGTGGGTTGCCTAAGGTGGAAAAGTTTGGGTGGCAGTTTTTTATCTAACCTCACTAACTCTGTGATAGTAATTCTTCTAAAATAACATCAAGTCAAGTTTTGAAGGTCCCTAAAGTCCTACTGTCTGCTAGGGTACTTGGTAGCTTATTCCAAGTGTCTTTGGTTCTCTGTGTAAAGAAAAATATCCTAATATTTGTGGGAAATTTACCACTAACAAGTTTACAGCGGTGTCATTTTAAAGTAACAGTCTCGATCCACTGTATTAATTCCCTTCATAATTTTAAACACTTCAGTCATGTCACCTCTTAATCTGTACAATATGTTTGGCATGTCAACGGACAGTTTAACGGCTCAGTGATATGAATTATTATATGTGTGAGTCATCATTTAACTGGTTTTGCTGAATTTCTCTACTTGATCAAGGGTATCATTAAGATATCTCATTATGTATATGCAAAACTACCAAAGTCCAAACATATATAGCTCTGGTCCCAGGAATTTTGGATTAGGGATACTCACCCTGTTTATATTTTGGATGTTTGAAGTTATACAACTCCAGTAATTCTACATTTGGATTCTATTAACAATCTTCTTCAAATTCTAACACAGCTTCTAGATGTATATGATTAGAAAAGTGCATATTTACAAATGATATACAGTGATTTGCTTTGGACTAAAACATTGCTTCTTGACATCCCCAGTGAGAAGCCACAATGACCCAAACACACAAATAGTTGCACAAAGCAATCCAATTCAATTCAAAATGGCATACAATGGTAATAACCAACTGAGCAGACCTGTATTCCCCTTTACTATAAAGAATCAGGAGAAACCGAACAAAACCTTGTAGGTTATTATTAATAAAAACTTTTCAGGAAGAAGGTAGACATTTTCATCACTCAGCCTGGAGTGTTCAGTCATGGTGAAACCAACTGTCAAGACTAAGACAGTGCAAAACAAACAATAAAAGAAATACTACAACTACATAAAATTGCCACCTGGTCTACCAATGGCTATTGTAAGATTAGTGAGACATAATAAAGAAGCAACACAACATGTAATCCTATCAAACCCTGGCACTAGCCTTTAAAAAGAAGCTAAAATGAAATTACTTTTGTAGCCCTCACAAGGGTTACTTCCCTTAGCAGACTCTATTTATTCAGATGGAGGGCCTGCCTATTTAACTAACTACTAATGAGCAAAATGTAACACTGTAAAGCTGAAAAAAACAAAAGAACAAAGAGTGTTCATTAATTAATAATGGAGAAACAAGGATTCATACAAAAATATGCATTATTTCTCTTGGATTTGTTTATTTTTCATTAATCATATACTGTCCCTTCAAATTTGTTTATTATGTAATGTAATCTGCAACTGTAACAAGTTAATTATGTGCATCAGCCAGCCCTAATTTGTGCCACTGACAGTACTAATCATTTTAATTGTTTAAATTTATTAACTGAATTTTGAATGCTCTGCTTTAACTTGCCACAGCCATAAGTATTTCCTCCCCTGGTGTAAATAATAATTAGTGGAGGAAAGATCTGAACGGCAGGTAATAACTTATGAGAGTGTTTCACAATAATGGACAGTTTTGTCCAGAGTTTTGCACTGAATTATGGTAAACGGTAAAATAAGTGGTAAATGTTATATTTGTGATTCAGATGTTATCAGCAACAGAGCCGTAGCATTGTTGGTGCGAACTATGCACCTGCACCAGGCACCGATCTTCAAAAGGTACTGATCGACGATGTGGTTGTTCGGATTAAAAAGAAGAAAAAAAATTAATAAAAATATTAATATCACTGTAAATTAGTAAAACTTTTATAGATGTTTCTCTTTCTTTTTATGATTTTGTAAACAACTTGCACATTGAAATGTGTTTATATCGTCTTTTACTATCACAGCCAAATTATTAGAAATTAAAATGCAGTTCTAAGTAAAATAACAATGAGAATGACGCACTGCTTGAAAACTGTCACGCCATTGAAAACCGCCATATGTAAATGCACAACTGAGCGGTGCGCGCCTTTATTGTCGGAATCGCGATGTACAACCAGTCATTACTCTCTTATACTGATCCTCTATCTACTCATATTTCTATACTCTCTGTGTGTTTCTGCCGTTATTTATTTTAAGTTAATTTTGTGTAGTATAGTAGTATGTAGGGCGCAAAGTGTTTTTGTTCTGTCCTGAATCTTTATTTTATATATTTTGTTAATTTTATCAAAAGTATTGTAATTTGTTCGTGTAAATAATTAAAATTAAAAAATTATATTTTTTTTGCTTTTATTGTGAATACAGTAAATTTGTTTTATCCATTTTGATTGAAGAATGGTGCTTATTTTCCCTTTCGGCACCAGGCGTCGTTTTGCCATGCTATGACTCTCATTAGCAACAGCAGCTAGATATCTCGACAGGCATAATGTTAATTATGATAGCTAGATTAAATTAACTTACCTTAATGCTCTCATTTGCACCTGTGCATTATAAGGATTAACTGACATGTTTGCAAACCAGGATCTCTGATTCACCGCTTGCTTCTAGTCTGGGCTACAACCATAATTTTTTTTTTTTTTATGTAGTGAAGATGCTTAAGGGAAATGTATCGGAGTAAAAGTATACTTTTTGCTTAGGGAATGTAGTGAAGTAAAAATAAAAGTTGTCAGAAATATTAAAACTCAAGTAAAGTACAGATATTCCCAAAAAATACTTAAGTACTGTAACAAAGTATTATTGCTTCATAACATAAGTAGAAATCCACCAAGTTGGACAGTGAATATACCACAATGGTGACTTTACATATCGTTGCATCAATGATTAAATTGCTGTGACTTTTGGGGACACAACCTTAGCAATCAAAGGTGACACGTAGCAACTGCAGTACAAAATGGTGGCACCCAATACTAATTAAAATGGTGGCACAGTAAAATTAAAAAAGATATTAATCATTTTTTCACTGTTGATAAAGGCTTCCCCAGGGAATAATCAGGTTACCAAAAGATTGTTCTATTAAAAACACAAAGGGGAAGCTTTATCTCAAGCTAGAAAAATGTATTTCTTAAAAAAATAATAATTTGTTCTCAATTTATGACATACAGTGCATCCAGAAAGTATTCACAGCGCATCACTTTTTCCACATTTTGCAATGTTACAGCCTTATTCCAAAATGGATTAAATTTTTTTTTTTCTCAGAATTCTACACACAACACCCCAAAATGACAATGTGAAAAAAGTTTACTTGCGGTTTCTGCAAATTTATTAAAAATAAAAAAACTGAGAAAGCACATGTACATAAGTATTCACAGCCTTTGACATGAAGCTCAAAATTGAGCTCAGGTGCATCCTGCTTCCCCTGATCATCCTTGAGATGTTTCTGCAGCTTAATTGGAGTCCACCTGTGGTAAATTCAGTTGATTGGACATGATTTGGAAGGGCACACACCTGTCTATATAAAGTCCCACAGTTGACAGTTCATGTCAGAGCACAAACCAAGCATGAAGTCAAAGGAATTGTCTGTAGACCTCCGAGACAGGATTGTCTCGAGGCACAAATCTGGGGAAGGTTACAGAAAA
>JANRMT010062791.1:125324834-125349076 GCA_026402145.1 Polypterus bichir lapradei | reverse complement strand
CGCATGAAGTCAAAGGAATTGTCTGTAGACCTCCGAGACAGGATTACTGAAAAAAGGTACAAAACATGAAGCACAAAATCTGGGGAAGGTTACAGAAAAATGTCTGCTGCTTTGAAGGTCCCAATGAGCACAGTGGCCTCCATCATCCGTAAGTGGAAAAAGTTCGAAACCACCAGGACTCTTCCTAGAGCTGGCCGGCCATCTAAACTGAGTGATCGGGGGAGAAGGGCCTTAGTTAGGGAGGTGATCAAGAACCCGATGGTCACTCTGACAGAGCTCCAGAGGTTCTCTGTGGAGAGAGGAGAACCTTCCAGAAGGACAACCATCTCTGCAGCAATCTACCAATCAGGCCTGTATGGTAGAGTGGTCAGACGGAAGCCACTCCTTAGTAAAAGGCACATGGCAGCCCGCCTGGAGTTTGCCAAAAGGCACCTGAAGGACTCTCAGACCATGAGAAACAAAATTCTCTGGTCTGATGAGACAAAGATTGAACTGTTTGGTGTGAATGCCAGGCGTCGCGTTTGGAGGAAACCAGTCACCGCTCATCACCCGGCCAATACTATCCCTACAGTGAAGCATGGTGGTGGCAGCATCATGTTGTGGGGATGTTTTTCAGCGGCAGGAACTGGGAGACTAGTCAGAATAAAGGGAAAGATGACTGCAGCAATGTACAGAGACATCCTGGATGAAAACCTGCTCCAGAGCACTCTTGACCTCAGACCTCATCTTTCAGCAGGACAACGACCCTAAGCACACAGCCAAGATATCAAAGGAGTGGCTTCAGGACAACTCTGTGAATGTCCTTGAGTGGCCCAGCCAGAGCCCAGACTTGAATCCGATTGTACATCTCTGGAGAGATCTTAAAATGGCTGTGCACCGACACTTCCCATCCAACCTGATGGAGCTTGAGAGGTGCTGCAAAGAGGAATGGGCGAAACTGGCCAAGGATAGGTGTGCCAAGCTTGTGGCATCATATTCAAAAAGACTTGAGGTTGTAATTGCTGTCAAAGGTGCATCGACAAAGTATTGAGCAAAGGCTGTGAATACTTATGTACAGTAATTCCTCCTCGATCGCGGGGGTTGCGTTCCAGAACCCCCCGCGATAGATGAAAATCCGCAAAGTAGAAACCATATGTTTGTATGGTTATTTTTATATATTTTAAGCCCTTATAAACTCTCCCACACTGTTAACATTATTAGAGCCCTCTAGACATGAAATAACACCCTTTAGTCAAAAGTTTAAACTGTGCTCCATGACAAGACAGAGATGACAGTTCTTTCTCACAATTAAAAGAATGCAAACATATCTTCCTTTTTAAAGAATGCGTGTCAGGAGCAGAGAATGTCAGAGAGAGAGAGAGAGAGAGAGAGAGAGAGAGAACGCGCGTGACAGAAAAGCAAACAATCAAAAAATCAATACGTGCTTTTCGGCTTTTAAGTATGACGAAGCACCACGATAAGGCGGCATTTTTTAGAGGAGCGTCCGTATCTTCTAAGCAAACAGCCTCTGTGCAAACAGCCCCTCTGCTCACACCCCCTCCGTCAGGCGCAGAGAATGTCAGAGAGAGAGAAAAGCAAACAATCAAGCAGCGCGCGGGAAGCATATCTTATATCATTGAGGAGTTTTAGTTAATATGTAATACGTGCTCTGATTGGGTAGCTTCTAAGCCATCCGCCAATAGTGTCCCTTGTATGAAATCAACTGGGCAAACAAACTGAGGAAGCATGTACCATAAATTAAGAGACCCATTGACCGCAGAAATCCGCGAACCAGCGAAAAATCCGTGATATATATTTAGATATGCTTACATTTAAAATCTGCGATAGAGTGAAGCCGCGAAAGTCGAAGCACGATGTAGCGAGGGATTACTGTACATGTGATTTCTCAGTTTTTTTATTTTTAATAAATTTGCAAAAACCTCAAACTTTTTTGTTGTGTGTAGAATTCTGATGAAAAAAATGAATTGAATCCATTTTGGAATAAGGCTGTAACATAACAAAATGTGGAAAAAGTGATGCGCTGTGAATACTTTCCGGATGCACTGTATGTCATAAACACAAAAATAAATCAACAAAAGTGCTTACAAAACAACCCTTCCACTACAATAGTCAATGCCAACTCTTCTTGGAAATATACAGTATAGGCAGAGGATGATCCTCCAGCTGTGCGTCATGGTGGCCACTACCCCTCACATTCTATCTTATGTGGGCAGGGCATTTTACTGAAAAAAGGTACAAAACATGAAGCAAAAATATGATTAGTAACATAATAAACAAAAAAATATATAACAAAACATAAATAAAAATGTACTTAATTTAAATCAGAGATGACACCCGGGCTAAGCCAAAACATCAGGAAAGGAAAATTATCTGCAGAATGACTTGACATTGTTATATGAAAAGACTAACAATCTATAATATTAAATAACAAGATCCATTACTGGAAAGGAGCTGCTTCCAATTAACTAGTTTGGTTAGAACAAAGTCCTCCTGCTGCTGAACTGGACTTAAAGACCACTGCTGTAGATGGAGCCTTCAAGAGTGGAGTCTATTTCAAAACTCTTAACAGAACAGTATGGAGTAAAAGATAGAAAACCACACACAGGCATAAATACTTGGGAGTAATGCAGAGAAGAGCTGATCAGAATTCTGCAGCACAGTCAGATTCAACAGAGGATAACGTCAATGCTGAAATGAAGTGTCGACGATTAAGAATGAGGACTTCACGTTTTGAAGGCAATAAAGTTTGGATTTCAATAAGGAGATCAAAGACCTTATTGAGTAGATAACAACACAGAATTAGAAAAGGAATTGTCACAGATCCTGGTTACCTCCTGTAATCTTTGATGGAGCTGTCTCGGTGCAGTGGCCCTCTCTCTTTTTATTCTTTCTGCTTTTAAAACATGATATAACATTTCTGTTCTCTATTATTTTTGCATTGCTAGTAAACAAGTGGACATCCATGTCATATTCTAAGTGTATCTTTATAGTATTTTATTAAAGCTTCCTTTGGAGTGATATTGATGATATTTTTTTCAAACTGTGTTAAAATGTCCTGGTGTGCCATTTGGCAGGTTCTTTTTGGAATTATTTTTGGGGTGAGGCACCCTTTTCATCATCGGAGATGTCGACTACTGTCTTTTCAACAGCAGATTGCTTAAATACAGATAAGCCAAAGAAGAACGAGTCGTGTTTAATATTTATACGGGTGACGAGTACAATAAAGAGGTTAATTTTCATATCTGGAAAGAAAAATCAATTTCAAATACCTGCTCCTTGTATTTTCTGAAAGCGTCCCCCTTGAGACGTGTTGTAAGTGTACAAAACACCTCGCTCCCTTTTCAGTAAATGATGGCAGAGTATATTACCTTGTGATTAATCTCCTTTCATTATGCAAATTCACTTAGTTATCTCAGGCGACATTAAAGCGCTTCTGTATCTATTTATTAGCAGGCTTCAGAGATAGCGCCACTTTATAAAGTCTGCATTTTGCATGCTTACCACTCTGAAATTAAAATCTCAGGCCTTCACAAGAAATTATTTCTCAAACCATTTTCGCTCACAAAAAACTGGATTTTCTCATTAACTTAATGTCATTTTAGTAAACGTTGCCGGTATAGACCTGTGCGCCTTCCTTTTAAAATTTACTGTGCTTGTTAATTGGTGTTTTTCAAGCTTAAAACAAGTCAGAAATTAAGGGTTACAAGTCAAGGGTGAGTATAGGTTGTTGTAAACTGGGCCATCAAGTAAAAGATGGTAGGGAGGAGACAAGGGAGATTATGGTGGCAGCATGATGCCTTACTTAGAAAATACATGTTAACATGAAAATTCCAAATAATCAGCAGTCACCCTGTTCCGCACTGTGTAAGTATAAATTAAGGCTCTGGTTGCTTTCATTAGGCATTACACATGACAGGAATTAAATAAAATAATGGAGCACCACAAAGGGCACAGGCCAAGAATGTTACCCTGACAGGGAAACCAGGTACTGGTGCACTGCTCCCTGAGTATATACTGAGATACTTTCTAAATGATATACCTGGCAGTATTTTTATGGATTATAAGAAGAAAGTCACTAGTGGAATCATTGGACAAAAATTACAAGGCTTGGACAATTGCATGGGAAAATATAACTAAAAGCAGACCAATACAAGTAACAACTTGCAGGGAACAGGAAAACGAATTATAACTATCAGATGGGAGACATTGGTTAACAAGAATGAACAACTATGAAAGGATTTAAGGTTTTCTGCTGATGTAACATTTTAATCCTAGACTCAAGATGCAGAAACAATTATAAAGGGTAATAAAATGTTAGGTTATGTCATAAAACCTGTGGAATATAATTCAAGGGATCAAACACAGGAAGCTCTGCAGTCTACTTGTGACTTTATGCTATAGGAAGATAAGTGAACAAATCAAGGTAAATAACATGCGATCTGGCTTTTATGTAAATAACATATAAATGTTTTTCATATAAAGATAATCAGAAAACATAATCACAAATAGGACTTTGCACAATATCTTGGTGAGTTCTGTAAGCCGTGATTTTTGTTTGAAGGACACGCGTGTGGTGCATTGACTTGCAGGATGACTCCCGGCCTGTTGCTGTATCCAAACAGTGCCATCTGGTGCACCTGCGTTGTTCTTATGCATTGAGTGGACATTTGTTGCGGGGAGGGCTTATTGATATAGCAGGCTGCTTGCTGCTTGTGCTGATCGACATATTTACAACACAAAAGACGCTGACAAAGAGGTGCGAATGAATTTATGGTGGACCGAGATTATGAGTTTTTTCATAGGCTTCAGGGAATCTAGTGTTAAAATGATGTACTGTACATTCAAGCTTTAAATTCGGACAAATGATTACACACAAAAAAAATTTAAAGTAAATTACAGAGTGACGTAGCTGAAGTAAAAAAGAATCCTGTATAAAATACTGGAGGTATTTGCTAACTAGTGGTTGTTACGAATTTGAGCCTCCAAGAAAGCCAAAAGCATGTGAGGTCCCCTGAAAGCCTTCATAAGCCAGGCCAGCCCTCTTACACTTTCCTGGATTAGGACCCCTAAAAGTCTTCATAAACCAGGCCAGGCCTCTTACACTTTCCTGGATTAGGCCACATTCCAAATGAGCTAAACTCCTGAAACTCTGCTTCAGGCCTTACAGGGCCAAAAAGGGATTTAAACCTCAAAATAACTTGAATGTCACAAAATATCCAAGTGCCCTGTAAAAGCAGGAGAAATCGTAAAACCTTGGTTTAGCAAAGCAATCTAAAAAAAAGAATCTTCATAAAATGAAGGTATTTATTTATCTAAACAGAAAAATAACAACAGCTTAAAAAGAATCAAAAAAGAGTTGTGTCCCAAAAAACACAATCCAGAAATCAGAATCCTAAAATAGGGCAAAATTAACCAAAAAATAAATTACAAAATTCAACTATACATAATAATATTAATAATAACAATAATAATAATAATACACTCTGGGGGTATTTTTTGTATGTGGATTACTCGTTTAGCTGGATGTAATTGTTGACGATTTGGCATGATCCTGGGTCTGTCGGTTTTTCGAAATTCTTGCTGGATGTGTTGTCATAGCAGCACATCCAAATCCTCAAACCTGATCAAAGCAGGTTTGTTCTATGTAAACAAGGATTAGCTCACACACTTAATTAGTGTCCATGCATGGAATTCATTCAGTCATGGCTTCGCCGTTCATGAATGATCGACCATTTGATATTGGTGCACAAATTATAAGAAGAGAATTTCATATAGAGAGGGTTTTGCTTGATCGGCAAGATCCTTATTGCTCCCGGAGGAAATTCTTTTCAAAAGATACCGAAAGATACTGTAGGCAATGTGGAAAATCTAACTAAAAGTGCAGTTTGCCAGGCAATTTGTAAAGTCTGTTTGGAAGTATTTCCTTCGGGTTTTCATAGTGTTTCCTGGACACCTGCGTGTGTAGACAATAAAAGAGGCGTTCCATGCCATTGCAGGTAGGTAATAAACAGGCAAAAACACTCACAGTCCCTTAAAGAATCTCACAATTCAGCCTAACATTCTCATTACCCAGGATTTCCAAATGTGATTGGGGCACATGGGACTGATCAGAGTGGAGTTTGATCAAACATTATTTGGAAAATTTACCTCTCCTCCTGATGAATAATCAGACACAGTGTCTTCATCAAATATTTGACCTTCGTCAATATCTCGTTGGTCAGACACAGGTTCTAGGGATATGACATTTCCTGCAACTGAGCCAACAAAAAAAGAGGGCTATGTCGAACATACCTATGGCACACATTGAGGATAAATATATGCAATGACCATCCTTTACCTGAAATGAAGTGACCCCTGCATCCTGCCACTGGTTCTGAGGAGGAGCTTCCCCCTGGAATGCCCTCAGAAACAGGGCGGTGGGCATTTTGCTGAAGAGTCAACTCTTCTGCAGGGGTTAGGTCTGGACTGCGTGGACCTCCACCTGTTTTTTGCTTGTTTGCATTCTTATTAGCTTTAAAATTAATGTTTTTTATATTATATATGATTCTTTATGTCAACAATTTTTTAAATAGTTATATACCAATATTTAAAGTATATTGTTGTACTTCACTTTAACCTGTTCCTATGTTCTCCTTGTGCTCACGTTTGATCAGGAATTATGACATATTAAATAATAATTAATCTGACACATAGGAAATGAAACACTGCATTCAGTAAGTACAATGCACACTACTTACGCGTTTAATTTGTCAGCCACTTTTTGCCAGCCATCTTTTCTGGTTTGGGCTGCTTTTGCAGTGTTACCCCTTGTGCATATTAAATCTTGAAATTCTTCATATCCTTCGAATAAAAGGTCCTGCTCTGCTTGTGTGAAAAAAAATGCGCCTGTTCTTTCATTATTTTGTTACAGCCTATCAAAGACTTGCTGATCATGTTTTCTAGACTCAATATATATGGGCTTTTCAATCAGCGCAGGCGAGCGCAATCATCTTGGATGATTGGATCCAGCTAGACTAATCTACTGCACAGCTGCATTTGATAAACCGACTTATCCCGGGTGAGTTTCACCGGCATTAACTCATCCAAGATGAGGCATCTGCTCTCAGATGATTTAAGCAACATATGGAAAATACCCCCTCTAAAAGACTCCACAAAAACAAATGATTCCCACTTGATCCGCCTGTCTCCACAGCTTTTATAGGGCGGGGGGCAGTTCCTAAACAAAGACTGACAGGATGGCCCCACCTCTTGGGGTTCTACTCACAAGTGACGAGGAACTTGCTCACATATAAACAGATAATACATAAGTATGAGCATAACTGAAAAAACATAAAAATAAAACACATAACTCAGAAACAATAAAAACTACGATAAGGCATACAATACACATAACTTCAGCTCAATACACGACAGGGGTAAGTGAAATGATATGAACAAAATGGGATCATCAATGAAACTCTGTGTTCCAATTCCCCCAAAAATTGTGAAAACAAACATAATTTTGATTCCAGTGAAATTTGTGTTGTTGACATAAGAAGAAAGGCATTTAGTTCCTGTCTTGAACATCTTGAAGAATTTACATGCATTAATTCTTCTTCTGCTTGCATGTCATTTAGTAATTAAAGGTCACTACTTGGGGGAAAAAAATCATTGAACGTTTATATATCCTGTCACATGTAGACGTTTTGTTGAGCTGCTATATGAGTTCTGTTAGTAGGATCCCCACTTTGCCAATTATAAGGACAAGCTTGGTGACTGTAATTCTAAACATACATCGGAGATATAAAAGTTACTTGAATCCCCATAGTGCTTGGAGTATGTATATCCTCAAACTCTTCTGCAGGAAAAAAAACAGGAAAGAGTGGTTGCTAGGTAACAGTAACCAGGTTTCCATCCAAGGAGTTTTTGCGAAAAAATATTTAGCGCTTCATATTTAAGCTGATGGAAATGCTAATTATCGATAAAATGTTGTACATGTCGACATAATATTTTTCCGTTTAACTTTAGCGCATAAATTCCATATCGATACTTCAGATGTCGCAAAAACTACATTGGAAACACTTTTTGTTGGAAAAAAAGGGCTTTAATGCAAATAAATGTGTCACATGATACATTTTCATCACGTGCAATCAAAACGAGAATAGCGGAGCGGTTCGCATGGTCTGATGAAGAGACTCGTTATTTCTCGTGATGAGCCAATGCAGTAGCGGATAGGCTGGGTCTCCTGCTACTAAAAGGGGTACCTGAACTCCCTCCACATCAACTGTAGCCTGGGGGTGTCTCTCAGGATGTCTAAATAATACAAAAACCGCAAAAGTAATTTACTGTTCCAGTCAAAATATTTAATAAACCGTGTGTTTCATTATCTAAACATGTTTTTCTTATTATTAAATGGCAGATGTTTTGGCATATATGAGAAATTCTCTCGTTAATATTAACTTTAGTTTTTTTTGATTAAACGTCGTTATTTTGTATTAATTCAAATTTCAGTTTTAATTAAAAACCTTAAGGGAAGCAGGTTACAGTACTAATTGCAGTTGTTATCGCACTGAGAAGGGACGTTGAAAGGTGGGCTCACCTGTACAGATCCGATGCTGCAAACACAGCTGCATCATGGGCACTTCCAGGAGTGCCAACGCAAATGTCTCATATCATGCACCTGTCATCAACAAGGGCCTGGAGAACAATAGATGGCCACCCTTTGCGATTAATGTAATCGCGGTAGCCTTCCGTCGGGGGAAGAATAGGCACATGCCTGCCATCCAGCGCACCGTAAATCTGTGGCACAAGATGCACCAAGGAATTTCGCTATGCAATTTCATTGGCCTCCGCTACAGTCGGAAGTCTGATATAACGCCGCATTAATTTTTCTTTAATAGCGGTGCACACAGCATATACACATCGATGGACGGTAGTTTTACTAACCCCGAAAGTTTCTCCAACTACTCTATACTCAGCGCAGGTTGCCAGCTTGTAAAGGGCGATGGCAATCTGCTTTTGGGTTGGAACAGGTGGTCTGTGGCAACCTGTGATGGGCGCAACATCAGGACTGATGAATCCACACAACATCTCAAAAGTCGGCCGTGTCATTCTAAAATGTTGCAGCCAGAGATTTTCTGTGAAGTGTCTCTCCACTACCTCCTCCCAGAAGGTCTTATTCCGTCGTCTCTCGCATACCCATGGGTTCCGTCACACTGGGGTACTTTCTTCGAGCTCTAGGACTATCAGACAAGCAACTGCTTCATTCTGCTGTCATCTTCGGATATTATGTACAATTCCAATTATTTGTGTAACTGAAATAACAGTAAGCTGGCAAATTTCAAAAAACTGTCTAAATAATCTCTCCATTTCTTTATTTCTTTGTTTAGTGGAGGGGGTGTAACGTGGAAAACAAAATGTAGATAATTTGCGACATACACAAAATTATGTATGGAAACGGCTCAAGGGCAGATTTTTTTCGCGATACAACAAAACTTATGCGACAGTTCGTTTTGGGGGGGGATGATGTCATCACGCACACCATTTTATCGATAAAAAGCCAGTTGGATGGAAACAGGCTAAGAGAGCAAATTTCGCACATTTTTTTAACGTATATTCTGTTTGTCGATAACAAAACGTCGCAAAAAACTGGATGGAAACTTGGCTAGAAAGGCACAGTTTCCTGTGTTGTAAGTTTTTCCTGTGGATGATGGTGTGTTTCAGTGTTTCTTAATCTGAGATATATGCAGCTGGACTAGAGGCTAACAGATCTATTCTTAATCCCTTTTTGCCTAAAATTCTATGGCTATAGCATATGAGTGGTGAAGAAAATGGAGTGAAATTAATCTTTAATTTTAAGCAAACCCACTGCATTCTCTGAGGGGCGTAAATAGAATTGATTTGACTGATGTGGGACAGATTACATGCATTACACAATTGCAGAAAAGAACACAGGTAAAAACATAAGTGTGACGTTTTGGTGAATTTCACATTTCTCACTTATGGAATTGCCTGAAAAACTAATTTTAGTCTTAGTGTCACAAAACTGTTTGTGAATCATCGATATGGCTAACCAGAATGAGCTTGATGATCTGTATGTTCTCCTCATTTGTGTAAATGGCCTAAAATACAGTATGAAAATCCCATTCCCTATCGCTCTAAAACATATTGACAGATTTACTACTATTGCCACAGCATATCCCTGGAAGAGAAAATCACACAGAGTTCTAAGCCAGAAAACCAAAATAATATCAAGATAATATCAAGATATTAAAGCCCAAAAATATTATCTAATGTTTTATTCAATATGCCAGGCAAAATTCTGATTTCCTAAAAAGACTTTAAATAACTAAACAAACCAAAATTTTCAGTCCACAAACTTGGAGACTGCAGACATCAAAGATGCCATCTTTGCATCAGTCCAACTACTAAATCTAAATAAGCCATCCAAGAAAACTCCTTTCTGACATAAAAGTTTTCTTACTCTTTAGTTTTCAGATACTTATGGAAAATATTGTGCATATCTATTAGGACTTTATATGCATACTTTCCTGTTATTGACTGTTCATTTATAATTTATACCATTTACAGTATTTCATTTACTTCATTTGCTGCATTTGCATTTTTCTATGTGTGCGTTGGGAAAGGGGTGTGGCCTAGGTTATGACCCTTGTATTTTGTGGGTGGCTCCCCAGTGGTGGGGGCCACCTGCCAATCACCACTAGGAATGGCCTTTCACCCTACTTAAGGGAGGGCCTCCCATAGTTCTTGGCGGTTCATTGAGAATGCACTAGGGAGTGGAGAGTTTATTATCTGTACCTTTTGCCTTGCTTTTCGATTTCCTGAATTTGACTGCAATTTTTGGATACTGTTTTGGGACTTTGTTTACTATGTATTGCCTTGCCTTTTCTGGCAATTCCTAATGCTTCTCAGGGCTGTATGTATAACAGAGCGTTTTTGAAAATAAACCTTTAATTTTTAGAAAGGTTTGTTCTCAGCCCTTTGGGTTTTTAGTTGGGTTTTTGATGGTGGGCAACTTTTGAAAGTGTTTTTGTACCTGTGCTTTTGATACTTCCCAGTTTCACAACAAATATTTTAATAAGTACTGCTTTGCTTTTAATTTTTTGTTCTGTGTTTTTTTGCCTGTATATCTTGAGTGATTGAAATTATAAAGTAGATACTGGGCATCAGGTGTGTGGATGCTGACAGTTTCTTTCTTACATGGTTAGCAGGCTGAAGGGGGATGCCTCCAACAGAGAGCAGCATCGTTATTATTTTTCAAATGTTTATGCTTTTTTCTCTCGCAACCTTGCTCAGGATGAGATGGGTTTAGTGAATGGATGAATGTTTATTCAGTTATGTTCATAATTGTGTATTGTCTTTTTAATTGTGCTTCCAGTCCTTATGTGTTGTGGGAGGAGCCCCAGGACGCAGAGCCACTCTGCCATCACTGCTTCTGAGCCATCGCTCTGGCTGTTTATGGGCCAGAGTTGAGTAAACTCAAATGAGGAGGACATTGTTTGTGAAAGGAGAATTGTTAGTATTACTATTTTTGCTGGGTTTTCTGGTTTTGTTGATTAATTGGCTTCTGTTATTGGCTTTTTCTACTGAGCTGTGGGTTTGAACTTGTTTGCTTATTTGCCACTTATTATTTTAAGTGATAAATTATTTGCTTAGTTGCCTATTAGGCAACTCCTTTTTGCTCTTTTGGGTATTTTGCTTGTATTTTTTTATTTTTTCTAATAAATCATATATCTATAAAGGTGATTTATTTGTTCTTCACATAAAATCTGAAGGTTTATGATCATCCTTCTTCTGGTGGGTCTTTTTCTATATTTTGGGGCTTTTCTTGTTATTTTGCCAGCTAGCCTTGTTTAGCATCTGCAGTTAGTACTTTTGAGGCTGGCTTGATTTGGGCATATTGATTAGGTTAAAGCTCTGCCTTTATGGTCCTTTTTTGGGGCATCATACCAACTTTTCCATGTTTGGCACTAAACTTCACAGCAGGCATGTTTGAGAGTTACACATCATTGGTTTGTGAATGGTATTAACCATGATGTATTAAGCTTCATGAGTATAAGTTATTCTTGGGGACCAAGATATATAAGGCTTTACATCTAGGTTATATCTTTTGTACACACCAAAGCTAGCGAGTTCCCATGTGGGATAAAGAGGAGCGATAGGCTGTGCAGTTGCCACTTTTAATCCTTGTGGTGTTACATTTTTCTTAATAAAACATGTAAAAAGCATTGCATTCTTTGCCTGAAAAATAAAATTGTTATTAAATTTCCTATTTGTACTGTAAAACATGCACAATCCAGTTTCACAGTTGGGTCAATAGTACCGTGATTCCTTGAAGATTTTCTTTACAGACTGATCAGCTTTTGAACAGCACACTGCACACCTATGAGTGACATGTTACTTTCGGATTCATCAGAATCACTTTCGGTTTCACTGCCCATTTCAAGTTTACTGCCTGAAGACAGATACACTTCGTCATCGCTGCTTATGAGAGGCTCCTCAACATCACTGCTCATTGCTCTGTCAAGAGCATGCAATGCCTGGACTGCTGAAAAACGTTTTTTATGAGATGCCATTATGAGGCTAGGAGAAGACGCGTCTACACAGTTTCCCAGGTAGCACTCTGGCCTGATGCTTGTGTAAGACACGTCTATATCATTTCCCGAGTAATGCTCGGCACTAATGCTGATAGCACATTTACAGCCTGAGTAATCCTGGAGTCTAACGCTTACACAAGACACATCTATAATGATGCCTGACTGATACTCAGGACGAATGCTTTTAGCATTGCTTTCATAGCCCGACTGATGCTCATGTCTAACGCTAAGGAGGTTAAGTGGAAGGGGTCTGTGTTTATGTGTGTGTCTTTCTGTGTGTATTAAGCTTAGCATGCAAGAGCATTCCAATCCATAAGAAAACCTGGTCCATCTCACCCTATGATTACAAGCTCTGACTCTATGTGGAGTGTGCTGCCATCTTAAATAAGAAATGGCCCATGACACCATGCCCCGACCACTTCCAGTCATGTGGTAGCAATGGCCCAATTAGCGTTTTCTCTCGTCTGGGTGAGTCTTCTCTACAAATGTTTGTAGCTCTGTCCATTTTTTCAGGATGTCCTTTATTTCAGAAGAGGAAATTTGCTGCACTGGTTGTTGATCCTCCCCCTCCTCTTCAGAAAGCTCCTCAGCTGCCATTCCCTGTTGTTCAGCCAAACGTGGCTGAAGTTCCTCTGTAGACAATTCCTCTGAGAGTTCCTCCACCAGTTCCTCAACATCACCACTGTCTACCTGCAAGCCTATTGACTCAGCTATAGTTACAATGTCATCAACCACAGGGTCAAATGCAGGCTCAGGCTCCTCTGCAAAGCCTTCAAAGTTTCTCTCCTCTATAATTTTAGGCCACACTTTCTTCCAGGCAGATCTCAGTGTCCTCAGGGAGACATTGGCCCAGGGTTTCTGTATTAACCCAACACAGGAAATGATGTTGTAATGTTCCTTCCGGAACTCTGTAAGAGTTAAATCTGTATCTGAGACCATCTGGAAGCACTTCTGGAACAGTTCCTTGGTGTATAGCTTCTTAAAGTTAGCCATAACCTGCTGGTCCATAGGTTTCAGTAGATAAGTTGTATTAGGTGAGAGGAACTCTACTGTAAGCCATGAGAATTCTTCAGCCAACTCTTCTTCCAAGTCTCTTGGGTGAGCAGGAGCATTGTCCATGATGAGGAGAGCCTTGAGTGGTAAGCCTTTGTCCTCTAGATATGTCTTAACAGTAGGACAGAAAACCTCCCTGATCCACTCAAGAAAAAGTAATCTTATTACCAGGCTTTTGTGTTAGATCTCCATATGACCCCTAGCCTATTCTTCATGACCGTATGTTTTCTGAACACTCTACGGGCCTCAGAGTGATAAACCAAGAGAGGCTTTATCTTGAGGTTACCACTCGCATTGGCACATAATAAAGTTAGCCTATCCTTCATAGGCTTGTGGCCTGGCATTTTCTTCTCTTTCTGGGTAATGTATGTTCTCCTGGGTATTTTCTTCCAGAAAAGCCAAGTTTCATCACAGTTGAAAACTTGATGAGAGCAAAAGCCATTTCTCTGTGTTATCATTTCAAACTGGTGTATGTAATTTTCGGCAGCCCTTTTATCAGCACTGGCTGCTTCACCATGCCTAACTATGCTATGAATCCCAGTTCTCGCTTTAAAATTGTGAAACCACCCCTTACTGGCATGAAATGTTTCACCACTATCACTTGTTGATGGCTTATCCTTTAACAGATCTGCATTTATAGCCCTAGCTTTTTCACAAATTATAGACTCAGATAGGCTATCACCTGCCATCTGCCTTTCGTTTATCCATACTAATAATAGCTTTTCTACCTCGTCTAACACATTAACATTGTGTCTTACTAATTTGAGTAACACCTTTAGCAATACTAGCTTCCTTATACAAATCTTTTCTTTGTAAAATTGTCGAGATGGTCGATTTCGACATGCTGTACATATTAGCGAGATCGGTCACACGAACGCCACTCTCATAATTCCGCACAATTTCCATGTTCGTTTCAATTGTGATCGCTTTCTTTACCTTCGTTAGCTTCTCTTCCTTCCTTAGCTTCTTTTCTAGTTTTTTTTGGGGTAATTTTGATAGCAATTATCAAAATAAATTATATAAATCACCGCACTGACCAAAATTACGTCCACAAACACACGTATCTGGGCTCCGACTGATGCTTACGAACGCTCTCGGCTGTTTGTTTACAATCGCACAAGCAGATACATGTGACCTCATTTGGGCTGTGATTCAAAATAAAAATTTTGGTCATAAACCAAGTTGTTCGCATGTCAGACTGGTAGTATATCGAGGGTCAACTGTAATAATAAAAATGATGATAGAAAAAGAAAAGTCTGAATAAGTGCAAGCCACCATAATTTGGGTGTTCATGAAAAATAAAATGATTTACTTCATGAAGGAGAAGTAATAGTCAAGAATAGCCAATGTTAATACAATATTTTTTATGTATTAGTATTATTAATTTTTTAAAATAATTTTTATTATTTATTAGTATTATTAGTTTATTATTAGTATTATTAATTTATTTTATGTATTAGTTAATGTTAATACAGTATTTTTTATTTTTAATGTTTTTTCAGTATTTGATAGTTAATAGTCAAATGTTTGAAATATTAAATGCGTGCTTTAATTCAAATGTTTAATATCTAAATTTTCTTGATTGTAATATAAATGTGGCATGTTTCACACTTAGATAGTGGTCCATAGACGGCCAGATCCCTAGTAAAGGATCAAAAATAAAAAATAATGTCAGGTTCATAATCACAGATCTTGAAATAGTCAAAACCGATACCCCACATAGTTATGTTTAAGATCTGTCAATTTTAACCTTCTGGAAGTGGCTCTCAGAGGGTTAGGACCTCTGGTAAAGAATCAGATATCAAAAATATCATATTCCTGATCAGCAACCTCGACATGGTATAAAATGAAACTTTACATTTCTATATTACCAATCCCATTTTTTTCAAAGATTTGTGAAAAGGAGTATCTTTGACCCCTCATGTCCCATTATGTGATGAACACCTGGGGGTGGCTTGCACAACTTCAAGTCCATCTCTTTGCTGAAGAATCAATTGGTTTATGTTTTATCATCATAAGGGTGTAATTTCATTCACAAAATATGGTCCAAAATGGCCCACAGATTAGTTTTTTTATATATAGAAGCAAAAGGGCAACCCCTACAAGCTTGACATCTTACATAACGGCATCAAGATGAGCCAAACTGTATATCATATGTGGGGGGTTTCTTGTAGCTCTTGAGTCAGGAGGCACTCCAAATTGCAGTCAGGTGCATCCTGTTTGCTTTAATTATCTGTAAGATGTGTGTGGAACTTGATTGGAGTCCACCTGTAGCAAATTGAATTGATTAGGCATCATTAAGAAAGGCACACACCTGTATATAAGGTCCCATAATTCACACTGCATGTCTGCACAAAGAACTCTCTGTAGATCTCCATGATAAATTGTGGTGAGGCCATTTCTAAAGCTTTTAGTGGCTTTAATAATTGTAAAATTGAAGAAAGTTAGAACTACTCTTCCTCTACTTGGCCAAACTGAGTAATCAGGCAAGAAGGGCCTTGGTCATGGACTAGACTAAGAAACAAATGGTCACTTTAACAGAGTTTCGGAACAACCTGTTTGAAGGTCATCTCAGTAGTATTCCCTCCTGGTTATTATGGTAGAGTCGCTACATGGAAGGCACTCTTGCCAAAAGGCATTTAAAGGACTCTGAGAGCCTAAGTGAAAAGATTCTGTGGTTTGATGAGACAAAAATTTAACACTTTGTGCTGAAGTCCAAGTGCTAAGCCTGGCAAGGACCATGACAATATAACTCATAACCTGCCTAATATCATCCCTACAGTAAATCATGGTGGTGGCTTGGTATATCATATTTGGGGGTTTTCTCAAATCGGTGAACAAAAAAAATCCAAAGTAATTTAAAAGTTTATTAACACAATAAGAAGTCCCAAATGAACAAAAACTCAACCTGCATGACTTTAGGGTGTGGTGAGCAGACGGAAATACCTAAACCGTCCCATAGGGAAACACTTGACGTAGATAGTCACCTAAATCCCTCGAGGTATGAGGCATGCCACCCAGTATAAGATGCCCATGTTAGGTGTGCCAAGCATGACATATTAGAAGAAGAGCCCAGGGATACCCAGCACTCATTGGAGGGAATTTATATCTCACAAATGGCCCAAAGTGCATTGAAATCACAGTGGATGAGCTAAAGACTGTTGCTAGGGCCAGGGTGGACTTTGGCTTCAAATCCTGATGTATAGCCACAATGGGACAAGTGGATGGAAGGTGAAGTGAAAACGCACAGCAGTGAGGGAGCAGTCCAAACCACTCAGCTGCAGTGTTCCTTTATTTGGACATAAAGCATCCATTCAGTCTTTTTCTTAACAAATTTAATCCTATACAAGATCTGAACTTGAGTCTATCTTGATGGCAGAGATAAACTGAGATCAAAAATTGTCCCAGGATGTTTGTCCTGATTATCCCACTACCATTGGTTGGTAGTAGTATCCTTTAGTTCATATACACATAACATTCCTAAATGATTTGTAAATAAAGTAGAATAGAATACTCACTGGCTGTTATGATACTCCACCACCAGAAAGGCAAAAAATGGTGAGTGGACCTCAAAATACACAAAATCCAGACCAGGACTCAATACCTCTGGGCCTGACCCCAAGTTCAACAGGCAGGCTTTCCGGACTACAAAGGCCTAAAATTGGACTCAGACTTAAAAAATGAAAAAACTACACCCAATTATCCTTCAAGAGAGAGGATGCCATACATCTTTGGCCTTTGGATCAACAAATGAAACAATGTTTCCTCAATTCAATAACTTATTAAATAACAAAAATAGAGAACACAAATTAATAAGGCAAGGAAAAAGAGGGATGAAATAATCACAAAAGTGTAATCCTAAAAGGCAACCCAAAGCTAAAAAATCTAGTCTATAATTCAAGGAGCAGAAATGCAAAGACAAAGCAACATTAACAAGAAAAAGTCAAACAATACTTACTATGATCCACACTCTTGGACAGAATATAAAAGCAGAGGACAGGCTGCAAAGGCAATATCAAGGTGGACCCATCTCTTGGGGGCTTCACCAACAGAACACAGGAAATATAGAGAAACTTATGTATACAATACAATAACAATGAATATATAATAATAATAAGCAATATATACAACATTAATAAAACTACACAATTTCAAATAAAACAAAACCAATCCAAAAATGTAATTAACGTGTCAGACCCAGGCAGGCTGGATCCCTGACATAAAAGCAAAGCCTTTACATATGCTGCGACATTCCCCTAACTGTTACGGTTAATGTTTTAGACACCTTGAGAATGATTGATTATTTTCAGTATGTTATACTTTCATATACACATTTTTTTGGTCACAGATTGCATTTTGGCTATTAGTGTTTTGAATAATGTTGATTTAAATGAGTAGACATTATTTTCCTTTTTTCTGTGACACCATTTATTGTTATTTCATCTACTGCTATTATTTACAGAGTTAGCATAAAGGGTACTATGTGGTTGCCAGGGGATGACTTCTGAAGGTTTAATAGTCTGGGACTTCAGAATTATCAAATTTTGATAGTAGATAGTGCCAAAAAAAAAAATGCACGCGTAAAGAAAATTTTCAAAGGCTAAAGACTACCTTCTGATTTTCAAATTGGAGCTTTTGGTTTTGCGGCTAGTTTTTTCTGTCTTTCTGGTTAACAATCTCTTGCCATGTCTTGTCTGTGTCCTAGTTCTGTTTATTTGTCCTCACAGCATGTCTTTTTCCAGCAACATAACATTAACTTTTCCTGGTCCTCCTATGGCTGTCTTTGAGTTCATCACCATCTATGCTGTGCTGCTCTGCAGATGCTGCACTTGGCAAAACCTACAAATTTTAGAATGTGAAAAATTCTAACACAAACCTTTCAGGTTTTTATTTCTGTTCACAGCTTGCAGCCTCATTTTAACTCTACTCCCCACACATCCTTGTAAATGAAGTTGTGAAACATTTTAGATCATTGGCTACATTAAATCAGAGGGAAAGAAACGAAAGAAGAGTCTTCTAGTTATGAGTTTACCTTCACATTAGTACCATGTTCAAAATCTTCAACTTCCCATTCCTCACTGTGGTTGCTGCTTAAAAAAGTATTTCAAACTTACATTTCTTTTAGTGTTTTGGCGAACTACTTTGGTTTGCTGTCCATTATAAATAGTTCTGATAAATATGGTGCAAAACTGACTACTTCTACGCTCGTTCATAAATTCGTAGTTCTCTGACACATCCCTGTCCACTATTTGAAAGATTTAAATTTTTCTTTTATTTTTCAGTCCCTCACCCTTTTCATTTCTTGAAGAAATGTTCTAAATCTCTCCACTTATCCATCTCTCTATCTACCTTTTTGTTTCCCTTGGTTAGGCAATTGGGTTTAGAAGATGGGGACAGCCCAGGAGTTAGTAGGACCAAGTGATTGGAGAAGTGTACTGAGAATGCCTGTATTGTCATTGATGTGGTAACTGCGGTGGTCAGTTAGGTCCCTCAATGTCTGGACTCCCTAAAGCGCTAAAGAAGGTCTCCATTAACTGTTTGAGCAGGGAAATGAAAAGCAGAGAGCTTCCTACTGATGCCAGTTAAGCTTTTACTCAATCCCCACTGTACTGTGCAGTACCACTTCTACACCCCACCCATCCATAGTGTAAATCCTGCCGACTACACCAACTGTATTGTTGTGGAATCCTACCATGATCCGTCCCAGGTCACACATTTTCCACTGTAGCAACTACCAATGGTCAGCCATGAATCTTCCACATCTGCATTACAAGGTTCCTTTGAAGTAGCTTCCTTAAAGTGTAAACCAAAGGGGAATTCCATTATTTTTTTTAATGAAAGACAGGCTGTTAACAATGTAAAGCAGAGCAATTTCTGGTGATGTCAACTGAGTTCTCTCTCTCTCTCTCTCTCTCACTCAGCTCCCAGCATACTGTGCAGCTCCTCCTCCACAATGAATTTTGGGTCACTTATGTCACAGGTTTCTCTATCTCTCTCTCTCCCTCTTACTTGCTCACTTACTCTCTCACGGTTTGCAGCCCAACACCATGGTCCACAGGAAAAGCATCCCACCAGGAGCTGTCCTAGTAGACCGAATGGCAGGCAGGGCCATCTTAATGCATGGGCACACTAGCTCCATGTGGCTCCATGCTAATCTATGTATGTTGTGACTTACTGTCAATAAATAAATACTATACTATACTAAACTATAAATATTTGTTATTGTGTTACAAGTGGACATTGACATTCGCCTCTGATTTAGTATCGCGGTCAACTCTGCAACCTCACATGCCTGTCTGTGTACGGGTCTCACGCACTACATAACATAAAAGTGTATATGTTAACGTCACTTCAACTCAATTCTCTGCAAAGAAATTTTGCAAATGTTTGTGTTGAACACTTGTCAATGAATGTGTGTATGTATGTATGTTCCAGCATCACTTCCAAATGGCTGAAGTGATTTTCATGAAACTTAGTACACATGTTTCTCATTTCTCAATACTAAAGGGTGTAATCAACCCTAACCCACCCCCTTCCTGATCTTGTGGTCTTGTATGCATGCTATCATCCAGTTGACACTCGGAACAACCACCAGAGGGCGAACTGGAGGTGACTGCCAGCATTCTTCATACCTGAGCACCACCGCACCCTGTTGCTTTTGAAATTAAATAGAGTTGGCCGGTTCTGAGCGTCAACTATAAGATAATATACATACAAGACCACAAGACAAGCACATTAGTGAGTCTTCATTGTTTGTTAATTTATGTTTAAAGTTGTGTTTTTTTAAATAATATTTTTCTCAAACAATTTAAAAAAACACTTTATTTTCCTTCTGGGCAATGCTGGGTATTTCAGCTAGTTACCTATAAGGGTCCAATATTATCTGGTTGCTGTTCCTGATTTTCAGTTAGATCTTAACCCAGGAACTAAGAGGAAACAGCACTAACCACTCATATATTCACTTTCAGTTTTACATTATACAATCCCATATAGTATATTTTGACTATGTCTTATTACTTATATCTATGCCTGTGAAATATCGCATGATTGGATTTTATTGAGAAATGTGACATCTGGCGTACATACTGGTTAATTTAATTAATTGCAGACATTTTCATCCTCTGCACATCTCTGCTAATTCATTCATTCATTCAAGCTGTAGAGCCCATATCTGAGGGTATGGAGCTAGAGCTAATAGTATGAGCAAATCTTTAGTAAATAATATGATTAATCTTTTTTTTTTATTTTTCATTGCAGATTATAATGGTGGCATTGCTGATAAAGTTTATTCAAAATGCTTCACCAAGATCAAAAATAAAACTTTATGCCAGTGCATTTATGTAAGATTAGCTACAGACAGAAAAATCGATAGGGCAGTAAATCAAAGTGTCAGAGTAAGACAGAAAGATATAATGAAGTGTCTTGGGTTAAAGCATGTCATCTCAATTAAAGATTCATTAACACCAGGAAGCCCAGAGACCTCCTAAAGATTTTGGATAATGTAGGTGCTGCTTCTCTTCTGCATGGCCAAAATTGGGACATTTATTTGAAAAGTAAGTATTCTGAAACCCCATGGAACAGTCATCCATGGATGTGTAGAGACTTAGTCTTAGTGTCAAGGTGGTGAAGGAAAAATAAAATGTTAGGCAGGGTTATGGTGGTCCTCAAGGGAGAAGAGCAAAACTGAGCAACAGTATTGGGGTGGGCGGTGTTAAGCAGCCAATGGTATTGACTTAATTAACTCTAATGAGCGATCACCAAATGTCAAAAAGGTGAAAGATCATTGTAGGTGGCCATTGCAGTACAACTTCAGGTGAAGCCACCACAAATACTCTGACATACAGTAGAAAGGCAGATAGCAATGTCAGTAATCCTGTCAATGCCCTTGAAATAACAATGTTTGCCCAAGCAGTTAAATCCCAGTAACTGTCTGTACACAGGGCATGTTGGTTCACTTTCAGTGGTGTAAATGTCAACATTAAATCAAAGAAAATTCAAGGCTGCTGTGATATTTCCATTTATTGCTACCCGCTCTCGTCTCACAAACAGATTAGACAGAGATTTGAATCACAGCTACATGCGGGTTTCTATTTAATTGCATACTTTAATACTCTGAGGTCTTCCAGTTTGAGTGGAGCTGACAGTTAGCAGCGAAATCTAAATTACAATCTCACACCTCCCTTCAGCTTTGGGGAATATTTATTCATTTTATTTGTGTTTCGCACCTGCTGCTACTGGGATAGGCTTTGGCTTCCCACCACTTGGTTTACCGGACTCTGAAAACACATGGATCGGTATGTTCAAACGCCTTTGTTTCGCCAACAGTTCTTTCAATAATTCTAGGAATCAGCTTTACATTTGAATCCACAGTGCAGACCAACATTTCTACCTCTTTAACTGGGCAGGACACAAAAAAGGAAAACATAATGTCTAAGTGGTCATTAGTTAAAATCTTGTCACCTACATTTGAGGGCTGTCAGAATATTCTGAATGAGCTCTCCTATTCCACCCCGAAGACAATTTCCATTGTCTATGCAATGTTCTTGAGTAGTTGTCTGCTTTGGTTTCTTACTCTCATCGCCAAGGTGGGCAGAGGTGCCTTTTGGGTAGGATGACCAAATGGCGTAAAACTCCAGAGCTGCTTTATAGAGGAAAAATGTCAACTCTGAGATGGGACCGTGTTTTTCTGCTCATCCTATACATTATATTATATCTATTTACAGTTAAATAAAGCACATCAACATTTACTTATTTGGCTGACATCTTTATACAGGGTGGCTTACAACATTTATGATGCAATTGGTTACATTTCTTTTGGTTTTCCAATTGGAGTCCAGGCAGGTCAAGTGACTTGCTTAAGGTCACACAGCGTCAGTAGAGGGATCTGAACCCATACTCTCAAGGCTTGAAATCCAACGCTTTAACCACTACAGCACACTACCTGCCTTCAAAAAAGGAGAATGGTTGGGATTCCAGAACACATTTCTATTGTCCTTGCACAGTCCCCCGCTACTCATTTGCCAGTTGCTGTGAGTGCCGCTCTGAAGCCGCTGAACAGTTTTTCAGTGAGGCTGGTTGTGCTGAAGTCATGTTGCTTGAATGGTGGCTACTTATGATGATAAGTTCAGCTACAGAAGAGACAGAGTAAGTAAAGTAACGTTCATTTTATTTATCTAGTCAGTTAGTATAACTGTTAATGCTAAGTTTATCTACATTACATACTGTATGTTGCATGTAATGTAGCTGTATCTAATATTAATTATTTTTTCAGACAGAAAATAATCTACAGAAAGGCACAGTAGCAGAAGAACAGACATCAAGCCCTTTTACCAGCATGGAGAGTATGTGGGTGGGTGTGTGTGACTGAGAGTGTGTAAATGGCGGACTATTGGACTGGCAGGGAGATGTATAGAGAATATTAATATGTGTATGTAAAAGTATGGTTGAATGTCAGTAAACCCCCATTTTTACAAAAGGGATCTGCTGTCACTCAGAAGTCGCCAGCAAGGCATCCAGACAGAGTGGAAATACAGGTCTGTTTATGGATCCCTTTCATTTAAACAACAATAACATAATGATGACATTTTCTTTTAAATTAATCTGTTTTGTGGGATAGAGGTTACTTGCAGATATACATTAACAAGTATAAAATTGATTTTTTTGTATTATTTTTGATTCAGAGGAAGACATACAGAGAACATTAATATGTATATATGAAAGTATGGTTATATTTTAGTATACTGTAGTTACTCCTGTGTAAATGTCTAATATATTTTTACTGTGGAATAAAGTGGAAATGAAATAGAGCTTATGGTGTCTTTTAGTTAATCCCGACCATTAACATTTTTTTAATTCATAATTCAGTCTTAATTATATATAGAAAACATACCCTGGAAACACTCTTAACCCCCTGTAGGTTGCAGTAAAAAAATAATTAAAACAAAACTGAGTGCCATTATGAACAATGCTGTACATCTTCTCTCTGACAAACTAACACTTTGGACATTCAGAAAACAAATTATTTAGCAGAAGTATGTCAAGAAACGCCACTGGGGCTTCTTTAAACTGTAAATGGTATGGTGAATGGGCAGGCATCGCAACTGGGAGGATTGGTTATTGATTCCTATCCCAATCGGGATAAAACAATAATGAATGGGCTGGGGGATTCTGAACAGTTCTTTTGTCAGTATGAGAGGAAGGGCAGTACTCTTCTGGTTTGGCTCCAGCCTGGACACCCACAGGGTTGCCTGGGACTTGTAGTTTCAAAGGGTGACCTTGTCTGTTTCCTTGACTGCCACCAGGGGGTGCTGTTGGGAATAAACCTCCCTGGTTTCTGAGGCTTCCATATGACCTGGAAGTGCTTCCATTATGTGAAGCTGTGGCCCTGGAAATACTCTCAGGTCTATCATAAAAGAAAGCCATCTTGCTTCAAGAGTTGAGTCTGAGTCAAGATGCAGATGGCAAAACTCAAACGGAAGAGCAGAAAGAGGTTTTGTGAAATGGAGATTGTGGTGTGGACTTTGAAAATAGATACTAAGAATTTTATATATATATATATATATATATATATATATATATATATATAAAATTCTT
>JANRMT010062791.1:125310970-125324434 GCA_026402145.1 Polypterus bichir lapradei | reverse complement strand
ATATATATATATATATATATATATATATATATATATATATATTATATTTCTTTGCAACATGAACTATCTTCGTGTGGATGTGTCTGTGGTTTCGCACCCCCTGGAGGTCACAATATCAACAGCAACACACCTGCATAACGCCTCACTGTGACTATGACATCCAGAATCAGAAGTTTTCTTTCTAGTTAAAATGTTATTAGTCCTTCTGGTTTGTGTTCAAACTATATTGTTTGTGTGTATACAGTGGGATGCAAAGGTTTGGGCAACCTTGTTAATAGTCATTATTTTCCTGTATAAATCATTGGTTGTTACGATAAAAAATGTCAGTTAAATATATCACATAGGAGACACACACAGTGATATTTGAGAAGTGAAATGAAGTTTATTGGATTTACAGAAAGTGTGCAATAATTGTTCAAACAAAATCAGGCAGGTGCATAAATTTGGGCACCGTTGTCATTTTATTGATTCCAAAACTTTTAGAACTAATTATTGTCCCAGAGATTTAAGCTGTCTGTTTCCACAGTTAGGAACATATTGAGGAAATGGAAGACCACAGGCTCAGTTCAAATTAAGGCTCGAAGTGGCAGACCAAGAAAGATTTCGGATAGAAAACTCATTTCGGCCGCTTGTATCCGCGATCCTGCTCTTTCAGTCACTACCCAAAGCTCATGGCCATAAGTGAGGGTAGGAACATAGATCGACTGGTAAATTGACAGCCTCGCCTTTTGGCTCAACTCTCTCTTCACCACGACGGACCGTTGCAGAGCCCGCATTACTGCGGATGCCGCACCAATCCGTCTGTCAACCTCCCGCTCCATTCTTCCCTCACTCGTATATAATATAATATCATTATTAGGTAATCCTACTATTATATTAATAACTGTTACAATTTGTAATTTGCCAATGCTGTAGATGTTAATTGTGCCACCCCATGATATTCACTGGCCCTATCTGGCCACCCCACTATAAATCTTCTGCGGGCGTCCCTGTAGGCTGAGTCAACTGAAGTCAAGGCTGACATTTTTGGAACAATAGAGGAAACAGACCAATCTATGAATCATTTTGTCTCTGTTAATGACCTGTTCAGATTAGCAGAAATAATTTGAATCAAGAACATGAAGTGCAAGTCCAAAAACAAGCTAGGTTCTTCAACCAGGAAATCAAACTAATATTTTGTCAAACCAAAACAAAACACTAAATTATAACCATTGAAAGAATTGAATACCGGAGAAACTAATGTGGAAAAATAGTAGTGATTGTCACAGGGATTGTCCATCAAACTTGGATGAAGAGGAAGTGAACAGCACAACTTTTATATTTGTCATACATCCAAGGACCAACTTCCAAGCTCTTCCCAGGTATACAGTAACATCCAGGCCCGAGAGGGGGCACTGCTGCTAACAGTCTTGTCATGTTCTTCCTCCATAGCCTGGAGAAAACACCCAGTGAGGACAATTGACCCTGTCCCTTACAGTCCTGGGGCTTTAAAAGGGCAACCACTTGAACAGAAGCATCTTTGATCAAGGAGATATACTGTAATATCACACTGTTGACATCAACCATCATGACTTACAACCCGATTACCATATTGACACCACAAAATAGTGGCATCCATGAAAAAACTAAATGAAGTCAGAAAAAAAATGTAAAACCAAAGTAGAACGCAAAACTAACATCAGAATTGGATTCATCAATCGAAAAATCCTAATACTTAACACGTTGACTGCTATATACAAGATAAATCGTAGTAGGTGATCTATAGATGAACAGCACCTACAAGTTATCTTATTAAACATCTTCAGGACTGTATTGTAAAGTATGGCATTTGTGCGTAACGCATGTAAATAGACGATAGGGGGTATCTGAAATAAGAATTAAAAACTACTGTGGAATTACAGAACAGAATATTCTATGGTCAGTTAATTTTTTCTTATTAGCTATTTTAAATAACATTTATTTTTCCAGAAATAATTTATTTACATAGAACCATAACCATTTGAATATCTCTCAATGATTAGCACTTCACTACTCCGAAGTTCAAATGGAAACTGCAACATTCGACTGCAACAAGTTGTACAGATGTAATTTGTTAGCCCCAGCCAAATTATCACACAGCTGGCATGCACAAAGCTGTTATTGCGCAGCTGGTGGGCACAAAGAATTTTCTGTTCCATGAGCCAACTACAAGGTAACTCAAATTGATTTGTTTAGGGAAAATAAATTTGTATTGTAAGTTTTTATCAATAACAAATTAAATTTAATTAGTACAATAAAATAACACCCTGATTTTACATTGGCTTCAGGAACAAATTTATCAGTTTTCACTGTGGCAGTCAACCTGTTAAATAATGATTTGTAGATAAGCATCCAAAATGGAGTTAAAAATTTAAGGTGGTAAATAATCACAAAACTTACAGCCTACTCTTGTCGTTCCTTTTGTTTCTGAATCCACTTAATCAATTTCTGATTTCAGATGCCAGAGCCTGTTTTGGTATCAGTAAGTCCACTGCAGAACCCACTTACTCATTCATACTTATTCATCTAGAGTTGCCAGTAAAGGTACCACACTCATCTTTGAAATTTGTAACTTGAATTAAAATGTCTGGAGAAGAGTTGATAAAGATGTAGAGAGAACATGAAAACTGCAAACAGGCAGCACCAAGATTCAAACCCAGCACCCTGACGCCTTGATACAGCAGTGCTAGCAACTGCCCAGCTCTGTCTACTGTATATCAATGCTGCCACATCATAATTACTACCTAGGTAAAAAAAAAAATAATCTTTGTGATGAAATTTCTTCTTTTAACAGATACAAGAGAACTAGTAGGATACATAAATTGCTGGTCGAACAAGTGTTCTCTTTAGAACTGGTGGTCTTGGCAAATGAAACTTGATAATAATCCTTTGCCTTCATAAGTGATTTACAAGGGTCTAAAGTGAAAGAGGTGATTATGGGGTCTAAAACCCATTCAATGTAATCCTTTCCAAGCACAGCAAGTTCAATCTAAATATTTAATAAACCACCCAGGTCCACCACAGCTGTCATATCCATCCATTTGCAGCTCACCTTCTTTTGCTTAGTGAGGATTGAACCAGATCTAAAAGACCCATTGAGCCTATTATATGGATGCAGGGAGGCTGATCCTATTCTGACAGAATTTAGTTCAAGGCATGATCACCTCATGAGATAATCTGACACTCAGTCACATAGGAGCATTGGTAGCTGTAAATTGGTCCTAACACACTGATTTTTGGATGCAGAAGAAGATCAGAGTGCCCAAACAGAAACAGAGAACAAGCAGAGACCTCGATAGACAATGACCAGAATAGACATTTGAACCCAGTTCTCTGGAACTGTGAGAGAAACCCTCCCTGCTCAATGTGCCAGCATACTGGCCACCATAAAAAAAGCAATACATATTTTGTAGAAAGGAAAATATAGCTCAGCTGGGTGGAAAGGTAGCATAGGTCAGTGATCTCATTTCAATGTCAAATGACTGTGTAATTTAAGAGGCTTGGTCTCCAGCTCGCTCCCCTATATTTGGTTCAATTACAGTTATTGGTTTCACTTTATTAAAAAGTGGCCAGTGTGTGGTCTGCCGCATCAGCTTGCGACCATGTTCTTGCTTGTCAGAAACATGTTAAATCAGAACAGTTCAAAGAAAAATTGGAACTGGAGAGCGGACTAAAATTACACACGAGGCAAAGAAAAAGATCCCAGTTGGGCTCCCTCGTAACTGCCAGAAGCTCTCGGATTAAATGTCTCATTTCCTGATGCCATGTAATTTCATGCTATTGAAAGGATGAATAGTTTCAAGTTTTAATTACCTGATAAATGTCTTCTACCTATTATGATGTACAAAACTCCTCATTAACCCTGAATAGTTGGGTCCAATTTACTCTTACAGATACAAGCAGGACCTGGTGATACTGCTATCTAATGAAGCATCAATGCATCGTATGAAGTGCAAATACATACCACCAATCTCAAACCCCTCATTCTTCCGTTGTTCTTAGGGCCATGGCTGCCAAACTGGGAATGAAGTCCATACCATTAATCTCTATTATGATTTGGAGGATATTGACTGTCTTTATCCAAAGGCACATTGGTGTGGTGGTTTATGCTGCTTCACAGTTACCAAGGGCTTCCCTGTGTTTTCCCTGCCAGTCTGTGCATTTTCTATTAAAGTTTTCTTCTCACCTCCTGAAGATGACTGTTCTAATACTGGCTTCCTGTGGATGTGCAGTTCTGTGAGTGTGACTTCTGCCTTGCACCTTTGTTACAGGGAAAGGCTCCAGCTCTCAGCAATGCTGACATGTATTGGATATGGATGGGCAGATCTACATACACATTGAAATAAATCAAACAAAATACTTCAAATATTAGTCTCCATGTCATAGAACAAAGATACAGCAGCACCAGAGAAAGTCCAGTGGAGATCTGTGAGAAGATATTGAAAGAGTTGAACCTTTTCAGTTTAAGAAAACAGAGCTTAAAAGGAGAAATGACTGAAGTGTTTAACATTAAGAAAGAAGTCAGGAGAGTGGATCCGATCTGTCACTTTAAAATAAATTCTGCAACAAGTGCACAGAGACAGGGTTGGTTAAGGCCAAATTTCACACAAATGTTAAAGTTGTTTTTTTTTTTTTTTACAAAAAGAACCATATACACTTGGAATACATTGCTAAGTAGTGTGGTGGAGAGTAGGACATTAGGGACTTTCATATTTCAATGTGATGTTATTTTGGACAATCTAGGTGAACAGCATGAACAAGGCTGTTCGGCTGAATGGCCTGTTCTCATCACAGTTTTTCTAATGTTTGAAACTAAGCTTGGAAAATTTGAAGAAACATTTAAAAATTATGTGTAATTAACAGAAGGTCTTTACAATATCATTAAATTGGGCCAGGGCAGTATTATTTGGAGGCACAATGTAGCGTGATGAATAAGAAGTTGGACTGTGCATTACAAGCCTGTCAGTTCAGCCCTCAATAATAACTGGCTGTGTCACTTAACCTGACAAGATTCCACAAATATGGAAATAGCTTTACATTTACATTTTTGTTTGATGCCGACTTACATTTATGATAACAATTGGTTACATTTCTTTTGATTTTCCAGTTGGAGCACAGGCGGGCCAAGTGACTTGCTCCTGGTCACACACTGTAAGTAAAGGGATTTGAATCCACAACCTCAGAGTTTGAATTGAAAAGCCTTAACCACTACACCTCAATGCCATGCAAATAATAATAAAAATAACTGTCCTATGTCATAATCAGAATGCTTCTTAAAGTAGCACATGCTATAAACAACAACAACATATAAAGTAAGGGTTGTTCTTCAAGCTGCAATATTGATACATATTCGGTGGCATAGTGAAGCAGTAAAACTAACGCCTGACTTCTTCAGAGTCCTGCGACCAGATCTCAACACCATATACAGTTTTAAAGTCGAAGTTATTTGTTCACAATCATTATGTTTATTTAATTTCACAATAATATTGGGTTTAGTTCCCCTCCATTTTCAAACTCTGTACAGCAGCTGTCCTTTTGCCACTTCGCGTCTCTGCCACTCATGTTGTGAAAGGTGGTGGGGGGGGATGCTGAAAGCACACTAAGGAGAAGCGGTTGGATCATCTGCTGGCTTCTTGCTGCTGCTGGCAAGCTGCGTGTTCTGCTTATCGCTTGTCGTTGTTTTAAGAGCTGGGAGCACATGAAGTGTGTCTGCCAAAAGCATTCCAACAACTGCTTGGTTAGATGTCTGTGAACTTGTTTTAAATGTTGTCTCACTGCCTTGTCTTGCGTGCCATCAGTGTCTCTCGCGTGCCGTCAAAGTGTCTCTTGCGTGACGTCAAAGTGTCTTCCGAGAAGATCACGTCTCGTCTCCCTAGTCTTCCTCCCAGGATTTTTTTTAGAATAGATAGAAATGAAATGCAATTTCATTTGAAAACTTAATATACAGTGGATTCATAAAATAGTCAGACCCTTTCACTTTCAACACAGATTTAATTTTAAATAGATATATTTGTCATTTTTGACCATCAGTCTGCCCTCAATAACACATAGTGACAAAGAGAATGTTTACAAATGTATTAAAATTAAAAACTGAAATCTCTCATTCATATAAATATTCAGACCCTTTGTAGAAGCCCTTTTAGCAGCAATCACTGCTTTAAGTGTTGATGAGTAGGCCTCTGCAAGCTTTGCACACATGGATTTGGACAGCTTATTCCTAGCAGGTCCTCTCAAACTCTGTTAAATTGGATAGAAAACATTTGTAAACTGCCATCTTCAGGTCTCCACATGTATGTTCTATGGGGTTTAAGTCTGGCCTTTGATTTGGCCACTCAAGGACAGTCAGACACATGTCCCGTGGCCTCTCCAGCGTTGTCCTGGCTGTATGCTACGGGTTTTTGTCATGCTGAAAGATCAACTGTCATCCCAGTCTGAGGTTGCATGCACTCTGGAGCAGGTTCTCCTCAAGAACCTTTCTGTTTTTGGCTGCATTCATCCTTCCCTCAGTTCTGAACAGTCTCCCTGTCCTTGCCACTGAGAAACACCCTAATAGCATGATGCTGCCACCACAATGCGTTACTGTAGAAGTGGTACTAGGTATGTGATCAGAAGTGGAAGGTCTTCATCAGACACAGTGCTTGGATCTCTGAGCAAACAATTCAATTTTTGTCTCATCAGACCAGAGAATCTTTTTTCCTTAGCTGCCATTTGGTAAACTCCAAGCAGGCTGTCATAGTCATGTGACTGATGAATTGCTGTTGAGATTCTCATCCTTTCGACAGGTTCAGCCATCTCAGTAGAGGACATCTGCAGCTCTGTAAGAGTGACAATTGGATTCTTGGTCACCCCGCTGACCAAATCCCATCTTGCTTGGTTGTTCCTAACTTCTTCCATTTCATAATAATGAAGGCCATTGTGCTTCTACAAACAAAGAGCTTGAGAAATTGTTTTATACCTTTGTCCTAGTCTATGGATCATGCCAAGTTCATCATGGTGGTTTACAAATCGTAAAGAAGATCCAGAAGCATCTCACGAAGGATTAAAGCAAACAGGATGCACCTGACAGCAACTAAAAGTGCTACACCAAAGGGCCTAAATACTTATTTGAATGGGGGATTTAAGTTTTTGTTTTTAATAAATTGGGAAACCATTCTGAAAACATGTTTTCATTTTTTCATTATGGATTATTGAGTATAGATTGATGGGCAAACATGGAAATTTAAACATTTAAAATTAAATCTGTTAGTTTAAGCTAAAGATTAAGAGGTGACATGATTGAAGTGTTTAAAATTATGAAGGGAATTAGGGCAGTAAATAGAAACTGTTATCTTAAAATGAGTTCATCAAGAACACGGGAACACAGTTGGAAACTTGTTAAGGGTAAATTTTGCACAAACATTAGGAAGTTTTTCTTTACCCAGAGAACCAAAGGCACATGGAATAAGCTACCAAGTAGTGTGGTAGACAGTAAGACTTTAGGAACTTTCAAAACTCGACTCAAGAAGAATTAGAAGAATTAAGTAGATAGGGCTGGCAAACTTTGTTGGGCTGAATGGCCTGTTCTCATCTAGATTGTTCTAATATAGCGCAATAAAGTGAAGGAGTAAGTTCAACTTGAAAAATGCCAAACCCATTTTTTGGTCTAATGAGAAAAGTAAACACAAATCCACAGAAACAAGAAAAGAGAGCAGAAAAAGAATATTTAATAAATCAATTTCACTGCACTCAAGGCGACAAGAGTTTGCATATTATTTTACAATTCCAAAAAGACAAGAGTAGGAAATTACTACATGTCAATCAGATCTACAGTATATGTCTTTCTTTATTTTTTGACAAAATGCCCATTGTAATGAATTCATTTGCCACTATGAAAGGTTTTGAAGATTCCCCCTGTTTCGCCAACTTGTAAACAGAAAAGGATTGCTGCTTGAACAGCCTCATCCCCTGGTTGGCCTAGACCAAGTTAAAATTTTGGCCATGAACCCTTCATCAGTTGTGTGATTGAAAAGGAACCAAATTATAAAATGTACGAATGGCATAGCATTCTGGTGCATTAAGGAACTGATTGAAAGGTTTGAGCATTCTGAATGCTTTTAGTTGCTTCATGAAAGAGTCATGTCATTTTCTAACTAGCTTAATCCAGACCAGGTTCACGGGGATGAGGGAATGTAGCCTATCCCAGCTACCAGAGGGCACAAGGCAAGAAGAAACCCTGGAAATGGCACCAGGATGAACACACTAGGACCAATTTAGCGTCGGCAAGTCTTTGGACGGTAGGAGGAAACAAGAGCGCATGGAGGGATCCCAGGCAGACACGGGGAGAACATGTGAGCTCCATGCAGGGAGAATCTGGGACATGAATCCTGGTCTTACTGCCAGGTAGCAGTGCTACCACTGTGCCACTCCCATGAAAGTAATTTTTGTTTATTAAGCATTGTTGTAACAATGAGAAATATTCAAAAAGAGCAGCAATTATAGAATACAATTACATGCATTAGCAGATTACATTAAATACATAAATGCTTTTTAAGAGCACCATCGTATGTCATGCAGTTAAAAAAACGTAATCCAGATGTGTTTGTGGAGTTTCAGTGGCTTTCATAGGCAGCAGGTTCCAATGCAAGTGACATAAAATTGGCATCAACTGACATCCTACTGTAAGTTGTTGGTTGCGGAGGGTCTGTGACTAATTTTAGTAAAAATTTAATAAGCATAACATTTTTGAAAGAAGCACCTGATAGAGAATAATCTCTGTTGAATTCGCTAAGTAAAATTATAGGCTTCTCAGGACCATAATGGAACGCAGATCTGGAGATGTCAGACAAACACTGAATCATTATAATGTGCAGATAATGAAGCCGTGAGGTTGTTTTTAGTGGAATCTGATTGCTGAGTACACACTTTTTCACTTCATGCTTACAAAACAACACTTAATATAATTAGTTTCCTTTTACATGCAACATATCTCGAGCAGAAGGAGCAGTGGGTGACTGTACTCACATCCCGCTGTGTTTGACTAATCTGTACTGGGGAGCCATTCCATCGGGAACAGGTTGTAGATGAGAAACAGATAAAATACACGACGAAGTGACCTCTCTTAAATTAAATTTAAAAAAAAGTCATGCTGAATGTTTCATTATTTTAAGATAACAGACAAGTTCACACATTAGATAATAAATTGCAATGGGAGATTTTGAAATTTTAAAACTTTGTACACACTTTGTGTGTGTGCTGTATTAAAGATATCGTGATAAAAATTTACCATCCTGACAAATTTTCCAGAGGAATAAGTGTGCCAAATATCAGCAATCCATCCACTGGGAGCTGTGTTGTTTCATGTGAACAGACAGACAGACATAGGCATTATATACAAACGCACCTAAAACAGGTTCCAACAGATTTTTCCATTTCAATCCCACACCTAATAAAGACAACTCAAAGAAATGTGTAACTTACATTTTTTTTTTTCAACATTGGATTAAACATTAAGTTTTTTGCTTTTGCAGATTAATGCTGATGCAGCCCTTCACTGACAATATGTTCATTCCCTCTGATGAGCTCATCGATACATTTATTTATTTATTTTTGTTGCTCTCGTAAGACTTGGTTTTTGGCTTATAAGTTTAGGGCTGATTGTGATGCCTTCATTCTTTAAAGTGCTCTTCCCATTGTCTCACACTGCTAGCACTCATACAAGTTCCTCCATTTGCATGTTGAAATTGTCCATGAGCATAAGCCCTGGAGAAATACAGTCACCACAGATTACGAAAAGGACAGGTCCTTATCTGATATTCTCCTGCACTGTACTACAAATGCATAATTGAAGGAGGAGATGTCAACTTTTATTCAGGTGTGAGACAATCAGTTTATCTAACAGTTACGATATTGCCAATCCCAACATTATTGTTAGTAGTATTAGTTTTTAGCAGATGTTTTAATCCAAGGTTACTTGCAAAATATCAATTAATTATCATAACACCTTTTCTGTGATCCTTGTTAAACAGAGATTAGTTTGAATTTACTAGTGTACCTCGTTCTGCTTTTTCCTGAAAGATATGACAAGAGACCCTACTGGGTCACGTATTATAGATCCCTAATTCACTTTTGTTAGGACTGTGTTTGCTGTATAAAATATTTTGTGACATCATTCACCATAAAAGTACCTATCCATTCATGTTATACCTGAATCCTTTTTCTTAGTTACAAGCTTCTGAGGCATCAGTCATAATTCAACCCTAATAGAACACCAGTCCATCCCTGGGTGCAGTACAAAAGGCACAATGGCCTTATTTAGAGCCCCTAATTAACCTTACATGGGAATTCCCTATCAGAAGGAAGCAGAGAAAAAATCTATAGAGATTTGTGGAGAACATGGAAATTCCTGACAGACAGTGATAGGACTAAATTTAAACCCACCCTTCCTGTGCTGTATAGAAGAAGTACGGCTATGCTACCCATTATAAAAGCAAATGTGTTCAAAATAATGGCTGTTTCCTTCTGCTTTGTTCCTTTTCCTCAAAGGATAGGATCAGACTTCTTCTATTGGTACACCAGTATTCAGAGTGGATAAATGTAGAAGAATGAATGGGCGTGTTAAGGTTCATTTAATGTAAATTTTATAATGTATATAGATATCAGATTATTACAAGTCTAAATATTTAATAATTAATAATAATTTAATGCAAAGAAACACTTGAAACATATTCAAATAATTGTTGGAAAATAACTTTTCATTGTCATCCCTTGCAATATTAACATAATCAGACAAACTTGATGGTCTGAAGGATTTCCTCTCGGTTGATCTTCTGTTCTAATAAGTATCCCAATTTCTGCCTAATCACATGAAAAGCTCTTCTTGCATTTGCATCTAAGACTGGCTGCTGCATTACGGCTCTAGCTTTTAAGCCAGTTTTCAGAAGACACTTGCATGACAAAAAAAGCTTCCTCCAGAAACTTTATGTCACATGTCAAACTTCACAAATGGGAACTCTCCAAAGACAGTGCAACAATGATCTGGAGCTATAAAGATATTTTAAAGAGCTTATTGTATTTTGAGTGGTCAGCTTCAGTGGGTATGCCTGTTTTTCTCGGTCAGTGATGGCTTCATTTGTCCAAACAATGCAGACAGGCAAGTAAGAGGAGGTTGAAAGTCAGAGGAAGGAGACTGGCAGTAACAACACGTTCACTTTACGGTGTGTTATTTTTTTTGTAAAATTTGTTACTCAAATTGTTCTAAACTGAATATATAAGCACAATATTAAACCAATATATTTAAACTGAATATATAAGCATGTGAGTGGCGCAGTGGTAGCGCTGCTGCCTCACAGCTAGGAGGCCCGGGTTCGCTTCCCGGGTCCTCTCTGCGTGGAGTTTGTATGTTCTCCCCGTGTCTGCGTGGGTTTCCTCCGGGCGCTCCGGTTTCCTCCCACAGTCCAAAGACATGCAGGTTAGGTGGATTGGTGATTCTAAATTGGCCCTAGTGTGTGCTTGGTGTGTTTGTGTGTGTCCTGCGGTGGGTTGGCACCCTGCCCGGGATTGGTTGCTGGGATTGGCTCCAGCAGACCCCCGTGACCCTGTGTTCGGATTCAGTGGGTTGGAAAATGGATGGATATATAAGCATAATATTAAACTAACATAATTATGTGAATTTGTACATTCATCATGATAGTAATACAAATCTGAACCTTACAAAAATATTATTCTAATCTGTAAAAATTGCTTGCTTTCAACTTTAACGCACTTAACTTTAACTTTTTATGGCTCCTTTACTGCATCAGGCATGTCATTCACTGATTCTTTAGAGTTTCATCTGAATCAATAAGCCACATCAAGCCAAGTGGCTTTATTGTCATACCATCCATCCATATATTGCATTATGATATGGCAAAAAGTAAGGTTCATCATGACCCACATTGCAACATATACATAAACACAGACAGAATTGCAAGACAGGTAAAGAACTATACTATAAATAGATGAATCTAGGTAAGTGAATAGAGAGTAAGAATTTGCAAAAGATAGTAATATACCATATAATAAAACACAAACACTGTGTGTGCAGTCTTTCAGAGCAATCTGATTGGTCAGTTTGACTTTGGTGTGAGAGGTCAGTTTGACTTTGGTGATGCAAAGAAAGTGGAAATATGAGTGTGAGACACACAAGAAGAAGTAAAGGTGCATACTGAGAGAGTCACCTTCAAAGAGAGAAAGTGAGAAAGGTGCCGTGAAAATGATAAGAGAGTCTGAGAAGCCGGCTTTAAAGGAACGAGAGACAGAGCACCATTGAAGAGACATTCACAAACATACAAATACAGAGGAAAGGCGCTGAAGGTACACATAGGGCATGAGATAGCAAATATTTTTTATGAAATATTTTTTATTTTAACTATTACTAACTAACTTTTAAGTATTTACTACTTGGCTGTGTTATTGTGATATTTTTCTCAACTTACCCTTTACCTAGGGGTAAGTCTATTCATCAGGTTCGTTACTGGGTTGGTCTACTGTCGCACTTTAAGATTAACACACACATACATAGATATACGCATACATACAGAAACACACCAGTGCCCTATAAATGACACACACACAGCTAGTTAATCTCTAGCAATTTAAAACACACAAGTGCCTTAGAAATAACACAACTTGTCACTCTCTTAGAACTTTAAGAGGTTTACTTATTGTCGGCACAAACAACATACAATGTTTAAAATATATCTCAGACCTAAATATTACTTCAATCTCAAACATACAAAGGCTCAACATCATTGGCTATAGGCCATTTATCAATCAAGAATGCCTTACTTTAACTACTGTTCCCTACTATTGGGTGGCGCTCACGCCCTCAGCCTTAATAAACCTCACAGCACAGAGCGTTATTTAAATCATTCTAGATATGAAGACAAAGCATAGAAAGTTTAAAAACAGCATGGTATTTATTACATGAATAATAAAATAGAACAAAGAATAATAGAAAATAAGATTGATGGTAAAGTCTGGATATATACAGTGCATCCGGAAAGTATTCACAGCGCATCACTTTTTCCACATATTGTTATGTTACAGCCTTATTCCAAAATGGATTCAATTCATTTTTTTCCTCAGAATTCTACTCAAAACACCCCATAATGACATTGTGAAAAAAGTTTACTTGAGGTTCTTGCAAATTTTTAATAAATTTGCAAAAACCTCAAGTAAACGTTTTTCATGTTATCATTATGGGGTGTTTCCGGTTCCTGCTGCAGCGTCACAATATGCCAACCATTTCCTGTCACATGTTTTTCTCTGTTATATAACCGCCATTTTGTCACAGTAAAAACATTCATTGTAATTCCAAACTTTGAATCGCTTCTTTTTCTTATTGTCTGACCGACAATATACGGGGACGGTCCCCAAAACTTTGTTTTTGTCTTTGTGACAGATTTATTCTACCACTATATATATATA
>JANRMT010062791.1:125284206-125297411 GCA_026402145.1 Polypterus bichir lapradei | reverse complement strand
TCTATCTATCTATCTATCTATCTATCTATCTATCTATCTATCTATCTATCGTTGCTACAAATCTACAAAACTATGGAAATATTTGTAAAATGAAACCATCAGAAGTTTTTGACTTTAGAGTTTTGAGTTAATTTGACTTTTCCACTATATATTTCTCTTCTGCAAATGTTATTAAACAGCTAATGTCTCATCCATACATGATGCAATTTCACAAATGTCACAAACCTGACAAAGTGATTTTCTGACAAACCTGAAAAATGTGCTGTTATAAAAGCAACTTTAAAGAATTTGCATAAATGAAACCATCCTAAATTATTCAGGTATTCACAAATTCATGTGGCAAAGACATAATAATGTTTGGATATTTAGCATTGGTTTTAAGCTATGTTTATTTGTTAGTTAATAGACAGAAACTGAAAGTGAACAAATCTAGTACATGCACATTGTAAGATAAGTCAGATAGTCCATGATGATCATACAGTATCATTGCTTTTACACCCTACACTTAAGTCCCCCAAAAGCAAAAAAACAGCTCATTTAGTTATCAGCCTGTTGTTTAAGGTTGTTGCTGAGCACTTGGCTAATTTGCTTGCATAGTTAGCCAGGTGTTTTTGTGTTGCCAGCGCATAGTGATCAGTGTTATCTATCCATCAGTATTAGTAATACTGCAAGTTTATTTATTTATTATTTTTTTAACCCATGCAGAATGGAAATCTGGTGTTTCTCAACCTTTGTGGTTTTATGGCACATTTTTACCTTTTTATGTTCACTGACGACACACATACAGTAGTCAAAGTACCTGAGGTGAGGGGCTAAAACAACCGTGAGTGGAAGTAATGAGTGCAGTTAGAGTTGGAAAAAAATATCTCACAGCACTGTTCAGTGGATGGAGTGGGGGGGTCGGTGGCAGGTTTCAGTGCATCTCAGTAGAATGTTTTTTTTCTTTCTTGTATACAAAGTATAGAGAAAGTATTGTAATCGTCCAAAGATTCAATGTTGACATTTTGATGAATCTTGACGTTTTAGACCTCCCTGACTTTCTTGTATACGAAATATAGGGAAAGTACTGGAATCCTTCAAAAATTCCATTTTGAGATTTTGATGAATTTCCACATTTTAGATGTCCCTAAGTCCGAAAATACAATTTTTGGAATTATGTCTGTGTGCCTGTCTGTGTGTGTGTGTATGTAAATGCAATAACTGGAGTACACATTCACTTAGGTCAGCCAAATTTTACGTGCAAGTATTAGGTACAAAGTGTAGATTTCTACCAACTTTTGGGCTATTTCTGTTAACCAGAAGTAGTACTTTAACTCCAATTTATTCAACTTTACTTTTATAATAATTGTTCAATATACTATTCATTTGATTTGTTGTTGATGTTCTTTAATGTACATAATATAAAAATATAATTATTGTCTTACAATTTACTCCTCAAATGTCCATCCCCATATGTGAGTATACGATAAAGTCTAGGGGAGACCACTACTGATTGTTTCCTTGTGTGCTTGCAGCACAGAGATGGCTAAGTCAGCAATGACCTTAAAGTAGACATCTGTGAAAGTTCTGAGCATGGCTGCTACAGCTCCGTGGTGTCATGTGGCCCTCTAAAAGCAAAAAAATAAAAAGTTTGCCAAAGCCAACTGCACTGAGAATTTCCTAAAAAATATTCGGTAAGCAAGGTCACCAGTGAGCACAGAATATTCAATGGTAAAAACGCTTTGGCAAGTTTCACCGATCAGCACTGTTGTTCATACATTAAAAAAATAGTTTCCTTAAAAAAATATTAGGTGCACAAAAAAAAAGGCACAAAAAGAAAAAAAAATTGCAATAGTGAAATTTTGATTCAAAGGTTTGCAACAATGACACTAAAACTTGTTTTGCAGGTGATTTAAGAATTGTGAAGCATCCAGCTCACTAAAATGAGCTTTTTGTGGTTTCGAAATTCTTTTTGTTTTGGTGAAAAACAAGAACTATTACTCCCTAAAGCCAAGTTCACACTTCAGTGTTTACCTGTGTTCTTTTCTAAAGCAATGTAAAACATTAAATCCAAACCACACTAGCTGAATCAATTTCCTTTTTGCCTCTCATTCACATCACCGTGGAGGTGTATAGTACATTTTTGTAAGGTGTCACTTGTTGCATATTTTCCACTTGAAGATACAGCATTTTAAAATGTGCCATTGTGCACATTACTAGGTTTTCTCCACAGGAAAATCTCACTATCCCCACAACTAGCAACTGTGGAATTGATGTGAGGTTCTTTTTAGCAGCTGTTTTACTTGTTGCCACCATTGGGGAATTGCATCTACAATTTCGTTGTGCTGATGTGCAGTGACAGTAAAGCTTTCAATTATGTTCAATTCAAAAGTGCAACCAGATACTAACTACTGTAAATGGCACAATTTCACTGGAAGCAAAAAGCAATTTATTTTGCAAATTCTTTTGCTCATCACTAGTAGCAGATAAAGATAATTTGCCAAATAAGAGTTCAGTACTTAACAATTTCAGAATGAAAAACATGATGATATTTCAGTTTTTTGGGGAGTTGTACTCCTAGAGAAATGGTTGGGAACCCCTCCTCTAGTTCATTTAAAGGAAGTTTTACAAGTATGGATGGTGACATGTTTTCAGTATTGCTACCATTATTGATTATTTGTGATCACTTTTGACATTTTTCTTCTGGTATTTTCTTTTTCATGTTATTCTGGCAATGCCATTTTATTTATGGTGATATGGTGAGGTCACCACCATTTTGTGCCAATCCTGGAATGGCTGCAAACATGCTGTTAATTGTTGATACACTTATTGCTGGTCAAATGACTAAGAAATTCTTGAAATGATGGCTTTACCACCAGGGGCCTATTGTATAACGCTGTGCATAGAATTCACACTAAAACATGGCGTATGGACAAAAGCATAAATGTGCTTATGCACAAAAAATCCAGATGCATAAATCTATGCGTACGCCAACTTCCACATTCTTCCGCTACATAAATTCCGGTCAGCATGAAAAGTAATGCATGTGCACGCGTCTGCTGTCCCACCTGAACTCCTCCCAGAATTACGCCTCTTTGAATATGCAAATTAATATAAATAGCCCTTAAACTTAGCCTTCTGTGAAAAGGCAATGGCAGAAGCACAGGGGGCAAATAGAAGAAATTCAGCGGCAAATGAAGATGAGATGGTCAGGGATAGAATAGTGTTTGGCACAAACTCAGCAAAAGTGCGAGAGAAACTTTTAAGTGCCAGTCTAAGCTAACATTAAATAAAGGCGTGGACATCTCAAGATCGCATGAGATAGCACAAGCACAGCTGAGAACCTTCGATGCATGTACTCCGAGCGGCTCACGTGAACTGACTTTGCAGGACTGGGAAAGGTAAACCCGTGCATGCAGTGTGTGATGTCTCAGATAAAGAGGAAGACGAGCTGCTTATTGATGCAGTAGGAAAGGAACAACCCTCTGACGCTGAACACGCCTTTGTAGACATATCAATAGGAAAGCAAGGTGTAAAGCTTAAGTTTAAATTCCGTTCATAGACACGCTGCCGCTAAATATTCGCAGGCAAATCCACAACTTAATACCGGGAATGCCTGTTAAACATCTTAGATTCACGAGTACTTATTTGGGTAGTGATCACTTCGATGAATGAAACCTGTTATCTTTACAACGGTTGACAACGAAGATGAGATGGTCAGGGATAGACTAGACAAACACGGAATGTAACTTGAACACAACACATCCTCCAAATACGAGCCTGATTGAAAAAAATAATGATAATCAAATCCTTGATGACAGCAACACTCATAACAGTCACCAAACAATTACATTAACAATCATGTTAAGTTATTTTTAATATGTTTCCTTTTCTTTTTCATAACTTCTTTAAAACACTACTTCTCCGCTGCGAAGCACGGGTATTTTGCTAGTAAACAATATGCGGTTAATTTCAGTGTATTTATAAAGCCGTGTCAGGGATGTGGATCTAAAAAAGAAAGGATAACCACACAGGAACAGTAGCACTGTTTTGACGCTGGGTGCTGCCAGTCTGCAAAACTGAGCAGAGAACTTGCATACAACAGGGTATGAGCTACTGTGGAAATGTGCGTGGCTTTACACCAAGTGTAGGTTTTATACATCACGATTTGAACGTGGAAACGTTCTTATGCAACATTTTTGTGTGTACGCACCGTTTATACATAAGACCCCAGGTGATTACTCAGGACACCCATTTTGTAGTTTCTGGCCTTTGAAACTTTTGCTTCCTGTCCACTATGCCCACTATACCCCCATAAATAAGATCCATTAAGAAGTGCAGCGACTTCTCAACTTTCTTGCTTGTGTCAATGTGCCGAGGGCACCTTAGCCCTGAAATGAAACTGTGACTTTTAAAGTTGTACCACCTTCCTGTCACTTCTTCTTTCAGCTGCTCCCATTATGGGTTTCCACAGCGGATCATCTTTTTCCATATCTTCCTGTCTTCTGCATCTTGGTCTGTTACACCCATCACCTGCATGTCTTCTCTCACTACATCTTTAAACCTTCTTTTAGGCCTTCCTTTTTTCTCTTGCCTGGCAGCTCTATCCTTAGCATCCTTCTCCCAATATACCCATCTCTCCTCTGTACATGTCCAAGCCAACACAATCTTGCCTCTCTGACCCGACCCTCTAATGTATTCATTTCTAATCCTGTCCATCCTCATCACACCCAATGCAAATCTTAGCATCTTTAACTCTGTCACCTCCAGTTCTGTCTCCTGCTTTCTGGACAGTGCCACCGTCTCCAGCCTGTATAACATAGCTGGTCTCACTACTGTCCTGTAGACCACAGGTGTCAAACTCCTGGCCTGGAGGGCCACAGTGGGTGCAGGTTTTCTTTCTAACGATTTTCCTAATCAGTGTCCAGTTTTCACTGCTAATTAACTTCTTTTCCCTCTATTTTAATAGCCTTGTTTTTAAGGATTAAGTATTAAGTATTAAATGACAGCCAAACAGAAATGAGACGTGAAACGAGCCAACAGATGACCAGCTAAATTGGGGCTTCAAACTCCAACCGGTTCCTTAATGAGAAGCTGATTCTTGCTGTTAATTAAACCCGTTATTCAATTCTATGCCTTGTTGCTGCTCTCTTTTTGCCACAGCAGACATTTCCAAAACTGTTGATATTCTGTTTTTATCTAAGAACTCCTAAAATGTTTTGGTAACCTGAGGGATCAACCTTACTGAGACCTTTATCTTTATTTTCAGATTTTGTTTGATGGGTACAGGTGAGCTGGTCATGTCCTGCTTGTTTTATGTCTCATTACTGTCCGGCTGCTAATTAAGGAAAAAACAACTAAGGGGCCTGAGTTAAGCTAATTAAAGTTGAGGCTAAAGAAGTTAATTAGCATCAAAAACTGGTCACTAATTAAGAAGATGGTTAGAATGAAAACCTGCAGCCACTGCGGCCCTACAGGACTGGAGTTCGACACCCCTGCTGTAGACCTTCCATTTCACTCTTGCTGATACTCATCTGTCACAAAACACTCCTGACACTCTTCTCCACCCATTCCACCCTGCCTGCACTCTCTTTTTCACCTCTCTCCCACAATCCCCATTACTCTGTACTGTTGATCCCAAGTATTTAAACTCATCCACCTTCACAAACTCTACACCTTGCATCCTCACCATTCCATTGACCTCCCTCTCATTTACCCTCCTGTCACTAATAAATATAATTTTTGAAAAGAAGACACTATTCTGTCCAGATGCAGTGCTAGGATTTATTAACAATAAAAAGTGCAATAAAAGTTAAATATTACTGAATAGGAGCAGAATGCTGATTACATTCACTTTATTTGGCTGACACCTTTATTCAAGGTGACAAAATTTATGATACAATTGATTACGTTTCTTTTGGTTTTCCAATTGGAGCAAAGGTAGGTCAAGTTACTTGCTCAGGTAACACAGCATCAGTAGCAGAATTTGAACCCACAACCTCCTTCCAATCCTTAACACTACACCACACTGCCTGTCTGATTAATTAATAGCAATTTACTTTCTCCTAGTCCACTGTTAGGGATGGTTGTCTAGTTTCCTACTATAGCAAACTCATTCTTAGCTGAGGAATGGCTCACTGCAGCCTGGTCTAACATCAGCGAGTCTGGCTGTTTTTTAATTAAGGGGCTGTAATTTGCATCCTTATTGTTTTTTTTAACTAAAAAGTTCCATTATATTAAAATGCTTTCATATCTCTGACATTTATCAAACAGCATAAAATTGCGTATGAAAGCAAAGCACTTTGAACATTCTTGAGCTCTGACTGGAAACAACGTCACCAATCAGTATGCTGAATGACTACAGTATGCAAACAGGAGTAACCAATAAAACAAGGCAACGTATTTGCACCTGCACATTTGGAAGTCTGGCAGAGACAGATATAGCAGGCTCTTTAAGTCAAAACAAGTGCAGCTTTGGGTGTTGCCAAGGCAAGCATACATTTTTACGTGTAGCCTGCCGAGGTACGCAGACTGAGTACTCGGCATACTGATGGGGGCACCACTGAATCATTCAGCAGTTCTAGGAACATCTCATTTGTACTGAATACTGGGTTTAAATCGCAATTGCATCACAAAACCAAATCTCCAAAAATAATAATCTATACTGCCACCAAAAATAATTATTAGGTGATATACATAAATACATGCAATGGAAAAAAAATATATACAAACGCAAGCCGTCCACACAATTTCTCAACAATGAAACTGCTTCCTCCCTCTGATGGTGAGATGACCCCTGTTGACCAAGAACTCATTTTATATGAAGTATCAGATTTGCCAGCCAATAGAATTCTACAGTATGTCTACCCACCTTCTCCTATCATAGCAGGCACAGACACGCACACACCGCACTAAGCTACAGTATATGCTTGTGGAAGCCCTCTATTAAACTGTTTACCAACATCATGGTTTGATTATCTCACACTTTCTACAGTCTACTGGATCCCTTTTACACAATTAAGTCAACTTTTACTTGAAGATGCACCGCTTCTCTTTTTCCATAGTAGTGGACAACGGCTGGAATGCAGTCCTTTGACTTAAGCAATGCATTGACCAGTATGGGCCTCCACTCAACCCCAAACATGCTTCAGAGCACCATGCCTTGTCACGTAAATCCACCATATTGGTGACTCTATGCTCACGAGGGCACTTCTGCACACTTTTTAAAAGGTACTTGCCTTTCATTTTTTAACTATTCCTCAAATAGTTACACTACACAAAATAACATTCTGTGCTAACACTGTTATAACTGTGCTCCATCTTACCACAGATGTCCTCTTGTAACCCAGATGAGCAGTTCCAGACTGGCTATGTGAGAATGTGAGAGACCCTACGATAGGTTCCCACCTTGTCCATGAGTGGGCTCTACCTTGTGTCCGATGCTGCTGGAATATGATCAAGCCCCATTAGTCTGAATAGGTTTGATAATGATGTTTAATGTTAGGTATGTTACCTGTAGCGTAGGCCAAGAAGAAAATGAAACCCACCACTGAGTTTAAGGTGGTCCTTATTAGACAATTTTCTTTCAATTGGAGGAACACTTGGTCCACCATGAGTCTGTTAAATATGACCTGAACTACACTAGACTTTATGTTTGCTGTTGGTGGTTAAAATTGGCTAGAAATTGTAAAACAGTAGACTTTATATTAAATTCTGAATAATTAATATTATACAAATGAAATGATGACTTTATGAATGAAATGTCAGTTGGCTGCTACATCTTCAGAAATTGTTACGCTTCCAATGTAATCTGATTTTAAAATGGGTCGCACTCACAATGCATCTCTCAAATTTTATTCACGTAATATTCTGGGATCTGCAAAGCAAACTCATAAACATCTGGCCATGAATATTGGCGCCTTCAGAACTGTCAGAATCACATTTACATATAAATGATACTGCTCTTTAGGCGAACTACTAGAAACTGAGCTAAATGTGTCAAGAAAGATCGAGTCACAACAAAAGAATGCTGTCAGGCATCTCCCCATGTTTGTAACATGCAAACCACAGGGGAGAGTGGGACACCGGCTCTCCTCTTCATTTGCAAAATTGGCCAGGACAATTGGATGTTAAGGTTTCATTGGTGTCTCAGTTTCCTCCAACGTGGTTTCCTGCCTGAATACAGCCTTCTGTATTTGTATGGAACTTTGAGTTCTCCTCTACAAATAGATGAATTAAAATGAGAGGGATGGACGTGGCACTAGACGGGTAGATTGTCATGGGATACAGTAGCTCTTTGGGATTGCTCTCTTTTTACCTGACTTTTGTTATATTTTCCCCCTAATAACATATAATCATTTTCTTTAAGTTTCTTAACCTTTCACTTGCTTATCAGCTACAGTATGTCCTCTACCACAAGGACTCAAATAAATACTTTAAGCCCTACGATGAAAGCTCCCCGCATCAACACCTTTTGTTTGATGCTGATTCTGGTAAAATGTCCACAACTACCTTTTGTGAAGACATGAAGACATTTATTCAGAATCAACTCAACCCTTTGACTAACTTCTTTCAGGAATAGTTGACCATAATTGTGATATAACCAAAGTTAAAGATAAATTAAAAAGTTAATTAAGGAATTCAGAATTTTACTGAAATACCAATTTGGATACTTCTCTTCTACATGAATAGATTTGGAGTACAGAAACCAAGTAATAATATCCATTTCATTGTATTAAGGTAAAAGCAGAGAAAGAAGATCCAATACAGTTTTTGGAGAAACTGTGGTCAAAACATGACACAGAAACCATTCTATGAAAGGTGATTCAGGCCATCCAGTGCCTCTTACAGTTGTGCTTGAAAGTTTGTGAACCCTTTAGAATTTTCTATATTTCTGCATAAATATGACCTAAAACATCATCAGATTTTCACTCAAGTCCTAAAAGTAGATAAAGAGAAACCAGTTAAACAAATGAGACAAAAATATTATACTTGGTCATTTATTTATTGAGGAAAATGATCGAATATTACATATTTGTGAGTGGCAAAAGTATGTGAACCTCTAGGATTAGCAGTTAGTTTGAAGGTGAAATTCGAGTCAGGTGTTTTCAATCAATGGGATGACAATCAGGTGTGAGTGGGCACCCTGTGTTATTTAAAGTACAGGGATCTATCAAACTCTGCTCTTCACAACACATGTTTGTGGAAGTGTATCATGGCACAAACAAAGGAGATTTCTGAGGACCTCAGAAAAAGAGTTGTTCATGCTCATCAGGCTGGAAAAGGTTACAAAACCATCTCTAAAGAGTTTGGGCTTCACCAATCCACAGTCAGATGGATTGTGTACAAATGGAGGAAATTCAAGACCAGTGTTACCCTCCCCAGGAGTGGTCGACCAACAAAGATCACTCCAAGAGCAAGGCATGTAATAGTCGGCGAGGTCACAAAGGACCCCAGGGTAACTTCTAAGCAAATGAAGGCCTCTCTCACATTGGCTAATGTTAATGTTCATGAGTCCACCATCAGGAGAACACTGAACAACAATGGTGTGCATGGCAGGGTTGCAAGGAGAAAGCCACTGCTCTACAAAAAAAACATTGCTGCTCGTCTGCAGTTTACTAAAGATCACGTGGACAAACCAGAAGGCTATTGGATGAATGTTTTGTGGACGGATAAGACCAAAATAGAACTTTTTGGTTTAAATGAAAAGCGTTATGTTTGGAGAAAGGAAAACACTGCATTCCAGCATAAGAACCTTATCCCATCTGTGAACATGGTAACATGGTGGTGGTAGTATCATGGTTTGGGCCTGTTTTGCTGCATCTGGGCCAGGACAGCTTGCCTTCATTGATGGAACAATGAATTCTGAATTATATTATAAAGGAAACTGTCAGGACATCTGTCCTGTCCTTCTAGATCAGTCTGGTTTCTACACTGACTCTATTGTTTTCTTTCCATTGGATTTCCTCTCTGTTTTTAAGGCTTATGATTTCAATTATTGACTGACATTCATTTTGCATTTTTTTATATGAAGATTACAGGCTAATCGACCTTGATTCTGGTCTGGATATTTTAGGTGGCTCCCAGATTACTCTGGGTGGTCCTTGCACTTCCTCATCATGGTTTGGCCTTCTGGGACCACGGGTAGAGAAACACATACACCCCATTTCAACCTGGTTTTCAAAGTATTATTTTTTTCTTATGTGGCATTCTGACTTCTTGGGCATGTTTTGCTATTTTGTTACTGAAAAATACATATATATATATATATATATATATAAAATAGTAGGAATAATTAGTCTCACAGACAAAAATAAGAGTTGGGGAATTGTCCCCGTATAATATCCAGCAATCTTCTTTGTAAATGATTAAAAAAATTGTGATTAAAAGCATAACAGTTGATAATACAATACATTGAAAGGTGGTATTTATGCAAAATGCCAACATGAAGGAAGTATTGGTGGAAATGACGTCATAACTGTGGGACCGGAAATGATGTCATTGGGATGAGACCAGAAGTGACATCGCCGGATGTGGAGTATGAGGAAGTGACGTCATCAGATGGGTCTGGAAAGTGATGTCATCAGAAGGCACCCAGAAAGTGACCTCATTTTTGGGAGTCTGAAGTGGAGATGATGTATCAGAAGAAGAGCCACTTTGGGAATCCAGAATATCCAGTGAGTGTGTTGGTTTATTATTTTTCTTCTTGAATTCTGACGGAAAAAGGAGAGAGGCGTTAATACCCAAAACAAGCCCTTTGTCTTATGAACTTTCACTTACCGCTGGGCTTGTTGGCTAGAAACATATATATATATATATATAAAGGCGGTGATCAGCATGAGCTCAAGTGCGTGCAGAAGGAACTCCAAGTCCAGCTCAGGACGGCGAAGGAGAAGTACAGGAGAAAGTTGGAGCAGAAGTTGCAGAATAACAGCATGAAGGAAGTGTGGGATGGGATGAAGATCATCACTGGCTGCAGCTCACAGCATTGTGCCACCATTGAGAGAGACGTGTAGAGAGCAAACCAAATGAGCAACTACTTTAACAGGTTTGACCACCCTAACTCACTCTCACCTTGGAGTATTTGCATCCTCCAACCATCCTTCTGCTGATACCAGCATAGGTGAGATATCCCCACCCACAATTACAGCAGCACAGGTGAACAGAGAGCGGGTCCAGATGGAGTATCGCCACGACTGCTGAAGGTCTGTGCGTTGGAACTGGGGAGTCCTATACAGCACATCTTCAACCTGAGCCTGGAACAGGGGAGAGTCCGGAGGCATTGGAAAACATCTTGAATCACCCCAGTCCCAAAGGTATCATGTCCTAGTGAGCTGAATGACTTCCAGCCTGTTGCTCTGATGTCACATGTGATGAAGACCATGGAGTGGCTGCTGCTTCAATACCTGAGGCCACAGGTCAGTCGCGCCCTCGACCCTCTGCAGTTTGCATACCAGGAGAAGGTGGGAGTGGGGGATGCCATCATCTATATGCTACACCGATCCCTCTCCAACCTGGACAGAGGCAGTGGTACTGTAAGAATTATGTTTTTGGACTTCTATAGCGCCTTCAACACCATCCAACCTTTGCTCCTCAGGGACAAGCTGACTGAGATGGGAGTAGACTCACACCTGGTGGCATGGATCGTGGACTATCTTACAGACAGACCTCAGTATGTGCATCTTAGGAACTGCAGGTCTGACATTGTGGTCAGCAACACAGGAGCGCTGCAGGGGACTGTACTTTCTCCGGTCCTGTTCAGCCTATATACATCAGACTTCCAATACAACTCGGAGTCCTGCCACGTGCAAAAGTTTGCTGATGATACTGCTATCATGGGCTGCATCAGGAGTGGGCAGGAGGAGGAGTACAGGAACCTAATCAAAGACTTTGTTAAATGCTGTGACTCAAACCACTTACACCTGAACACCAGCAAGACCAAGGAACTGGTGGTGGATTTTAGGAGGCCCAGGCCCCTCATGGACCCCGTGATCATCAGAGGTGACTGTGTGCAGAGGGTACAGACCTATAAATACCTGGGAGTACAGCTGGATGACAAATTGGACTGGTCTGCCAATACTGATGCTCTGTTTGAGTAAGGTCAGAGCCGACTATACTTCCTTAGAAAGTTGGCGTCCTTCAACATTTGCAATAAGATGCTGCAGATGTTATACCAGACGGTTGTAGTGAGTGCCCTCTTCTAAGCGGTGGTGTGCTGGGGAGGCAGCATAAAGAAGAAGGACATCTCACACCTGGACAAACTTGTTGAGAAGGCAGGCTCTATTGTAGGAATGAAGCTGGACAGTTTAACATCTGTAGCAATCATGAAGAATCCGCTGTATCCACTTAACAGTGTTATCTCCAGGCAGAGGAGCAGTTTCAGTGACAGACTGCTGTCACCGTCCTGCTCCACTGACAGACTGAGGAGATCGTTCCTCCCCCACACTATGCGACTCTTCTGTTCCACCCGGGGGAGTAAATGCTAACATTATTCAAAGTTATTGTCTGTTTTTATATGCATTTTTATTACTCTTTAATTTAATATTGTTTTTTTGTATCAGTATACTGCTGCTGGATTATGTGAATTTCCCCTTGGGATTAATAAAGTATCTATCTATCTACCTATCTATCATCTATACTAATAAAAGGCAAAGCCCTCACTCACTCACTCACTCACTCACTCATTCACTCACTCACTCACTCACTCACTCACTCACTGACTCATCACTAATTCTCCAACTTCCCGTGTGGGTAGAAGGCTGAAATTTGGCAGGCTCATTCCTTACAGCTTACTTACAAAAGTTGGGCAGGTTTCATTTCGAAATTCTACGCATAATGGTCATAACTAGAAGCTACTTTTCTCCATTTACTGTAATGGAGTTCAGCTGGAGGGGCGGAGTTTCGTATGACATCATCACGCCTCTCACGTAATCACGCATTACGTAGAAAGCCAGGAAGAGCTACAAAACGCGCTTTAGAAAACATGCATTATATAATTAAGAAGGCAGCGAAACAATTAGAAGCGAGCGAGTGACATATAAAACCATATTCAGCGGCTCACGTGAACTGACGCAGTGCGCAGACAAAAAGTAACAGTTCCAAAGAGAGCTGAACAAAAACCGAATTACACTGCTACGCTCAAATAGATAAACCACACGCTGTGGCGCGATAGTAAAGCATTCGCCTGTAGCGCCCACGTCCGAGGTTCGATTCCCGAGAGGGGATGC
>JANRMT010062791.1:125267978-125283806 GCA_026402145.1 Polypterus bichir lapradei | reverse complement strand
ATATATATATATATATATATATATATATATATATGGTTGAAATAGTTTTTACTGTTAAATAGTGCAAAGCTATATATATATAGCTGTGTAAGCCTGGGCTGTAAAAAGCGTAGGCTCCTAGGAACTATTGAAATCGTCAGAAAAAAAATTGAAATGCAGAATTGCAGTTTCATTTTGCGGACATGCTCAGCCCCCTTGTCTATCAATAGCTAAGTGAGTTTCTTTCTCTTCCTTTGTGCATTAGTGGCTAAGCAAGTTTTCCTCTGCATTTTCACTTTGGCAACCAAGTCGCTTTCTTTCCGATTCCTGCTGTAGCCTTGTACATCTTTTTTCTTCCGACTCGTTAACTTGTGGCCCCCTTGCCGACTGTTTGAGCTTCATGCTGTAGCCACACACTTCCACGCATAGATGTTTATACATAAGATATATATATTTATTTTAAGTAAAATGATTTTATTCAAAAATGCACTAAAAAGTAAAAAATACATTTTTTTCTTGTACTAAAGTTTTGTTGGTCATATGTGACTAAAAATAAATTCATGTGGCACCCATAAAAGAATTAATTTAATTTAGTTAAAATGCATGAATTCATTAAAGTGAGATTTCTAATCGGCTTAACTAAGGAAAGAAAATAACACATCATATAAAAGTTGATTAAAGTATGTAGGATAATGGTTATAAATAGAGAAATTGATTGATTCCAGATTTTCTACTTTTTAGTGCCTTTTTAGTGCATTTTTGAATAAAATCGTGTCACTTAAAAATATTTTTTTTTAATTTATTTTTTTGCCACCCTAAGGCCACACAGTTCTCAGCACGTTACAGAACCCTTGACTTGGGTGGAAAGGTGATGTGACAGAAATGACATTAGTGACCGAGTGGAATCGAACCTACGACCTTAAAGTGAAGCTTAACATTCATTCCTGTTCATTTCTCAATTCAGAAAATCCTAACCACTGCAAACCTTACTCACGTGTGAAGTCTTGGAAATGTACGTTTGTCTACTGGAGAATCAAACCTTCAATCTTTTCTTAGAAAAGCCCAGCACTTTATCCACTGAGCCAAATCACTGAAAAGAGTATTTGATTAAACATCAATCTGCTTTGACAAAACTCAATGTCAATTAATCAAAGCTACTTTTTTAATTAATTTGAACCTTTGACATATTGATTGAAAAGTCTAACATGCAAACCACTAGATCAACACTGCTAATTCATATGCACAGTATGTGTGTTGGCTAAAAGCACTATTTATATGTGTATTTGCTAAAAGTATAGTATAAGAAAATGGGACATTTAAATTTGATGTAATTAACATATACTGTAGATCCCAGGTCAAAACTGATGAAATATTGCATTGTCACTGGAGAAGTGCATGTATGCAAAGTTTGAAGGAAATTAGTTCCGTAAAAGTGGGTAAAAAAATTGATGGCAAAATTTGACCCAGACAAACAGAGATGACAAGTTCAATAAAATCATTTAATAATAATAACAAATAGATTTGTGCTGCAGCTATAGACTCTCTATTTGTAGCTATTATTTTGGGTGTCTCTAACTAATCTCATTCGCCACTTTAAAGACTCTGAAATAATTCTAAGTATTAATGTGAAAGCGTTTATGAATCCTCCTAAGGTCAAGAATCAAAACTGACTCCAAGTGACAATTCTTACAAGAAATAAATCAGACTCACAATAACTGTTCCTGAGGTCAAAAACCAATTGGATCTGCAGATATTGTCAGTGACTGTGTGACTATTTCTGCAGTAAAGAGCAAAAACTAACCTTTCAGTGATTTGTTAAGAATCAAACCAGCCTTTATTATGCTAAGAGGCTCTAGGAAGAGTATTTTAAAAGTAACTGGGAGAATAGACGTCGTTGACAATCAACTACACTGCTACCAAAGCCAAATCAAATGTAAAAATAGCAAGAACAAGTTAAAACCTATAAGAAAATAGTCTGTACAAAAACAGGAACAGGAAAAACAGAAACAATTGACAAGAGTGTTTTAAATATACAAACTCAGAGGAGGAAATCTCCAAAATGGTGACCTTTTAACAAATTGTGTTGTTTTCAGTGGCTAACAACCTTTGAAGACACACTCCGCAATTCACGCAGAGCTGTCCTAGCAGCGAGATGGCAAATCTGTCTGCGATATAAATAACCAAAACATTAGCAAAATGGCTGAAATAAATAAACAACACCAAACATAAGAATCTGGCTCTAAAACTGATGTCAGAATCAAAATCAAGATCTAAAAAACCTTCTATAACAAGTCCTTAGTCTTGTGAACAGGCAAAGAGAAATGCAAAAAAATAAATAAATAAATAAAGACCCTATTTATTTATTTATTTTGTTTAAAGAGCTATATATCTATTATATATTGTGTATCAAATAAAACAAAACAAACTCACAGAATTTATATAGACATTGGCCAGGGTATTAGAAGTTTTCTTTTTAATTTTTTTCTACCAATTGTTTTATGTTTTGCCTATGTGACTCCTACAATTAACAAATATTTATTTTTGCTCTTGTTATATTTTTCCAAGGTACAGAGTTATTTTTCTATTGTCTTTAAAACACAACAAAATCAGAATCTATTATCTGTTTGTGTACAATACAGTACAACTTTTTTTTTTATATAGCACACCTTCACTGAGTGCATTGTGAACAATTCTCATTAAAAATAGGTTTTTCTAATTACTAAATACAGAAGTGGCACACATATATAAGTACAGATTTGTTCAAATGTACAGAGTAGTAGAAATTTATTAAATTAAAATGGAAACCAACAATATCTGTCCCTTAATTAACTGATTAACTACGGCCAGCTAACAACGGTGGAGATTAAAATTGTAAAAGCAAAAGTCAGAAATAAAGTCACAGACCTTGAGACCTCGGCCACCTAGCTGTCTTCCCGCTCCTGGGTTTTCTATAGTGGAGTCTGTGCTGCCTGTCCAATCTGATGAGAGAATCTTTCCATTCGATTCTCTCTGTAATAGGTTTCATTTTATTAACATTAGATTTTGTAAATTCTGAGACACCTTTTTGCTTATTTACTGAGTGTTACCATTTTGTTTAACCATTGCTATGAAGTGATAACCCACTGCTAGGGAATTTGTCAAATAAATCACGTGTGACGATGTAATCATTGTAAACATATAAAAGTCAGTGTCAAGGACAACACTTTATCCAAGATCGTGGATACGCATCAAAAGTTTGATTGTTTTCCTTTATGTTTACTATGTTTCCTGACTTTTTACTAAGCTTGTTTGACTTCATTTTTGTTCAATGGCCTTTAGCTAGTCAACAAAGAGGAGGTCTGCAGACTGTGTTACTGTATCATCCAAATAGCAAGATGGTGATTATTTTAAGGAGAAGAAGATTTCTATTGTTCTGATGAGACCAAAATTGAGCTTTATACCCATTAAACCAAATGCTATGTTTGGTGTAAGTCAAAAATTGCACATTATCAAGCATGGTGACGTCAGTATCAAACTGTGAGGATGCTTTTCCACAGCATGTCCTGATAGAGGAGGGCAAAATGAACACAACAAAATATTTTAAAATCCTGAAGGAAAACGTGATGCCATCTGCAAGAATAATAGGCCTTTGTTTCCAGCAAGAAAACAACACCAAGTAAAAAGCTTAAACTACAAAGGAATATCTTTATAACATGTCTATTAATGTACTGGAGTAGCAGGATTTAAGTCGAGAATTTGTGGCTGTTCACTCTCAATCTCCATGCAGTCTGACAGAGCTTGAGCAGTTTTGCAAAGAAGAAAGGAGAAAAAATGCATTAAGAAGATGTGCGAAGCTGATACCCATGCGCATAAACTCACATCAATGATGACTGGCAAAGATGAAGCTACTAAATTGTGAATTGAATAGGTTAAATACTTATCCAACCAATTAATATGTTTGTATTTCTACTTAATGCATTTGATGTATTTGTAATCAACTTAGACCACTTTGCAAATATCTTTGTTCACTTTGATATTAAAGAATCTTTTTCTGTTGATCAATGTCAAAAATGCCAAACTAAATACATTGTGTAAAAATAAAGTGTGGAAACTTCCAAGGGAGTAAAGATACATTGTGTAAAAATAAAGTGTGGAAACTTCCAAGGGAGTAAAGATTTTTGATAGGCACTATATGTACCCCCAAATTCTTGAAATGATTCTTTAGAAATAACCGACTACACTGGTGAGACAACTCAGTTCTAAAGCTGTCTTGCTTCTCTTCTCTTGATGAGGCTCGTTCAGTTGTAGGACACAAACTCTGCAACGTTCTTCATGAAACTTTTGTGAATATTTTGACTCCACATTCTGAAAATGTCCGTCTGTTACTGCCCGTTTCAGATTTCCTCCCATTGATTTTATGTTTTTTTTTAGATTTGTATCTTCTGTAATACTGTTTAGCTTATAAAGAATATTAAAAAACCAGGCTTGATAAATTCAATTACTCGTTCATTTTCTGAGAGTTAACTGAAGGGCTTATTGCCTAATAGAGTGATCTCAACACAGGGGGAGGAAAAATGGCCACAAAGTGATACCCAGCCCATTTGCTTCTACTTCATATTTTATTGTTTTAACTGTAAGAAGTACAAAATATTTTATATACAGTAATACTTACAAATCAAGTTTGTTAGCAGTGGTTCAGTCCTTGGGCACTAATATGATGCATCTAAAAAGGCTTAAAAGAACACAGTTATATATTGATCATTTATATTTGTTTCATCAGATGATAACAACATGTGTAAGTTTCAGTCAAATGCACCGCCAAGTGATTTGAAGACTCTAAGACTGACCATTTGGTTCAAGTTTGTTAGAACTATTGGAGGTGCAGAAACTGCTTCTAACTCAATGGACTCGACTGAACACAGTTTTATTTTTCAGTTTCCATCAAAGTTCAAGCCTCACACGCTGCAATGGTAAATATCATGTGAGAGCCTCGTCCAAAGGGCAGTTTCCAATAGTCAGAAAAGAGACACCAATGCGGAGGTTACTTACTATCATTCTAATTCCTCTTCCTTCTTTCATAAAATGAAAGTAAAAAAAAAAAATAAAAGAATTAATCTTGATTATAAGATCCTCCTGGGAAAGGAATCAAATGTCTAGACTGATCCTCAGCTATTGGTATTGCTCCTGGAGTGATTACACAAACACTTGAATTATGAATGCATTTGATCTGTGCACGTGACTATAAGGTGCATCCTGACCAGCCAAATATTATGTCCATGTAAAATAAAGAAAGAAAGAAAGAAAGAATTAATTTAGCATGGAATCTTTGAAATGGTGTGTTATTATTATTGTAAACTGGAGCCGATCCTGGAGTCTTGATAAATGAAGAAGGTTGGTGTCAGAAAAGGAATCTGGCCGTAAAAATCATGTTGGAACCTACACAAAAATAGTGACCAAATATAAAAATGGGAATAGCTAAGGGAGAAGAAAAAGAAGAAGAAGAAGAAGATACAGTGTACAAGGTTTGTACCAAAAGTAACTGTATGATTACTGTATATCAATTAAATCTGTGTACTTTTGCTTACTTTGGTACAAAATCCCTGTTGGAATCAATACACTTCTGCCACTGTTCTAAAGGTCTGATTATCCTCTTGCAGTAAAAACTAGTCATGGCAATAAACATTTCTCTAACTGTCATGTCTGGATTCTCCCAGACAAACTCCTCGAAAGTTGTTTAATTAAACACACTTCTAGCTTCCATGCAGATATCTTCATTGAATATGCACTTGAAAGTAAGCCAAGGATATTTCTTTTTTCAAAAGACATTCCATCAGTACACCTTGTTGAAGTGATATGTCCCTGCCAGCCATTTTCTCGCAGTTAACTGTAAACACATCATCAATCACAACTGACGGAACTTCTGTCGATAGGCTCATTGCTTATGGTACTTCTCTTGTAATTTCAGGACACTCTACCCTGGGCTGATTTGGCCTTCCACCCCCACTGAGCATGGCATAGATTTTCAACGGCCTTTAACTTGAGAAATTAGAAATTGAAATGGGATGGCTGGGGTGGAGTAACACTAGTGTCCTGTCTCTGTCACAATATGCTTTGTCTTTCTTCAATCCTTAATTAAAGAAGTTGGGTATAAAAAACAGAGGGTGGGATAACTTCATGTCTATTGCACGTTCTACTTGTGAGAATGCTTGCTAGTCCACATGTGCACCTGCTTTGCTACACTTTTTCTTGGGTTTACATTTTATCCACAATATAAAGCTCTATGGTTATACAAACAATGTGGTTAGGGACAAATGAAAGTCGTAATAAAAAACGTTTGTTTTTTTTTTCGTATATGGCAGAAAAGAAAAAAATTTTAAACATTTCTCTATTTTCATTTTTGCATGATTTAACCATATTTATGTTTTGCTTTCAAATTTTATTTTTTTGTACAACCAAAAAAAAAAATCTCACACATTATTTTTTCAAACACTTGAAAAATGTTGCAGAAAGGCTATATCTGTCATTGTCATATGTCACACCATTTTAACATTTAATGTCTCATGCTAAATCCTGTTTTAGTATCATGTTGACTAGTCAAAATTCAAATTAGAGTCTGTAATTAAAATGTTCACTAAGCAGAATGGAAATTGTAGGTTTCTGTAATTTAATTTTCCGCAGTGGAAACTGACAGACGTTCTCTGAGATTTCTATAGTTTTATATGGACTACTGAAATTAAATATTAAAAATATAACAATTTAACTAGTGTAAGTGCCTTAGAGGAAGGACATGCATCTTGGCTGGGATGGAGAATGATGTCTTGCCTGGCCAGAAGGCTATAATGGAAGAATGGTGGGAGTGGAGACTTAACGTGGCCAGAATGCCTTACAATTTTCATCCCAAACAGAAGAATAATGGGTGGACCTGCAAAATGTGGATGCCAGGAGCAGTTTCTTTCCCCACATGGCAGGTGGCAGTGTTCCTCTGAGCTGAACCCAGTTATGATACTAACAGGGTGGCATGGGAATTGGAATTCGGAAACACATCTCTCTCAGGGTCCTCGGGTGCCACCAGAGGGCTCTACTGGGGGGAGAACTGCCCAGAAATATTTTGGATGATCTACACTGTGAAACGAGAAGCAGTCATGGGTCCAGTTTAAAAGAAGCCTGCAGCCACATAAGTGTCACAAGGACCAACACTCAGATGTCCCACTCACGTCTACTACTGGTGACAATATTGAAGGCACCTGTGACCTGTCATGGAATAAAAGAAGTGTGACCCTTGAATTAAATGTAGGGTTAAACTAATAGACCATCTGAGAAAAAGATGCTAAAGTGAACCTTGTGTTCTTCCTATTACCGATACTTTTTGATTTGCCTTGCAATTACATATATTCCCAATTAAAAGTCAGAGGGATGAGTGTAATATCAGTCAGTCATTGTCCATCCCGCTATATCGTAACACAGGGTCATGGGGGTCTGCTGGAGCCAATCCCTGCCAGCACAAGGCGCAAGGCAGGAACAAATCCCAGGCAGGGCGCCAGCTCACCGCAGGGCACACACACACACCCACACACCAAGCACACACTAGGGACATTTTAGGATCGCCAATGCACCTAACCTACATGTCATTGGACCGTAGGAGAGAACTGGAATGTAAATATATAAAATGTATTATGTGCACTTTGACTAGTCAATACTTAGTCTAATTTGGTCTGATCAAAGATACATTACAGATATATAAATTAAAATTTAACTCTTCATAATTATACTTTAGATATGTAAAATATAATTTTGGACTTGGATTGTAATTTTAATGTAATTTAAATAAATGTTAAAATAGCTTGCAACAATTCCGGAGCCTCTGACCGCTACCTGGACACAGAGAAACCAGAGATTTTAAAACAATAAAGACATTTATTTTAACACAGGGGAGGAAATGAACCACAAAAAAGAACTGAACACCTCCTATGTTGTCTCTTTGCGGACCCACCTTGTTTAGGCTCATCAATACTCGAGGTAGCCTTCATTATTTCAGGCTTCCCTGAATTGCTCACTTTCTAAACCACTAGACCTCCTTCATCTCAGCTGGTGAACCATCATCCCAACATTGACTTTGTATAACAAAAAATGACCACAAAATCCCAGTACTGAGTCAGTGATCAATTTTAAAGTCCAACAGCCACCACATAATACTGACTCCTGATCTTCCTTCATTTTAACACTTCCAGCACACTCTAGGACTTTTTTTCTTTAAGCATAATGAAGAATAGATTTGTTCTTGGAAGCATACAGGATCCCCCAGACCTCACCAGCCTGTATGGCTTCCTCCACTAAACACTGGTGCACTCACACACCACCAGTAACCCCATAAGCCCTCTTCAATGGTCCTAGATACCCAGAATGAGGCAGATACTGAAGCCTTGGATCTTTCTCTTTCATTCCTCCTTCTACCTTCTTATGGGAAACTCTTACTTATGCCTGTAACCATAGATATTTCAAAATATTGTACTATCCAGAAAGTGTGTACAAATACTTTCCTTGTACCATAAAGAAAAGCTATAGTATTTACTGTAAATGACTTGGTCAAAAATGCTGTTTACTAAACGTGGTTAATCCAGTCCAAGGTTTCCTGAGCCTGCCCTGACAGGTTTGACCTTCAAGTCTGATAATAATGTTGTAGAGTAGGTGCCGTTTGGTGGCACAGTGGTCCGCATGGATATTCTTCGGTTTAGTTTTATTGTTGACTCTGACTTTGCAAGCATGAGTGAGTGGAGTCATGTCTGTAACTGTACTATGTAATATGGTAGTGCTACATCCAAGATATAATAACTTTTTATTGGACTATGCAGATTTAGAAAATAGACAACTTAAAGAATGAATGGATGGTTACTGGGTGACCTGGTGGCACACTATTTTGAGATTCTTTTTCTTACTCAGCCTTTGTGTGGAGTTTGAACACTCCATCTAAAGACACTTCTATTTCCTCTAACATTCCATACAAATTCAAATTAGATAAATGTATTTGATCTCAGGGCCTTCCTTGTGCCTGATGAAGTTGGAAGTGGCTCTGGCCCCTGTAAATCTGCACAGGTAAAAGGTGACACAATACATAGTCTCTAAATGGTAATTTCACATTTCTGAATTTAGTATAGATGTTATGCCAGTTATGAGTATTCAAAATGGCTTAGCTAGACCACAACATAGACTAGGTCCACCTGCAGTTTTAGATCCAGCCAACCTCTCTAAATCACTTTCTGGAAACATAGATTATGAACAACCATAAAATGGGCTGAGGGATTTACAAAAAACTGCAATAAGAGTTCATAAAAGCCATTATCAAAAACCAGAAATCTAAATCATAAATGAAGTGTAAACAAGAAATGGTATGAGTCATTAATAAAAGCTAAGATCTTAAAACAGTCAACCAAATCACGAAGTGGAATGCTATGAAAAACAAGACAATAAGAGCACAAGACTAAGTTTGTTGAAGGTTTCACTCTGGAATTAGGAACAAAAAGCTTCAGCACTCTGCTGGGTTTTGTAGTGGAGCTTTCATGACAAGGGACACAGTGTCTCCTAGAAGGCAGCCTTAAGCAACATCCTCGAAACTTACTAACAAACCACTGAAGTAACAAATTGGCGGTGTGACGCACTTAAAATTATTTGATAAAAATATTTATATTTTCCTTGAACGAAAATACTTTTACCAAACACATACATGGTTATATTCTGTCCTTTAAAGCTTTCAAAATATCCAAGGCAGATGAACGGAAAAAATGTCTAAAATGTCAAAATTTCTAACAAGGTGCCCTAATTCTTGATCGTCCTAGCTCCATTAAAATATACAAGTAGCATACCTCTGCTCAGGTCAAACTATTGTCCTAATGCATTCCCTTTCTGTTGGTTCTCATTACATGTCTGTAGTGTTCCATCCTAGATTAAAAAGCTCCCATGAATATCTTTCAGTGGGTAGCAATTTTATGGTCTTTATGTTTTGATATGGATAAACAGAGAATTTGGGCTTAAACCAAAAACTGCTCAAATTTAATAAATATGAGATTTTGGGGACCTGACCAAAATGACATTTGCTAGAAGCGTCAGATGAGACCTCTAATTCTTCTGACTGACTGTGAACACCACTGTCTTATAACCCACCTGAGATCAGTGATGGTGCTTATCCCCAACACTGAAAAATAACCAGACACTTCACAAGAGTGTGCAGGAAAATCCATGGAAGAACAAGACCAATAAAGGCCTAGTGGGATGTGTATGCACACTTAACCCTTTAGAGTCCTGTGCATACTCTTTTGATGTGTACCAGGCTGTGGACAGCTCTCTTAGGAGCATTCAAGGAAGCCTTCAGGTGTACCTCACAAATATGCCTGACCAATGACTACTTCACATGACTGAACAGTGTGCACCAGTGTCCACCTCAAGTATGAGATTACACATCCTTGTCAGGAGTGTCAAGAGTACTAAGTATGGTACAAGTCTAAGCAGAAAATCTTGTACTGTATACCAGAAATTGCAGGAAAGGCTCATCCACCTCCAACTCCACCCATCTATCTTACCAACTCACCCTAAAAGAAAATTCTCAAGATAAAAATGAAGAATTATTAAATAAAATGCTACAGTTAGCTTGTAATGCACCCCACCCTCCTATATGGTACCCGAATTGACAACATTTATTTAAAGTAATTCACAAACATGTTACAGCAGAAAAGAAAAATCCAAAAGGAAAAATGGGTGGCGTAGAAAAGGAGAGCAAAGGGTTCCAGACCAAGTGTTCAGCTCGGCAGCCACCACAAGGCCATCGCATTTTTCAAAAGTTGCTCTGACAGAGCCGTTCCGTTTGGAGCACCAAGTCTGTATTCACCAGCATCAAGGTTTCAAATAAGTCTTGCCACGCAGTTGTCCAAGAAGAACAGTGTATGTAAAAGTGTATTTCAGACTGGGGGTCCTGGGGCACATTTGTAATCCCACGGGTACACAAGTTCCATGTTTTTCTCTTTTAGTAGTTTCTTTTTTTTTTTATTTTGCTTCCTTTTTTCCACACAACATCTGCCAGAGGCAAGGCTGGTTTAAGGTGCTGAATGGCTTCATTCGGCTGGTCAGGTGGTGTTGGGCTCCTTGGTCACTTCTCTTGACTGAAGTACATCTATCGTGTGACCTACAAAACAAAGTGCCCACCAGTTAAAGGAAGTCATTGTAAAATAAATAAATAAATAAGTCCGAGTCCAAAGAGACAGAACAGAAATTGACTACCTAAGAGCATATAACTGACTGCAGAATGGTGGCAACAAAAACAAAAGAAGACATATCATGGCATTGTAAGAATGATAATAGAATTATCAAAAAAAAGAATACTATTAAGCAAAAACTGAAGTAAAGACAACAGCAGCAGTATTTCATCCATTATACACCATGACGAGACCTGAATGTAGACATTAGGAAAGGAAGCTAACACTATTTATATGGAAACTATTACTCTGCAAGTAAATCTGCTTAACCACTAAGTAACTGTGTTTCTCATAAAGGTCAGATGAGATGATGTACAGTAATATGTCACATAACTTTCACATCACGTGACCAGCTATTAGGATACCAACTGTAAATGATATCACACAGCCAAGCAAAGATGAACATAGAACAGCAGCAACAATCCCAAAACAAGAAACAAAATGGCATTATGAGAGTAATGATAAGAATAACAAACAAGCATAAAAAATCCTTAAAAACTGATCATCAAGATACCAAAACAACATTCAGTTGCACTGACCTCTGATTTTCTGCATCAAACACGTCAGCCATGTTTTTTCATTTGTTTAATTATTTGCTTGACATTATTTAATGTAACAGCACTTTGGTAAATCCCTAAATTAGAAATGACATTTAAAAGTTTATAAGATTTGACTAAATATAAACCCTCTTTTTTGTATATGAGAGTTTCTAGAAGTCTAAAGGTCACCCAAACAGTTAAGATCCTTTTTAGGTTATCTGAAATGACTCCAAATATGATGTACTGTATGAGCTTATACAATCTACTGTCAAACTCAGCAAACCTTAGAAGAAGGTGAGTGTAGCTGGTATGATCTATAATAAAAGTGGAAGTATTCAAATTTTCTGATCTGTGTTACCGATTCTCACATAATGCAGATTGGTGCCTCCTCGTACAATAGGTACAGCCACTGACAACACCTTGACAGGCCATGAGCGTTATGCTGCTTATAATGATGTAGCTTATTCTATCTAATGTCCAACATATGGACCTTAAAGAAAATTAAAGCATGTGAAAATACAGTGAACACGGTGACGTTCCAGAAAATACAATTCCTCTTCTACCAGGGATGAAGGCTTCTGACTCTTACATGAACTGCAAACATTGGACATGTGTCTGATCCCAAAGTTCCAAGGCTTGGTGTTCATGAAGGGTAAAACTTGAGGCAGACTCTCTCTCTCTCGCTCTCTCTCATTATACTGTCAAAATAGCGAGTGCTAATTGGCAGTTGTGCAGGCTTTCTGAAAGATTTCCAAACAACACGACTGCCTGCTGCCAGCAGCAGCTCATCTCTGTTTTTGACAACACTTTGCTGCTGTTGGCTGCATTTCCTGAAAAGACAAGCGGCCCCATTAGCGGAACTCCAACATAATGTTTGTCAGTTATGGCGTCTTTACAAAGTGGGTGGATTTTGTGGAAAACAAGCACTTGTACCAGGCTTGCAGAGTAAAAATTAAGGATAGTGTGCCAGCTACAGGGTCCATAGGTCTTCTTTAAAATTGATCCGGTTGTTATATAGAAATCAGTTCATTTATTAAGCATAGATGAGGCACTGACCAAGTCAAAATAAGTAATACTTGTTTTTGGAAATCAGTAAATCAATCTTTTTTTCTTAACCAGTAAAGCTTTTCACAGAAAGTACTTATATAAATGATATTTCATGAAGGTTAGAAGGCTGAAATATATTGCCAAGATTATAAAGAGTCATTTTATGGCAGTTATTTTGAGATGGTGACTTCTTTTTTGTCACATTTACCCTTCCCACATCATTGACTGCACAAAGTATGGTAGCATCATATTTGCACACAATGTTATTTAAATCAGTGCAGATCATGTATGCAATTCAGTGGAACAATGACAAAACTTGATGAGGTTGCTGGGGTTTTCATAGTGATTTCATCTTAATTTAGTGGTCTATCCAAACACCAGATCTTGGTCCAGTTGGAAGTATGCTGGACGACACTAAATGGGTTATTCAGAACAACTATTATAGGACATGTTGCAGTAGACATACGCCAGAAGCCCTGTGACACACTTTTGACACATTGTTGAGTTAATACCCTTTATTTGGTGACAAATGGGACATCCAGGCAGTGTGCTAACGTGAGTGAGAAATTGGACCAATAAACCATAAGGCTGCAAGTTTCATTTGTAACTTAGTATGTGATAATGAGCAAGTGACTTAAGAAATGGATCTAAACAATTACTCTGATTCGTTATCTTGTAAGTCACCTTGGACATCAGCCAATTATGCAACAATATAATATGTGTTTTTCTTAATAAGCAAATCAATAACTAATAATAATGAGCAATAACTAATAATAATGAATAATGCCAGTCAGTCTTCAAGCAGGTTTTGATGGAGCCCTTGTATGAAAGTGACATGAAGATGTGCTCTCCATTAAACTAAATGTAAAGCACTTTTAATACAAACACAGATAATAAGTCAAAAATGCAGTGTAATGCAATAAGTCTAACTGCTAGCTGGTGTGGACTAACAATTTTGGCCCTGAGGAGTGGCTATCCACTTTCCCAGATTCCTAGAGCAGTGAATACTCATTCCTCTCAATCCAGCCAACTGGTCATCTTTCATCTCCACTGATGAGATGTTTCTTGTGCTAACCTCAGTTCAAATGTCCTTTAATTTCACTGGGGATTTTTTTTTATTTATTCCCAAACTCTTGGATAATTTTCTAGGCTTTCCACTATTTGTCATTTTTGAATTGTAATGTATATATACAACACCTACAAATTTTCAAAAAGGGTAAAATACAACACCACACTGTGCTGCAAGGTTATGGCATTGATCCCTTAATAATTCACAAGTATATTATTTGGTAAAAAGAACACCTAATGTTTAAATATCAGTATTTGTTGATATGTTTTCTTATTCCCTTATTAACATAAATCTATTTATTAATTTGTATATTTATTTTTATTACAGATCCTGCCTACTACACTCATCTTTCTCTGAGAACTCATCTTCCTCTTTAAACTCGTAAAAAAGCAAATAACTACAGTGTGTTTTTTTAATATTTGAGCAAAGCGCTCACCTTAGTTGTCTTGACTTTATTCCCTGTGCTGCAGCTCCATCCCGTGAGATCTGGCAACACTTTACACTCCTCCCCATCGAGGCAGGGCTGCATTTGACACCACCACTTCTGCACAACTATCGAAGCTGGAATGAGAGCAGAAAGAGGTGTTAACAAACATAATGGCCCTCATAGGTCAATATAAGTTTCTCGCTCTGGCTGAGCAACAACAGTATTCATTTCAGCGTTGTTTCAATGTGCCGATGAACTTATTTGAGATGACTGATTGGTTATATAAAGTTTGTAACTGAGCTCCTAGCCTCCAAAGGAAGTGTGGACAATATTATTGATACATTGGGATATTACAAAACATAAAAATGCTGGGTTCCACAAACTTAATTATTAAACACAAAACTGTAAGGAAAGAGCTGATCTGCTGATCTCATATTTGATTGCTCCTTACAAGCTTGAGGTTGAAACAAGGATCCATCCCATTGAAATAGAAACTAAAGCATAATCAATGGAATGACAATATCCAACAGTTCCTCAGAAGTAGACATTGAACTCAGTTTACTCAGCAGGGGAAGTAATGTCCACTGTTTTATGTAGTGCAGAAAAGGTTATTTTAATAAACATTATGTCACTTGAGCAAACTGTTGACTCAGATCTATACATTCAAAATCTTAAAAATGTTCAGAAGTGTTAAAGGAGAGTTTGACCAGGCAAACACTAAATGTTAGTAAAATCAACAATGCACACACATGTCTGGAAACACAAGGGGGACTTCATAAAATTCATGTGGACTGCTCTTCCAAATCCACTCCATAGCCTAGATTTTGCACCTTCAGGTTTCCCCCTGTTTGGAGCCCTTAATGATGCCATGCGTTGGAGAAGATCTGAGAGCAATCATGTGCTTAGTGAAGAACTGAAGGGGTGTCTGATGGTGCAGGATTCACCAGGCTCTTGGAAATCATGAAGTTGTTGTGGAAAAATGAGGATTATATCATAAGTCTTGTTTTACTACAAATATGTTTAAACAATTTTATATTAAATTAGCCATGGTATTTGTCAAAGGTAGGTAATAGAAAATAGTTTTGAATTATTCTATCTCTTGCTTTACATGCACTTTCAGTGCCTTCCCTCTGTATTTGCTTGTGAGAATGTCTCTTCACCGGTGGTACTTCACTTGAGCACTTTCCTATAAAGCCTGTTTCTGAGACTCTGTCATTATTTTTGAGGCACCTTTCTCGGCTCCAGTTCAGTTTTATACTGCCTGACTTTGAAGGCAACTTTCTCAGTGCACGCTTTTGCCGCTCCTCATGCATCTCACACTCGCACTTCCTCTTTCGCAGCATCACCAAAGCTAAACTAACCAATCAGTTTGCTCTGAGTGTCTGGACACACCTACCTTAGTGTTTTATTATTTAGTAGACTAGGAGAATAAAAATGAATTCTCCTGAAACACTTTTGGGCTATCTATCATCTATCTATATATAATATATTGTCACACATGTACGATTAGGAGGCAGTCAAAGAGCCTAAAGGTGAGTAAAACATCGC
>JANRMT010062791.1:125168915-125262978 GCA_026402145.1 Polypterus bichir lapradei | reverse complement strand
GGGGGGGGGGTCATGTCACACATGTACGATTAGGAGGCAGTCAAAGAGCCTAAAGGTGAGTAAAACATCGCAAGATAAGGGGATGTCACGTGGTACTTACCTGAACTCTCTTTTGCCAACAGGAAACAAGAAGAGAAATAATCACGCAACCTCCGGGTGTTCAAAATGGCCGCGATGACGTCACTTCCGGCCAATATTGATGACGTCACTTCTGGCACCCACAAACCACCTCACTTCCGGCTCCTCAAAATGACGTCACTTCCGGTTCCTGTTGCCACATCACCATTTTGCCAACCATTTTCTGTCACCTGTTTTTTGTTCTATAAAACCGCCATTTTGTTTCAGTAAGATTGTTCATTGTACTTTCAGGACTTTGAATCACTGCATTTTTTCAATATTGTCTGCACGACAATACTGTATACGGGGACAGTCCCCAAATCTTTATTTTGTATTTGTGACTTTCTTTTCGATCACAATATATATATACTGTATATATAATGACAAAGAAAATCTCACATCTCCTCTCTATGGAAAACGGTTTCAGAGGTGCGACAATGGCTCCCAGAGATTAGCTTGGCCTAATGCCAACCCAAGATGAAGCTCTGCCTATACTCTTAAAAATAATGGTTCTAAAACAGCACCATACTGGACTGTGAGGTTCCTTCTACAACCATTGCATGTTAAACAACCATTTTACTCTGAGAGCAGTTCTTTGCATATGACTTTATTTCTTTGGGCTTTGAAGTGGTACAAATATATGGAGAACACAGATATCTTTAATGTATAGTTGGCTACCTTGGAGGATACTAACAGATCAAGAAATGCTGAACTTAGTCTGTGTTATTGTATGCAGAAAGAGTCCTTTTAAAACCAGGAACCATTAGTATTTCACAGATTTGCTAGATCTAGTCATGGATATTTAAAGAATATGCTACTTATCTAAATAAATAAAGGTTCTTTCTGGAACCTTCATGTGGATGATTTTTTTGGGAACTAAATAGTTCCCCAATGGCATATGTCTGAAGAATCACTGTGGCACTTTAATGTTTAAGAGTGAAGCCGCCCATTGGCAAGGTGACATTAGCAGACACATAAGACAAAGCCTGGAAGAACACATTGACAATTGTGATTTAAAAATCAAATAAGCCAATTCTGAGCCAAAAGTTTTTAAAATGTAATATGACCATCAGATTACTTTCTTTATATAAAATTGTGATTTTAGAAGTGAAATATCATAATCCAATGTGTGTAAAAAACAATAATGTCTATTGGGGCCATTTTTCTCAAAATCAATGGACAGTTCATTTTACAATAATAACAACTATGTCAATTTTCATTCACATTGGCTAAGTCATTTTTGACTGAACATGTCCACAGACATCCTAACATACTGACAGAAACACAATTAGACAGACAAACGGACATCATTCCAAATGTATTAGTAGTGACTTATAGTAGTGTTCAATAGGGGTACTAGGGCACCCCTCCACTTACACATACCAGCAAAAAACAAGAAAACTATCGTTAACTTATTTAATACACTTTGCTCTTTTATATCAAATAATGTTTATTAATGTGTTGCCTGAAATTGAGATGTTCCAAATATATTCCTTACTAACTTTGGTAAAAGCTGTACTTAATTATTATCTATTTGTCCTGCTGTCACCCTGTAGGGATAGTTTGCAGGCTTCCTGATTTTACTTAATGCACTCTTCATTAGTCAATCAGCAGTTCAGAAAAATATTAGGTTAAAACAGTGAAGAGAACACTTTTGTCTAGTTGAGAAGATGTAGATACACAAAATGGTCATGTAAAAAAACCCAGATATTATCATAAAGCAGCAATCAGGTAACCATGGCAAAATTTTTATTAGAAAAAAAATATTTGGAATCGGAGGCAATAAATCAGCCAGGGATTGTCTTTTTGAAGAAAGGTATGCCTCTAGAGAAGATCAGAGACCAGGAAATGGGCAAAGAACTAAATGTAAAGTAGTGGTGAGGTGTGGGTGAAAATTGCAAGGGTGTTTTGGAAGACAATGTAGAATAAATGACATAAACATAGATAAAACACCCATGTGGGTGCAAGGAAGAACTAATTGACTCAAAGCCTTTTCAGAAATAAAGATCTACTGTATGGGTGGACTGTATCCACCTCAATAATATTTTTTATTAAATTCACCCACAGTACAAGTAAGATCTGAAAGTCATTTGAGCTACACCTGCTGCAAATAAAAAAAATAAGATGGTGAGGAATATAGTTTCACAATTTTTCACTGCAATAAAGCTTAAATGGTTTGTGAGTAAACAACGATATTTGTTAAGCACTTAATGTTATTTAACATAAAAAATATTAATAATATTCTACCACCAATATGGTACAACTAGAAACTGTAAAATGAAAAATCTGTTCACTCAATGTTGTGAGTGTTGCATAATTTATAAGATGTTTATGATGGTGCCAGTAAGAAATAACTTAATGAAATATGTCACTCATAATACCAATGATAATTAAAAACTCAAAGATGAATAATGTCTACAAAGGCACTTCAGGGGTTCAATGCAGCAAACAATAAATAAATAATGAAGCTACACCTTTTCATAAAAAATACATATTTGATATATTTATACACTTTAAAGAATGGATTGTAGTAATGAAATAAACTTTTCCACAGGCATTTTGATGCTTAAATGATTTAGTTTAAATGTACACCATATAGATAGAAATACATATATATATATATATATATATATATATATATATATATATATATATACATATACTGTATATATATATGCAATATAAAAATGTGTGTGTACTCTTTGTGTTATTTAACAGGTACTCTATAACATGCCTATGATCTATTTCTTGCAATTGATAGGATGTGGCAGATGTTTGCCAACTGGCCAACCAACCACAAACGTTACCTGGTAAGTAACCATCCAGATAATCAGATTGTGATTCAGACCTAAGAATGTAATACTCCCATCTTCACCCTGTCAAGTAAGTGAACCAGTCACCCTGGTGCAAAGTCAGAGGCTTTGCCTCAAGTGCTGATGTCCAAGGTTCGATTCCCATAAGGGAAGCACCTGACGAGCCTCAATTAGTGTGAAGCATGTGTCATGTACCCTATATTATTTAGCAGGTACTGAATCACATATCTATAATCTGCTTCTCCCAAATGAGAGGACGTGGTGGTTGTTTGTCGACTGACCGACTAACCACAGATGTTACAGTAGGTAACCATCCAAATATTCAGATTGCAATTCATACCTATATATTTAACCTTAATAAAAGGAATAGTGTCTGTGTGTCTGTCTGATTGCTGTATTCTCTGCTATCCAGCTAATGGTGAATCATTAACATTAGCACTGCTTTTACGAATCCTGAACCAAATGTCATGAGCAGAGACATAAGAACTACACAGACACACTGCACTGCAAGCATTTATGCTAAGGTCTACATTGATTACTTTAACTTTCAACTACTTTTAGATGGATAACAGAGTGAGTATATATGAGGTTTGACTTCCAGGCTCATCTAAGGTAGGCACTAACACTCCATGATACAAGGGAGCGCTGTCGCGCTGTCGTAACATCTCCCTTTTTTGCCGCAGCCCTGAGACACTGCCCACTAAGGGAAACTGACTCCGCCTCCTGCTGTCCTTCTGCTATTAAAGCACAACACTCCTGGCGTGGCACATTTCATTCTGTAGAAATCAGACTAAATATCCTATTTGATGACTAAAGGTCATTCCTGAACTTGACATAGCCGCGAGAAGATTGAAAGTCCTCTTGTTTATTTCTTTAGTTAATCTGCTTACCATTTGGCTTGGATGTCCATGGGATACATTCCTCAGAATTGCGTTTTCCCTGTGGTACATATCCGAGAATAAAATCACAGTCCAGAAGTGTCCCTTCTATCTTTTGTGACTGTGTCCCCAGAACTCCCTTTGACAGTAACAGGCACCCCTTTATTCCTGAGCTCCAAGCACATACACACGCTTGCACACACACACACACACACACATGCACACATAAAGAGAGTGGACACTTTATTGGGTATACATGCTTGATATTGAAACTGGCCCACTCCTGCTAATCATATGGCTTCAGATCAATACGTACAGTGTAAGGCATGAAGACATGGTAAAGAGGTTTAATTGTTTGACCAAATATTAGAATGGACAAAACAGGAGCCCTCCATGTCTTTAATTGTAATGTAACTGTTTGTGTGATACATGGTGGGTACAGCATCAATGTAACAGCTGACCTCCTGGCATTTTAACTAATGAAAACATCCACTGAGTGACAGTTCTGGGCCAACAGAACTTGTTAATATGAGGGGAGAGAGGAGAATGACCAGACCTTTAGACAAAAGCCCTGAAATACTGGAATAACAGCTTTTTTCAACAGAAAGTCATCTCTAAATGCACAATGTATTGGACCTTAAGTTGGTTAACCTGCATAAGACAGAGTACGGGTCAGAACAGAATGCTCCACGTGGAGTGAGGTGATCAGTGCAGTACCTCAAGGTCTCTTCTAGTCTGTTACCTTTTTAAATTTTGTTATAGTTAGTAAACTTGTGAAATTAAAATACTAAAATTAAAAGAATGACAGACACAGAGCAGGCAGCAAAAACAATTCAAAAAGACTTGGATAATCTTCAAAACTGGGTGAACATTTGGAAAATGCAGATTAATGTAGAAAAGTGAAAAGTGCTGCACATGGGCCAGAGACATTTTCATGTTCCTCGAGACAAGTCTTCGTGCCAAGCAATATAACCACGCCCGGGCCAAAAGCCCTGCGAGACAAGAGCTTATGCAAAGGAATTTGGAAAAGTCCTGCGTGGTTATGTCAGACACATTTCTTGCAGAGAGAAAGTAATGATATTCACTCACGGGCAGTTATACGTTGTGTTGTCACAATGCAATTCCAGACACGGAGTCAAACTTCAATGCAATATTGATGAAAAGGGAAAAGCAAAAAGAGATCGAATATATGGACATAGGTGATATGACAGAAGTGCGCTGTGTGAAATGCAGATTACGCGGCACAGCAGCAGCAGGAGAAAGCCAGCAGCTGATCAAGCAAAGAAGAGGTAAAAAAACACTGTATGTGTTTCCCATTGTATCACTCTTTAAGAGGGGGTGTTGAAGGAGCGATCGCATCTCCTTGTGGTGCGTTCAGCCCCTTTCGTGAAGTGGTTGGCGCATAGCGCAGGTGGGGGGGTGGGTGAGTAAAGCGAGCAGGGAATGAAGCCCCCTAGTCAATTATAAATACAAGATGGATGTCACTGTCACATAGGAAGCAACCTCTGAAAAAGGATTTAAGGGTTTATGTTGACAAAGTATTTTCCTTGTCTAAGCAATAAACAGAAAAAGCAAAAAAAATGTTGTTATGCTCAGACTATTTAATTTAACTAATGAGACTGCATCTGGAGTACTGTGTGCAATTCTGGGCATCAGGCTACAAGTAAGACATGGCAGCACTTGAAGCTGTGCAGAGGGGAGCAACCAAGTGTATTTCTTAAGGACATGTCGTACTCTGACACACTCAGAGAATGAAACCTGTTTATGTGGATCTTCAAAATTCTCTCGGGCACTGATAAAGTAGATCCATCAAAATTCTTTCATCTTAACTGTGAATCACATACTTGAGGCCATCAGTGGAAATTGAGGGGAAGTGCATTTAGAACTGAAGCCAGGAAACACTTCTTTATGCTAAGAGTTCTGGGAATCTGGAAAAATTGAATGAGACATGTACTTGTTCCCTACATGGGTTTTTTTGGGAGTTTTTCCTTGTCTTCTTAGAGAGTCAAGGCTGGGGGGCTGTCAAGAGGCAGGGCCTGTTAAAGCCCATTTCTGCACTTCTTGTGTGATTTTGGGCTATACAAAAATAAATTGTATTGTATTGTATTATATGTACTTGAAGCACAAACCTTAGCAACTATTAAGAAGTATCTGGGTAAGATATAGGGACGGCGTAAGTATTGGCTTCACAAATGAGACTGATGGACTGAATGGTCTCCTCTCGTTTGTCAGATTTTTTATGTTATGTAATGGATGGGTTACTGAAGCAGAAGATCAAGCTGGATTCTACTCCCCTCAGCTAAACAAAGGAAAATGAGACTACATTGGGCATGTTATCACCAAAACCAAACAACTGAGCAAATGAAGATTAGAAATAGATCACTTAGCCTCATTACCTTTGATTTCTGCTTTTGCTTTGCATGGTATGGTCAGAATTTGGAGTCATCCTGCCTTGTGATAGTGGGAGTGCTATAGTGTGGGGGATCATTTTTTTGCTTTGTTTACACTAATTGAGCATCATTTGAGTGCCACAGCATAAGCTAAGCAGACCGTGTGCTTCTTTTTAAGGCTTCTGTTCTGCAATGAATACTTTTAATCCCTCAGAGTAATGCACCATGTTGCGGAGCACAAATCTTTCAAAATTAGTTTTTATGAACATTACATGACTTCAGTCCAATTTCCTGCACAGATGCCAGATCTCAATAAAATAAAACACCTTTGAGATGATGTGGAGCACAAGATTTGCAATGTGAATGTATGATCGAAGTATGTTTCCGAAACTTCATGGCACGATGCAGTCAGCTTGAACCAAAAAGGAATTTTTCCCGCACCAAATCATACCTTGAAGAATACAGGCAATTTTGGGGGCAAAAATGTGTCCTGCCCAGTAATGGATACAATAAGTAAAAATATATAGTCTTGACTTATTTCAGATGGGACATTTACAAAAAAATCTGTTATTAGCTATGTGCTGTCCAACCAAATAGATAAACATTATTTACTATTATTATTATTTCAACTGTAGGGTGTGTTGAGAGAGTAGGAAATGAAAAACCAGCACAGAAAAATCCATGCGTTTATAAATAGACAGTAGGGATGGCTAAAAGTCATCATGATTACACGTCTTGCTTATGAGAAGCAGGAGAAGAATGAGGTGAGAAATTACCGAGCAATAATGGAAATCGTTTATCGCACAGTTGTAAATGGTTTGTAAATAGGTGGTGGTGCTGGGCGAAATTTTATACCAATCATAAAATGCTATTAATAAAAACAGCAACAAGAAATGATTAGATGATAGGATACTGCAAATGTGTTATCGTGCTGCTGTAAAAGCCAATGTTTTTGTGTGCTTAAAAGTCCCAGTTGGTTCAATTGAGAATTGATGTTTTTTGTTAGGTCAAACATAATAATAATAATAATAATAATAATAATAATAATAACAGCTATATTAACAGAACATGAAAGTAGCATAACTACAACATATTTTTAAGGTGTTGAGCTCCAAAGCAGCTTAAAAAGGTGTTTTAAAGATTATCTGCATTACTAATAAATTTGATGTGAACCAAATAAAGAATATAATATTAATGGTATTGTAAAACCATATATTTCACATCACTAAAGGAGTTATAAATGCATGGAAGTTTTTTAAACAGCAAACTGTTTTAACAGTGTCATGAGATGTTTAGGATATAACAACCACTAAAATGGCTCATAAGAGAAATCATTCTGGTGACTGACAAGTTCTTCTGTCACAGTAGTAGCAAATAGAGGCTATCCAGAGAATGTAAGCTCCACAAGGGTCAGCCACATACGGACCCTCCAGTTAAAACAAACTCAGACAAGGGGCATATGAACTAGCGAGAAAACTAGCTTTATTATTGTTGAACAGCAATCTTTCATGAGCATCTAATCATTCAACAAAAATCATGTCCTTGGGTAAATGTAATAAAGTAAAGTAAAATAGTGGGTCTGAGGAGCAGCCTTCATTACTATATATAATGACCAGCTTATACACTTTGTGAACACAATACAGGAGATAAAACCACCATTATCTGAAGTTACATAGGGGAGGAAACATCAAAGCTCCTTTAAATAGAAAATCATTTAATCAGTCAATCAGTCACTATGTTTTTCATATGGCATCTTTAACAGATGACTTTTTTACTAAGCAAACTAAAAATTTAGATAGGTAACCCTAACCCTAGGCTTTATGGCCTCTATTTGTGTCCTTCTTACAATAAATAGCTTGAAGGCTAGGGGGCACCACTGAGCCCGAAACTCCAAACACAAATGCACAACCATAGTTCAATAAAGGGTTTTCTATTATAAATACCTTCTATAAAACAGACATATGAATGGGACTTTTCTTCTTTCTTCACCACACTTGCACACTTGCACTACTCCAAGGTGTGTGTTGCCTGTCTCCGCTCCTGGCTCTAACTCACCTGAACAAGACAGTGTGGTCCCTTTTATAAAAGACTCAAGGGTTTTGTCCATTGGAAGCACTTCCGGGCCATACAGAAGTCCCAAATAGAAGGGAATGTAACTCCCTGCAGTACTCCTTAGCAGCACCCATGGTATCCAGCAGGGCTGCACTACCGGACTACAATTCCTAGCATTCCCTGCAGATGTGAAAACAGGAACCAATATCCAGGGCTGCTGCTATCTAGCATACAGGGGTAGACAATAAGTAGCAAATGTTGCTATCCTCTGTCCTTTCATATTATGGTTGCCCCATCCAGGTGAGGACCCCAAGCTAATTTACAGCCCAGCATGTTGTCACTCACAATAGATAGATAGTGTCACACACGTGTACATGGTGTGACAACCTCAGGTCTCTTTTAATTGTAACAACACTTCGAGCCAAGGATTTCCACTCTTGCTTAATGCCTTTTCTCTTCCTCCTTCTGCAGAATGGATGTTTGATGGACACACCACCTATGATGTCACTCCTGGTTTCCACCCTCCTGAATCCACCTCTTCCACCTTGTCATCATGAAAACTGACTCCACCACCACAATGGCTTCTGTCTACAGTATGTTTTGACTCATGTCTGAAAAGATGTACTTGGGTTTCTTTTGCTTTGTTTTTGCTTTACACAATTTACAGTTATACAAGGATCACCTAGGTGTCTCAAAACTTTATGATCTTTGTTTTTGTCCTTTTTATGATAGATAGATAGATAGATAGATAGATAGATAGATAGATAGTCACTCGAAAAAGCAGCCTGATTTTAGTGTCAATGCCATTAAGAGTTTTATTAGCAACTATTTACGCTTACCTGACAAAAACGGGTAACAGAATTAATGTAAAAATATCCTACACCTTTCCTTGGTACCCACAACGGTTCCTCACTTAATCGTGTTCCTTAAAGACTGCTCCTGAGACTCTGTCGTTTCACGGCACCTTGCTCACTACCTGTCTGCTTTTGACTATCACCCATGGTAGACTGGCCCCAATTACCTATTCTTAAGACATTGTGCATACTCTTTCAAATACTTCCAAACTTTGAATGAAACCTGGGTTGCACCTCATTAGTATTTAGTAACCCCAAAGTTATTTGCTTTGTTGCGGTTGAAATTTTACATTTTAACGCCTTTTTTATAAAAATGAAAAATAAAAAAATGAAAGATTTCACAATGAGAAATTGAACTTCACACCCCTAAAGTTTTGCATCATCATCTCTGCTACTGAGTGACCAAAGCCAAAGTGACTAATCAGACCAAAGTCAGCCTAACCAATTAGATTGCCTGGAGGGATTGGACATGCACACACACAAACACAGAAAATAGTGTTTTACTAGACATTAAGCCCATTACAATAACGGGCGCTAGAACAGTAGTTCATAAACATTAGTAGGAACAGTCTATATTAAATGGCAAGGGACCTTGACCTCATTCTGTTTTCGCAAGAAGCCTAAAGTAAAATAATAATAAAAATAAAATAGAAACGTATATGACAATACAGTAAGTATAATTAATATTGCCTTAGTGTAAACCTTTGTAACAATCTGTAAGATACAATATCTGAAGAAAATATTTAGGTAAAATTTTCTATTTTTTTTACCTCATGAAATTTTTCTATACAATTTCATTATAGACTACATTTCTTGTAAATATTCTGTCTGAGTTTGGCAACAGTTTGCCTTGTTCAGGAATCTCTACAACCTTGACAACAACATCTGGAAAACTTCTAACTCTTGATAATGCAACATATAACTGACCGTGGCTGAATACTGGTTCTGGCAAGTAAATGCAAACTTTTTCTAAGGTTTGCTCTTCTGAGTCGTTCTCTTTTAGCGTTTTTCTGACGGTCATTTTCTTTTTCTTCAATCGATCTATTTGCTCGTATTTTTCTTTGTCTTTCAGCCTTTCTTTTGTTGATGTTTACTTGTTGAGCTGACCGTTCTTCCAGGAGATGTTGCTTATATAGGATTTGATTGACTGTGTCTTTTGTCCTACTTGACGTGTCCTTTTTTTTGGGTGGCATGTTGTTAGTAGATACGTCCGTGATATTTTCTCTTACGGTAATACTGGCTTGTATGTGGCTGTAATATGCGTCACTGTATTGTGTGTCTTTAATTTTCTCTCGTAGTAATACTGGTTTGTATTTCCGTAAAATGTCTGTAATTTTCTCTGATAGTAATATTGGCTTTGATGTCTGTAATATGACTTTAATTTTCTGACACAACATTGGGCAATCAGCAGAGTGTCCCCAGCAACTGATGTAATGTGTGGCGTGTAGCTGATAATCGTGCCCGTGGCGTCTTCCCAGCAAGTAATGTTTAGTTCCCCAGCAAGTATTTTAATCTGTGCTGGCTTGCAGCTGATTATTGTATTTGTGGCGTCTGCCCAGCAACAAATTTTATGTGCGTGGCCGTGACTACCCAATCAGCACTCTCCCCAGCAATGGTGTCCTTTATTTTTTATCATGCACAGCTGTGGCAAGGCCATTCACTGTGTGCCCAGCTTCCAGTGTGTGCGCATGTGCACATGGGTGGGACACTGTTGCCGAAACCCTCTTCTCTTGTTTAATTCTTTAGTGCCATGACAAAGAATTCATCAGCGTTTTCTGGAAATAAATTAGACACTGTTCTTGAGGCTGCTCTATTTTAGTCAAAGTGTGAAGTGTACTGTACTGAGGAGCAGGTGTTGACATGACTTTTCATCTATCTATCCATCTATTTGGAAGATGTACTTATATCATTTTGGTATTACAGATATGCTGGAGACCATCCTTGCTCCACTGGGCATAAATCAGTAACTGGTCTTTAGATCACCTCGGCATTTTAAACTCCTTCAATTCATTTTCTAACCATTGTGTCTAGTTCAGGGTAACACAGAACTGCTGCATATCATTGCAGCATTGTTTGTAAGATGGATCCTAGTAGGAGGGCAAATCTGTTAACCCTTAAACCACCCCAGATGCCAAATACAATTCACCAAGAAAAAGTGGAATTTTATTGGAACGCATGTTTCTTTCATGCTAAAAACATCACAATTACTGCAACACTGATCATTATACACACTGCCAATGAACTGTAAAAACTATAAAAAAAATACTGCAACAATCTGTTATTATATGTACAAGGTGCAACTAACACCATTTTTGAAATTCAGTAAATCACCGAGCCAACTGCACTTGAACTGGCTGCACGCCAGCACACAGCACACAGAGGCCAATGCTGATGCTTGCAGGCTAGTCTAGTGCAGAAGCTGAATCCCAGGGACAGTGATTCTGATTCGCTTGGCGTCAGTGGTCATGAGCTGGCTGCTCAACAAATGTACAACATGGACTGATCAGCTCCAGTGTGCTGGTAAATTGCACTGGGAACCGATGGCGGTTTAAGGGTTAAAGACCTGGCACTTTAAGGGCAACAGAAGGCTTAGGAGTATAGGATTCTAGGACCCTCTAAGAGGTGTAGTAGTCTTATGTCACAAAAGGAAATGTAGAGCCCAGAAGAGACCAGAGATAAGTGTAAGATGAGGTTTATAGCCAATCCATACCTAAAGCCAAATTGGGTTTAGATTCGAGAGGAGAGCCGGACAAATGTTCAGTTTATGTGAGGACCAGAAGCCATGGTCAGAAGGAAGAACTGAGAAATGGAAAACTTTGGTGTGGTATTGTGGTGGGTAAGTGGATGAGAGACAGCATTTCCACTGCTCATCAGGTACATTCCGAGAGGCTGCAGGTGTTACTGTATGATTTTAGGGTTTTAGTATATGCAGAGCCCATTTTTATGGCAACCTTGTATTGATAATTTGATTTTACTCTCATTATAGTATCTTATTGTTATGTCACAGTATCATTCTTTTGTTGATTATTTCTCTTTGTAATTGCCGTTATTTTATGTTTTTTTCAGTGGCCGTAGCCATGCTGTGTTAGTGATGGTGCCCTGTTGCTATTATGTGGTTGCCAGAAGCACAGCTTTTGACATTGTCATCCTGCTGGTATTTAAGATGGCAGTGTGCTGTCACTAGTGCACAAGTTTCTAGACATTTTAAACAAATTCTGTAGTGTGTAAGTGTAGTCAACATAAAACAATTGGCCTAATATTGAAGAAAATACATAAAAATTCAACAAACGTTAAAGGCATGGCTAACAAAAATACTACAGTAACACTGGAAAAATTGAAAAGTTGTGCGGTACTTAAAAATTCCACTTTATTGTCAGTACCTTGCTTGATATATTATGCTGGGATGGTTAACAGGTATGGTTTGTACTTGTCAGCTCTTGAATTATTAATAGTAGAGTCATTTGTTAGTTTAAATAACTTATAAAAAGATATGAGACAGCTAAGCCACTTAACAGCCAAGCACCGGACAGGCAATAGCTACTTTTTGAACTTTTATATTTTCTTTCATCTTTAGCCCTCTAAACCTTTTTTACTTCTTCTGTATGCTCCTTCTTTTTTGTTTTTCTCCATGATTTCTAATATATTTGTGATTTTTTTTTTTTTTTGGCTGTTTTTGTGACAGTCCTGTGATGGTGCGGGTCACCCCACGCTACCTGGTCCACCCAGGGATCCTCTTGAACCCACGACTTAAAGTGCATTACTGCCACAAACCCCCTTTGTCTCCTCCTTAAATGCTACAAAAGGCACAGCATCTCAGTCAGGTACTGCAAAAAGCCGACGAAGCAACTGAGACAGACCGGACTCTCACACGCAGGTGCATCTCGCCTCATCCACCTCCCGCAGCTGCACGAACAAGCATACCCACAGAGATCGAGCTGGCCAATTAATCATTTATGTATTTAAAACAGGCTCTTGATTGTTAAGCCACAGATTCACTTTTCCACAAGTCCAGGTTGGCTCCACACTCCTTGACAGCTTCTGGGAACCACTTGAACCTGCAACCATCAATAACTTACAAATTATGAGCCGGCCAAATGAGAAAACACAGTCAAGAGGTGGTGTAAGTGTGCAAGTGATTTAATAAATAAAATACAAACAAGGATTTAAAATCTTAATGTGTAAAATTGTGCAGTGAAGGTCTAAAAATATATAATCCAAGATAACAATCCAGTGATCAGTAATAAATAATCCATTAAAACAAGGTTAAAACACATGGTAGGAAACAGTTCAACCTTGTAAATGCTGACATCTCAGTCAATCTTTCACTTACCCTCCATTTCCCTTTCATTTTCTTTTTCATCGTTCTTCTTTTTTCCCCTGTCATGCTTTGCCTTCAGTTCTAAAACCCTTTGGGATGCAGATTTGGCAATCATGACTCTGGAGTTAACAAGGGAGCACGTCAAACATGTGAATGTGGGATCATCCGCTTCTGAAGCCGCTCTGCCACGCTACCTACGCCCTACCTGAAAATGCAAGCCTATTATTTATTTATTCATCTAAAATGCTCATACTCCAGACCCGCTACATCACAGCCACAGTCACACAAAGTCCAACTATAGTGGCTAAAGTGAACTGTCCTTCTAAGGGCAACAAGCTACCTAAAAAACCAATGTAAAAGAGCAAGAAGTCATTGTGTTGGCATTAGTGAGCATCGACATCGTGCTATGAAACTGTTAATATTTCAAGAAGAAAGAAGGCAATACATCTAAAGTAATAAATTGCGAGACAACTGTGATGATAATATTGTTTAACTTACTGTCTTATTTGCTAATTAATTATAAATAAATGGAAAAATTGGCAATAAGATAGTGGAAGTGAATTACAGCACCTTACAGAGCAACATATCAAATCCATTATGTCTTTTGTTAGCAAGACTAAATTCAAATTGAAAAGTGTTTTTGGCACAGAAATATTCCACTTTATTATCTGTGCCTTACTCCATATTTTATGCTGGGACTGTAACAAGGGCCATACAGTCACTGATCAGACTCATAAATTTCAATTAATAGAATCATTTGTTAGTTTAAAAAATTCCTAATAAGATATGGGACAGCTGAGCCACTTAGCCCTCTAAACCTCTTTTGGTCCTCTTTTTGTCTGTACTTCTTCTGTAGGCTGCTTCTGTTTCATTTTTCTCTATTAGTTTATTTTTAATAAACTGTGTGATTATTATATATAATAATAAAAATAAATATATATATTTTTTTTTTCTTTTCTTAATTGTCAGGCAGCTGCCCAGCTTTTAATCATTCATCCATCCGCTTTCTCACTGGCTTAATTCAGTTGAGGGTTGTAACCTGTTATTGGATGCAAGACAGAAACTGTCCCTAGATGCAGAACCAGAAAAATAACATAACAGACCTTTATTACAGTTCTGGCTTCAGAAAGTTTAGATTTCAGTGAAGCACCTTTGTGTATAACTTACATTCTGACAGCTCTAACATTTACAGTACATGCCAACAAGTGGCTGAAAATGACTGAAGACTGCAGCTGTTCCTTGTCGGTGTTGCCTGGAGCGGCTGGGAAAAAGATCAGTTCCTTTGGGAGGTGGCTTTTGCTTGGGCTAGTGCTCACCTTGGAGTAAATGTTTGTGAAGTCAGTCTTCCTCAGAGAGATGACCAAGTCATAAATGTTCAAGAGGCATACAAAAGATGAGTGAAGTTAGTTTGCTGATATCCTGAAATAAGATGTTCATACACACACACACACACACACATAGAGAAGAGAGGAAGCTGTACAGCTTGTTATTTAAGTCTTATCCAAATGAACATTACAGAGTGTTTCTGGGTTAAGTTTTCTGGCAATGCAGGTGGATTCCCCATTTCTTGCTTGCAGCCCATTGAATTTCCAGATAAAGTTTCCCAACGTTTCAACTTCTCCAAGTAAATTATTTGTGACACGACACTACATCACCTAATGACTACAGACCAGTGGCACTTACGTCTCAAATCATGAAGACCTTTGACAGAATAGTCCTGAACTATATGAATCCTCTTGTGGTAGACCACCTGGACTCACTGCAGTTTACCTATCAGACAAAGACTGGAGTGGAGGATGAAATTATCTATCTGCTCCACAAGGCTTAGTCTCACCTGGACAAAGCTGGGAGCACTGTGTGGATTATGTTTTTAAATTCCTCCAGGGCCTTCAGTACCATCCAGCCATCTATGTTAAGGGGTAAATTCAGAGATGTGCAGGTGGAGGAACCCAAGGTGTCCTGGATAATGGATCATCCTTCAGTTTGTGAGACTTAAGGACTGTGTTTTTGATATGGATGTGAGCAACACAGGATCACAACAAGGAACAGTCCTGTCTCCTTTTCTCATCACTCTGTACACAACAGCCTATAAATATAGCACATGTCACTTGCAGAAATTCTGCTTATGGGGTGTATTGATAAAGTGGGTGAGGCAGAGTATTGGAGTCAGGTGGAGAAGTTTGTTTCTTGGTGCAAAGAAAATTGTCTGCAACTTAATATCAGCACTTGGGGGTCCACGTCAATGACAGCTTGGACTGGTCTTGGAACAAGAGATACTATATAAGAAAGGGCAGAGACAGCTCCTTTTCCTTAGGAGACTGCATTCCTTTAATGTGGGAAGTGACATCCTTCACATCTTCTACAACACTGTGATAGCAAGTGTGTTCTTCTATACTGTGGTGTGCTGGGCTGGTAACATCACTTCAAGAAAGGCCCACAGAATCAACAGCCTAATTAAAACAGCAGGCCCAGTTACAGGACACAATCTGGATCCCATGGAAGTCATAGTAATGGAGTGAATTAAAGCAAAACTGATGGCCATCATAAACAATTCTGCACATCATCTCTCTGACACACTAGCACTGAAGACTTTCAGACAATGAATTATTCAGCTTAAGCGTGTCAAGAAATGCTAATATGTCTCCTTTATACCAACAGCAATACATCTGCATAATACCTCATTGTGACCGTGACAACAAAGTGAGGGCTTTTTTTTTCTTTTTAATTTTCTTGCTTTATAGTCATTCTAGTGTGTGTTCAGACCAAATTAGGTGTGTATATTTATTTATTTATTTACTTACTTAAAGGACAGGAACTTTTATGAGGACAGGCATTTTTTAAGAAAAGTTTCTCAAAGGTTTTTTTTTCTTCTAAGTATGCACAGTAGTTTTATCAGAATATTATATTTAAAATAAGAAAAGAAATCACAGCACTTTCATGTTTCAGAGATCCCCCTGCTTAGTGCTTCATGGACAGAGGCCTATAACTGCGTACTTGATTATGCTGAGTTGATAATGAATGGAGAGATGCATAGTGGGAAAGTTTCATATTTCTTAATAACTCATACCATGTCCATGGTTAGTTTACACCTTTAGTCCACTACTGCTGACTCCAAGCAGCCCTGAAATGAGTATAGGTGTTAGAAAATGAGTGGATATTTGGGAACAGCCAGCAACAATACAATTTTGTTTTAGAATTATGCTAATATTGCTAGACAGAGGCCACATCATTTTTTGAATTATGAAATTCTCATTAATGATATTAATGAATCATGTGGAAATTGTGATTTCAGTAAAAAAGCAATCTCACACTGACTTACAGTCATGTGAAAAAGTAAGTACTCCCTAAGGTCATTGGAAATTTTAAGATTCAAGATTCTTTATTCGTCACATGCATAGTTATACAGGACAACACGCAGTGAAATGCATCATGATCCGCTTATCAAAAACTGTGCAAAGTTAGAAGAATATCAGTTAGATTAACAAAAAGAGTCTTAGATTGAAAAATAACAATATAATAATAAAATATAAATAAATAAGTAAAATGAAGTGAAATAATGTAGAATAAAGTGTTAAGGTGCAATAGTGCAGTGATTATTGTGCAAAACCAAAGTTAGACAGGTGCATAGTTAATGGACAGACCAATTCCAAAACAAGGTAAGGGTAGACATCATGGTACAATTACAGTCCAGTCTAAGTTTGTGGAGGGTCACATGGCATAGCTCATGGCATGTTCTGATTTAACAGTCTTATGGCTTGAGGATGGAAACTCTTTCTGAGTCTTTCTGTGCTGGCCAGGATGCTACAAAACCTTTTGCCTGATTTTAACAGATGAAACAGGCTATTGCTGGGATGAGATGAGTCTTTGATAATCCTGAGAGCTCTGCATTTTCTGGTGTAAATGTCCTGCATAAATGTTAGAGCTGACTTGCAGCAGCGTTCCGCTGCACGGATCACTCTCTGTAGGGCTTTACAGTCCTGAACACAGCAGTTTCCAAACCAGAATGTAATGGTCTGTATCAGGATACTTTCCACAGCACCAGAGTTAGAAATTCTTTAGAATCCCTGAAGAGACCCCACATTTCCTAAGCTGTCTGAGATGGTAGAGTCTCCGCTTTGCCCTTTTGGTCTGAACTTGGATCTGTTCAGACCATGTTAGGTCCTCATAGATGTGAACCCCCAGGTATTTAAAACTGTTCACCTTTTCCACTGGAGTCCTGTTAATGATGAGGGGCTTATAGTCTTGCTGCCGTCTCCTGCTGAAGTCCACCACCGGCTCCTTGGTTTTGCTGACGTTGAGCTGGAGACAGTTTTCCTGACACCACAATGTCAGGTTTGCAACTTCATCCATGTAGGCTGTCTCATCATTGTTTGTGATGAAGCCCAGTACTACCGTGTCATCTGCAAATTTCACGATAGTGTTGGAGGAATGCGTGGCTGTGCAGTCATGGGTGTAGAGGGAGTACAGCAGGGGGCTAAAAACACACCTGTGTTCACTACTGTGTTGATGGTGATGCTGTTGGAAACACAGTTACCAACCTTCACTGCCTGTGTTCTGCCTGTGAGGAAGTCCATCACCCATGCACACAAATGGTTGTTGAGCCCCAAGTCCCTCAGTTTCACAAACAGTCTACAGGGTATTATGATATTGAATTCTGAACTATAGTCAATGAACAACAATCTCACATAGTTGCCCTGTTTCTTGTCCACATGGCTGAGGGTGGTGTGCAGTACATGGGAAATGGCATCCTCCGTCGATCTGTTAGGACGGTAGGTGAACTGGAGTGGGTCAACGGTGCTTGGGATGGAGGATGAGATGATGTCTTTCAGCAGCCTCTCGAACACCTTCATGACTACTGATGTCAGTGCAACAGGTCAGTAGTCATTCAGACACGTGGACTTATTGTTCTTTTGAACAGGAACAATTGTGGATCTTTTGAAGCACATAGGAACCACAGACTGCGCTAGAGACTTGTTGAAGATGGTGGTGAGTACTCCAGCTAGTTGGTCAGCGCAGCAACGCAGCAGGCGTCCAAAGATGCAATCTGGTCCCGCCACCTTCCTTATGTTTACTCGCTTCAGTGCTGCACACACATCACGCTCTGCAATGCTGATGAAGTCACCGTTCTCCGTAGTCAGGCAGAAGTTAGCGCTAGCTGCGTAGCCAGCCTCAAAAAAGGCTTAAAACACATTGAGTTTGTTAGCAAATGCAGTCTGCGCTTACTGTCGCATGAGCATATTTGAACAGGCAAACATTAGATCTTATAGAATTTTAAGCAATATTTTTAATTAATACATGACATAATTTTTACAATTTCATACACATATATACTTAAATTAAGTTATAACAATGAATTATTAAACGTTAGGATAAGAATTGAATACAAGTAAAGGGTTAACTAAATGTTGTTTTAAGCCTAGGCATGTGAGGCTTTTGCCTCATCTTAGAGAAGCCACCAAGGTACTGTAGTTGCTAAAGTTAAAATGAATTAAAAGAGTAATGCACACCCCCTTAAAAAGCAAGGACAAATTAGTTAGGAAAACCCATAGGACACCCCTATTAATGAAGCAGTGTTTAGAATAATGGAAGAACTGACATGTATAGAAAGATACTGGTGGTTGTAATTGATTGGTTAAGATGATAGAATTCTGCACATTAAAAGTCAGATAATGTGACATATTAGATAAGGAAATGGGAACAGAAAAGTATAAGGGAATGAATTGTAATATTGATTGCTCACTCTATTGTCTGAGACATTTGTGCATATCTATGTGTAAATAAGGAATTGTTCCACATTTTCTATTTTTCTGGTCTACAAGAATGACTTCTTTGAAAATAGAGGAAAGAGTTTTTCCACAACACCCACTAGCCTCTGACATCTACTCATCAAAATCTGTGACCACTCCTCCATGTAAAATTCCTTCAGTTGCGAGGTGTTGGTGGGTTTTCATGCATTTCCTGCCTTTTTCAAATCCCTTCACAACACTTTAATGGGTTTCAAATCTGGGCTTTGACTAGGCCAGTCCATAACCCTCCATTTCTTCTTTGTGAGCCATTGCATAGGTAATTTGCTAGTGTGCTTCAGTTTAACTTCAACTTTTAATAAGATGGTCTCACATTCTTCTCATGCAAACTTTGATATGATGCAGAATTCATAGATAGCTTGATGACTGTGAACTTCCTAGGCCCTCAGGCAGCAAAGCAACCCCAAACCATAGCATAAACCATAAACCATTTCCACCACTAAACTACACAGTTGGTATAAGAAACATGTCTACCTGTTACCGTGGCAAAAAAACTTTACCTTTGAATAATCTGTCCAGAGAGACATTATTCCAGAAGGCCTGGTTTTGCCAATACTCTATGTTCAATTAAAAACTGTAATCTTGCTCCAGTGTTCTCTTTGGAGAGCAACGGCTTTTTCCTGGCACACCTTGGAAGGACGTCAAATGTGTGCAATCTCTTTCTGATTACAGATGCATGCACTTTGATGCTAACTGTTGAAAGAGTTACCTGCAGATCCTGCGCTGAAACTTTGCAGTTCTTGTAGACTTCTTTGGGCATCAAATAGTCATCTTCTTGACCTGTATTTGTCCATGATTGGACAAATTAGTAGTTGTTTAAAACTGACAACACTTGTCGATTATTTTCTATTCAATGGAATGATTGATTTCAAATAATTTGGTGACATTTTTAAATCCCTTGCCAGACTCATAAGCATCTGGAACCTTCTTTCTTGAGGGCCTTAGACAGCTCTTTTGATCTTTGAACGATAACACCACACTTTCCAATAGCAAAGAGAACACCAGTCCCTGGATATCAGCGATTTAAATAACTTATGCATACTCCTTGAAGAGCTTCTTATCACCGACACCTAATTTAGAACATCAAATTCTAAATGTATGGATTAAGTGGTGATAAATGTAAGGGTATAGGGGTGTTACTGTTTCATATGACAAATCTTCATTTTTGTTAATTTAGATTATAAGAATAAATACACTGTGCAATTTTATATGTCATTTGTTCAAGTATATCACCTTTAATAGGCACTGTTTGAATGAAAATCGAATGTTTGCCTGTTCAGATATGTTAAAAAAAAGTCAATATTTTTCATATGATGTATTTACTTTTGCACATGATTGTATATTTAATGAACAGATTGTTGTTCTATTAAAAATAGTGTGTCTTTATTTTTTCAAAAATATGTGCAGACGAAGCCATATTTCACTCAAAAGGGAAAGACCAAACACAGACAGACGATCTCTCATAAATGACATGTTTACGACTTATCGACCACAAAGGGCTTCACTTCAGTGCATGCTGAACAGCCTGCATACAGAAAAAAGAAACACACAGCAGCTAACGCTTTGTTTTGGAAAGGCTGATATGTGTCTGCATGCTACATATTCAAATTGTCTGTTATTAAACTTTCAAAATCTCTGATTCTATAACCAGATAAGCACCAGCAATTTTATTTTTCTGAGTATTTTTGTTATTTTGTCTGTGTGTGTGTCTTTGCTATGTTAACCAGAGAAGGTGCAGAAAGCAAATTGTCATGTAGTCACCATTAACGTTCTGCGTGTATGTCAAAGGTGTCACATTCTTTTCTGTTATTTCTTGTAAATAATAGTATATACTATATTGTGCCTTATTTTTTGCTTATGTAGAAATAAGCTGCTTTGTGTAAACTAAGGTATGGGATGTAATGAACTGGAAATTCTTCTGCTAGTGACACCCATTTAGTATGAATGAGCTTTTGAGAATGCTCCTTTAAGGCTACAAGAGATCAATATGTAACCTTATAAAATAAGGCAGGTAGTGTAAAGCTTGGTCTGCCTAGTAGATACATAAATAATCAAACTCACCTAACCAGACTGGTGGGCAGTGCAGTTCGGACTAAGGCGGGAAGAGGTTCTGGGCAGGATGCAAGTTCATTGCAGGACACACACATCCGCACTCACATTGGGACTAATTTTAAGACTCCTAACATGTACATCTTTGGGATTCAGGAAAAATTGGAGTATCCATAATTAAATAACCAAATATGGATAGATTGTGCACACAAACCATGACCAAGCATCAAGTTCAAACCCACAGATGATGGCTATCAGTGCTAACTACTGCACCACTCCTCCACTCTGTCTAACCAGTAGATTTTCTGAATTAACAAACCATTGTTTACTGTTACAAATACAGTTTACTCCATCCATCTATGCATCTTCCAACTAGCAAAATTCCTTGAAGAGTCGTGGTGGGCCAACTCTGGCTAAAAGTCAGAAACCCGCCCTAAACAAGGGCATACATCTTCACAACCATACTTGGCGAATTTAGTCTCACCAAATAACTGACCTGTACATTTTTAGGGATGTGGGTGGGAACATGGAACTAATGCAGACACAGGAAAAAAAATGTTCGAAATCCACACAAAGAACAGCTGGTTGAGGGATTCGGGCTCAGGACACTGAAACTGTGAGGAGGCAGCGTTAAACAACTGTGCCACCTTATTGCTGTCAATAAGTTTGGTTTATTCCTAAAAAGTCCACATCCCTGTTATATGTTTAGCAGGTTAGCCACTAATTACAAATACAGAATAATTAAAATGGTACACAATAGGATACAGCAGCACAGTGGCTTAGAAACTTGTCTGGTAGAGTTTGCATGTTTGCCCAGTGTCTTGCTTGAGTTTTACTCCTGCATCCTAAAGATATTAGGTTAGTTAGTGACTCTAAATTGGCCAAGTAAGACCTGCAATAGACATCCCAAGCTTCTCTACAACCCTTAACCAAATAGGCAAGTGAAAAGATTGATGGATGAAAAATATGAGATGCACCTAAAACTTCTACTTCTTCTTTCAGCTGCTCCTGTTAGGGGTTGCCACAGCGGCACATCTTCTTCCATATCCTTCTGTCTTCTGAATCTTGTTCTGTTACACCCATCACCTGCATGTTCTCTCTAACCACATCCATATATTTTCTCTTAGGCCTACCTCTTTTCCTCTTGCCTGGCAGCTCTATCCTTAATATCCTTCTCCCAATATACTTGGCATCTCTCCTCTGCACATGTCCAAACCAACGCAATCTCAACTCTCTAACTTTGTCTCCCAACCGTCCAACCTGAGCTGACCCTCTAATATCCTCATTTCTAATCCTGTCCATCCTCGTCACACCCAATGCAAATCTTAGCATCTTTAACTTTGCCACCTCCAGCTCTGCCTCCAACCCATATAACATAGCTGGTCTCACTACCATCCTGTAGATGCACCTAAAACACAATGTTGAATTTATTATAATATTGTGTATAAATAAATTTTGTTAAAGCTTAACAAACTCATTTCTTGCCTGGATAGCAACTTTAAATCAACCACACAAAAACAGCTCAAAGAGAACAGGCCAACACTGCTGCTGCTGCAAAAAAGAGGTTTCCTTGACGAAATGTGTCCTGTGGAATACCATGATTAGGATAACGTAAGACTGATGATCAGAAAGAGCAATTGCTCATATAGAAGAACATCACAAAAATGTCCATCACTGGTTTCAAATACTCAATCTGCAAAGACACCCACTGCGATCAATCCTAAAACAGAGGGCCTGTTGTCTATGTGAAATGTTTTAGACTTAGTAAAATCACACAATACCCAGAACAACACCCAGCTTATTGGCGTCACCAGAACGCTGACAGTTGCTTGAGATTTAATTAACCAGAGCCAGTCACAAACTCAATATATTCAACTTGAGTGTTCCTGATGACTCCTGTTGAGTCCTGCCACTCAGGTGCTTTCTGTTTTTATTTGTAATTAGACAAAAATGATGTAGCATCAGGGCCATTGTTGGTCCAAAAAGAGAATCCAGCTGCTGTGACCTTTTAGATTTGTCCACACAAGGGAAAAAGCCAACATGTTTTAAAATTGTGAATGACCGAGATTTTTATCTTTAAAAGGGAAAAGAGAGGGAGAAGTCTGAGGAAGTGTAGTTTGTTACACTGTAGCAGCGAGCATGATTGTCTTAAACACAAGAGCAGATCCAAACTTTTTGACACAAAGTCAGTTCAAACTTTGATACCTGAAATGTTTCCTAAACATTACAGTTAATCAAAAAACAGTACTCACTAGAGCCCACACTCTCAGCTTTTAATTCAGTTTTAAATTCAAGCATTTAAATTCAGCATTTCATGATGTATTTGGAGGAATATTATGGACAAAATAAAAATAAATAAATAAGCAACAAAAAAACATATTCTGTGAAACATTTATTTATATATGATCACAAAAATTGTGCTGTTTTTTAATCTGTTGTCACTTTTCACAGTTCTTTCTTTTTTTTATTTATTTAATTTTGTCCAAAATATTCCTCCATACTGTGGTGGGCTGGCGCCCTGCCCGGGGTTTGTTTCCTGCCTTGCACCCTGTGTTGGCTGGGACTGGCTCCAGCAGACCCCCGTGACCCGGTAGTTAGGATATAGCGGGTTGGATAATGGATGGATATTCCTGCATACTTCATTACTATACAACACTGAGAACAAAGCACAGACTATCCTCAAGGCAATAAAAGGCACCATCTTATCCGGGAAGAGGTTTGAGCAGGAGTGGCAGAAAAACAGGTGAGCAGGACAGATGGGCTCAGGCAGCAGGGAGCATGGACAGGGTTGGGAGAGTGTACTGCGGCGCAAGATTACCTGGTCTAACATCATGAGGGAAGACATCCATTGTGTTTGGTTCCTTGTGCAAGCTGTCTATGATACCCTGCCTAGCCCTGAAGACTTTTATGTCTGGGGTAAAAGTGAGACACCTTTCTGTCCTCAGTATTCTGGAAGAGGGTCTTTAGAACATCTCTTCAGCAGCTGCCCTAAAGCTAATGCTGGCACCACACCAGGTGCTCAGGGCTGTTGCTGAGAGCATAGCCCCCGCTATCCGGCCCAGCAAGTGCCATCATGCCATGAAGAAGATCTCCTTTGTGAAAGCTGGAGTGAAACCCTGCACACAACCAAAAATGAGGACGGGCCTCCTCTCTACAGCCCCTGACTGACAGCTGCATATTGACCCAGATAAATGGCTGAAGTGTACGCAACATATTGTCATGACATCAGTCAGGCAAAACATGACCATCAAGTCTATGGTGACAAAACACCTGATTATGCTAGAACTCACAGTGCCCTGGGAAGAACGTATGGAAGAAGCAAACAAGAAAAAATGTGCAAAGTACCAGGAACTGGTGGAGAAGTGCCGGCATAGAGGCTGAAAGACACTCTGTGAGCCAATAAAGGTTGGTTGTAGAGGTTTTGCAGGACATTCACTCTGCAAAGTCCTCAATCAACAGGAAAGGTAAAGAGAAGGGCCATTAAAATTATGAGTGAAGACACAGTGAAAGCCACCAGGTCATTTTGGATTAAGAGGGCTGATCCGTGGGTGGCTGCTGCTGGGATGCAAGTTTAGGCTTCATCAACCCTGGCTGGATCACTGGGGTGAGGGTGTCTGATGTTAAAAGACCTGAAAAACCCCATGACCCCAGGAACATAATTGAAGATGGGTCTTACATACTGTAATACAATTGTACTGTTTTATTATACTTAATTTCAAAAGCAAACCCTGCTCATTTGTGTTCTCCTCTGACAGTACTTTTATACTATACTAGCCATTCCCGGTGGCTCCGCCTGCACAGTAGTGAAACGGGACAAACTTTAAAAATCAATGAACAAAAAGGTAGTGCTAGCTAAGCAGAGGCAAGTAATGCTCAAAAACACAGAGGTAGACTGACTCCCCACTCCCGACGTCATGCTTCCCCCTCCCCTTGGCCCGTAGCTTCTGTCTCGGATAAGCGCAAATATATTGCTCCTGCAACGAACTATGATTCTTAGTGAGATGACAAAATCAACTGGAATGTTCAAGAAAATTCTAGAAAAAAAAAAAACGATCTAAATCCGTTAAGTAGTTCTCTCATTCTCTAGCTAAGTGGATGTAAGATACACCCCAAGACTGGCATGTGAGTGAGGAAGGCCCCGCCCCCCTCCCCACTGCATCTTTCTTGGATTTGCGCAAATAAATCGTTGCTGCAAGCGAACTATGATACTTAGCGCAATGAGAGAAGTCGCAAAGTCAACCGGAATGTTCAAGCAAATTATACAAAAAAACCTGATCTTAATCCATTAAGTAGTTCTCTCGTGAAAAGTGGACAGATATACAGACAGACGTTGGATTTTTATATATATATATATATATATAGAGAGAGAGAGAGAGAGAGAGAGAGAGAGGATGTACTTTTTTCATTTTTAATTTTAGGGGTGTAGCAGACACAGTTGATCCAAACAAAAGAAATATGCAAACACACCCCACCCTAACCTAGTCAATACTACCTTGCAGTCACACACTCACTCTGAAGCAATTTGTAGTTACTGATCACCTTGAAATATACATCTTTTGGTTGTGGGAGGGATGTCTAGAATACAGGGAGAGAAAAAACATGAAACTTTATGATGACAATTTATGATTCTTTCAAGCAAATGATGCTGGCTCTATCAATATTTTCCAGTTCAGCTTAAAATCATATCACAGTGAAGAAGTCTGTTACTGCATTCTTTAAGAACACAGATTCACCTATGGGGTCAGCAGAAGCTGTCAAATATCACACTGGCTCTTGCATTGATATGCTTAAAAACCCATTCTAAACTAAGAGAAATAAAGGAAGAAAAGGGCCATCATTCAGAGGTGCGTAATGCCAGCATGGGTTTAGCCAGCCATTATACCAACAGGATAAACTAAGCAATTAAAGATTTGTCAATGACAGTGAAGCATCAAGCCCCAAACACGTTGAAAAGCAAAAGGAAGCCAAATGCCGTTTCCATGGCAACGGGGGTCTGCCGCAAAGGTGCCCGTCTCTAGATCCCAGGTGTGTTTTATTAAAAGGGGTTAACAGTGTTAGCTCAATTACAACGTTTTCTTCTCCACTTAATAAGGCAAATCCCAAAAGAATTAAAGATGCCTCACTTTATCTCCAAGCTCTTTTATTAGTCCAATTTCTGCCCATGCCAGTAGAATATATGAGAGTTAGATATGCAGACACTGTCATGTTTCTTCTCCTTTAATTTTGGGAGCCTCTCTGCGCTGCCTGTATTTCCCGACAAGCCGTAAATTATGCCAAATTGTTAAGTCCTTTTTACCTACAATCCAAAAGGGTAAGGCCGGAGTGGCTTTGTAATGCACTGAATATAAAAATAACAAAGTCACTTTCATCCATTTAAAATCTATTTCCTTAAGAGGATCTCAGCCACTTGTATCAGCAGATTAATACTTGACTTGGCTATATTAATCAGTTTTAGAGTTCTCTGGGAATGGTATTGCTTCATTTTCCTGTGGAGGGTTGTCAAAAACAGAGGAAAGTAAAAAAGTAGCATTTCTCTCAGGAGTGAAAAAGAACATTGTGATGTAAAGATTTGAGTTTTATGCCAACATTTGCCCCAAAAGGAAGGCTGCGGCTTCCTCTTTCAGAAAGCCGTCAAAATCAAACTGTCAAATAAAAGGTTGCTCAGTTGGAGGCAGATAAGCGATGCTTGTACAGAATTTATAGTCTTCTCACATAAAATGTTTAATTTCCGGAGGCTTCTGCGGCATACTAGTACATAAACAGTCCCAGAATTCTCATCAATGATCATCTTGACCCAGGAAACAGAATGATCAGTGGTCATTGTGAAATTGAACACTACAGCTTTTGCCTGGTCAGTAGACTGAATCTCCTTCCAGAGGCAAGTGATTTTAGGCCTGGTTTAGTTGGGGACTTGGAATACTTGGCTTCCAGGCTTGTATTTGGCCATGTTGAATTTCCAAAAGAAGTTGTTTTTTTCATACTCATTCATATCTAGATCCTCTTCTGAGATGTATAAGGGTCCAGATTGGGTGTACCATGTTGCCAAACCCTTCGGGAACAATACTCCTTCCTTTCAACCCCCCAGAAACATTTCAGACTCCAAAACTCACTTTTAGTGAGTTTTGCAAATGTGAAATTGCTTGCATCAATTTCATAAAACTGTATGAGATAAGAAGCATTGCTGTTTTGCTTGCCACTACCTATTATTCTGTGATTTTATATTGCACATGACTAATGGAGCAAGATTCAGGAAAATAATAGCAGGTGTTCTGCTCCGTGTTTGTCATTGTGCTATGTACACATGTCAAAACTGTGAAATAAAACTGAAGACACTGCATTTTTTATCAAAGCGCAACATTATATTTTTGAAAAAGTCAATGCTCTCATACATGTGTGTATCGTTACTAAGAGATAAGTCATGATGAAACAGAATGAAACACAAGTTTTCAGCACGCCCCATGTCACCGTTCAGAATGTGGTAGATAAAGAATCATGGAGGATGGCATTAGTAACATTTACTGTTTCTATATGGTAGACATTTATTCAAGTCCATTTTATAATGAGGGAGTTACAATTTTAGACTTTGATGCCAATACAGCATTGTGATTTATAACAATTTTTAATCAACATTGAATGAATAAAATGAATAATCAACTTCATAACATTATCAAATACCATCACTGATGCTGTCTCCTGTAATAATACCGAAACCTGCGGCAATGCCAGTGAATTCCAATCCCCCCACTGTAGATGTTAAGTTAATTAATGTGGGATTAAACATCAATTTGTGACACCACACTAAGCCAAGAAATACAAAGAAGAAGCATTTGTGGGTCCAACCCAGCAAGAAGTTATGGCAATTATGGAATCAAATCATACACAAAAACAACTAATTCTCGACGCACGATAGCAGATAAATCGATAGTTATCAGATAGATAGTGCAGATGATGAATGGGACACTTGCATTTCAGTCAGAAATGACAAAAGGATCAACATTTAAACAAAACACATCAATATTTACTTTCTTATCTTAACACATTTTACAAAGATACCCAGGCAATGATGGGTACTTCAGCTAGTATCAAAATAAACGACATTTCAGTCCTAGATTAAATGAGGCATACAAGTTCACAGGTGTGGCTGTTGAGATAATTAGGCAATTAACATCCCATCATATTCAAGGTCATGTAGAAAAAGGCTTGACAGACCTAGTTGCTGATTATTTCTTCCACCACAGCAGGAAGAATAAACTTGAGGGACTTTGAGAGTAGTGATAGAGTAGAGTAAAAACATTCCAAAGATGAAAACCACACAGATTGCCTATAATTCATGAGGAATAGTGGTGATGTTGGCTTAGAAGCTGCAGGAAAAGACATCACTAGGTAGGGGTAATCTTGGGCGGTGTCACAAACACCTTGATTGGGATATCCATGCATAGATTGGAGGTGGATCATCTAACACTAATAATAGTTTAAGGTGGCAGTAGGAGGTTTCATCAGGAAAAACTCACTATGATAGGTACTGTGGGTCACAGTGATAGCCATTTGATTATACCTAAACAATGCATTTTTTTTTTCAGTTTAAATAATTTAACTGACATAGTCTTAGGTCTCCTGAGAGGCAGAAAAAAATCATGTAGCTAGATGAAAGTACCTTCATCTTTGTCATGTGAGTGGACGAGCAGTTGTTTGGCCCACACCAAACATTCTATGGGCCTGATTGCTTGTTCCATACAATCAAGTGTTCTGGTGGCTGTATTACGGTATTGACTACATTTTCCTGACATGGCCCCCTAAATATATATGGGAATGGATACATAAGAACTCTGAGACTAAATTCAAGTTAAGAGAATAATTTTGATAAGAGTAGACCCATGAACCTAACAAGGCTCTGCAATATGATCATCAAGACAAGACCTGAAGGTCTCCGAAGTAGTGCTATCTACCACACTACTTGGTAGCTTGATACACATATCGATGGTTCTCTGTGTGAAGTACAATTTTGTAATGTTTGGTCAAAATTAACCTTAACCAGTTTCTACCTTTGTTACATTTTAAATTAACAGGATGTATCCACTATACTAAGTCGATTCACATCTACCACATCTCCTTTGAACATCTGTTTGCTAAAACGTAAAAGATTTAACTCCTTCAGTCTTTCCTTTTTGCTTCCACTACACAGTGCTGGAATAAGTCTGATCCCTTTGCTCTAAACCTACTCTTTTTTGGATCATGCAGACAAAACGTGCCTACAGAATTTCAAATGAGGCCTCACAAATTTCTTAAATCAGTCATAACTTTGCAACTCATCAGACTATATAACCTTCTTAATCACTTCTTTGCAATGGTCATTGATGACTCTTCTGTGACTCTTAAATCTTTCTTATATGAGACTCCACATAGGATAGCATGTACCACCTATCTTCCCAAGTATGAGTTCTGTACTGGTACATTTTTTATTTTAAATTATTTCTGTACTGAAAGTAGTGGACTTTAACAGGATGGCAGTACCCACATAGACATAGCACAAGTGGTCAATGAATGGTTTGGTTTGGAAAATAAAATGATGCCATTCCCATATACTCAAATGTCATATGTAAATCATATACCCTGCCTGTCCCCTATACCCAATTTAAACTCTTCTGACCACTATCAGATATTGTGGAGTGACATGTGACAAAATGTTTTCATCTTCATCATTACAACCAAAATGAACTCATTTTCCATGAAGGAATGGTGTGTCAGTCCTCCAGTACAGTGTATGTAGGATACATGCCAAGCTGCACTGGTGGCATCTTAACACCCAAATAAGATAATTTATGAAGGTCTTTTTTATCATTAACCCATACACAGAATACAATGTCCTGCAACACTCTTAGAAGGTCAGTTTTTGCCATCTTGTGTGGGGTCAGGCCAATACACTGTGTGGTACAATTAAGAATTTGCTTCGTGGCTGTCCTGTCAATATGTTCTACAGCTGCCAAATCACTTTAATGTGTCCTGAAGGTCTGGTATGGAATATCATGAAATATTCATCTAAACCAACTTGCTAAAACTACAGAACTAATGATCCTCTTATGAATAGAAGGGTAACACCCAGTGGCAGACATGTAAAAATGTACTTTGTATTTAGTACACCAATCAAGGCACAAACATAGCACAGCTCACTTAACCACTCTAACAGCACTTTCTTCTTTGTACCAAATCTAGATTCTAGCATATGGCACTGAATTTTCTACCGCTATCCCAAAACACACCGAAAGGTTCATACTTAATGGGAGAATTTGTCATTGCACGTAAGACTGAAGTTCAGTGCATCTTGAGACAAGTGGACGTCCAATGCACAAGTTTATGTCCAGTGACACCTCTAGCCAAATTGGGGCCCTAAGCAGAATTATATTGGGCCCCCCCCCACCACCACCACCACTACTATCCAGCCCCAACCTGGATTGACTACATTAGTATTTCTTGTAACAACTTTAATTAGAAAAATAAATATACAAATAAATAATAAATTATCAAAAAACACAAATCACAAACTTAAGGCGCGGCCACGTTCCGATGCATTCATGACCGCTCTATCTAGACTGTGTATTTTTTTAGTTTATTTCCCTTATTTATTATTTCTTCAATTAAAAACGACATCGGGGTTAGTAATTTATGATGGTAGAACACTTTTGAAAATTGGAAACCGGTTCTTTACTTTTATTTTGGACACATTTTTTAAGGCCGATCTGTCGTGGCCGGCTGAGATACTCCGCAACCCGGACAACAACAATAGAGGCAACACTGACCCGTGGTGACGAACAAAGAAGCAGTGTGGGAAACGCGTCCAAAACAGACTGAGACAACAAGCACATCTCCCACCACTGCCTAGCATCCTGCTGGCTAATGTTCAGTCACTGGAGAACAAGCTTGATGACCTGAGAGCAAGAGCTACTTTCCAACGCGACATGAGGGATTGTAACATTTTCTGCTTCACAGAGACATGGCTGACCCCCACAGTGCCGGACCAAGCCGTAACACCGTCGGATTCATTCTCTGTGTTACGCATGGACAGAACGGCTGAGTCTAACAAAGCTAAAGGTGAGGAAGTCTGCTTCATGACTAATAACAAATGGTGCAATGCCAGGAATGCATTCTCTTCGGCTTCTGCTCGTCTTATCTGGAGTATCTAATCATCAAATCACTATCTGCCTCGCGAGTTTACCTCGGTCATTGCCATGGCGGTCTACATCCCACCCCAAGCGTACGCAGGCACGGCTTTGCCTGAACTCCACAATGTTCTGTGTACGACTCATAACAAACACCCAGACGCAGCATTCATCATGGCAGGGGACTTTAATAAGGCAAACCTCAGACAAGCAATGCCAAACTTCCACCAACATGTTACGTGTCCAACTAGGGGAGCCAGAATTCTGGATCACTGCTACAGCCCGTACAAGCAGGGCTACAAAGCTGTTTCACATCCAGCGTTTGGGAAGTCTGACCATAATGCCAATTTCCTCATACCGGAATATGAACAAATTTCATTCGTGAAGTTCCATTCACGAGGGAGGTGAAGCGCTGGACTGCTCAATCAGAAGCCATGCTGCAGGACACACTCGATGATGTATACTGGGACATGTTCCGAACTTGCGCCGATAACATCAACGAGTTTGCAGAAGCAGTAGTTAGCTTTGTTAGTATGCTTGCTGATGAAGTTGTCCCCACGGCAAGAGTTAAATCTTTTCCCAACCAGTAACCGTGGGTTGACAGATCGAGCCGCACGGCAGTAAATGTTCGAATCGATGCTTATAATGCTTGACTCACTACTGGCGATATGAGCGCCTACAAAGCAGCTTCATACGGCGTTCAACGTGCGGTGAAAGTCGTCAAACACCGGTATCAGTAGCGAGTAAAGCTGCACTTTCAACAGGGCGACATACGGAGCCTGTGGCACAGACAGCGTACCATCATGGACTATAAAGGAAAATTTCACGAGACGGTAAGCGCAGACTCTGTATTTGCATTTGCTAATGAACTCAACGCGTTTTCTGCCCATTTTGAGGCTGATTACGCAGCTAGCGCTAACTACTGCCTGACTACAGAGGTGACGTCATCAGCATTGCAGAGCGCAATGTGCGTGCAGCACTGAAGTGAGTAAACATCAGGAAGGCGGCGGGACCAGATGGCATCTTTGGACACCTGCTGCGTTGCTGCACTGACCAACTAGCTGGAGTACTCACCATCATCTTCAACAAGTCTCTAGCGCAGTCTGTGGTTCCTATGTGCTTCAAAAAATCCACAATTGTTCCCGTTCAAAAGAACAATAAGCTCACGTGCCTGAATGAATACCGACCTGTTGCAATGAATAGTCAGTATCAGTAGTCATGAAGGTGTTCGAGAGGCTACTGAAAGACATCATCTCATCCTACATCCCAAGCACCGTTGACCCACTCCTACCGTTGCCTACCGTCCTAACAGACCGACGGAGGACGCCATTTCCCATGTCTCAGCAATGTGGACAAGAAACAGGGGAACTATGTGAGATTGTTGTTCATTGACTATAGTTCAGCATTCAATACAATAATACCCTGTAGGCTGTTTGTGAAACTGAGGGACTTAGGACTCAACAACCGCTTGTGTATGTGGGTGCTGGACTTCCTCACAGGCAAAACACAGGCAGTAAGGGTTGATAACTGTGTTTCCAACAGCATCACCATCAACACAGGAGCTCCACAAGGGTGTGTTCTTAGCCCCCTGCTGTACTCTCTCTACACCCATGACTGCACGGCCACACACTCCTCCAACACTATCTTGAAGTTTGCAGATGACACAGTGGTACTGGGCTTCATCGCGAACAATGATGAGACAGCCTATATGGATGAAGTTGCAAACCTGACATTGTGGTGTCAGGAAAACTGCCTTCAGCTCAACGTCAGCAAAACCAAGGAGCTGGTGGTGAACTTCAGCAGGAGACAGCAGCAGGACTATAAGCCCCTCATCATTAAAGGGACTCCAGTGGAAAGGGTGAACAGTTTTAAATACCTGGGGGTTCACATCTCTGAGGACATGACATGGTCTGAACACATACAAGTTCAGACCAAAAGGGCAAAGCGGAGACTCTACCATCACAGACAGCTTAGGAAGTTTGGGGTCTCTTCAGGGATTCTAAAGACTTTCTACTCTGGCACTGTGGAAAGTATCCTGACACAGAACATTACATCCTGTGCTGTGTTCAGGACCATAAAGCCCTATAGAGAGTGATCCGTGCAGCGGAACGCTGCTGCAGGTCAGCTCTACCATCTATGCAGGACATTTACACCAGAAGATGAAGGACCTGAGCTGTAAGGATTATCAAAGACTCCTCTCATCCCAGCAATAGCCTGTTTCATCTGTTAAAATCAGGCAAAAGGTTTTGTAGCATCCTGGCCAGCACAGATAGACTCAGAAAGAGTTTCTATCCTCAAGCCATAAGACTGTTAAATCAGAACATGCCATCTCATTCATGACCCTCCACATACTTAGACTGGACTGTAAGTTGTACTATGCAATCTACCCTTACCTTGTTTTGGAATTGGTCTGTCATTTAACTATGCACCTGTCTAACTTTGGTTTTGCACAATAATCACTGCACTATTGGATCTTAACACTTAATTCTACTTTATTCACTTAATTTTACTTATTTATTATGTTCTATTATACTGTTATCTTTCAATCTAGGACTTTTTTTGTTAATCTCACTGATATTCTAACTCTGCATAGTTTTGATAAGCGGATCAGGATGCATTTCACTGTGTGTTGTCCTATATAACTTTGCATGTGACAAATAAAGAATCTTGAATCTAACATCAAATACAAATACTTTTCTTAAATAATCAAAAGTGAATGTTTTGGGGTTTTTCCAGTCTCTTTGTTGCATATCATAATAGCACACATCTACATTCTCTGAAGGCAAAGTCATCAAGGAGGTTATAACATGATATCTTCTGTGTGAAGTCGGAGTTGATGCTCATGATAGCCAAGCTGCTTAAACGTTCTTGTGCCATGAATGACCTCAAGTATGTTGTAATGAGCTTAAGCTTTGAAAAACTGGTAAGTAGAAGGGTTGCTGCAATCTGGAGGGCAACCCATAGATTTGGACTTCAATGGTATTTAATGGCAATGATATACCAATTGATTTGTTTCCTTTATAAATGAAGACCTTATTATTATTATTATTATTATTATTATTATTAGTAGTAGTAGTAGTAGTAGTAGTAGTAGTAGTAATAGTAGTGGTAGTAGTATTTGTTATTATTATTATTATTATTATTATTATTATTATTATTATTATTATTATTATTATTAACAACAACAATGGTCCAGGGTATCAATGTGCTGTTACTCTTTCGTACTTGATATAGCCAACAGTACCACGTATGACATGTTCTACAAAAACAACAATTTTAATACTACTACCACTAGTGATAAAGACAGTATAAAATAAAATTATTGTTATTACTACTACAAATATATAAAACTAGTACTAATAATAATAAAAAAAATAAAAACTACTACTACTACTATGGAATAAATGTACTTTAATGCAGTAAATACAGGGTAAAGATGAAGCTGAATATTTAGATTTTTAAAAAATGTATATCTGAATGGATCACCTACACTTATGAAATTTATCTGAACTTCATTTTGTCCTTCCAATGACAGCAGATAGCAATCAGGCATTAACTAAATCAATAATGTCAGCCGTCAATAAAATTAACTAACAGTTGAAGTTAATGAGAGCTAATTGCTCTTTTTGTATGATTTTTTTACCTTTAAGTATTTGATTGTAGATGCTTTCCCACAATTTAGCCAATAACTAAGTAGAAAGCCAGAGAGCTGTCTGTTTGTTGGTGAAATTCACAAACATGTCCTCAATACAACATTCAGAGCACTTCATATTTCGATGAGAGTTAACAGTCTTTAAAAACTTGTGTAGGTACTGAGACCTGTATGGTGGTAAGAAGTAATCTTCATGCATGTGTCAGCTAGATACTGTAACATCAGATAGTATGTATTAAACACTTGATTTCAAAAAATATTACACATAATGCTATTACTCCATTACTCCAGTGAATCACTAGCTTTAGTGTATTGGTAATGGATATAATGTTAGTTAGCTCATTGGATGATGAACAAATTTAGATCTCTGCACAACTGAACATCTTCATACTTTTGTTTTTTCTGTTTTTTTTTTTTCTTTTCTGCTCTCCTGACTGGTGAAGCCATCTCTCTGCTCGTTAATGGAAAATGATCATAACAATTGAATGTCAATGACATTAATTTGACGATAAAACAGCCATCACCCCAACAGAGTCAAGCGGTGGACCTCCAGAGTTCTGCTCTGTTGTGGAGGTTGACACTTTGCACTATACTTCAGTGATGCTAAGTGATATGCTCCATTACACTAGGGTTAAAATTAGGGCTGTGGGAGGAGTTATCTGACTCAAGTCAAATAAAGCAAGCGACAAAAACATGCAATCCAATTGGCTGTCCAGCAGGACTCCTGAGACACAAAGGTCTGCAAAAACCAAACAGACCTCCCGATCCCCAACCTCATCTGTCCTCTTACTAATACACAGTCCGTGATCTGCTTGTAGGAAGGGGCAGCTCTGGTTATGTCAGTGGTTTGTGAAATATCCTACAAAACTTGTTCCCTTTGATGTAGCTGCTTTGAAACAAGAATATAAAGGTAATGTCATATTGTCATCCAAATACTAGTACCAAAAAAGTGAAGATAAAGTTAGCTCTTAAATGCTAATATGCCCAGTCACTGGATCATAGAACACCCCGTATAATATTTATTTATTCAAGTACTTATTTACAAAAGTTTTTCTAATGATTATTTTTACATTTTGTTTTATTTTGTCGCAAATATCCTGGGTTCAGATAACAGAGCAAGATGCAGAGGACATGAAGATATGGAAAAAGATGATCTACTGTGGCAACCCCTATAGAAGAACAAAGAAAATCCTGGGTTCAGATCCTGGCAGATATTTTACTTTCCTTCCAGATCTCAAACAATTGTAGTAGGTTAAGGTTCATTGGGGAAAACTGAATAGTCATGAAATAAGGGTGTGCAGATGTTTGCATGCCATGTGGTTCTTGTCTTGCAGTTATGTTGATGGGATTAGCTTAGGCTGTCTACAGACAAAGGATTTTAAAAAACGAATGAATGAATATTCAACAATCCAGAAGAACAGCTCCTTAAGGGTTGTGTGCCTGTCTTGAAAAAGATGATATTGCCTGCTCTCTGAATAGACATTACTTCAGTTTAGCCCTTTAGTCAACTAACAATATCTTTGTTTTTCTTTTTTATTTTGCTAATAGTTTAACATCTCCCCAGTCACCCTGTAAATACTGCATTTGTCACCACCTCTCACTTGCATTCTTCATGGGTCATGTTGCCCACTGCCCAAGCATTACCACTCTCAGCTAAAAAAGACAGCACCCTACAACTCTCAGTGAGCCCTTTAGAAATATGAACCTTATTGAAATATCAGAAAGTTCAATTGAAATATGAAAGAAAACTTTGTGACGGAACGTGAAGAAGCGTGCATCTCCTGGAAAAGTACAGCCTCCCCTGTCTGATTATGCCAGCGGCATGCATAATTGAATAATATCTGACCTTTTGAGTCTTGTTAGTAGGCTGCTCGTGACATTTGCCTTTGCTTTTCTTTAAGACAATTTAAACTTTTCACTTCTGCCTTCCCAGCCGTGTGTTAAACAGTGGAACCCTGTAAATAGCATGACATTACAGGGTCCGCGTCCAGGGCTGGGGGCTGGGGGGAGGCAGCTTTCTCAGAGTGCTCTGCTTGTTAGGAAAGCAGAGAAGAGAAGAAAAATGCAATAAAACCATTTATTCCTTTTAGAGTATGTAGATCATCCATCACATATGACACTAAGGAGATTCAGGATCAGAGGTCTGTTTTTATTTGCCCTACATTCAGCGTAGACTAGCTTTAAAAAAACAATAAAAGGAGATATTTCCATTACTGCAAAACAAAAGGAATTGACAATAATAAAAAAAATTCTTTTACAGAATAAAAACGAATTGAATTATATACATTATTATAAATACCCTGTCATTTCAAAATTACATCTTTAAAAGAAGGACTCCAACACTGACACACCATTCTTTATTCATTCATTTATTTTTCAAATTTACAATGTCAATGCCAGGGTTCATGGAACCAAATCTTATCTACGAACCAAGCCTAGTCAGGACAGCAATCCATCATTTGGCATAATCTTGTCCAACTCATAAAGGATTAAGAGCCATTACTTAGCCAGTGTGGTATAGTGGCTACCATACTGGATCTCAAACCATGAAATTCTGATTCTGACTCATTTTGTGACCCTGAGCAATTCGAAAGTTCTCCTTGTCCTCCTACTCTTAATAAAAATATCGATGGTAAGAATCGTGATTTGAATAAAGCAGCCAGCCAAATATGGAATAGTAATTATCTAGCATTCAAATCTCTGTGATCCGAGAAAAAACTCAGAGACATCCCTTCATGAACATGGGAGAACAAGGATGAGATTCCAGTCCAGTCTGATGTGGCCCACATTTTGACACAGAATTCTTATTTACTATTCTGTTTCCATTTCTGACTATGTTTTGGTACTGAATATTGACTAAACATTAGTTAACAGTATTAGATCTGCTTCATAGCATATTCAGGGTTGCATTTGGCCAGAGCTTACTTCAGTAGTATTGGGCACAAGGCTGGTGCTAGCTTATTGTAAGGTCCTCTGACGCACACACACCAATATGGGGTCAATTTAGAGCCAATAATTAATCCAACATACACATGTTGTACATGAAGAAAAACCAACACAAATAGAACATACCTAAAAAAGAAGAGGCAATCCAACCCAAAGGGCTTGCCAGTCCTATCCACCTAATGACTCTAAAATAACATTATGTCAAGTTTTAAAGGCTCCTAAAATCTGAATTTCTTTCATAACTTTAAACAATTCAATCATGTCACCTTTTAATCTCTGTTTGCTTAAACTGAAAAGCTTTGATTTCTTCAGTCTCTCCTTGTAGCTCATACGTCTCTGTCCCAGAATTGACCTAATTGTTCTTCACTAAACTGTCTTTAGCACTGCTAGGTCATTTTTATAAAATGGAGCCCAGAACTGAACACAGTGCACCAGGTGAGGCCTCGATAGAGGATTATATAGTTTAAGCATAACCTCCCTTGACTTGTATTCCATACACCATAATAGATAACCATTAACTGATGTTGTGCATGATGTTATGGATAGTATTGCAATGTTGTTTGTTATTAAGTAAAACCAGGGTGCTACTATAAAAATATGAGGAGAACGAGAGGCCTGCCAGCAAATCACGAAAAAGCCTACCAACTAGAAATGCAGCCAATGACAGTGGGACATCATCTTATTTACTGTGTTTTTATTTATTGCCATTCCATCCTGCTCTCTGCTTACAGCATCTGCATCAGCACAACCTAGTTCATTGTAGGGCAACCGGTGTGCCGCGGTGGATTGGTGCGCCGTGAAATTTTCTAGGGACGCTGCGAAAACTTTTGTGAAATATTTAAAATTGCTAGTGTTTTTGAACTTTTGGTTGATTAAAAAGATAATGTTTAAAAAATATTTTATGTTGGAAAATCAGATAACGGCACACTTATGGAAATGAAGTCTAAGAAACGCGAGAGACTTCAAATGATCAACAAGGAAATGCGCGTCTGTCTTTTGAAAATTGATCCTCGCATCAATCTCATATGTGCTGAAAAACAATCTCAACGTTCACATTAATGAAATTGAAGATTTATCCTTTGATTCCTTTATTAATAAAATGTCTTTCAAACTTGTAAAATTAACTGTTTTTATTGGCGATTGTCCATAGATTGTGTCGTCACGACTTTATTTATGGGCAGTCTCTCAGGTGCGCCGCGAAAGAAAATTTTTGTACTTAGTGCGCCGCAACTCGAAAAAGGTTGCCTTTCACTGATCTAGTTGAAAAAAAAATGGATGTTTAAAAGAAATACTGTAAGTTCTTTTACAGTAGGGCAACCTTGACTCAAAACTAGAACTTTAGAACAACTGTGAGAAGGAACGGGTTATTTGGCCTAACAAGTTCATCCATCTTGTTCACCTAGATTATCCAAAATTACATTAAGTAAGGTTCTTAAAGTTCTACTCTCCACCACAGTACTTGGTAATTTATTCCATGATTCTTTGTGTGAAGAAAAACTTTTGTATTTGTGCAAAATCTTCCCTTAGGAAGTTCAAAATGGTGTTCCGGTGTTCATGTTGCAGAATTAATTTTAAAGTAACGACAGGGATCTACTGTACTCATTTCTTTTGTAATTTCCATCTCTCCTCATAGCTCATACATCTTAGTCTCAGAGAAAGTCTTGTCATTTCCTCTGTGGACTGCTATGTCTTCTTTGTAATAAATTAAACAAATTTATGGCCTGATTGGTGCATTATATAAATTGAACAAAAACTCACTTTTCTTCTTGGCACATCATGATACATGACCTAACATTCTGTTAGCCTTTTTGATCGCTTCTGAACACTATCTGAACGTAATTAGTGAGGAATCCACTATGACTCCCAGGTACTTCTCTTAAGGTGTATTTTCAATTTTCAGATATCCCATTATGTATTCAAATCTAACATTTTTACTTCCTACATTTAATACTTTACATTTATTTACATTAAATTTAATCTGCACAAATCTGCCCAGTCCTGTATGCTGTCCAAGTCCTTCTGTAACAATTTAGCCAAATCAAGAGCAGTCATCATGAGCAAATGCAATGGGTAACAGTGTATAAAACAATTATTATGCTAATTCGATGATCTTTTCCAGTAGAAAAAAAAAGTCATTGTGTCACAAGAGTCAGAGTCCATATTATTCTCACAGGACGATGATTATACATGTGACACACACCAGAAGCCTATGGTGTTAAATGATTGTTTCTCACTGTCAGCTGTTCTTATATTTATAAAAAAATATTATTTAGTCGTTTTCAACATGATACATTTAAAACAAATACCTCAAACTACTGCTGTGACAAACTCAAAGTATGGCTAATCAATAAAGAAAAAGCATGGACAAACAAATTTTTCCTTACCCACTGCTCAATATCCATCATAGCCCAATCTTTATAACGACAGATAAAAAATAAATAAATAAAATATAGAATCCTCTTTAAGTTCATAGCTTAATTTAACCGCATTAGTGTGTTTGGGTAGCTTCAATAGCTCTATGTAACCTTGTGCTTCGATTCTCCTCAAATCGAAAACACTGCTCCTTCTTAATTATCAATATTTGGGTACATAAAAGAACAAACTCCACTGGGAAGCAAAAAAGAAAGAAGTAAAATGAACAATAAGATTTCCTTGTATTAAGCTCTGTGACAAAAAATACAAATAACACATTGCGGCATCATTCAGAATACAGCATAAAAAGTGAAAAAGGACAGCCAATTAAGCAAGTTTAATTATGTGCTGCAATTATTCATTGTATCCAAATAGTGACAATTAAAAAGGAACAGCTACTAAGAAGTCATATGAACTAGGGGGTTCATTAGCAAGTGGCTTAAATAGCCACAATCTTTCAAAAGAACTCAGACAAACAATATAAGCGAAAAATGATTTTGACCCTGTTGGGTAAAGCAAAGAAATCCTTCAATCCAGTTCAGTTAATCTGAATTGAGCACACTTTGACTTGCAAAGCTAGAGCGTTATAGCGCAATTACAAATATAGTAAGGATAAAGCAAAATAACATGCAATAAACCAAGAAAATAAGCATAAAATGAAAATGGACACTCATATGCATATATCTATGCATATTTCATAAATTATTTTTAGGTTATTAAGTATTATTGATGGAGAAGTATAGGGCAGGCCAGAAGAAGTTGCATTGTGTCTTTGTGGACCTGGAGAAGGCATATGGCAGGGTGCCTCGAGAGGAGTTGTGGTATTGTATGAGGAAGTTGGGAGTGTCAGAGAAGTACGTAAGAGTTGTACAGGATATGTATGAGGGAAGTGTGACAGTGGTGAGGTCTGCAGTAGGAGTGACGGATGCATTCAACATGGAGATGGGATTATATCAGGGATCGGCTATGAGCCTGTTCTTATTTGCAATAGTGATGGACAGGTTGACAGACAAGATTAGACAGGCATCCCCGTGGACTATGATGTTTGCTGATGACATTGTGATCTGTAGCAATAGTAGGGAGCAGGTTGAGGAGACCCTGGAGTGGTGGAGATATGCTCTAGAGAAGAGATGAATTAAGGTCAGTAGGAACAAGACAGAATACATGTATGTGAATGAGAGGAAGGTCAGTGGAATGGTGAGGATGCAGGGTATAGAGTTGGCGAAGGTGGAGAAGTTTAAATACTTGGGATCAACAGTACAGAGTAACAGGGATTGTGGGAAGAGAGGTGAAAAGGAGAGAGCAGGCAGGGTGGAATGGGTGGAAAAGAGTGTCACGAATAATTTGTAACAGACGATTATCAACAAGAGTGAAAGGGAAGGTCTACAGGATGGCAGTGAGACCAGCTATGTTATATGGGTTGGAGACGGTGGCACTGACCAGAAAGCAGGAGCTGGAGGTTGCAGAGTTAAGGATCTAAGATTTGTATTGGGTGTGACAAGGATGGACAGGATTAGAAATGAGTACATTAGAGGGTCAGCTCAGGTTGGACAGTTAGGAGACACAGTCAGAGAGGCGAGATTGCGTTGGTTCGGACATGTGCAGAGGAGAGATGCTGAGGATATTGGGAAAAGGATGTTAAAGATAGAGCTGCCAGGCAAAACGAGAAGAGGAAGGCCTAAGAGAAGGTTTATGGGTCTGGTGAGAGAGGACATGCAGGTGATGGGTGTGACAGAGCAAGATGTAGAAGACAGGAAGATATGGAAAAAGATGATCCGCTGTGGCAATCCCTAACAGGAGCAGCCGAAAGAAGAAGATTAATATGCAAATGTTAATGTGTGAATAAATGTTACGGTTACCCAACAATGGTTGGGAGACAAATTAAAGGGTAAATTAGGCATTTTTTCAATTCACGATTATATCTTCACAAACATAGTATATATGCATTTCCCATGCAGAATTGTGTTCTAAAGTTAAGTGCTTTCTATAAAATAAAATAACAAAAAAATATCTTCTCCACCAAGTGGACCAATGGAGGGTATGAAGCACAGAGAAAAGGCTTATAAACTTTTTAAACACATTCATTTTCCAACTCAAGACAGCTGTGATTGGGACCTTCCCTTTCACTCTTGTTGATAACCGTCTGTTACAAATTATTCATGACACTCTTTTCCACCCATTCCACCCTGCCTGTACTCTCTTTTTCACCTCTCTTCCCACAGTCCCTGTTACTCTGTACTGTTAATCCCAAGTATTTAAACTTCTCCACCTTCGCCAACTCTATACCCTGCATCCTCACCATTCCACTGACCTTCCTCTCATTCACACACGTATTCTGTCTTGTTCCTACTGACCTTCATTCCTCTCCTCTCTAGAGCATATCTCCACCTCTCCAGGGTCTCCTCAACCTGCTCCCTACTATCGCTACAGATCACAATGTCATCAGCAAACATCATAGTCCACGGGGATGCCTGTCTAATCTTGTCTGTCAAGCGCATTGATCTGTGCCTTCCATGTTTGCAACAAGAAAAGGGATCTGGAAATACTCATTTTATCACATATTCCTGGTACTATTTTTACTGTGGTAAGGATACATTCTCCATTCACTTATGCAAATTCTCATGTGAATACGGAAGTAAATCAAACCAAACCCAACCATGTGGCATGAAAAGTTTACTGTGATTTGGTCTAGTAGGGAGGAAACCACGCACCGGGCGGGGGTGAAAGGTTGTTGCGCAGGAAGACTAAGTGCTGTGCTATCACACACAACTGGCTAAATCTCATAATATCAGAGTGTTTTTTGCTAAAACACATCTATAAACTAATTCACAATATGTCTGTAATCACAAGATGCAGACCAATATCTTGGCTTGAAAAATAAATGTATTTAGTACGTTTTTAAGTTTTTTCTTCGTGCCTCAAATACTGCAATATAAATTTATATAAAAGCGATTAACTTTAGAACACAGTTGCTCCTGTCAAATGCATATGTTGCACATTTGAGAAGAAATAACTTCAACATGAAAAATACTAAACGTATCTAAACACTGCATTTGTTACATTCCTGTGAAAAGTCTTGGGAATTACTAAATCGACTCAGTAAAGATGGAAACCAAAATATAATTCCATGTTTGATTCAGATAGACAGTCAAGCAGGAGGCAGGAAATTGCAGGAATTAAAACCTGCAGCTCCCAGTGGGCTGAGGTGAGGAATGTGAACACTGGACCACCTTTAAGGGCAAAGAGTAAAAGGGAACACAGGAAGGGGAGGAGCCTCAAACCAGAAAACCACCAGGTGTGTTTGTTTATTTCCATAGTACTGACAATACAAACCCAAAAGAAGTCCTCTACCCATCTACCTGTCTCCAGCCACTGGTCTTCAAAAGGAGCTCCATGTTGGATCGGACAGAAGGAAGAGAAAGAGAGAGCAGGCAGACATACAGAAACACACACATGTGCACACACCACACCAATCCGGATACTGGTTCAAGCATAGATGTTATAGGGATTGACGCCTGCGTGCTAGTACACTTTAATAGTGGTGACATGCCAAAAGAAATACAAGCCTGTTTCTCTTCCACTTTTTGCACCGTGCCTAATAGTGTGTGCTTGTGATTGTGCAATGTTGAATATTGCATGTTACTTTCTTAATACTTCATGCAGTTACCTTAATTTGACAGAAGTCTTTTTTCCCTTAAAAGACTCTTTGAGGAGAGCATGGTACCAATGTTGTTTTCCAAAATAGATGCTGAAACACCACATTTCCTTTAATACTTTCACCATCCTGTGAATGAAAGCTTCCTTAACTGGCAAATTTTTAAGAGACTCGACATCCCGATCTCCTGGGTTCCAGATATCATGTCACTAGATTTCTTTACAGGGTTAATGCAAAAAAACTATTTACATTGAAAAAAAAATCCTGTGACTATTATCTTATGTGTCACTTCATCTAGGGCAAACATCATGGAGAACATTATTTGGTAATCAGACAGCACAAACAGAGCTCAAATTTATACCTATTAATTACCAATTCATTTCACATTCAATGATTAAAGGTAGACTTTATTTTATAATGACAGTAACAATAATAGTACATTTTTATGGGTTCTGGAAATTTACCACATAAAAATATATTAACAATTTAATACAAGGAATAAAAAGGGAAGAAAACACAGAAATATCAATTTTGGTGGTAGCTCATCTCTGCAAGCTTAAAACACAATACTCTTAAGCCTATTTAATCCACTTTAGGGGTGGTGGGAGCCTGGAGTCTATGAGGCATAAGACTGAAACCAGTGGAGCAAGATGACCATACATGGCAGAGCCCAATCACGCATCCACACACTAACATGGGGTAGAATAGAATGGCCAATTAACCCAACACACTTGTTTTTTTTTTTTTTTGGTAAAACCAGAGTACCCGATGGAAAACCCACAAAGACAAAGCAAGAAAGTGTGGACTGGACTGATGTCAATAGCCAGCAGCAGAGTGAAGGATGTTGGGTAAACAGACACCTGTCATAAATGCTGTCTAACACTCTCTGCATTGTACTCTGGTTTAGCAGTCAATCTGCTGAGCATTATTAGAAGAAGACTGATTCATGGAACACTTCAGGAGGTCATATTACCAGCTGTAATTTGAGGTTACAACATAAATTGTTTAATGGATACAGTATGTTTTTCTTCACCTTTAATATTAATATGTAGCAATGCTCATGGGAATAATTATTTTCATTGTTTGTCTGCACTTGCTGTTTCCCTTGTTTAAAACGTTCATGAGTCTAACTGTTTGATTGCATCTCACACTAAAAGAGCAAATCTTATGATGCCTGCAGTGAGAATAATGATGGGAGAGGGCGAATAGCAAACACTCATTGGCATTAAGGGGAGAAGTCTAGGCATTGTAAAATACAGGGGTTTTAAAAAACGGAAAAGCAGCATATTTGTGGAAAAGAAGAGGTAGAGCAGTAAACAGATATGGGGGGGGGGGGGGGCGGTGTGGGGAATACAGCCTAACTTATTACAGCTAAAGCAAAGTCTTGAAGGACATTGACCACTTGGAAGAAAACTTGTAAACGGAGCAGGCCCTACTGGTAGATTGAACTGTATTTCAGTTCTTTATAGTCCGGACAAATACCATCCATATGTATAGACTTCTCTGATATTTAGTACAATTTTTTTTATTTATGTACATATATGTATTTATATCACAGCTGTGTAACAGGTAGCACTACAATTTACTGATCTTACATCCTGAGGTCAAATCCTGCATCTGGTGGTCTTCGGTATAATGTCTGCATGTATAGTATGCCCCATGTCTGGATGAGTTTTCCATGGGGTACTCAGGCTTTTTTCCTATATTGTCCAACACAAGCAGATTAAGTTAACTGGTAATTTCAAATGAGATCGGTACATAGATGAGGGTTTTGTGGTTAACTTGTGCCCAGCCCAGTACTTATTCCTGTCTTGTGCCCAGTGCTGCTGTAATAGGCCCTGGCCCATATGTAACTCTGAATTTCATTTATATTTCTAACATACAGTATAATGGCTAAAAAAAGGAACTGAAATATATAATTGATGTGTGGTGGGACATCACCAAAATGGTTTCAGAAATATTATGGAAAGAACCCCTCTCCTAGTATGACAACATAATAAGTCTTCGCACCTCCACTTCCCTCATAATAGACTGAAATTAGACCATTTCACGATGAATTAAAATATTAGACATATGGACCCAAAATTCCACTGCATAAAAAGTGGGCATCTTTCAAATCATTTCAAAGTCAAAGTCATCACAATTGGCTCCGAGTGCTGACAAAGCTGGAGATCTTTGTTGCCCCTTACTTAAATTGTTAACATAAAATAGTAAATCCTACCGTCGACACAGGAGGGTGCAGCTCTCGTCGTCCCTGCCACCTGTCCAGGAAAGCAGGAACATTTGACAGTCTGAGATCGCTCTTCGATTTTGTTTTTGTTGCAGCATCTGTGGGCAGCGATGACCTCACAGGTTCCAGCTTTAACATGAACTGGCAAGTAAAAAAACAAAAATCATGATAGGTAAAGTGAATATGGCATATATTATTATAAAGCATAGCACATCAAAACACAACCCAATACATACTATTATTATTATTACACATTTGGCACACACTTTCTCCCTAGATAACTCACCAAATCAGAATTTATTATTATAATTCAAAAATATATTAGGATCAAAAACAGATTAAGTGACTCCTAGAGTCATACATATTTGTGTAACAATGCATGATAAGCTTAGTAAAGTATTCTATATTACGGTGAAGCCCAATAACATTGGGCGTGTTGCATGGTATTGGGTCCACTTACAGGGAGTGATCTGGGTGTCACACAACCTCTAACACAATTTTCGTTTGCCAAAGAATGGAGAAGAACTCTCTGGACGACTACTGACATCACTTCCTCTCCCAGCTTGTCAGCCCTGCCTCTTCTGCGTCATCCATTAGAAAAACTGGAGGAAGTCCAATGTCATTGTTGACCATGCTTTTGATCAAGAAGGATCTTCTCCCGAAGGGAAGTCAACATTAAAAAGCTGCAAAGAGTCTAATGTTGCTAGTAGCATTTATGCACATTCATTTGCTATTCTTCCTTCATTTTCATTGGACATTAAATGGGGTCACCTGTGGCATCCCCAAATCTTTACCTGATTCTGTTCTTCATTTTTAAAATTGTTTTGTATAGTATGGTATTTTGGTTCTGAACACAAACACAGTGCTGTGCAAAAGTCTTCGGCATATGTGAAAATACAGCAGAATTGCTTTCCAAAATAATACCATAAATGATTTTAATTAAACAATATACTTCCTAGAAAGTTTCAATTGACACAAAGTTTTTGAGAACTATCTAAAGTGCTTAAGAATTTTGCACAGTACTGTATGTCTAACAGAAATGCAAGAAATAACCCATCACTTTCTGAACTTGCTTATTCTAGAGAGGCAGTACTGATCCCCACAATATAAACAGCAAAGCCAAGTCCCCCTTTCAAGCACACAATCACATCTACTTTCATCTGTCTGACAATTTAACATGCATATGTTTTGGAAAATAAAGGATAGGAATTTACATACAGAAAACTGGGCTGAACCAAGCAAGTACATGGAAGGTTTGCACAAGCAATGCCTGTGACATTTACACCCTAAAGAAAAGGGACTTCCAGTAACTTTGATTTTAAAAATAGCGACAATAGAGCTATTGACAGTCCTTATTGTTTGCATCTTTAATCACGCCTATATATCCTTAAAGGAACAGTTAATTTAAATAAATTAAGTAAATTGATTAAATGACTTGTTTAAGGCCACACACAGAGGCAGTTTTTGCACTTGCCTGTTTGTTTATATCATTTGATAGTCCTTATATAATTGCACTGATTATTTTAAACTGACAAAATTAAACAAAAGATGACTGTTGCTGCTGTCATTTATTGCATTCATTGCTTAGTAGGTTGAAAATCATACCAGATAAGCAATAGAGACCTAATCAGAACTTCAAAAGAAGACAACTATTGAAGAAAAGGCAGGTAATTATTATAAGTAAGTATAAGATGGGCCATATTTAATACAGCACCAAAAACTCTTTCCAGTACCGCAGACATTAGACATTAAACAGAGTGTTGACAGAGGGAGGTGTATTTCAGTAAAAAAGCTGAACCATGTACAGTGAAAAAGCAGCTATTAAAGATGTCATTTTTGATTTTATTGTCATATCTGACTTTAGCATTTTAGCAACTATAAAACATCCTCCTTTAACAATAATTCCTTATTTCTCTGCATTGTCAGCAGTGTAGTGGATGTACACATACACAGTACCACATAAACTCAGATAGATATCATTAACTCTCACAACGTCTTGGAGTCAAATGTGACCCGGTTTTGTGTTTGAAATTTTTAAAAGTACCTTAAATCTCATCTGTTTTGGATGAAACTGTGTGACTTACATTTCCCCCAGTTAAGGAACAGTTCAAAAATCACACATTCCATAATTTGTAAAGATCCTAAGAAACTTTTACCTTCCCATTTCTTTCGGGTCAGTTTTGACCCACCATTGAGTTTAATGGATTTTCTATTGCATTTAGAGTAGTTTATTTGTCCACCACCAATAAAAAATGACCTAAATGTCATCTTTTCACTTTAGAAATGTAAAGGCTTTTAGCACCTACTCTACCTTTACAAAAAACAAAAAAGTTACCAAATGTCAGATTTTTGTACACCTGCTACATATTTTCAGCACTGCCATGTCCCTCGTATCAGTTTTAACCCACTATACGCTTTAGTGGATTTTACTGTCCATTAAGGGTACTTTTTGCCCAACCTGTAAAATTTACCTGAATGTCATCTGTTCTACGGGGTCCTTTTTCAAATTTTACATAATAAATGGGCTCAAATATTTTGCCAAATTACAATATTAGAAAAATGGTTAGTTGTTATTAATATATCAGTATTGAGGAATTTTAACTGATTCTTCTTTGCAGAACTGCTGTAATTCAGATACACTGGAGAAGTTTGGAGTTTGAACTGCTTGCTTCAGGTCCTGATACAGCATCTTTATTGGAATGAAGTCAGGACTTTTTCTAGGCTTCTCCTACAGTTTAATTTTGCTTCTTCTAAGCCAGTCAGTTTGTAGACTCTGTGTTTTGGGTTATTACCCTACTGCATAACCCAAGACCACATCATATTTAGGCCACAGTAAATGAACGGACATCCTGGTTAACAATATTATGTTAAGGCGCAGAATTTATGGTTACTTCTTAGTTTTCCAGTTCCTGAGGAAGCAAAGCATCCCCACATCATCACACTTCCACTCCCATGTTTTACTGTAGATATGATGTTCTTACTGTTGAATGCTTTATTAACTTTATACCAGATACAGCAGGCCCTGTTTCTTCTTTTGACTTTCCCATCCATAAAACATTATTCCTAAAGGCTTGGGAATCATCCAGGTGTTTCTTTACAAATGCATGGCGAGCACTGATGTTACTCTCGGATATCAGAGGTTTCTGCCTTTCTACACCCGTATGAATCCCATTCTTACTAAGTCTCCTTCTTATTGTGGAGTCATTAATACTAAGCCATAGAGGCCTGCAGTTCTTTGGATGTTCTTTTGAGATCCTCTGTTGCTTCTTAAATGAGTCGTTTCTGTACCCTTGGAGAAATTTTGTCAGGCTGACTTTCCAGTGAAAATGCAGCACTGTTCCAAATGTTCTCCATTTGAGTATAATGGCTCTCACTGAGGTGCAGTGAGAACCATTATGGAATTCTCTTTGATCGAGGCATACTGTAGAATTCTTCTAGAAACCTTGTGATGATTACTTTACTCATGGTGAGAATTAGATTCAACAGGTCTGGCTGTGTTCACACATCTGAGTCAGTTAAATTTGAGTAGGTAACTTAGGTGGTAATTACCTTTTCACACAGGCAATTCAAGCATTAGATGACTTTATTTCTTTAATATATTAATTAATAATTTAGAAACGGTGAAGTGGTTCAATTTATCTAATATTAGTTGTGTTACGGGCGGCACAGTGGTGCAGTGGGTAGCGCTGCTGCCTCGCAGTTAGGAGACCCAGGTTCACTTTCCAGCTCCTCCCTGCGTGGAGTTTGCATGTTCTCCCCATATCTGCGTGGGTTTCCTCTGGGTGCTCTTGTTTCCTCCCAAAAAAATGCAGGTTAGGTGCATTGGCGATCCTAAATTGTCCCTAGTGTGTGTGTGTCCTGCGGTGGGCTGGCACACTGACCAGGGTTTGTTTCCTGCCTTACGCCCTGTGTTGGCTGGGATTGGCTCCAGCGGACCACTATGACCCTGTAGTTAGGATATAGCGGGTTGGATGATGGATGGATAGTTGTGTTACCTGGCTTTTCCTCAGTTATAAAGCTGTCAGAAGTACTATGTAATTAACCAATTTTTTTTCTGTATGCAATATTTACAGGTTTTTTTTTTTTTTTTTTTTTTACAGAGAACTAATATTTATCGCAGGCAATGTGGCAACTTCAGTCCCTAATGTTGTGGGTTCAAATCCTGGTACTGTTACTATGTGGCAATAAGGGGCTGAGCACAATAGATTGGGCTTGTCTTAGATCTGAGGACACCAGTTCTGCTCCGACATTTCTCGCCTTCCCTTTTTGGTTCTAGTAACACCCACACTCACAGCCACAACACCTGGCACCAAAACATTGAGGCTTATAATGCACTGCTAACCATTGAGTTTTGCTTCTTCCTTAAGATTTTCAAAACTTTCTCCTTCCACTTCACACCCCACTGTACACACCAAGAGTGTCTCTTTTTTCTTCTCCAGAACACTGAGCCTTTTCCAGTTACCAATCCACCCTATTGATTGGTGTTATGTTTCAGCCAGGGTTTCTTCCCTGCCTGGGGTTAAATGTTGTGTTTCTTGTCTTTCTTGTCATTTTTTGCACCATTTATGTACATTAATATTACTTTTGTTTACTGTTTGTTTTTTTTTTTTTTGTTTTTTTACCAATGCCTGTGTTATGTTCCTTGTGTTTTGTAAGAGGGTTTCCCAAGTGATAGGACTACCAGCCAATCAACACCACAACCTGTCCTCGGCCGTATAAATATGAATGGTCTCTCATTCTTCCTGATGGTTCATTTTGAACGCACTAGGGAGTGGAGAGTTTACTTGTGTCTCTATTGTGATTACCTGGATTTTTGAACCTTGCTCTGTCTTTTGACCCCTCTTTGATATCTGTTTTGAGACTTGTTTGCTTTGGATTGCCTTGTGTCTTGTGCAATTCCTTTTTGCCTTGGTTCTCCGTGGAGATTCATTACTTTTTGGAATATCATTTTGATGAAGAATAAATGTTTTATAATTTAAAGATCCTGTATTTGCCCCATTACTATATGGGTTTTGATGGTTTTACCCCTCTAGTGAGCACCATTGGAAGTGCAATGTTTTAGTACTTATGTGCTTTGGAGCTCCAAATTCACGACAGTTGGTGCTGCTGTTTGACCTTCATTTGTATAAAGCCCACTGTCAGTGCAGCACAAACCATATACGTTAGCATAATATCACTAAATATCGACAAATTGAAAAAAAAAGTATTGATAAATATAAAAAAACCAAGAATTGGCTAATTTAAGTTTTTCTTTAACATTACCAAATTTCTTTTTTTTTATTGAATTTATTAAAACCATACTAACAAGTCAAACTTAAACTAATTTCAGTTCAACCCCCACCCTAGAGAAAGAGAGGAAATCTAACAGCCTGAGTAAAACTTTATAAGTAGAAAAACGGGAGGAGAATCCTTTTCCCCAATATAAAAGCTTAATCTAAAATGTTATTGATTAGATCCTTCCAGGTTTTAAGAAAGACTTGAACCGATCCACTTAGTGAGAAGTAGATTTTTTCCAATTTCAAATAGTACAGAACATCAGCTACCTACTGAATTAAAAGAGGTGGGCTAGGATTTTTTCAGTTGAGCAAGACAAGTCAACAGTTTGTTTGTCCTCCACTTTAAGCCCATCTGGAAGAACACCAAACACAGCAGTTAATGGATTAGGAGAGATTGTGACAACAAGACTGTTTGAAAGGCATTTAAAGATTTTAGTCCAGAATGATGTTAATTTGATATACGTCCAAAACATGTGGCCCAATGAGGCTGGAGCTTGATTGCAAGGTTGGATCTTGCCCTGGAAACATTTTGGACAATTTTAAATGAAAAAGATGTGCTCAATAAAAGGTTGATCATGGGCACAAAATTGTAATCTATACAGAAAAAATCGGTTCTTGAGTAACAATGATGTACTGGTCAGAAACAGGACTATGCTCTTGAGTTTGAATTTAGAAATCTCCAGGGGTCTGATGATTTATGATCAATTAGGAACTGTGTAATTGTTTTTGCAGTGTTAGATGTTATCGCCCCTGTGGCTGAAGAGCCATTATAATTTTATGAGCGTTCACATCAGGAATGGATGCAAATACATTTTGGAAGAAGTCTCTATCATTCACACTGGGTGTGTAGATATTTATCAAAATCACTTTACAATTAAATAAATTACCCATAATGATCACATATCACCTTTCAGAATCAGATACTACATCTGACACTACCAATGAAATTATTCTATGTATTAAGATTTCCACACCTCTAGTTTTCTTTGTATAGCTGAAGTGGAATATTTGTCCAGTCCACTCTCCTTGCAACCGAAACTGATCCTTGCTTAATAAGCGTGTCTCCTGTAAAAATACTATCTTGGCATTTAGACCTGTTAGGTGAGAGAATGGTTTCTTTCTCTTTAATTCGTGATTGAGACCTTTGACATTCCAGCTCACAAAGTTGACTGTTTGGTCATAGAGACATTGCCAATTTTCAATCAAATCTGCCAAGGTATTTTTACCTATACTCTTAATTATTGATATATAGAAATGCCTTTTCTTAGTGGATGCCAACTACTCTGTATACACCAACCTCAATCTATATGCTTCCGTTAGGTCAGATTATCTCAGGTTGTACAATGTGAGTTACCACAGCTATGCTGATGACACACAGCTGTACTTATCAATAGCACCTGATGACTCCGACTCTTTCGATACACTAACACAATGTCTTACTGGTATTTCTGAATAGATGAATAGTAATTTTCTCAAACTAAATAAAGAGAAAACTGAAATTTTAGTAATTGGTAATAATGGACTCAATGAGGTTATCAGAAATAAACTTGATGCACTAGGATTAAAAGTTATGACGGAAGTAAAAAACTTAGGGGTAACCGTTGACTGTAATCTGAATTTTAAATCGCATATTCATCAGACCACTAGGACAGCATTTTTTCACTTAAGAAACATAGCAAAAGTTAGACCTCTTATATCATTGAAAGATGCTGAGAAATTAATTCACGCTTTTGTTTTCAGTAGATTAGATTACTGTAATGCACTCCTCTCAGGACTACCCAAAAAAGACATAAATCACTTGCAACGAGTGCAGAATGCAGCTGCTAGAATCCTAACTAGGAAAAGAAAATCCGAACACATTTCTCCAGTTTTGATGTCACTACACTGGTTGCCTGTGTCATTCAGGATTGACTTTAAAATACTGCTTATGGTTTATAAAGCCTTAAATAATTTCGCTCCATCTTATATATCGGAATGCCTGACACGTTATATTCCAAATCGTAACCTTAGATCTTCAAATGAGTGTCTCCTTATAATTCCAAAAGCTAAACTTAAAAGAAGTGGTGAGGCGGCCTTCTGCTGTTATGCACCTAAAATCTGGAATAGCCTGCCAATAGGAATTCGCCAGGCTAATACAGTAGAGCACTTTAAAACACTGCTGAAAACACATTACTTTAACATGGCCTTTTTATAACTTCACTTTAACGTAATACTGATACTCTGTATGTTCAATTCTTCATAATAACTATTCACAGTGGCTCCAAAATCCATACTGACCCCTACTCTCTCTTCTGCTTCTTTTTCCAGTTTCTTTGTAGTGGCGGCCTACGCCACCACCACCTACCCAAAGCATCATGATGCACCAACATTGATGGACTGAAAGCCAGAAGTCTACGTGACCATCATCATCAGGTCCTTCCTTGAAAACCCTAAATACAAAGAGGACTGTTTGATTTATGTTAGGTAGATTGTCCAGAGGGGACTGGGCGGTCTCTTGGTCTGGAACCCCTACAGATTTTTTTTTTTTTTTCTCCAGCTTTGGTGTTTTTTTTTTTGTTTTTTCTGTCCACCCTGGCCATCGGACCTTACTTATTCTATGTTAATTAATGTTGACTTATGTTTATTTTTTATTGTGTCTTTTATTTTTCTATTCATTTTGTAAAGCACTTTGAGCTACATTTTTTTGTATGAAAATGTGCTATATAAATAAATGTTGATTGATTGATTGATTGAACCTGCCAAAGTTAAGCTTTTTAACTAAACAGGAAATAATGTTTTGGTGACTTAGTGAGTGAGTGAGTGAGTCAAATATATATATATAAGGTTTTAATTTACACATGTGCAGCCATTTATTATGATAAATATACAAAAAGACGGGTATCAAGAAGGCTGCAACAATTTTTTCACAGCAATTGAAATTTAGGATCAGTGCTACTACTTCAGTACAATCAATATAAAATAGCTTTGGGTTGAAAAATATGACATCTAGGGCACCTAAAAGTCAGTGTCAAAAAACAGGTCAAAAATACCCAGAATGCACCGCATTGAGTCAGTATTTGAAGAGATTGGAATGGTTAATGTGAGTCCACCCTTTACAATGTGAACAAGACCATAGAGTATACAGTATATTAATTGTAGTAGTATTGTCATGTGTATAGATTAGAGTGAAATTCTTAGTTGCATGTTTGACCAACATGTCACTGGCATGTAAAGCAGTGTAAAAATTAAATTCAAAGGCTGTGTGAATGCATTTTTAGCAATAGGGAGCAATAAATTAACCTAAGAGCTAATTTACTTTGTAATGAACTTATAGTCTAATGGCAAAGCATTGTTGCATTACAGCTCAATGAGATGGCATTCCTGATATTTTGAACATATTCTCTGTGACTTTGGGGATGTTTTCCTTTTCCACTCCAAACATGTCCATGTACATTTAATTATCTGCACTAAATTCAGTCTGATTGCATGAATGTGTGTCCTCTGTTGGACTGGTTCCCCTTTCCTGCTTTGCTCCCAATTTAGTCTGGATAGGCTCCTCACACTGAAAGTAAGTAAACTGAATAAATGTTGATTACAAATCAATTCATCAAATTTAAGCCTCTAAATTTCTTCTTTAAGTGAGTTTACAGGTCAATTATCAAACTTGTCACTGATTAATATATATTTTGCCATTATATATAATATAACAGAAACTAGTCACTGATTTATGCACCTTTTGGAATGGAAGGCAGAGGTGCAAATCAAACTTTAAACTGAGAGAAAGTTGGACATTGGAATCCTCGCTCCATTCCAAAGTACTAGGAGCAGCAGCAAACCCTCAGCTGACAATCAGGCCAAAGAGAAAGAAAATACATATCTGTTGATGGTTGCTCAGACCTTCAGCAAAGGACTGTATTTAAATGTGCCATCATAATTAATTAGTGAAAAGGTATATCAAAAAGGTAAAAAGAGAAAGAAAAATCAGAACTAATACAGAAGGCCTGGCAAGAAAAACAGTTTTCTGCCAATCCAAACATCTGATCCAATATATAATGTTAGCCATTTTTTATTTTTACATAAGGAAAGCAGCACACATAATTTTAATGGCCATCTGCTAGAGTAAATCCCCAAGCACATTAAAAACAATCTCCTAAAAGTTGCCTTAATGTGAATGCATGGGCCGGCCTTAAATTGGTCCACCCCACTTCCCGGTCCACACTTCACTTTACATTTGCATACAATGTCACACACGTGCGACTAAGAGTGAGCTGAGTGGACCAAGTGGAGGTAATTACCTGCCAGGCCAAGGGGTGGTGGGGTGCAATAAACCTACCTCTGTTATCTTTACAGGCCAAAAATGGGAAAACCTGCCTGATGCAACTACACTTCCGGTTCCAGCCCCTAGACTGAAGTCACTTCCAGTTCCGGCCAGATGACATCACTTCCGCCTTTTGGTTTATAAAGCTACCATCTTTCCTCCACTAGGCAGTTCAGTGGAGAACTCGAAATAGTGCAAATGAGTGCTGTATCAAAACCTTTTTGCAGCCAGGGACAATATATGGGTGGCTGCCCCAAACTTTCTTATGTGTGTCAAGGCTATTCATTTTACAACATATATATTCATTCTGACAACTGCTTGTCCTATTTAGGATCATGAGTACTGGGGAACTGGTTACCAGACCAAACAAACTAACACACATACACACACTTAGTCTGGGACAAATTTAAAGACACCAGCTCAATTAACCTGCATGCCTCTGGGGAGTAAGAAGAATGTCTGAGAACATGGGGAGAACACGCAAACTCCACAGAGATGTAAACCTACATTAGATCCATTAGGAAACACCGCTAACTATTGCACCCCTGCTTCTTCTTTCACAGTTAATTAAATGCATTTGGGATGGCTGTCTTGCAATGGGATATGAACGTATTGTAAGGCCATCTATAGGGAGAAAGCAGTAGTGTCCACACACTGCCCCCACTCTTCTTCAGTGCACATATACTGTATAAAGATGCACAGCATCTATGACCTGTTTTTTACAACTGCTGCTCATAAAGATAATTATCCCCACTGCCCTCATATTGTACCATATTTCTTTCATTAAATGTTGGTCTTGAATACTGTGCTAGCTCTTTTTGGCTTGAAAATTTCAAGTATGTGCTAAATGGATTTTTAAAGATAAGAGTATGCTCTGTTTTCTCTGAGATGTAATGGCTGTATGGCAATTAAAATTCCAAAATAACAGAAAAAGGTTAAAGTTGTAAGTTTTTTGAAAAGGTGCTGACTTACATGTGCTACAAGTAGAACAAAGAAAGAAAGAAAGAAAGAAAAGCTTCTTTCTTCATAAACAATTTTTAATGCTGTATATGTATCTGGAAAAAAAGGAAAAGTAATCCCAAAAGAATACTCTAGACTATTTACTCAGGGAGTTTACTTATACAGAGAAACAAAGAAAGCTCTTCCTGACATTCCAGCTCCTTTATATTTTCCAGAATATATAGTCATTATTGATGGCAGCTTTATTTTGTTTATATTGCCAATGAATTGAAAAGGTTATTGACACTACAGTTAACCTACATTAAGACTGACAGATCAAAGAGCTTCATGGCAGGGTTCCCAGTTCTGTTAGTTTACATTATGGAGTGACAGGGCTGACTGGCAGTTAAACAACTTAATGTTTCACAGATTTAAAAGTCTTCATTAATAATCTTTTTGTGTATAACCTTGATATAAAAAGCATGTATGTACTGACTAACTTAAGCATATACAGTAAATCAAATGGAAAATCCCTTACATAAAATCATACTTGTTTATGCATCCCAGATGAAATAGCCCTTATTTAATGCCTTCTTTATACACCTTTACTTGCTATTTCACTAATTTATACAGTCCAGATAAGCATGTTATTATGTAAAATCCTCTCTTTATCGGTTAGAAAGTCCTCACAGTCCATCTTGTTTATGTAGACCACATGCATGCATCCCTTTCTTTATTTATACTGGCCAAATGGAAACATTTTCACTTATAGTTAAACATACTTAGAGTGTGTGAGGGTAAATTAGAATTTTGCAAATCACACTATTTTTATAAAAATAAGCACAGTTAGAACCCATGGTTTACATAATCATCATTTTCCAACTTAGTCTCCTATGTCAGGCACTTAGTGTTTGCTAGAACAGCATCATGGGAACGTTAAATGGTGTCAACAATAATAAACGTGGATGAGCAACCTGATTGTTCTTCATCTGTGAAACTCATTCGGGCATTCTTCAACTTCTCAGCCCATTGTTAGGTACTTCAGTGATGCAAAATATTGCTTCCACACTGTGGTGGAATATTATAATGGATTGATGCTCCTCATGTACATTCGTACAAAAAGGCAGATCGCAGCACACCGATCTCTTTTGGACCATACAAAAATGCATGGCAACCATTAACCAGACTATTGTAGACCTGAGTTGCAGTAGCCTAAACCAGCAAAGCGTACACATGTACAGTAGATAAAGAAAGTATTCAGACCCCATCACTTTGTATACACTTTGTGTTGTAGGTTTAATTTTAAATGGATAAATTTGTCATTGTTGCCTATCAATCTACACTCAATAACCCAAACGTGTTTTCAAAAAAGTTTCCAAATTTATTAAAAAACTAAAACTGAAATCTCTCATTTGTGTAAATATTCAGAGTCCTCATTCAGCACTTAGTAGAAGACCCTTTGGCAACAATTACAGCTTCAGGTTTTCTTGGGTTTGTCTCTACAAGTTTTACACACCTGGATTTGGGCAGTTTATCCCATTCTTCCTGGCAGATCCTCTCAAGCTCTGTCAGGTTGGACAGGAAGTGTCTGTAAACTGCCATCTTCAGGCCTCCCCATGGATATTGTATGGGATTTAAGTCTGGGCTTTGAAAGACTTGTCATGTAGCCACCCCAGCATTGTCTTGACTTTATGCTTTGGGTCACTGTCGTGTTGAAAGGTGTCCTGTCACCCAAGTCTAAGGTTGCGTGCACTCTGGTAGAGGTTTTCTTCAAGGACCACTCTGTATTTGACTGCATTTATCCTGCTCTTAATTCTGACTAGTCTTCCTGTCCCTACTGCTGAGAAGCATCCCCATGACATGATGCTGCCTCCATTTTGCTTCACTGTAGGGTTGTTATTAGGCAGGTGATGAGCAGTGCCTGGTCTTAGTCAGACATAGTACTTGAAGTTCTGCCCAAAAATATCCATTTTTTTCTCATCAGATTAAAGGAGTTAACCATTCTACCATAAACGACTAAATGATGGAGTGCATGCTTAGACTGCCTTCCTCCCAACAGGTTTTCCAGTCTCAGCAGATTACTTTTGAAGCTCTGTTAGAATGACCATTAGGTTCTTAATCACATCCCTGACCAAGACCCTTTTTGCCTGGTTACATACTGCTCCCTGCCGTGCTATCCTGCCAGTTCTTGCCCTATTTAGTCCATCCTTCAATTATAACATCCCGGCCATGTAAGGACTCCACCTCCATCCTGTGTGCGATGCCCAACAATCCTCTGGGGCAGGGCTATTCAATTACAATTTCAATTGTGCCAGATTTTCACACCAAGAAATTTAGCTGGGCCAGACATTTTCAGCAGGCGGTAAGCCAGCAGGTAATGACAAATTTAAAATTTTTACACAAATGAATGTATTTAAAAACAAGTAATGTTTATTCATTGCTTCCCTTTTAAAAATCTGACACAGGCACATCAAAAATATATTAAAAAAAACAACAAAAAGCTATAACTGAACAGAATCTGAAGTAGTAGCAATACTTTTTTCCCCACTTTTGAAATAAAAAAACAAACATTTTGCTCACATCTCAGTGCATAAAATGAAAATAAAAAAATGCACAGTATTAGCAATTACATTTGTTTCCCTTGTGAAATATGAGACCCTCCCACAATTTAAAGGGGTGGTCATGAAAGGCAAGGGATTTTTTTTTTCATGGAACTTAACTATTTTATTCACACGTTTCTAATCACTGATATGACAGAAGTTAAATTTGAGTTCCACAATGCCGTTCCTGTTGAATTTTTTCCCCCCAGATGCTGCACGTATGGAGTGAAAGTGGATTAGTACATTTATTTTAAAATGTCTTTGTACATAGTTGTTGGATGTCAAGTAATTAATCATTAATTATAATTATTACTATTATTATTTTTACTAAATCATTTTCCAGGTTTCTTTGTTGACGAGTTTCCGCTGAAGAGTTTATTAGTAACAGAACATATTGTGCGCACGCCAAAACGACTGAAGTAATAACTAACGAAGTGCGATTTTTCGATACCATTTTAACAACGTTTACTGTCTGCTGTCGATCACTGAGCACCCTGGTAAAATGATAATAATACACTTTCAACCTTAAAACGCAGACTTCATCACATCACTGTGTATGACGAAACAGTGGGCAGGCGACTGCTCGTACATGTTTACTGACGGACAGGCCGGTATTTTGCATGGAGTATGCGTTAATCAAAAGACAAACAGCATGCAAAGATGCACAAACACAAGGAGATCGGTGACAATCACGCCTTAGTGTGCCTGCACGAAGTCAGAAGGTGACAACTGAATTCCACGGGGCAAAGATATCTTCGTAACAGAGGACCTATATGATGGGCAGAGGAATTTCAAATGTTTTACAAGCTTACCTTTTGTTTTGATGACCGGTTGCATCATATCCAGCCTCTCATTGAAATTCAGCCGTCCCCTCAGCAGCGCCGTGTACTCAGAAATATTTTCCCGCACGCATCTCCAACTCTGATGTCATTTTCACCGCGACTCCCTCATACCCAGCGTAGGATATAAAACAACCTTCATGCAGCTCAGGGATATGCTAGGGGAGCCTGTACCGACACATATGTTAACGGCACATACGCTCAACAATATATAAAAAAAGCCTTTTGCATCTGTTACAATATACTACTTTAAAGTTTCAATGATAATTCGCCACTGGCAAACTAAGTAGAAATGATATTAGTCATACCTATTTTTGGTCGCATTTGTGATCATTTTAGTTGAAGTCTGGAGCCCTCGCGGGACCATGGGCTGGGCCACTCAGAGGTTGCTCCTGGGCCACATGTGGCCCATGGGCCGCCATTTGAATAGGCCTGCTCTGGGGTATCTACTATACAGTACATATATATGACTGACCATGCACCTTTACAGTGGATGGCGTTACACAGGGATTCGAATTCATGAGTTACAAAGTGGTTTTTAGACCTACAGCCTTACAAGTTTTCGGTCGTTTATCATCGAGGTCTGCTGATGCCCTTTCCTAATGCCACGACCTCACAGACAGGTACGACCGACCCGATGGATCTGGGCTAAGGGGGGGACTGAGTGGACCAAGGGGAGGTAATTATCCACCAGCTCAGGGGGTGGTGGGGTGCTCTAAAACCTATTTCTGTTATCTCTGCAGACCAAATACAGGAAAACCTGCCTGATTTAACGTCACTTCTGATTCCGGCGCCCAGACTGACGTCACTTCCGGTTCTGGCCCCCAGGCTGACGCCAATTCCTGTTCCATTCAAATGACATCACTTCCGGTTCACAGCATATAAAATCTCCATCTTTCCAAACCAGTTTAGTTCAATCCTGGAACTCAACTGAACAAGAACTCCTTGTTTTCTTTAAACCAGGGACAATATACAGGTGGCTGCCCCAAACCTTTCCAGTGTGTTAAGACTCATTCTTTCACTATATATATATATATATATATATATATTGTGAGACTTGCCCGGACACCACCAGTCGGAGACCACATCTTTATAAAAGTCACACGTTTATTATTCATCAATAAATACAGCCCCAAAACACCACACAATGCATAAAGCAATAATCACCCAATAATCCTTCTTTCTCTCAGTCCTTGGCTGCCAATCTCCTCCTGGGAGCTTCGTCCTGCTCCCTCTCCCGACTCTAGCTCCCCAATTGCTGGAAGGTGGCCCCTTTTATTCCTGCCCAGATGTGCTCCAGGTGGCTGATGACGTCCATCCGGCAGCACTTCCTGGTGTGGTGGAAGTGCTGCCCTTTGCACCAGAAGCACTCTGGGCGTCCCTGGAAGGTTCCTCCACCATCTTGCAGAGTGTGGCGGAAGTAACTATTTCCAGGTCCCACGAGGTTTAAGGTGCCCTCTGGCGGTGGCCACGGGTCCCAACGAGTTATAATCGTTTCTCTCTTTTCCCGTGGTCCTTTCCTGTTCCAGGGCGGTTGCCCCCTCGTGGCCAGGAAGCTATTCTTGCCCCTTCTGGTCCTTTTAGGCATCCCGGCCGGGTAAGAACCCCAGCCGTCTGTGACAAAATATATATATATATATATATATATATATATATATATATATATATATATTGTGGGGTACAGCCCGGACACAGACAGGTAGACATGTTGTTTATCCACACACGTGTTTATTTACAACCACTATATTACAAATAAAGTGCACTAACCCAGTGCCGCAGCACCAATCACCCCTTACAGTCCTGGCCGCACAACAATGCCTTGCTCAGTCCTTTTGACCGCCTCCACTCCTCTCCTCCGAGCTCCGTCCTCTTCCACCCGACACTTGCCGTTGACAGGAGGGAGGCGGTCCCTTTTATCCGCACCCGGATGAGCTCCAGGTGCTCCCCGACAATCTTCCGTTGACACGCCCCAGTGTGGCGGAAGTGCCGGCTGTTCTCCCGGAAGCTCTCCGGGTGTCCCTGCTTCTCTTCCCCCCAGCACTTCCTGGTGTGGTGGAAGTGCTGGGCTCCAGGGTTCCTCAGGCACCTGGCCGCCGCCTGGCCCCCAATACAACCTGGGCGATCGCCCCCTCGCGGTCTGGAGGAGGCACAAGCCCCCCTCTGGTCCTCCTGGGCGTCCCGGCTGGGCTCCAGCCCCGGCTGGGTCCCACACGGGATATTCCGGCACCGGGGCGCCACCTGGCGGTGGCCACGGGTCCCTACAGGGCTGGGCTTCCATGCCCTGTACCCGAGGCCCCCAACACAACCAGGACAGACGCCCCCTCACGGTCTGGAGGAGGCACAACTCATATATACGCATGAGTTGCTGCCTTGCACCCAAAAGACGAGGCTGAGTCTAACCAGTTTATTTAACTTGAAACAGGAAGGGCAAGATTATTTATTGCAGCAGGAGCTACCACTCTACTACACACCGACACAGCAAATGGGCAGGGCTGGGGCCAGCTCACTGGCCAAATTATAATGTTCCCTGTATCACCCTCTGGGTGACAGACGCGTTGCATACGGAGGCAGTAAGCTTTCAGTTGCCTCTGTGACACTGTGAATCTGCAGTTGCCTCAGCAATGGACAAGCAGCCCTTGACAGATGTGTCAATCACATTTCGGCATGTTGTCCCTTTGGGGAGGGTCTCAAAAGGGTTCAAAACTCTCACAAAATATATATACAGTATATATATATATATATATATATATATATACAGTATATATATATATATATATATATATATATATATATATATATATATATATACAGGGTGAGTCAAAATTATGCTAACACTAATATATACTTTTACAGTATACAATTTTTGTGGACAATTTATGTGCCATATATAGTACATATGTTGAACATGCTGGCGAACAGGTTGAGAAATTCCTGTAAATCATCTTACACATATGAAATGTTTTATGAATAAATTGTTTCTGCCATTCAAATGTTAACAGAATTTTGATTCACCCTGTGCATCATTTATATATATATAGTGGCTTATGGCTGGGGGATCATGCCCAGCCAGGATGCCTGGAGGGAGCAATACCTTCCCCGAGTCATGAGAGGCTCAGTCGCCCAGGTCTGCATGGGGACCATGGGAGCACAGCTTGGAAGCTCATCCCTGTTGGGGCCCATGGTCACTGCCGGGGGGCACCCAGACAATTATGGAATCCTGGAAGGCAGCACTTCCGCCACACTAGGAAGAAGAGTCCAGGTACGCCCAAAGTGCTTCTGGGTGCAAGAGCAGCACTTCCGCCACACCAGGAAGTGCTGCTGGAAGAAGATCAGGAAGCACCTGGAGCACATCCGTTTGACGTATAAAAGAGGCCGCCTCACTCCACTCAGAAGCTGGAGTCGGTGGAAGAGGACGGAGCTTGCCTGGGAGGAATTGGAGGTGGTAGAGAGGAGAGAAAGAAGTCTAAAGGATTGTTTTCATGGTGATTAGCGTACTGTGTTATTGTGTGGTGCAATACACACGTGTGTTTTGGGACATTCTGTGTCTGTCTGTTTGTGTCTGGGTCTGAACTTTCCACTATATATATATAGGTAAAATTCCATTACAATGAATATCTTTACAATGAATTTTTCATTACAATGAAGTATTTTTATTGTCCCGACAGTTTCCCCATATGACACGAGTCTATAGAAATCTCATTACTACGAAGTACATTCATCAGATACTTTCATTACAACAAAGTGCTGAAAAGACCTTGAAATGCCTGACTGAATCATCTACAGAGTAGTTAGTTCTGTGGTCGCAGCTCAGTTGTGCACAATGATCCCCAAACAGGGACATTGTAATTTTTTTTCTTTCTTCAGACTTTCCTTTTACTGTTTCGTTTTTTGTTTTTTTTTTGCTGTTTTTGTTTTCGGTTGTTTTCAGTGATACCTTTTTTTTATTGCACGTCAACATTTGAAAAACATCCATTGGAATTTAACTCATTGTCACCCTCCTATAGAAGCAGCAGACATGAAAAAACAATAACAGTTCATATTAGAAAAAAAAACTTTACATTTTTGCAGCTCTTGATTGTGGCAAAAAGAAAAAAGACGCCGCCAGTAAATTCGGAATTACGCCATCGACACTGTCAATTTTCTTGAAAGACTGAGCCAAAAAAGAATAAAAATCTCGGGTTGCAAATGTATGCGAACTGTTGCATTTTAAGATGCCGAAAAAGCTGCTTTTATGTGGTTCAGTGATGCTCGTTCAAGAAACATTCCTATTAATGTGGCACTTATTCAAGAAAATGTGAGGTTTCTAAACTCTCTTGGGACCTTCCCTAACTGGACAACACACCGAAGAGCATCCCAAAGTACGACCACCGCATCTGTGGAAGACTGTTTATCTGTTGCCGGCTCACAGTGCTGGGGCAGCTCTTCACCGAAACAAACAAAAAAGATCTCGATGGGTGATGCGGGGAACAGTATTACTTGGCCACTAACCTGGGCACGACCCTGCCTGACTGCTGTATCTGTTTATAGGAGAGTGGCAGATCCTGCTACAATAAATAACTGTGCTGTTCCTGTTTCAAGCTGAATAAAGCTGGTTTTGCTAAAGTACTGAGACTAAGCCTCATGTTTTGGGGTGCAAGACAGGGACTTATAGCGTGCCCACGATCTTTTAGGATTCTCTTCTGTGGTGCCTCACTGCAGCGTTGTCAGCCTGTGGTTGCTCTGCCCCGGCAACGGACAAACAATCTTCCACAGACATGGCAATCGCGCTTCGGGATGCACTTCAGCATAACGTTCCCGTTTTTAGATCCCAAAAGAGTTCAGAAACCTTAGAATATGAAGAAGAAGAAAAGGATGATTCGGCTTCTGATTAATAACTGTGCTGCCCACAACAGGCTTCTGCATTTAGATAATGTACACGTTGAACTCCTCCCACCCAATCACACAGCAGTGCTTCAGCCATTGGATTTGGGCATCATTTGCACCCTGAAAGTGTATTATCGCAAGGAAATGCTGAGAAAAATTCTCATCATCACAACTTGTAGACAGGAGAAGATTAAAATGAATGTGAAAGAAGCTATTGAAATGATTGAAGACACCTGGATGCAAGTTAAAGAAAGCACTATAGCAAAAAATGCAGAATCTCATTACAACAAAATTTTCATTACAGCAAAATATTTTTTAGGTCCCTGGCAGTTCATTGTAACGGAATTTTACCTGATAGATAGATAGATAGATAGATAGATAGATAGATAGATAGATAGATAGATAGATAGATAGATAGATAGATAGATATATACATGCATGCCTGAAATAGATATAAGACATAAAGTTCTCCTCATGGCTGCTTCAGCACTTTAATGTCACAGTGGCCTTGCCAAGCATCCTGGGGTGCTGGGAAAAAGTGTATGTCTATGTCAGCTTCAAGGCAAATTTGCAGAAAAATATTTAGGGACTTGGTTACTGTTGAATACAGCATATTCATTATGAAAAACACTTTGGCGAATTTCACCAGTCAACCCTAATTGTTGTTATGGGTTAGAGTGTAGATCAATGGTAATAAATGGCGAATTTATTCAACACAATAAAGTGTGCACAAAGTTAAGGGGTCTAAATACATTCTGAATCCACTGGTCATACAAATACCACTGCAGCCAGCAGTGGAAACAGTTTAAAACATTAGTGGCGAAAGTTTTTGACCCTCATGTAATAACATGCAATAATACTTACAGTCCTCTTTGTTAACAAAAACAGATACAACGGTACCATTTAGGTCATTTTTCTTTATTTAGTCCAGCTAGCTATATGCTTACTTAAAAGTAATTAAAAATTCTGTTTGTGTAAAGGGATAAAGTGAATAAGCATTTAATTAATTTCTTAAATGAAGATGGAAGAAACTCCCTAATTAGAGTGCTCTTTTTATATAATCCATTAGAAACCTCATACAGGTGAAGCTTCTTTATATAACCTAGAGCTTCCGCATACGTTGTCCTGTTGGCTTATGGAGGTTCCAACTAGAAAGGGCCTGTTCATTCCCTTTAATGTATATAAGTGAAATGAAAAAGTGTTTCAGAAAATGTCCTGGCTCTTTGCTTAGGAAACAAGAAAATGACTTCATCAACAGTTTGTCTATAATCAAATCAATGACAAGAAAACAGATTTCCTTATGAAAGCCAGATATCCATTAAAATGAAGAAAGATTTGGATGTGTACATTTTAAAGCTTCTAGGAAAGAAATAAACAGTAATGCCGTAGATGAAGATTATCCCATGAGCCCAGATAACCAGAAACAAATGAAGCTGCCTCAGCCCGGTGGAGAATTGGGCCCTAATGACCATCTCCTCATAGACACTCTCCATTTACAAAATCCAGGAGTAAATCATGCAGGAAGACAGCATTGGAAGGCCATCAAATGGGGGCTCCAGTAGCCAGTGCGCTAATGTTGACTTAAAAAATTTATACTCTCTGATCCCCATTCGCACTTGTCAACTTTTATGGACTATTTTATTGACCCTCATTGTTTCCTCCTCATCATAAAAGTGCTGCTTTAGTGCAGCTTTCAGTGAGTGATGCTTTTCTGTTAAAAAGGGGAATGTCTCTGCTGGGAGGCGCACAGAGCTTTATTACTAATTTACTACACGCAGCAGCGCTGCTGGGCCTCTCGCCGGCTGCATATCAGTAAATAAGCACGGTTACAGGAAAGCATCACTATCAAATATTCATAAACTTTTGACCCTGTGAGCTGCTCTTCGCCTCATTTGCAAACAGAGTTGCTTCAAACTGGGCCACTTAAACACTTAGGGCTGAATTTTCCTGAAGACAGTTATGAGGGTCATTGTTCAGAGCAATTTGAAAATACACATTTTTCCTTCCAATACTGTGCAATAATATCAGCTCCAGCAGAGAATAATAATTGGAACATTAAAGTGTTTAAGATGGATGGAGGCTTGACAGTGACGTAGTTCAGAATACGGGCGGCATTTAAAAAACCATACCATGGACAGCGTCTTTTAAAGCACCATACAGTATGTGCCTTAAGAATTAGGGACCCTCCCTGCTTGGCATTGAATTGACTCACGAGTAGTGCCAAGTAGTGCCAAGAATGCTAGCTAAACACAGAGGAAAGCTTGAGACTGATGTATCTTTCTTATATTAATTTAATTTAACCTTCTCTCACCTGCCCCACACTACCATTCTTTGGGGAGAACTGAGGATTTCTTCTGTCACCAGCAAAACAGGACTTTGAAGGATAAATCCTTTTTCTTATGGATGATGACAGTGTACAAATCAAAGCAGCTTACTCACTAATAACATATTAGAAATTTGCACAGCAGTATTCATGTCCCCTTCTCTCATTGGCCTCATATTATCATAGCCTTATGGGCATTGCTATTAAATGATAATCGGTAATAAACAGAAGTAAGATCTTGCTGGAGTTTGTTAGAAATTCAAGGTGTTAACACAAAAACAGTCAGCTGTGTGGGTGTTGGTGGTTATTCTGCAAAATAAAAGCTGTCCAATTAGTAAGATTGATAGGATCCTGATTTTGAAAGCCTAGAGATGTGATCACATTGTCAGTCTGCATCCATCATGACAGCAGCCTTTATTAGATCATCCCTGCAAAGCACAGCATCTCCATCTTTCACCCCTCTGTCCCATTATGACAAAGAGCAGCAAGGACTATCAGTGATGTGCGCCTCTATTAGTTTCAGGTTTCTCTGACAAGAGGATCAGTGGGTTTAAAGCTCCAAATATATGCAGTTTAAATTTATCAGATTTATAAATGATCTACGTTATAATAAGCACCACACTGGAGGGATGTATGACAAGAAGGCAAAGGACTTACCCATATTATTAATTTTATTTAGCAGATTATAAGCTAAAAACAACACAAATTTTATAATTTTATGGAATCCCATTACTAGTAGTGCTAGTGTTATCACATGTATTACATGTCCAAGTGTTGCCACTTCCTTACATGTCCAACCAGCATGCAACAAACTATAACAAGCCCCATTAAACCCCTAAAGTTAAAAGATGTAAACTCCTGGAATGTCTTTTCTGATGGATGAGCACAACTGCCTGATGGGACCTTATGTCTTATATAGGGTGAAGTGGACAGTTCACTCCAAACACAGAAAACAATGAAGTTTCATAAATAGTGACAGCAAAACGATTTTCACAAAATGACATTTTTAGTGAAACTCAGTGTTTCAAATTTGCAAAATAAATTGTGTTTCAGTTTCAGCAAAATTGTTGCCATTCACACAAAAAAAAGCCATATCATTTATATGCATACATCTGCTTGTCATTTTGCATTGAAATAATTATCTCTTATAATAAAAAAAAAAAAAAATTACCCAAAGTGTGCCTGCCATTCAGCTAGAATACTGCAGTTTGCAGCGGTGGCATTTTGCATGTTGAAATTTTCCTGTGGTGTGCATCATGGGGGTGCAGAATTGGGAGTGTGAGTTAGTGCAGAAGAATTGGTGGAGCAGATGGTGCTCTAAGGGGTGAAGCATGATGGTGTGTTTTAGTGTGCTTTTATGTGGAAAATGGGTAACATGTCACATTTAAAAAAAAAGAAATTGCACTGTACCCCTTCAGAGTGATGAGAGTGGGTAGCACACACAGAATTGATTTACCAGTATGGGACATATTATATGCATTACGCCCCTGCAGAAAAGAACACAGGTAAACACAGAAGTATGAATGAGTCTTTAAGGGGGTAATACACCTTGTTCTCCACCTCTACAAAAATGTTTTCAAAACCCCCAAAAAACTCTGTTTTGTCAGTTTTGTATTTTGCAAAACAGGGTAAATCTCCTGTGAAACGAGTTCTAGTGTCAGTTTCATGACCATTTATTTGGTTAGGGTCACAAAAGTAACATGTAGATCAAGTCAATCCAGATTTCACTTTTCCCCACCAAGAACCCAGATCTTCTTGGAGGATTCTCACAAATTCTAAGACCACTGGAGAGACACATAAGCTCTAGCAAGCCCGGCGTATCCCCCAGAGGGATTATGCTTCTCATGTCATGCATTAAGAAGGCATCCTCACATGGCTTCAAGCCATTCTTGTACTCCAAAGAGACCACATTTACTGTAGATGTGGACCAGAGGACAACACAGGGCTTTAATCATAGGAACATTGGACAGACAATTTGTGGAATTCAACCTCCACAAATAAAATAATTACCTCAATTTAGCACCTTACCTGAAGTTCTGGACAGTATGGTGTCTCTTTCAGTCAGCAAAACATGGACAAAGGAGAATTATCTTGTTACTTGAAGTTATTTTAGCAAGAACTAATTTTTGGTTCATGGTTTTATAGGCTGTGCATGTTGTGCTATTCTATTCCTGGAAGTATGGTTTGGCTTTCTCTATTCCAGTGCCTCTGTGCAGACCTTCTAAGGAAGTCACTGAAACTTCATCTTCCAATAATTGGGAACCCACCACTCCACCACTGTAGTCCGTGAAGTAAGTGGCTGCCTGTTGGGAAGCAAGATAGGGTCTGTGGCAATGCATGTTTTAAAAAGAAAGACCATGCCCTCAGGCACAGAGCTGGCAGAGCAGCTCCAGAGGTTAATGGGGAGATTGGCTGTCCGTGCATTCATGTGTGATATGGCTGATTGCCTCATAAGAACTCTGGAGTCTGTTAATAGTGCACCTGCCTCTCCATCAGCTTAAAAGGAGCCTGAGCAGGGACGTGGGGGAGGACCAGAATCAGGACCAAAATAAAGAAAGCAAAGAACAGAATCAGGAGTGTGAGTTAGCATAGAAGAGGCAGAGCAGTCGGTGACCCTGTAGAGGACCAAGTGGATGGCGTTACAAGGGATGAATCTCTCCCCACTCCTCAATGGTGCTCATGCAAGTCAGATACTTTGAAGAGCGACACATGAGGAAGACGGAGCTCCTACAGACATCAACAGAGGCAGCAGGATGTGGGAGGACCTGCTCAGAGGTTTGCAGTAGTTGTGACGAATGTCAGAGAAAGGGACCACAGCTGGCGGTATCTCCGCCTACTGCAAGACCTAATGGGGTGAGACAAGGGAGAAAGACATGCTGGGCTGTCAGGATCAGACTAGAAAAGGAAAAGAACCTGATGTTTGAATGGTTTTATGATTGGTTTTAATGGACTATTCATTACTGGTTTTAATCCACGAAGAACACTGATTTAATGGATTATGTATTTATTTAGCTGCACTCGACTGTTTGCACTTGGTTTAATGGTTAAAAATAAACAAACTAACATTTTTATTGCATCTCAGTCTTGCTGTGTCTTCATTGCCAGGATCATCTTGGTACATGACTATCGACAGGAGTACGGCGGCAACAGCCAACATACCACGGGACATCTTGTGAGGTCTTGTGGGGTCCAAACCTTGATAGGTCAGTGCTGATTTGGTGGAGCTACACAATATTAGGCAGGTGGTTTTAATGATGTGGCTGATCAGTGTATGTTATAATGTCTTTGATTATAAACTAACGGCTCAGTAAAGTGAGGTAATGTTAAGCTCAGATGTCTCCCCTTTCCAGTATTCCGTGTTCAAACCCTACACCTGCTTATTGCCTGTATTTTTTTATTATTCCAAGTGTTCCAGTTTCCCAGACATATCCAAAATACAAGTGTGTTAGGCTAACTGGCACTTCCAAATTTTCTTTAAGTGAGTGGGTGATCTGATGGACTGGAGTCCCACCCAGTGCCTTTCACCTGATGCTGCCAGGATAGGTTTATACCTCAGTATTCCTTAACTGGATTCAATGAAACAGAAAATGTTTATGCTACATGAACCAACACCCTTGTGCCCTCTGGGACCACTAGGTAAGCAGACTTGCTGAATGATTCTTTATTTCAGAAAGCCTTTTTCACTGTTGTCTGGTGGGGTGCTGAGCGGTCAGCAATGTCATCACACCTCTCTGCAGATTCTTAGCACACTTATAATGCATGCTATAAATAAAGCACACTTCTGCTTCTCACTAGGAAGTGACCTGTCTGGGTTTTTGAGTACTGGCAGAATTAGAAAAAGAAGATTGAAGTGTCATCAGAAGGGCTTCACGCAGGTGGAACCTGTCAGACGTCTGATAGCCGCAGAGGGACATTTGTGTGGGCGGATTGTGATGTGCTCATTCTGTTTGAGTCAAGCTACTGTATATTCCTCTAAAGGCACTGCTAATGTTAAAAAAGTCCTTGGAGATGGACTTTACAACCAAAAAAAGGAAGGATTAAAAGAGTTTCATTACTTTGACAAGTTTCTTGTGGTATCTGTAAATTACAAGAGCAAATGAGCCAAAGGAAAACCAATGCTCCTTAGCATTCACAAAAAATTTGGTGGAGCACCATGGGACAGCTGGAACATTTTACTCACGAATGTGTAGGTAAGCACAGTGACAAGATGGAAGACAATCTATATGAGACTCGACAGGAGCAGAAAATGGGTGTCGGTGTGACATGATTGCTTAGACACATGCATTACGCGTTTTGTACAGGGAAATAAAGTGTTATGATTTAAATGACTGTAAAATTCATTCATTCATTCATTTTCAACTGATTATCTGAAGCAGGTTCACAGGGGCAACAGTCTTAGCACTGAGGCCCAAACTTCTTTTTCCCCAGCCGCACTTGCCAACTCATACTGTGAAATCCCCAAGGGGTTCCCAGGCCATCTGGGAGATATAATCCTCCGAGAGAGCCCTGAGTCGTCCCCGGGGTCTCCTTCCAGCTGGTCGTGTCAGTAAAACCTCAACAGGGAGGCATTCAGGTGGCATCCATACCAGAAACCAGGTCAGTAAAATCCTCACCTATTCTTAGCACACTTATACTACATGCTATAAATAAAGCACAATTCTACTTCTCACTAGGAAATGACCTGTCTGAGCTTTTGAGTACTGGCAGAATTAGGGAAATATGGTTGAAGTCATGGTGGAAAGGTTTGATTGCCCCTGTTACCCTGGGAGCTATGTTGTCCGGAGTAGAAGCTCCTGGCAGGGCTTTCCAAGATAAATTGGTCTCAGGTGAGGGGTCAGCTAAAGAGCGATTTAAAGCCCCTAATGTTCCAAACCCATAAATTTAAACGGAGTACCCCATCCTGTATGGGGTTAAGGTGAGCACTTCATGGCTGGGCCTACCACAGGGCCCGGTCGGGCAAAGCCTGAAAACTCAATAAGGGGCTACCCTCCTGTAGACCCACCAATTGCAGGTGGAATAGTAGCCAGGTGCAATGTGACCTGGGCAGCAGTCAAAGGCAGAGGCCTTGGCAGACTGTAAAAAAAAGACATTTAAATGAAGTAAATTTTTTAGTGCCATGTATTAAAAAAATGTAAATACATTAGAAAAGGGGGTTCTAAATTAAAACGCCTTTAAAGGTATAATATTGATAGATGACACATAGACATTGATAATGATTCTTAACTAGTCTATTTATAAGTGTAAAATTGTGTCAGTTTCTCATAGGGTTCTCTCGGTAACAGGAGAAAAACCCTTTTTAAGAACTTCCTTTTCCCCTTTAAAATCCCATCCAGTAACATTCTACTGGAATTTACCAAACCGGGAATGTCAATCAAGAGCAATATAAATTTAACTCGTTAATGATTATACAAATACACAACAAAAGGCAAATATTTTTAAGGAGCTTCTCAATACTGAAGGTCAAAAACAGTACAAATTCTAAATACTGAAAGTCAGAATCAATTGATTCTACAGATAAACAATCTGTTATCCACAATTCCAAAGTGAAAACTCTGAAAGCTTTGATTTTTTTAGGTTGTTTTGTAGTCCAATATGACCCAAGTAAATCAGTGGTGAGCACTTGTACCCTTAATGTGCCTAGGTTAAATTTAGAAAGAATATAATGAAATAAGTGTCCTTTTACGTCATGGCACCTCTTTCAGAAAAAAGTCATTATAGTTTTAGAGGTACTTCAGTTAAGCTCTTTTAGAAAGATGAAAAGATTAAAGTGACATCCTGTGATCTGTCATCTGTTTTGCCACCGCCGGGATGGCTACAGTATATACTGTCATGTACATTAAAATAAATTGCCCTACTTACTTAACTAGCCCTATCTATCTATCTATCTATCTATCTATCTATCTATCTATCTATCTATCTATCTATCTATCTATCTATCTATCTATCTATCTAAATAAATAAAATTGTCAGCCCTAAACAGCTGAACCAATTTTTATAAAATTTGTATGTGTTGTCATTGGTCCAACGTAATATATAGGCTATACAGCGTGTTAGAGATAGAGAGAGAGGCTATCATTAGAGGACAACCCAAAAACATGGACCAATATTCCCATCATGTAGCAAGAGTGACCTAGGGCTGAAGGGAGCACATTGTTAGTTTTGTACCGGAATAACAGGGATCGCATCAAAGACCAATTTATTCTCAATTAATCTGGTTAACAAATTTTTTCTCTTTCTGGGTTTCAGCTTTTGTCCAAATGTAACTGATTTTGTCTCATCATGGATTGTATTTAGTCATGTTTATTTTTTCAAAAGACAATTTTTGAGTGTTTATTATCATCAATGCCTTTTTCTAAGTAATACATTGGTTTTAAAGGAGTGTTTGCTGTTGCCAAACCCTTAAAGAGCATTGTTCTTTTCTTTCAAACCTCCCGAAAAATATATATTGTGCATAAAGATGTTGGTCATGATGATCAGATCACAAAACTTAAAAAAAAAAACATTTCCAAGGCACAACATGCTACTAAATTAATATTCAAGCAAAAGTTAAACAGATTCAAAAACCTGACAAACAGGAGGGAAGGTAATATTTTTATATATTTTTTCTTTTTTTTGGTTATGACATTGTCTGTTAAAACTAAATATGGATCCCTACGAGGTTTAATTTCTTCAGAAAGTTGTTAATTGGACTTTTTTGTATTCCTCTTCTCCGTTGTGAAATGGCTATATCTCATTTATTTTCTGAATGCATTTGTGCTGCGTGGTCACTTAGTGCCATCATGGTGTCCTAAACCCTAGACACAACTACACAGACAATTCTGGGTTCAACCAAAGGTTATTTAAATTTTCAAACAGTACTTCTGACAGGCTTCTTTTCCTCAGCGTTGCATAATCCAATCTAACCCATTCCTTTTTTTTTTCTTTCCTCCGCCACTCTTCCCTTTGCAGAGTGGAGGGCTCTCTATTAAACCTGACCCAGGAGTACTTTTGGTGCCCAAACCATTGTCTCCAGGAAGTACTTCCCAGTCAGGTGGACCACCCTAGAACAAGTCATTCATCTCTCGATAGCTTGCCCTGGCAGGCCCTACGAAACCCAACAGGGCAGCCCTATGGAACCACATCTGTCATGCTGCCTTGCGGGTGTCCATATAGAGGATGCTGCCACCCACTGTATGAGCCAATGACCTGTGTATGGGAGGCAGTCTTACAATGCCTCCAATTTTTCTGGCCTCCCAACCAGGAAAGGAACTGTTACCTATCTTGGTCGGGATGCTTCTCACCCAGGTTGTCTATCAACTATGCTGGCCTGTCAGTCAGGTAAGGGACTCCCATCCATTGTTTTTGGGTTGCCAGTGCCGCTGCACCTTCCTGTGCCAACCTCTTGGCCCAGAAGCACAATGTCCATCACAGATGTCATAAATTAATAATGTGCTATTTTTATTGTGTGTTTAACATAACATCTATGTTAATGTATGTAAATGATGCTTGATATACAGTAATTATTTCTGTCATTAAATTATAACTGGAAACTTGTACAAGTGTTCTGTTCCTCTATTCAGTAGAGTACAATATAAAAATGAACTGAACTGAAATAAACTAAACGACATAATTGCACAGTGCACTCTGAGATAGAAAACCCATTGACAGTCATGGTAATAAAGTGACCAGCTTTAATGTATGATATGCTGGCTCAGCACTGGTCAGGGTGCCAGTCAAATGTAAAACATGTTTTATAACAGGAATCACCTTCACACCTGATTACAGCTGTACAGTTAAACACTTTCCTTGGAGAAACTGCATGTCATCTCTAAGCCTCCTCAAACTGTAAGCAGGAGAATAGCAATCATGTCTACCCTTGACTGTAAGAGGTATACTGCCACTTCTAAAACTGTTATGTATTGCAAAGGAATGAGGCATTTAGACACCCTTAGTAAATCACGTTAAAATATTGGAAAACCAATTAATTCATACTATTCAGACCTAACCTTTACACTTACCATAACCTCACACACAGGGCAATGAACGTCATCCATGGCAAATTCATAGAGATTTATCAAAATCGAGGATTGTGCTTTTCCTAACTGAAAAATAATGAATTCTGAAACACCAAGAAAAACTTAAGTCTAGTAAAATTCACCATCTCTAAGCAGACCACCCTGTGTCCGCACTCAGTCACACAGGAGAGTCACCAATTAACGTAACACACAGGATAGTGGGAAATTAGAGTATGTGGAGAAAATCCACACAGACCAGGGGAAGATGTGCAAACGCCACATGGGCCAAGACTAGGCGCAGGATTTGAACCTTGGATACTGGGTACTTGAAGCAAGAGTATTAACCACTGAACCACCATTTCCCCGACGCTGAAATGCACACACCATAGAAGAAAAGTGTCGCTATGATATCCCATGAAAAATGAGCATGTGAGTTTAGAGCAACAATACGTGATGACGTCTCCAGGTCGTGATGATCAGAATGCAAAGATATAAATAATACAAAAAAATCTTCATGGCACTGAATGCTATTCAAATAATAATTAAGCGAGAGTTAAATGGATTTATAACCGGACAAACTGGAGAGAAGGTAATATGGGCCACTCTTTTGAAAGACTCCAAATAAAGCAAAGGCACTTAAGAAACTGTAAAAAGTTGAGGAGATACTGTATGGTTCAAGAGTGGTGGACAGCACTGTATTGGGTGACACTGAGGTCTAGAAGGCAACTATGGCTGAAAGAAAACTAGAGATATCTAAAGCAGCATTTTCCAATCTGTGGGCCATGATGGCATTACAGATAGGCCGAGACTGAACCCTAAGACCCTCGTTGTGCTTGATTCACAGTGGCAGCAGGTGTATCATGGCTGATCCTGAAAGGCCTCCCTAACCTCAGCTCTGACAACTCACCAAGGAGGAAAAGCATTGACTATCGAAGCTGATTCATATAACACTATGCTGATCGTGTGGAACCTCCTCACCCTGCTGTGACAATCGTGCTAAATTCACGAAACCCCAACACCTCCGCCTGCAAACCAAGCGCCAGCGTGTGGCGCTAAATTCTTGGAAGGGGACTAAACAACTGGGCTGCGACACCACAAAGGGAAACACTGATATACAGATGTCGCACTGTATGCACTGAAAGGGCGGTTGGGAGGCCAAACTGCTCAGACAGAAGCCCATGTTGTACTTTAAGGTTCCAAAAAAATTAAGGGCAAGAATTCTGCTGGAAACAGGGGGAGATTGACAGCTTATTCATTTTTTTTCTGTTGCTTATCCATCTGTTCTGATGTTTAAGAGTCTAGCAGAGCCATGAGAGATGTTGTTTATTGGATATGTTAGGTTCACATGATGTCAGCAGCCTTGTTGCATAGTGGTATAAAAACTTCACTCATGGCCCAATGATACACAGGTAGTGTAAATAAGATTCCAAAGGAATCCATGGCAAAATAGTTTTGAAGACTGAACAACAAAATCCATCTATTATAAATCAACCCATTGGGCACAAGGCAGGAACCACCACTGGCACAAAATAATAAATCTATTTATCTATCATTGAACCTTCTTAATCCAAGCTTACTGCTAGATTTTACCTTGGCAGCACCCATCCCAGGGCAGTAAGCAGCTGTGGGCAGGACAGCATTCCATTGTTGAGAATAACCAAACCAATGCTACCTCATGCTAGGCTAATTCATAGTGTGTTTGGGATTTGAGTATAAAACAATAGTACCAAGAGACAGCCCCCTGTAGACCTTGAGAAGAACTTGTAAACTACTCATTGGCAGTGTCTAGACCTGTGAGTCAAAAGTCCCAACCACTGTACCATTTTGCTACCCCATCAAAACAACATAATGAATTATAAAACTGATGTCCTGTTCAAAGCCAAAGACAGGCGTGACAAATTACTGTCATGAAATAGTTAAAATATCTTTTGAAAAAAAATAAAACTGAGAACATCCCTGTAATGTGGCGCCTGGGCAACTGCAGATATCCGTCAATGGAAACTGCATCAGCACTGACAAGGTCATCTGGTGAGCAGTGTCATTGCCTGATTAGCATGTACTCATTCAGTGTTGGTTTTGTGTGCTTTAATTGACTTTCTTTGACATATGATTGATGTTCATAATGAGGTAGAAGTGTTCAAGTGATTTGTCTGCCGAAAAAAGAAAACCGTAGAAACCTAGTTCAAAATCAATAAGCATTATTGAAGAGGGCATTGCAGGATTGATGGACAGGACTCTCATGTAGGTTTGGTTGTTTCTTTCATCCTAATGCTGCTAAAATAAGCTCCTCTATTGTATTTGTCACGACAAGCAGACACGTTAAAAATAAAAATTAAAATTAAAAAAACAAACATGAATATGCTTAAAGTGTACTGTGTATCTAGCATCAATAAAAATACAGAAAACAACACATGGTGCAAAAGCCCTGACATGCTATATCAGCATCATCAAAAACAGAGCCAAACAGTAGGACTATGCAGAGGTTACAACTGCCTGCTTTGTCCCTCGACTCCATGCAGTCAACATGATTGCCTATTTACTTTTAATGAGCATTAAAACACCACAGTATTAAACATGAGCACAAAACCAACAAAACATTCTCAAAGGTTCAAGGGAAATTATGTGCTAAATCCACAAGCACAGACAGAAAGAAGTGTGACTGTCAAAAGGAGTGTGACTTCTCCAAAAGACCAGAAGAGCTGACAAGCTGGGCAAGCTTCTAGGTTTAGGTATTTACTAAACCCTATATGGGCAACAAGACCATGTGGCCAGACCCTGTTTCATCACCTGTACACAGTAGGTAAGAATTGGCTGTATCACTTTAGATTAGGTGTCCCAAATACTCTGTACTTACAATGTAATTACTTGTATAATTACAGAGTAAATAGGGGTTACTACATGGTATTTACTTTGTATTACAGTGTTACGGTATAATTAGGTTTGCAGTTGTATTTGTTATTCCACAATTTATATACATACATACTTATAGAAATTGTGGAATAACAATTACAATTGACTACTTAATTATAGCATTGCACTGTATTACATAGTAAGTACAACGTCGTGATGCCTAGTTACTCTGTAATTATACAGGTAATTACATGGTTAAGTACAGCGTATTTGGGACACCTAATCTAAAGTGATACCGCCAATTCTTACCTACTGTGTACAGGTGATGAAACAGGGTACCTAATGTAAAGTGATATCGACTTGGGAGCCATTTTACAGCCAACAAAAGGTAGCTAGTACAAGGCACCAAAGCAGTGTCGTGTCCAAGTTAAACAGATGAAGTAGTTCAATCAGACTGGCAATAGTCTCGCTGAAGCCAGACACATAATATATATATGTCTGGACACAACTATTTTACTTAAAACTGGGTGAGAACAATTAGACATCTCACTAAGTGTCACGTTGCTAAGCCAATCCAATGTCTCATGAAGGCGGTGCTCAAAGTAGGAGCAGCGATTTTGAAATGTAAAGAGCAGACGTGCTCTCGTTAACTTGCTTCCATAGAGAGCAAGCATCTGTTTACCCTTATGCATTCGAAAAGCCTCCTAAAAAAACACATAGTAAACTTATAAATTTGTGTCATGTGCACATAGAACACTTTGAACATTTTAATAATAAACATAACCTGATGCAAGGGACTGCGGTGGGCTGGCGCCCTGCCCGGGGTTTGTTTCCTGCCTTGCGCCCTGTATTGGCTGGGATTGGCTCCAGCAGACCCCTGTGACCCTGTAGATAGGATATAGCGGGTTGGATAATGGATGGATGGATGAATGATGCAAGGGAAAAACCTTCATGTAGTGTCAGGTTGTAAACTGGCATTCGATGGCATCAATGGACGAATGGTAAGCATGAGTGATATGTGCTGTGTGTGCTCTCTGTTGTTTAGTGTTACAATGATAGTGTAGGAGTTGATGTAAGCTCGAAAGAATTGGCAGCTATGTTCATGAAAATATGAACTACAGAATATGCATTTGAAGTAAATGGTATGTCATACTCCGCCTAAAGGACTTCCATTGAGAGAGCTGACAACAAAGAACAACAGGAGATGCAGATTTCAGTACTCACAACAGACGATTCAACATATCTGCCTAACAACACCAGCAGATGCACAGATGAGGCCCTCATAAGATCCACCTTCTGACTGCATGACTACATGAATACCTAAAGAAATTCCACATTACTGTCTCATTGGAAATGCAAGTGTGCCATGACAAAATAACCAGAACGTTTTAACACGTATATCCATAGGCCACAATGCTTATCTAAACTCTGTTTGCTGTTGTTACGTCATATAGTGATGGAAAAAATGACAGAGAGACATTCGTAGCAGACATAGGAACTTCTCAAAGGTGGGGAGCCCAGTAGATGCATTGGTTTGTCTGTTTGTCTCGACTGTCGCAGCATTCATTACAATGTGCAAGTTAATTAAGCTTCAGCTACCTTACTGAGCTCCTGAATGGATAACAGCAATTTCAGCCTTTTTAATCTCTCTCTGCAGCATCAGGTCTTTTGTTCAGTTTCTTTTGCTGTCTCCCTGAAACCCCACTGGTGGTGTAAGACGCACGGACTGAAGGAATTGGGTGTGAGTGTTTTAGGATGAAGACCTGTGGGTGTAGCCTTTGCAGCAACAGGATTCAGCAGCCATTCACTTTTTAACAGGTTTTCCCAGATGTGTATTCTCATTTGAGAATCACATTTGGCTCCACAAGACTAGACCAGCTGTTCATTTTACAGTGTGGTAGAGATCAAACAGCTTGTTAGGAGGAAATACTAAGGAACTGCAAAAACACAACCCTGGCTCTGTTATACATGGAGTTAAAGACTCTGTCTTCAAATTCAAAACTCACATCAGTGAATAAAATCAGGAAATCAAAACAACATTCAAAACTAAAGTGTTTTCTAAGACATTTCATTTCATTAATATCAAACTTAAAACAATGATTTGGTCTTAATATTTTGACACTTCTCTCCATCATGATTTCTTTCTGCTTTTTGTGAACAAATGTATTGAAACATACAAAAAACACAATGTGTAAAATTATAAAATAAAAGCAAGAAACAATCACACCTCCGCAAAAGTGGCAGAGTGGCCCAGAACCAGAACAAATAAAGAAAAAGCAACAAGGAGGATGAGCTGCCATCATCACCATTCACCCAGAAGCCTGATGACCAATAGTGATGAGTAAAACAAGCAAGTTTTGACTCGGAAACAGTTTCACAAAAGTGTCAGTAAGATTAGCTTTACTTGTGACTTTGACATATGAAACTCAGCAAAGCAGGTTTGATTTGGGAGTGCAGAAAAAAGGAAATATTTCCGCTAAAGGCTCGTTCACATTTTCGTATTTAACTGTTTTTTTTCTCCCAAGCTGAATAAAATTAGTTCTATTTATTCTTCTCATTCACATCACCGTCGGCTCAGGTTGGACAGTTGGGAGACAAAGTCAGAGAAGCAAGATCACGTTGGATTGGACATGTGCAGAGGAGAGATGCTGGGTATATTGGGAAAAGGAGAAGACAGAGCTGTCAGAAAAGAGGAAGGCCTAAGAGAAGGTTTATGGATGTGGTGAGAGAGGACATGCAGGTGATGGGTGTAACAGAACAAGATGCAGAGGACAGGACAATATGGAACAAGATGATCTGCTGTGGCGACCCCTAACAGGAGCAGCCGAAAGAAGAAGAAGATTCACATCACTGTTCTGGTGCAGTGCATTTTTTTAAATTTGACATGCTTTATATTTTCTATCATCAAAACACAATGTGCACATTACTGTGTTTTCTTATCAGGAAAGCTCACTCCATGGAAAACTGTTTGACCCCACCCACCATTATTTAATAATCTTCTTTTCCTTTTTCTTGATTCCTACAACTTGAGGCTGTAGAGGCTTAGAAGGCTCGAGTTTCATTTCTGTCTCCAATGTATCTTTGAGATTGCAATCGCCAAGGCTGTTAATTTTATTTTTATAAACTGGGTGCCCTCTTACACATTCTGAGGGTTCAACGAAACATCTACACATGGCAGGAAATGAGTTTCGTGATTTTTGTTTTTTCTCCACTAGAAATCTTTTTTTAAATACTAAATGGCAGGCAGACACATATAAAATTAATGCATGATAATGCTTTCAGACAGAAAATAAACACTTTTCTTCTTGTGACAGTTTCACAAATCTTGCTGGAAGTGAAACTCCACTTGTTTAGCAAACATTTAACAAAGTGAAACACTGAGTTTTGCTGCAAAATTAACTTCACAAGAATTATTTTGTTCTTCACTAGTGACTGCTGAAATAAAGCCACAAGCTCTGTTAATCCTTAATACCGAGAACTCAAGAAGGATCAAGTAATAGAAAGATTTCCAAGTGTCAAAAGAAAAAAAGTCTTTTCTTTTCAGCTTAGCAGTGATACTTCCTAGATAAAATCTGCTAGATTGGAATAAGAGAGGATATGGGAAGGTCCATGCTAAGGAAAATATGAGGTAAGACAGGGAATTGCACAGAGAGAATTGAAGAGAGAGGGCTTGAGACACAAAGACAATAGAGAGTGACATAGGGACAGTCCCAGAAAATGGGAAGGAAGCTTTAAAGGGGTCAGTGGATAAGCCCGTTGCAATTAAAATGAGGAAAACGATAATGAAAAGCACCGTTTCATGGATCACGTGGCACATGTACCATATGCATAGCATCCATGCAACACGAGAAATACAAAATGGTGCTGTGATAATCATGTTTGACCATTTTTCTTTCATGAAATTTATTTTTTGTGATTTTTCTTTTTTTTTTTTTTTTTTTTGCTCTCTCTATTTTCCAGCTCATTATTCTGGTATGTGCTGCTGTTTTGTTAATTTTGTTCATAGGCTTTGCCAAGTTACTGTTGTCAACAATGCCCATCACAGGTCACGTAAATATCACGTAACATCATCATGCTGTTACTATTTAATATGTTATTAGTTTTGGGATTCTAACATAAAAAGGTGTGGGATAAGATTCTTTAATCCTTGTTTCTGGACTTTTACTTATCCCTTTTTTTTTTGAGTACGGTTTTTGACTCTGATTTATCCCTTCAGAAAGCCCATTACTTTATGCTGTTTTGACAATAATTAACTTTTTGTAAAGTCCTTTGAGGATGGCTGCTTTTTTCCAGCTGAATCTTAACAGCTGGCACCTATAATATGATGACAGTCACACAAAATGGTGATGGCAATAAAAACACAATTGACTCAAAACACAAAAATAATATTATCAATAGAATAATGTTAAACAATTATTTACTGTATTTCTAGTAAACAGCCTTAAATGAGTTACCTAGATGTGTACACTGTTAGCAATAAACCGGTTTGGAAGAAGATTGAATAAATGAGCTAACATTACCAGGCGCTTTCTAAAATACTGAAAACTAGCTGCATTACAGGTTGGATGAGATTTTTTTTTTTTACTAAACTAGGGGGCTTTGCCCCCTGCTCACTTCGCTTGCCAAGCCCCATTTTTGTTTTTCCGGATGCACAATTTTTAAGGTTTTTTTTACTTTGAATTGTTGCTATTTCATTAGTTTCACTTTTATTTCAGAACTTCTGTAAAAACAATATTTGGTATCTTTCGAGTCTCAATGTGCTGAATATTTTTAATGAGATCAGTGAGACATGTGTTTAATGACTTTGTACCATAATTCAGCATAGGTGTCTCTGCTTGGAATTTCAGCACAGACAAAACGATCTTCATCATCAGCAGTTAATAATTTTTTTTGCAAAGTAACCAATAAATGCATGTGAGGTAAACTCCGTTTTTGAAATTCTCTTGACTTAAACTTCAAAGCCTTACAATATTTACATACTTCTGACATATCACCTATGTCCATATATTCGATCTCTATTCGCCTTTTCGTTATTTCTCCGAGTAATAATGTCTCTTTCTTTGCGCTAATGCGATGTTTACTTTCTTTGGTTTGACACTGTCATTTTTTTTCTGCTTTCATATTCTGTATCTTGCTCTGCATGTGTTTCTACGAGTCTTCTGAATTTCACTTTTCATTATCTCTAACCTGCTCTGCATGTGTTTGGCCCCTTGTTTTTCAACCTCTTTATGAAGTTTAACTTTGTTTTCTACTCTGTCTTGTATTTCTGACATCGCTTTATCCTGCTTTTGTTTCAATGACACCTGGTCCGTGGTGATTACTTTCCCTTTTTCAAGTAATATTTTCCATTTGTTTGCGCTACTGTTATCTTTACTTTTTTTTATACTTTCTAATTTTCTTACTTTCATATTCTTTAACTTTCTCCACATGTGTATCGCGCCAACATTTTTTTTTGAGCCCTTTGAATTCCACCGCTTTCATAATCTCTAACCTGCTCTGCATGTGTATAGCGCCAATGTCCAAATTGGACGTGCTTTTTTTTCAATTCCACTTGTTCCGGGCTGATAATTACTTTCTTTATTTTCTGAATTTGCACCTAGATTATTCTTTTTCTTTTTTGTTTCTCGAACACTTTTGAGTCTCTTTTCTTCGCACTGCTTTCTTCTTCGCTTAGTCATCTACGTTTCATTTATAACGTATTGTCCATATACGCTTTATATGCGCTGAGAGCCCTGGATCTGTGTGTGCTCAAAGCCAAAACACAAGTGAGTGTGTTGTTGCCCGTGCTGTTGTTTGGTTGTAAGTAGGGCATGTCTTACAAGAATCTCATATTCTATGTCATCGCGAGACGGTCCTGGGTCAATCTCTTGGCACAAAGTCTCATGTTTAAGGTCCCCGCGAGACACTCCATGGCCAATCGATTTAGTCTCGTGAGTCTTTTAAGTATCTTCTGTGATCTTATAAGATCACGTCTCGTTGCCCTACTGTTTCTCTCCAGGATTTTTTTTTATAATAGAGAGATATACTGTATGATTATTTTGTGCTTGAGGAAGGGGTTTGATCATTACACTCACATTTTCGCTGAAGGTCTGCCACATGTCACTTCTGGTCACATGTCCCCAGGACAAAATAAAAGAGAAACATGACCTGGAAAAGACAATTTAATTGTGTTCTCCATGGGAGAAGTAACTTGGCCTAATGCTAAAACCTACAGGAAAAACTAATTCGGTTCAGCATTCTTAACTGAGTAATTTATTATTTAAAGAGGAATTAATGGTGTTATGAATTGAAAGGCGGCAAATTCTCTGAGGTACCTGTGGATTTGTCAAACTATGGTCATTTTAATCAACGTTTTAATAAATCCACCCCAGTCACTCAGAGATGAAGCCTGACATAAAAGTGTGGTTCTCTCAACTTATTGAATTTTCTGAACTATGTTTACACTGTGCTGACTGTTATTTATTATTTCTGATTATAGTTTACATAATTTTGAAAGGGGCAGAAGCAAAGCTTATTGGTTGTCGGAAATGTTAATAGACTTATTTAGCAAATGGTGTCATTAATAACAACAAAATCAATGTGTGCTGTTGGATCAGAGGGATGAGTTATGGGCAGAAGAAATGAAGGAACGTCCATCCAGACTAAATGGAGACTAACAGAATACAGAATAGAAAATGTTAAACTATAAAAAGGTTCATTAGGATGGGTGATAGATGTTAACTAATGAATTATAAGAACATGCCTGTCACAATGTAGTCAATGGAGTATATATTAATGGGTACTAAAATTGCTCTCAGGGTATTGTAAGTAATATTACTCTTTGCTAAAATATAAAGAGCAAAATAAAAATGTAACTTAAAGTTCACCAATAAAAGTTCTAAGATGTAGCGTTTTTTGGCCTTAAGATCTTAAGATGATTTATAGAGAGCACTAGAACTTAATTTCTAAAAGAAGGATTGTTAACAAGAAAAGCTATGTTAACATTCTCATTCATTTTCGTGAGGCCATAAGTTGAAAAGAGACTCAACTGATGTAAGCACAGTGCTGAGCTCTACATTACAATAAATCATCTTTTATATTCAAGTTAATTATTCTGTATACCTCCTATATAGGATAGCAAATTTTACAAATAATGGGAGGCTTAACGTAGCTAACTTAGGAAATAACTACATTGTCCCCCCATCTCATCTCAATGCATAATTTTAAAAATCGTCAGGGTTTCCTCATTAGCTAAATATGTTGGTAGTTTGTTCCAGTCTACAGTGTGGATTTTCATCTTTAATACATTTTCCTTCAAGTAAAAAAATTCACTTTTTGCCTGTGTTTGCATTACAAGGGGGCACAGGGTGGGAGGTTACACTGAGAACTGACTATTTGTTGTCTTCCTCTGCAGCTAGATGGACTTCATCTTGAAGGAATTACTCTCAGCCTGACTCCAGCTTCTTCCGGTCTCCAGAATTTGTAACCAAGCGGATCATTTTTAACACTCTGGACCAGTGAGTGACTAAGGTACATTGGTGTAACAAAAGCAAAAGCGTTCTGGATTTTGTTGTTTTTTTCATCTTGGTTGCCTAAGGCCACAATAAAAGAGGAGGTCCTGTTTGGATCCCACCATGTCTGTTTGTATTTGCACATGCATGAATAATATTGGTACAGTTTCTCTGTTTCTAAAGGAAGAAATCCCTGTGATGAACTGGCACCTTGTCTAGGTCTGTCTCCTGCCTTGCACCCTATGTTTCCCTAACAGGTTCTGGCCCCACTTGAATTAGTTTAGGCTTGACTTGGATTGATTTGTTATGTTAGATTGATTTGTTATGTTATGTTATAACAAGCACCGTGAAGGATGATATACAGTAAACATCTATCTGCTATACAATAAAACACTAAGGTCTAAATGTCCTGTCCCTCTGAACAATCTGATTGGCCACTTTGGCTTTGTTGACACAATCAAAGAGGAAATGTGAGTGTGAGATGCACGAGAAGGAGTGTGAGAGCATTGCCTTCAAAGATAGCAAATATATAACCAGACCGGATGTGAGAAAGTATGCCTCAAAATAATGACTGAGCCTGAGAAGCAGGCAATACAGAAATGCAATCGAGAGAGGGAGCAATGGTGAAGAGACGTTAGTAAAGGCGTAAGATGCATGCTCACAGAGGAGGTGAGAAAGGCGCCTTGAAAATAATGACAGTCTGAGAAGCAGGTTTTTTGGGAAAACAGTTGTGAGAGTGGAAGATATGTATACACACACACCAATACAGAGGAAAGGCGCTGAAAGTACACATAGAACAAGAGTTAGTAAATATTTTTTAATTACTCTGTTGCCTGCCCTTGACAGGTACCTTAGCTACTTAATTATTCAAAGTCATTAATCAGAAAGGTTGAAGAAAATCAGGCAGTATGTCAGACACAAGCAGTTAGAGAGTTAAAAACAAAACCTGAAGGAGAAATACACAAACAGAGGCCAAAAATCAGAGTCAAAATAGTGAAGATCAGAGCAAGAATAACAGCACAACGCAAAATCCATAATCAAAACTAAAGTGCAAAATATGACAAATTCCCAAACACCGCGGGGTGTTCAGATGCCGTTAAGGAAGACTGCCAAAATGCTTGATCAATGGCACCATCCAAAACCCTCATTTTATTTCTCCTGCTCTCATCATGTGACTGCAGCACAGATGGGAGGAGGCGGGGCAAAGACAGCCAGAAGAAAGACCTCGGTGCAGAGCACTAGCCCTTTTCTGACATAATTAAGTGATTTTGAGGTAATATACACCACAGAAAAGATGTAAAAAGGCTTAAAAAGAGTCCATTAAAAATAAAGTCAGTCATTGGAGTCAACAGCATGTCACACAAGTTAACACCAGAGCAAGAAATCTCTTTATAAAAAGGACACACACATACACATTGCAACATTTAGGAGTAAAAAAATAACAAAAAAAGAGAAAAAATCAGCACACAAATCAATCTACCAAATGTCATTCACTGTGGTGAATCAGAGCATTATCAAGTGAAGCATAAAAGGCTTTAAAGCAGGATATCTCATAATTTTTGAGGATTAAAAAAATGACCATAGGCGGCAGAGCTTTAAGCTATAGGAGCCTTTAACTACAGAATGATCTACCACCAAATGTAAGGCATGTCCCATTAGTCTCAGCATTTAAAATGATTTTAACACTCTGACTTGAGACACTGTGTCATTACTGGTGGCTGTATTTTGTATATATCTACTTTATTATAGATATAAATAACGGCTACTGCCTTAAACTAAATTCCAGTTGTCTTCTTAATTACAGTGCCTATTAAAAGTATTAATTCCCCTTGTAAGTTTTCACATTTTATTCTCATACAACATTAAATCATAATGAATTTAGCTTGGCACTGATCGGTAGAGAAAGAATCTTTTAATGTCAAAGTTAGAGCAGATCTCTACAAAGTGATCTATATGAATTACAAATATAAAACACAAAATAATGGACCACTATAAATATTTACCCCCCCTCAAGTTAGTATTTATAGATACAGCTTTGGCAGCCATGACAGCCTTGAGTCTGTGGGCACAGGTCTTTATCAGCTTTGCACATCAGGGCACTGATGTTTTTCTCCATTCTTCTTTGTAAAAGTGCTCAAGTTCTGTCATGTTACTTGGGTATCATGAGTGATCAGTCCAGTCACAAATCCTCAACTGACTCTGAGACTGCTCAGAGAGGACATTAACATGGGAAAGGCACTACACACATAGCACCATGTTGTGAGGATGCTTTCCAACAGTAGCAACTGGCAATTGGGTTGGGATTGATGGGAAGGTGAATACAGCAGAATTCAGTCAGATCCTTGAGAAAAAAAAAAACAGCTTCCCTCTGGCAAAAAAGTTTAAAATGGGGAGGAAGTTTTTCTTTCAACAGGACAATCTGCCTGAACAACAATGGTGTGCCATAAAATAAACAAAAATAATGTGCTTGAGTGGCCCAGTTAAATTTCTCACCTTAATTGGATCAAATATTCAATCAAATTACTGTCCACTGTCGCTCCTTAACTAACCTGACACATCATGAGCAGTTTTACAAGAATGAGTAGGTACAACTTACTCCATTGTGTTGTGCAAAATGAATATAAATTAATGCAAAAACACTTCTTGCTGTAATAGCTGTGAGAGATGGTTCAACCATGTACTGCACGGGGGAAGGAATTACATCTAAGTTTTGATTTACAAATATAAATTCCCAGTCAAATTACCCAAATTCCCAGGTTGTGACAATCATTTACATGAAAAAGGGTTGGAGCTGAATATTTTTTCCAAGCACTAGCCATAGGCATCATTCCCAATGTGGCATAAAGTACTGTAATGACATTGTCATATATATCAATGATGCCACCAAGGACAATCTGGAGAAAGAGGTCTGTTTTTCTTCAACCTTGGTGCTGTGAATCCTTCATTAATTAATATTGTCAGAAACCTTGGGGTGATCTTGGACTTGTTTAACACTTTCATTGGGGATGGTAGTGTTCCCCCCTTGAAATTATATTTTATCCTTAATCAATATCGACATCATCAAGGACAATACTTATGGAAAAATCTGCGCCATTCCACCTCGTTGTTATCACTCCTCACACTGTCAAAAAATACAGCCATTAACCCAGTTTTGAATATATCTGCTGAAGATTTTATAGTGTTCTTAATTATTCCATTGGATTTGGGCAAAAACATATTATAATTTGTAGGCTTTACTCTCATAGCATTCTCCATCTGGCTGGTGGAAGCCAAAGGTGGCTGTACCAAGACAGTCTGTGCTTTGCTTTGGTAAGATTATGGATGTAGAAAGTGTGACAGCTTTCCACACTTCAGTATTTCTTTCCAGTTTTCTTAGAACAACAAATACTTCTGAGGTGCAACTTCAGAGAAAACCACCTACAGGTTGTGTAGTGTAATGACTAAGGTGTTGGAACTTAGCCCCAAGCTTGTCAGTTTAATCCCCACCTTTGACTTTCTCTGCAACACTGAGCAAGTCACTTAACCTTCCTGTGCTCCAGCTTAAGAAATATCTGAAAACAGTTGTGACATGTGCCAAACATGTATTGTCTTAGATAAAGGCATCAGCCTGTTATACAATTACAATAATAATAATAATAATAATAATAATAATAATAATAATAATAATTGGCCAGACAAAGGGAGGACTCACAAGCATCCCTGAGTTCTACGGTGAGATGAGCTTCACTTGCCAAAAACAGCAGGATGGTAAGCAGTTCACATTTGACCACACAGTGCACTTCTTTTTATCTGGGCCTCTTTATTAGACACAGATCCTCTGTGTGCAGATTAACTTGTGGCAGGCCGTGTGTAAATAAGGTCTGTTAATATCATGCTTTAAATGTAAGTAAAACCCTGCTTGACCAAGCTGCTTTCTGGGGATTTAAAGCTTAAGCACAGCATTAACAGTGCTGCTTCCAACCTCTTGTGGGAGTATAAATGGCCACATGCTTTTCTTTTTCTTTAATCTGTCTGCAGCACACATTTAAAGAATTACAGGCAGCGTCCAAAGGTCAAAGACCCACTGAAAAGCGAGATTCATTAAAACTGACAATCCCTGTGGTCATGCAAGTCTCTACTGACTGCTGCATTCAGGCTGCAGGTATATACGGGAATATAAAAAAAATGAAAGACTTACCTCCTAGGCTTGTCTGGCCACTCATATTGTGTGTTTTTCTTTACTGGCTCCTAGTTGAATTTAGTCGCAGGTCTATGTGGATTTATGCTATTTTCTGGTACCCTATATGCCATGCACAGCTTCTGCACTTTCTTCTGTTGACCAGGTATCTTCTCCAGCCCTGCGAATGCTTCCCATTGCCCCACCTGGAGCACCAAGAAAAAGACTAAGGAGACCTTCTCATGTCAGCCCTCTTACAGACTCTCAGGAGCTTCCTGTTTAATTCTGTTTGTATATCTCTATGGCTGAAGATTAGAGATGAGTGAAATAATTTGAGCAGATGAATTTGCAGCAAAACCTAGATTTTTGTAAAATAAATTTGTGAAATAAATTGTGTTTCACTCCCTGTGAAATTTGTGGTATTGACAGAAGAAGAAATCCATTTAGTTCCTGTATGGAAGCCATAGGTGGAGTGTAAGGGAGTGCCTCAATGAATGGACTATATTATTAAAATACTGTAAATCTCCAATAAAGGATTGTTTTTTCCTCAACAGCTAATGTAAATATATTAATAATCAATGAATAAGGTAATTTAATATTAGCTACCCTTAAAGCAGAGAAACATTTTGTACTATCCACATTAGATTACATCTCTGTTTCAAATTCAGCTTGAAAGAGGTCATTTTTACTTGTACATTTTATATACAGGATTTTCCACTTTTCTATGTTAGATAGCCGCTCCTCAAGTAGCTACTTAAATGACTGCAAAGCTATGCACATGTCCATGTCTCTGCATTGTAAATATGCCGCTTGTGGCGATCACAACAAATCGCTCTCAAAATTTATACACACCAATGAGACAAAATATTGTAACACACAAAAATGTCTCTTTGATGAAGTAAATCAAAAATTAAAAGTTCTTTAAACTTTCTATAAAGCAATCTTTTTTCTAGACCAACATACCCAGAGCAGGAATTCAGAGAAACTGCAACCTAACCCAGCAAGCATTTGGCACAAGTTTTCTGTCATTTCCCTTACTTTCTCTGCTGTTCTTTTTTCCGGTTTTCTGATCAAGGCACCATGCAGTCCCTACACTGATGGATTGAAGGCCAGATCTTCACATAACTATCATCATGAAATTCTTCCACGTGAAGCCTGAAAACCATGAGGACCGATCTTGATCATTTATGTTAGGTAGAATGCCCAGTGATGACTGGGTGGTCTTGTGACCCCGGAACCCCTGCAGATTTAGTTTTTTTTTTTCTCCAACACTCTGGAGTTCTTTTTTTTTCTGTCCTCCTGGCCATCGTTCCTTACTTTAATCTTTATTATTTAGTATTGCATAATCTTATTTTTATAATTTAATTTTTTAGAAACTGTTCTTTCTTCATCTGTAAAGCACTTTGAGCTACATAATATGTATGAAAATGGGATATATAAATAAATGTTGTTGTTATTTCAATAAGTTAATGGAACTTGGGTACATTTTCAGAATTTTTTGTTTTTAAAAGTATGATTAAGACTATATTGTAACTTTATATTATAAAAAATTTATGATATGTGGCTTGGAATATAAATATATAGTATTACAGCTGAGACTCTGAAAAATACAGTTTATGGTTTGTCTTGTTCATTCCCCAAGCCTCAATGTCAATCTCTGCCCGTTCTGAAAGTGTTTTCATGCATTGATTCCACATGCATCTGCCTATCATTTAGCATTTAAATAAAGATTTCTAGTTAAAAAAAATCATCAGAAGTACGCATATCCTCAGCTAGGATAAAGTGGTTTCTATGTAGACACAGGGCTGTCAGTGGAGTCTTTCCATGTAGTTAGATTTTGCTGTGAAGATAGCACAGTATTTTGCCTAATGGTGCATTGTAGGGTTTGTTCATGAGAAAAATGTGCTGCATGTCACATATCCAAAAGAAATGTCCTCCTCTAATGTGAACAAGAGGCATTCATTGAATTACTTTTACCTTTTTGGGATAAAGTACTTGCTTTACACAGATGAACAAATGTGAACACGCCTTTACAGAGTAGTATTCATTGCTTTCAACCGAAAGCAAACCTTTAAAAAACCCCAAAAACTCTTTTGAGAATTTCAGCAAATTGAAGTTTAGTGTAAGTTTCACAAAACTGTATGTGGTTCGAAACCTGCACATTACACTCATCATTACTGAAGATTCACCTTTGCATATTCCAGTTCGGGATCACAGGGGCCTGGGGTCTTTCACAGCAACATATGGTGACATATGACACTTAATATTTTTTTTTCAGTTTCACTCTTTCCATCAGTTGTTTTGAACCCAATGTTATCTTCACATTGTACTGTATTTTAACTTGATTATTTGCTTTACAAAATTTGTTTGATGCTTCTCATTATAACAGCTGTCATCAAAATAATAATTTAATTAATTGATTGATCAGGATTGGAAGGTACCTCATCAAACTGAGTTTTATTTGGCTCCCAGTGTTAATTTACAAACTTGTTCATTAGGCAAATGCTTATTTAGAGTTATTTGTTATAATGTATAAATATTTTCTCATTTCTTCTTCGTCCAATTCTTGGTCTTGGGTAATGATACTTATTGTAGCTGCTTTGGCAGTAAACAATTGTGAATATAGCATCTGTCCATTACAAGGTCCATATTATACATTATTATGCATGTGTTCTGGATTCATTTTGGGTTTGGAATCACCAGGGATTAATTCCAGTAGTTTATTTAATAATTGAATAAGTATGAAGAAAGTTATTTGTAGTTAATGTCTTGCTTTCTTTAGTAACCTGACTGCAGCAATTAGGACCATTACATCATCACACATTATGTATAAATATGGCAACAAGTTTATTTCTTATTGATTTCTCTGGATAAACAACATCCAATTTTCTTTCACAAAGGCCCTAATGGTAAAGATGAACTCTGGTTTTTGACATCTATCTGATTTTGACTCACAAACTTATCATGTTGGTACTCTAGTTTCCAGGATTAGCTTTCATTTTACAGTTTTCAACTTTTCCAGCTCACGACCAAGTCTTCCTTTGTGTTTGTCCTCTCCTGTGGTCTATTAAGGAGACATTTCATAGTTTTGCAAATACACACACTCACACTACTCACCATTCATACAAGGCTAATTTAGAATCATCAGTTAGTCTAATGTTCATGTCTTTGGGGATGTAGAAGGAAAAACAAATAATCTGGAGGAAAATTCATACAGACAAACTGCACACTGATGGGCATGGGATGCTTATTTGTTATGTAGAGTATTAGGTATAGAACCAAGAAGTTGAATATGGGGAGGTGAAACTAAAGAAAGGTTCAACAGAAAGCATCTTCAGAGCTTCTAAAAGAGAAGTGACCTTTTGGTGACCGTGGTTGATAGTCATGCCATAACACAAAGATAGACATGATCTAATCTGTGAGTCCATACCAACCTACTCCAGTTCCTGGACATTGGGGCTTAAGTCTATCCTGCTGCATTATAAAAAACACACTGTCTCCACAGTGAAGCATGATGGTGGCAAAGTAGTAATAGGGGGTGTCAATGTAATATTCTCCTCCGTACACACTATGGCAGCATCCCATTGCTAGGACACCCTTAGGAATATCTGCAGGGCAGGCTGGGAATTGAAGTCCCATGGGACAGCCCTGTTGGGGTTCTTGGGTGCCACCAGGGGGAGCTTCAGGGTATCATTATAACCTCTTTAATCGGAAGTGCTTCCAGTGTGCAATGCCATGGCACTGGAAGTACAAGGCAGTCAGAGTGTGAGAAGGAGTGTGGATGAGGCTTCAAGGGAGGTGCAGAAGGAGCTAAGAGATTTATTTATTATTGTGTTGTATTACTGCAAAAGGCAATTGGAGTCGGGTGTGGACAACAGACAAAGCTCGCCTGGGAGGGGTGTAGGAGAAGAAAGAGAGAGAAGAAGAATGTCATTATTGAAGCCTTTTCAAAAGGTATTTGTGTAAATAAACCTTTTTATTATACAAGGACTTTTGTCTGTGTGGTTGTGTTTTGGGTGCTGCAGTGCCCCCAAGTGGTCTATCTATCTATCTATCTATCTATCTATCTATCTATCTATCTATCTATCTATCTATCTATCTATCTATCTATC
>JANRMT010062791.1:125116730-125154862 GCA_026402145.1 Polypterus bichir lapradei | reverse complement strand
TAGATAGATAGATAGATAGATAGATAGATAGATAGATAGATAGATAGTGCTCATGGCTGGGCATCCTGGCCAGGATGGGGCAAGGTTCCTTATCTGGATGCGTTACCTACCCTTCAGAATCAAAAGAAGGAAGGTGAGAATCATCCTGCCTCATCGAGCATATAGGCACAAGATGCCAATGCAGAAGTGGGTACACAGGCATCCCGGCAAGGTTTGACCAAGGAATTATACCAGGCCAGGAGGCCAGTGTGATGGAAGGATGGGGTCGCACAACCTGTTAGGACTATGTGTTCCCCCAGTACACTAGGTGGCAGCATCCCTGGGTGATGCTACCTGTATTGATACCTGCTAGGCATGCTGGGAACTGCAGTCCCATGGAGCAGCCTTGTCAGGTTCAGTGGGTGCTGCAGGGACCTAAGATCCCTAATTTGTTGGGCTTCCATTTGACCATGAAGTACTTCAAATGGACTATACCCTAGCACCAGAAGTACTCCTGGGTAGAAGAAAATGCTCGACCTCATCCAGGCAGGCTGGCATCAGGTGGAAGAAGACAAAGCTCGCCTGGGCGGAGTGGAATATAAAAAGAGGGAATTATGATTGTGATTATTAAGAAGTCTTTGTAAAGGTAATAATTACTGAAAAATCCTTTTATTTTCACCCAGGGGTTGTATCTGTAATCTTTTGTCTGGGGTTTGGGGTGTGACAAAGGCCCCTACTGGTCAAAGTAGATAACTGTAAAGCTTGTGTAAAGGTATCTTCTCTTATGGAATTTCATTGTTATTGGCTTAAGAATGTTGATATGATCAAGTATCATAAGTGTACATGTTTAATAAGTCAGAGCAATCCAATGAGACCACTGAGAGATGATGAAACCCATGCTATAAGTCTTTTAACATAACATAAAACAATGAAAAATAACAGATATATTTCGCTTGTCCCATTATTGGCAATAAGAATTTATTTTTGTTAATAGCAATTTAATAGAATGTTTGTAGACTGCCAGTAGCTGCGTGTATAATGCCCACTTACTTATTTTACAAAGGTCAGGGGTGTACTGCCCTAACAGACTATATTTCACACGTGTTTTAATAGTAATAAATCACACTATGTATGATAGAATATATAACTATTCATTTATTAATTTATTTTTAACCCTTTTCTTCCAGTACAGTGTCGCAGGGAACAGCTTCAGGCTCTTGATGACAGGGTAAACCAGCACACTCAGCCAGACTATTTAGATTAAAGGCCGGTTTATACTTCATACTCAGAACGCTTATGCACATGCCTAATGGCTGCCACACGTTCCCAGCGTTCTTTTGACGCATCTTCTGAGCACGTTGTCATAAATTAATGCAACGCATGTGCAAGTTGCAGTACCAGCAAAAAAATGGGTACCGTTTGCGTTCAAGTTTTGGAACTTGGCATCAGCATCGTTGTTTACTATCAACATGTGACAGCAAGCTGTAGTGCAGCTCCAACAGGATCGATCTGCGTGCTTCGATGTTTAATGAATTGTTCAATGTGGTGAGGCAAATCATCAAACTTAAATGCTGACATGCGAATGTATTCATGGTGCTTTTCTTCACCAATTTCCCACATCGGCAATTCAATCATTTCCTATTCCCCATAATAATGATGCAACCTACTTAAAGGTCTCATATACCATCTTCTGTGTCACCATTTATCTTTAACATCTTTCTTCCCTCAACTCACAACACAGTGAAACTGGAAATTGATTTCTCACTGTGATGATTTCTCATACTGCCAGTTGTTGGAATCCTCCAGATTTAATTAAAATACATGCACAAGTATAGTCAGTACACTGATTGCATAGCAGCAATGTCCTCAAGATGCACACATCATGCACCATTAAGTATATTCCCGGCCTTAGAGTTACCAATAAACACAACATGCATGACTTTAAGATTTGGGTGAAACCAGGGTATGTAGAATAAAACCATGGGAAGATAATGAAAGTAGCACCCAGACTAGGCCTGGAATCCAACCTAGGGGGTCCCTGAAACTGTAAGGACGTAGTATGTAAGTATTGTACCACTGTGTCATCCCATTCTAAAACCAAATATACAAAACATGGATGTGTTTATTTAATATTCAAAACTGAACTGAACTGATCAGAATGAAATTCTTATTTTGCTGAACAATGCCGATAGTGATGTGGTCAGTAAGAGACAAAATTCCCTTTTATTTGTTAGTTTCTATTGTAGCCAACAAGAGGAGATAAAGTCCACACTTAAGCATGTTTCTGCTGTGCTGTCAACAAGAGGAGAGGAGGTTAACAATTCTTTATAAGTTTTTACTGTATTTAGGAGGAGCAGATTAGGGTCACATTGCTTAATGTGTTTCTCCTGTGTGGTCAGTAAGAGGAGATGTGTTCCACTGTACTTCATGAGTTTCTTTTGAGTGAAAAGCAAAAGCAAATGAAGTCCATTGTGCTGCCAAGTCTCTACTGTCCCTTCATTGGATGATTAATTCTATGTTGTTGGCCGAGTGTAAACTGCAAGTTCAGGGAATGGACATCCATTTCAAAGATTGAGCTTGATTTTCTACTGTGTGGGCAGTGAGTGGACATGATAGACACATTGCTGCTTGAGTTTGTGCAGCAGAGAAATGACACAATGAGAAGAGAAGCTGAACAGCCAGTCAATAATACAGAGCTCTGTCTGAGGTGTTAGGGTTGTAGCCACATCACCCATCTAACATTCTTAAAGTAAAAAGAATGTGTCGAGCCATTCAAACCCTCATTTTTCTGTTGTGTTGAGGCTTTCATCCTGGTAAGATTCACTGTAATTTTTTGCTGCCACTTCAGTCGACGATTTATGCTGTTGGGGCAATCATCTCTATTTTCTTCATCTACTGACTCCTCCTCCTCCACCCCGCTGTCCCTGTGTAGCTTGTGTCCCTAGCTGATAACTGCTTTGCAGCTCATCATTTTTTATCCTTTTATCTGAGAGATGCCGTTACTCAGAAGGAAAAAAAAAAAAAAAAAAAAAAACGGCACCTCTGCTGACCTCTGCTTCTTTCTTTATAGCCTTCCCGACAGGTGCTCCCATTTCTAAAGATAATAATAATAAAAGACGAAGTGAAAGCATTTATTTTGCTTTCTTTGTGCTTAGAGAAAGATGTTGATAAATGCATTGGCTTTGTTTAAAAGGTCATTTCCAAAATAAATTTAACAAGGAAACAGTGCAGAGATTTATTTTCTGCTCATACGTTCACGACCCCAGGCTGAGAAAAGCTCATTATCCTCTTTCAAATTTTATCTTATTTATTACATTATCATATACCGTATATGTAGGCTTTTAGCCCAGGAGGTGCTCATTTTAATTTTTTTTAAATTCAGGCACACAAAGCACAAGCCAAAAAACTCTGTGCACTTCAAAGTACTGAGGCCAGCTCATTTAGAAGGCCTTGTCACTCAATTTCAGCACCACAGAATGCAAAATGGTGCACTTTGTCACCTCCTTAACTACCTGGCTACATAATATTTCCAAACTCACTAATACAAATCAGGACCATCAGAACTTATTCTGATAGTACTGGGCACAAGGCAACAAGCAGCCCTGGATGGAACCTACAAAATGGATCACTCACACACATTCTCACACTCTAGCAAGGTCAATGTAAAACTAGTAATTAACTTGAGAATGTACAAACTCCTTACGACATTCCAAACAGAGACGCTGAATCCATGAGGCAGAAGTGCTAACCACACAATCACCATGTACTTGGTGTGATTTTCAAGGGCACATACAGCCGCCCTAACCCTGACACAGACAGGTTTATTAACACTGTTGCCTTACAACACACAAGGCACAGAGCACCAACACAGTCCCTTCTTCGCCTGTCCTTCTGCCTCCACTCCTCTTCAGGCTTGGTCCTCTTCCTCCCGACTTTGGCCAATAAGTGGTGGTAGCTGGCTCCTTTTATAGGGCACCTAGAAGGAGTTCTTGTGCCCAATGAGTTTTTTTCCGGCAGCACTTCCAGGTGTGGTGGAAGTGCACTAAGCACAAAGGCAGAGGACAATGGAAGCAGTGCTAGCCAACCACATGACACAATCACAGTGAGCCAATTGTAGCAAGGCTGAATTGGAGAGAACCATTGCAAAAAGAAGGACACCTGAAGGACTCTGAGATGGTGAGAAATAAGATTCTCTGGCCTGATGAGAACAAGATAGAACTTTTTGGCCTTAATTCTAAGCGGTATGTGTGGAGACAACCAGGCACTGCTCATCACTTGTCCAATACAGTACCCACAGTGAAGCATGGCGGTGGCAGCATCATGCTGTGGGGGTGTTTTTCAGCTGCAGGGACAGGATGACTGGTTGCAATCGAGGGAAAGATTAATGCGGCCAAGTACAGGGATATCCTGGACAAAAACCTTCTTCAGAGTGCTAAGGACTTCAGACTGGGCCGAAGGTTTACCTTCCAACAAGACAATGACCCTAAGAACACAGCTAAAATAACAAAGGAGTGGCTTCACAACTCTGTGACTGTTCTTGAATGGCCCAGCCAGAGCCCTGACTTAAACCCAATTGAGCATCTCTGGAGAGACCTAAAAATGGCTGTCCACCAACGTTTACCATCCAACCTGACAGAACTGGAGAGGATCTGCAAGGAGGAATGGCAGAGGATCCCCAAATCCAGGTGTGAAAAACCTGGTGCATCTTTCCCAAGAAGACTCATGGCTGTATTAGCTCAAAAGGCTGCTTCTACTAAATACTGAGCAAAGGGTCTGAATACTTAGGACCATGTGATATTTCAGTTTTTCTTTTTTAATAAATCTGCAACAATTTCAAAAATTCTTTTTTTTGTCTGTCAATATGGGGTGCTGTGTGTACATTAATGAGGGAAAAAATCAATTTAAATAATTTTAGCAAATGGCTGCAATATAACAAAGAGTGAAAAATTGAAGGGGGTCTGAATACTTTCCGTACCCACTGTAGATGGTGTAGTGGATGGCCATAGAGCTTGCCCAGCCGGGATGCCTCCACACTGTAAGGACTTGGTGAGAGAACTTTTAAAGGGCAGTATCTCCCCAGGAGTGATAGTTGGCAGCCCCCTTGGGTTGCAGCATGCCACGGTTTCCCCTCAGGCTTCATAGGAATTGGAGTTCAGTGACTCAGCTCTGTTGGGTGCCATTGGGTGCCGGTGTCTGTATGTGTTGGGTGTTTAGGGAGCTGGAATGCCCCCTGGTGGCTGCAATAGATATATAGAACTTTATTTGTTCCCAGGGGAGAGAGAAGAGTACTCAACTGGCTAAGATGTAAGATGGCTGTATGTTGAACTCTGAATCCAATGGCTAGCAGTTTAAAGCAACAATCTGCAACTTTGAAGGGCACACTCTCTGTGCAAATTCTCATTGGTGACATTGATTAATTGACAAGTAAGCCAGCCATTCAATGAGATCTTCTGTATGCCAGCCTTCTCCACTCTGTGGGAATCTCTTCTTCTGTCTGACAGTGATGCTCTGTTGATTATAACACTCCAAGCACGTCTAAGAACACGACTTGTCTCTCATGCATTTCAGAGCTGTTATCTCGGTTATTAATTAATTTATGATGGACTATTTTACAACACCATCCCAAAGCTGACTCCGCTCTATTGCCTGTCAGTTCTTGCTGTCAACCCACTTGCTGCTTTTATGAACAAGCTTCTTCAACGTTACTATGAAATACATTAACCAATCAAACTTAGTTTGACATAAAAATGGCTGTAATTCTCTTTGGATATTTTTGGTAATGTGTCAGTAATAAGGATTATAGTGGCAGCGTTACTTTGAACGTATCTGTGAAATACCAGATAATCTATTTCTGTTTTGGTGGGCTAAACAGTCCATTCATATCAAAACTTGTCATTGTGCATACTGCATTAAAAATTAAAGTGGCGCACAATGTGATTTCATTGTATTTCCATACTTGGAGGCTGACAATTAAAATGTAACAAAACAATATTTTCAAACCATTTTAATCCATTTGAAGATCACATTGGGTACAAAGCCTACACCAGAAGTTGCTGACGCAACATAGGAACTAGCCCAGTGTAAATGCCACATGGACTGGCATCCCGACCAGGAGAGGGGATGTTTCCTACCCGAATGGGAGACTCCTAATAAGCAGATAAGCATCCCGTCCAGGAAGGAAGAAGGGATCAGACCTGGAAGGAAGGACCAAAAGGGATGGACGGACAGCCCACTGGGAAAGAAAGACGTTGCTGGAGGCTTTTTATTCCCCCAGCATGCTAGATGGCAGCAACCCTGGATGTCGGTGCCCAGTAGGAAACCACCAAGGAATGCCAGGAAATGTAGTCCAGCAGAGCAGACCTGCTGGAGTCACTGGAGGCCACAAGAGGGCACTGCAGGGAGACAAGCTCCCTGTTATAATAGACTTCCGTGTGACCTGGAAGTGCTTCCTTTCAGGCAATCGCCCTGGCACCGAAAGTACTCCCAGGTTTGTAATAAAAAGGACCGCACTCCCTTATCCAGACAAGTCGGAGCTGGGAGGTAGTGAAGCAACGCTTGTGTGGAGGAGGGTAGTGTGGTAGGAAGAAAGTATTGTGGAGAGAAAACATGTGTTTTTGTGCTTGTGGTGACATATTGCAAAGGATTTGGTTAATAAATCAACTTTTATTTGAGCCCGGGACTGTGCTTGTGTGTTTGTGTCTGGGTTTGGGTTTGTTGACTCCCAGGTTTTCATCACACCAGGTATAAGAATCTATCATAAATCCAACTCAAGCAACCATCCATACTTGCATGGTTTAGAATCATAGTTACCCAACTATCCATCTCTTTGGGAGGTGGGAGGAAAATTGAAGAAGCAAGACAGAAACTCACAGTGACATGGGGTGAACATTCAAACTCCATACTGACAGCTACCAGGCATGCCATTCAAACCCAGCACTGTGGATTCATGAGGCAGCAACCGTTAACTGCTATTCCGCCTCACCTAAAATGTTTATTTCAAAAATGTTTTCCTTTATTTCTTATTTCATTTAAGGAGCTTCACCTAGGCATCCTGCCAAGCCAACATAATTCCCAAAAGAGTCTAAATGATGCATTTTATTCTTATACACTATACAAAGTAACGTAATAGCAAGCAAAAACGGTAATTAAAGCCTTAACTTTCCTTAGTGGGCCTGGCTAATACTGGCAGATTCCCCATCTATCAAGTGACATCAGTAAAACCAAGTACTCCTTCTCACCCCTCATGTTTCTCCCTTTCATTTATAGTTTCCTCTCTTTTCCTCCTTGCCATCTAACTGTCCACTCAGACCTAGCCTACTGGTACTTTTGGACCAAACCTTACAATTGCTTCTGCTGCCATACCTTCCATACTGAAGTGAAATTATTGCAAATTTAGTCAGGCCTCAAGAATTTCTTGGGTAATTTCGGATTTTTCATATTTTTCCTCTTGCTTCTTTTTAAATGACCAACATCTCTTGGCATCTTCCAGACTGGCAGTCCTTGTTTAAAATAAACAATCCCTCACTGGAGAACTCAATGAACTCTCTCTGATTTTCTTTCGGTCTGATGCACTGTCACAGTTGTGCTGGCGCTTCATAAGGAGTTCTTTGTGTGACGATCAGTACAGTAACAGGGCTGTTATGCCCAAAGTCCCCCACCTACCTACACTAAAATTTCCACTGTGTGCTTTTTTTCTACCAATCAATCTGAAACCATTTTTTTCTATTAGTGTGTAATATGACTGTTTTTAGACAGAATACCAGAGTGTCTCAGGTTTAATTCAGACATGCCAACCCAGTGCATCATCACATCAGCAACAATATGTACAGGTTATACTAAGTTAATGTGATATAGTGTGGCTCTTTGGTCAACAAGGTTGATGGAGTTCTTAATCCAGCCTGAAGCCCTCCTCCTCTTCCTCCTCCTCTTCTTCTTCATGTTTTCCCACTTCTGTGTGCGGTCGATGCACTTGATCAACCATCTCCGAAAAGCAAGGTCCTGCACCTCCTCATCAGTCAAGTAATTTTCCTTCAGATGTTTTTCCACCTCTGCTTTGGCTTCCCTCACTTATTCTTCCGTTGTACTTTCATTCCCATCACTTTTTTACCCACAAATTCGTTGTCTCTCCTCTTCACATGTCCATACCACTTCAACCTTCTTTCCATTCTTTTTAGATATCTCTCACAATTTTATTGTACCTCTGATTGTCTCATTTCTAATTCCGTCCTTTTTTGTAACTCCACATAACTATCTCAATATTATCATTTGTGCCACATCTAACTTCTTCTCCTGTGCTCTATTTACTGCCCATGTCTCAGCTCCATACACCATTGCTGGGCTTGCCACTGTCTTAAAAAACTCACTTTTAACCTTAATTCTTCAATCAAATGATACTCCCGATACCTCCTTCCAATTGTTTCATCCACATTGCACTCTGTGGGTTATCTCTGCATCTATCTTTCCATTTTGGACTACCACTGATCCGAGATATTTCATTTTTTAATAGCTCTCCCTGCAGTAACCAACCTGAAATCCACCAGTACAAAATGAGATATGATCCTGCTGAGGAGGTCTAAAACTCTCGAATTATTTGAGGACCTTCTAGCACTGCAGTCAACCAGCCTTATACAGTAGAAGTCAATAGAGCAGAGAGAATGGCAGTTGGCTAGCTGGGTGAAAGTAATATGTGGGCAGAGGAATACTTTTGAAATAGACAAAGAGGAAAGGGAAAAAGTACAAGCCCTATATTTATAAGGTTTCATAAGTCATTGATCCATTTTTTCATTTTCCAAACCTTTTGATTCTATAGCAGGACTGATAAAGGATCAATATTTCAAATAAAGAAGCGTAAATGATACCAGGCTACAATGAGCATGAATCTTACTTGCTTAAGTCTGATTACATGTCTGCATCTCCCTAAAGGTTACTATCATCTGAATTTTAGCAGATATTTGGCAAACAGGGGGATGGGAGTGACAAGTAAGAATCCTGAATGGAAAAGGCTTTCAAAAATGTAGAATGTCAGTAATAAACTGCTCTGGGAGGGCAGAGAAGGCAAAGAAATATCAGATTTCCAGCTTCTGGCTTAAGCAGGAAACGAGATTAAAAAATAGCCAAAAAATCATATGAAAGAACAACTGGTCCTAAGGACATAAATATAATCATTGAAATCATTGTGATGCTCAGTTTAAGTGCAAAATGTAATGGAAAAATGGGTTATGAGGATAAAAAAGGCATCTTTCTGACTGTTAGAACATTTTAAAGACAAGAGGTTGGGAACATGTGCTGATACAGCACGTTGCTGCACTCACCACATGACAAACCACCTCAGGATCCCAAATTAAGATCCAAGTGCAGAAGAGGTTTTTTTACAGGGGCTGGAGTGCCAATCCCACCACCAACCCCCAAATTCTCCCTGCAAGTTGCAGGACCTGCTTACAGGGCCGGATGCAGGTTATCATCATACCCAGGACGGAACAATTGCAGGTTAAGGGCCTTGCTCAAAGGCCCAACAGAGTGGAGTCACTTCTGGCATTTATGGGATTCGGATTGGCAACCTTCCAATTGCTGGTGCAGATCCCCAGCCTCAGAGCAACCACTCTGCCTAAACAAGACAAGAAAAGATTTACAGAGAATATGAGACATAAATATGTTCTGAGGCCAGTTTTTCCTGATCAGGATGGTGGTATTATGATTTAATGGTTGGCAAAAGGAATAGAATCATGAAGACTTTTCAAAATTAGAGGTAAAATTTTGAACTAATATTTTAAATGATGAAAGAAAAAACAAACTGAGCAAAAATAATAATGTATCCATCAGAAAGGATGACTAAACGATTCCTTGCTCAAGATTTTAAACACAACAAGGGGATAATTCCTAAACTAAGTATGTATGTCCTTTATCTTAATAACCTCAAATAAAACTTTCTTTTATTAACATCATCTAATTTTCTGAACCTTAAAGGAAGAAAAATACCAGAAAAACAGCCACCTTTAAAAAAGAATAAGCTGATAACTTTGTATTCTAAGGAGGCTTAAATAGAACCCAAAATAAAATACAAAACAAGAAAAAGCACAGACCTACTCTAAGATGGGAGCTAAAGTTGGAGTGAAACTTAACACTTTATTAACTGGATTGGGGCTCAAAGGCTACTTAAAAAGAAAAGCTCTAATGGCAGGGACACCCACATGATCTGAAGAAATATTGGAACACCTATGTGTAAACTACAGAAGAATATAAAAATAACACAAGTAAGGCATCCCAGCCCAAGGCCAAGCATTATGTGGAGCCTACGCTCTTGTATCATTTGAACAACAAAATATCAAAATATTTCAAGGACTATTTTATAGAATGGAAACAGGAACACAAAAATTAGATTACAGCTTTGTAACTGTGTAATTCAGGTGACATCAGCCTTACTCAGTTTCATGCACAGGGAACAGTTTATTAGCACTTCAGCCCTAAAATATACTGCTCAAAAAAATAGAGGAACACTTTTTAATCAGAGTATAGCATCAAGTCGATGAAACTTCTGGGATATTGACCTGGTCAGTTAAGTAGCAGAGAGGGTTATTAATCAGTTTCAGCTGCTTTGGTGTTAATGAAATTAACAGGTGCACTAAAGGGGCAACAATGAGACAACCCCCAAAACAGGCATGGTTTAACAGGTGGAGGCCACTGACATTTTCACTCCTCTTTTCTGACTGTTTTTTCACTAGTTTTGCATTTGGCTACGGTCAGTGTCATTACTGGTAGCATGAGGTGATACCTGAACCCTACAGAGGTTGCAAGGGTAGTCCAACATCTCCAGGATGGCAAATCAGTATGTATCATTGCCAGAAGGTTTGCTGTATCTCCTTGCACAGTCTTAAGGGCATGGAGGAGATTCCAGGAGACAGGCAGTTACTCTAGGAGAGCTGGACAGGGACATAGAAGGTCCTTAATCCATCAGCAGGACTGGTATCTGCTCCTTTGAACGATGAGGATCAGGATGAGCACTGCCAGAGCCCTACAAAATGACCTCCAGCAGGCCACTGGTGTGAAAGTCTCTCACCAAACAATCAGAAACAGACTTCATGAGGGTGGCTTGAGGGCCCAACATCCTCTAGTGGGCCCTGTATTCACTGCCCAGTACCATGGGGCTTGATTGGCATTTGCCATAGAATACCAGAATTGGCAGGTCCACCACTGGCACCCTGTGCTTTTCACAGATGAAAGCAGGTTCACCCTAAGGACATGTGACAGACGTGAAAGGGTCTGGAGAAACTGTGGAGAAAGTTATGCTGCCTGTAACATCATTCAGCATGACCAGTTTTGTTGGTGGGTCAGTGATGGTCTGGGGAGGCATATCCATGGAGGGACACACAGACCTCTACAGGCTAGACAACGGCACCTTGACTGCCATTAGGTATCGGGATGAAATCCTTGGACCCATTGTCAGACCCTATGCTGGTGCAGTGGGTCCTGGGTTCCTCCTGGTGCATGACAATGCCCGGCCTCATATGGCGAGACTATGCAGGCAGTTCCTTTAATTTTTTTGAGCAGTTTACTTATACAGTGGAACCCCGGTTTACGAGCAGCTCGGTATATGAGTAATTCAGTTTACGAGCCGCGATCCGAGCAAAATTTCTGCCCGGTTTACGAGGCCTGCCCGTTTTACAAGCCAAGCTCCGATACGTCACCGCTAGTTTCCGCTTCGTCTTTCTTACCCGGAAACCTCTACCCCTTCTGCCCAGAGCCATATCATACATATTGGGCATTAACCATGTCTTCAAAGAAGGTAGGAAGTGGAAAGGACAGCAGCAAGAAGAAAAGGATGCTGTCAGTCGAGTTGAAGCAGGAAATTATAGAAAAGCATGAGAGAGGTGTGCGTGTGATGGAACTCGCCAAAATTTACGACCGCAGTACGTCCACGATATGCACAATACTAAAGCAAAAGGAGACCATAAAGAGTGTAAAAGTAGCAAAAGGCATGACCGTAATTACACAGCAAAGGTCGGCTATCCACGAAGAAATGGAAAACCTGCTGTTATTGTGGATAAAAGAGAAAGAGTTGGCAGGAGATATGCTTACTGAAACAGTCATAAGCGAGAAAGCTCGCATCATTTACAATGACCTGAAGCAGAAAGAACCATCCACATCTACGGATGTAGTAGAACCAGAATTCAAGGCTAGTCATGGATGGTTCGACAGATTTAAGAAGCGATCAGGCATTCACTCTGTCGTAAGACATGGCAAGGCAGCAAGTGCAGACCAGAAGGCAGCTGGCGAGTTCATCACACGTTTCGCGCAGCTCATCAAGGCAGAATGTTACATCCCCCAGCAAGTTTTTAATTGCGACGAGACGGGGCGTTTTTGGAAGAAAATGCCCCGTAGGACATACATCACAGCAGAGGAGACGAAGATGGCAGGACATAAGCTGATGAAAGACCGCCTCACCCTTGCATTGTGTGCAAATGCTAGTGGTGACTTTAAAGTGAAGCCACTGCTAGTCTATCATTCAGAGAATCCTCGAGCCTTTAAGACTCACAGGATTCTTAAAGAAAAACTACAAGTGATGTGGCGTGCCAATCCAAAGGCATGGGTTACGTGGCAGTTCTTCATCGACTGGGTAAATCTCTGCTTTGGACCTGCGGTGAAGAAGTATCTTCAAGAAAACAAACTGCCTCTGCAAGCGTTACTCGTCCTCGACAATGCTCCAGCCCACCCGCCCGGTCTCCAAGACAACATCCGGGAAGAATATCAATTCATAAAAGTCCTCTACCTCCCACCCAACACGACTTCAATCCTGCAACCGATGGATCAGCAGGTCATTTCCAATTTCAAAAAGCTCTACACGAAGCATCTGTTCAAACGATGCTTCTATGTGACAGAAAATACGGAGCTAACACTCCGAGAGTTCTGGAAAGAACATTTCAACATCGTGCAATGCCTATGCATGATTGACCTGGCATGGAAAGAAGTGACCAGAAGAACATTGAATTCTGCATGGAAGAAGTTATGGCCTGATGCGGTTGCAGCAAGGGACTTTGAAGGATTTGGTCTTGATACCGAGACCGAGATCGAGACCGAGACCGAGACCAACGTGCCCGACGTAGATCCAGTGCATGAAATCGTGTCCCTCGGCAAGTCGATGGGTCTGCAGGTTGACGAGGGTAAAATCAACGAGCTTGTCGAGGAACATGAGGAGGAACTCTCAACAAATTATGATGACACCTGCTTGGCTCACTTCCGTAAGCTTTTAAAAAGCAGGCAAAAGCAAACGTCGTTGCATAGGTATCTTTATACTAAAACTGAAACTGCTATAAGTGAAGGTGCCGAAAGTGCAGCCAAAAAGGCAAAAACAGATGATTAGCGTAAAAAAAAATCATACGTACGGAATGTTAAGTGTTAGGCTAAGTTTAAAGTTAAGAAAGTTTATTTTTTTACAATTCATGTACGTACGTACAGTTAAGAAAGTGTAATTTTAGTTTTTTTTGATGTGAAGGTGCTGAAAATGCAGCCAGTCCTCTAGTCTTCCCTCCCTCCCTCCCTCCTTCCTCAGCCGCTCTCCGTTAACTGCAATTGTCTGCCGCCAAGGTAAGGTTACATTTTCTTAAGTTGGTTTATCTTTTATTTAACTATATTTACTAATACAGTATTTTGATGTTTGTTTCTTATTTAAAAACATGTTTTTTTCCATTATTTATGATATTTTGGGGACTTTTTGGGAGGGCTGGAACGGATTAATCTCATTTCCATTATTTTAAATGGGGGAAATTCGTTTGGGTTACGAGCAGATCGGGTTACGAGCTCGGTTCTGGAACGGATTAAACTCGTAACCCAGGGTTCCACTGTACTGTTTAGGGCCTCAAAATGTCTTCACTATAGAGAAAATTCAAATAGTCACAGCTATTAATGTTTTGGTGTTTTGCTATCTTCTGGAAACATAGACTTGTTTTGGACAATTGTGTAATGCCTTGGTGCATCACTATAGTCTGCAAACATTTTGAATTAATGTACTTAGCTTGCTTTTTCCATCGATAGTGATAGAAACACACATATGGTTCTAATAGGCTAGAGCAGGTTAAGTGCTTCTAGCAAAATCTCTAAATGTCTAACAGGTTGGAGAGCTTAAAAATAATATGAAAATAGAACCTGGATATGCCTTCCAATAGAAAAGGACACATTTGTATTACTTTTATGGTGTGTCAAAATTACTGTAAAAAGTTTAAAATACAGGGTAAATCCTGAAGAATGCTGGGAAGTCTACCAATTTATGAAGCACTGGTGTGGTTACATGTAACTAGGGTGTGGATAGTGCCCACACTAAAGGGTTTCCTGCCCCTTCAAGTTTTCTGCATGCAATTTTCCTCCCTACATATCCAGATGTCAATGCCAATGGAATGAAGATAAATAAGACTATTGGGTGAAAAGAATACAGACCATTACTGTTTCTCTATTGGATTCTTCCAGCTGTACTTATTGACCTTCATAATTAAAGGACACTAAAAGCATCTCTTTTACTTTCCATTATATGTGTTGTGAGTTAAAAGTTTTGGACTGTGATGAATTAAGTTTTCACTCAATGCCACCTTTCCCAATTAGGCCCCCATCATTAGGATTTTATATTCTTAAGTAGGAGAGACTGAGTTTGCACTGTGATATTATTTGCTGTCTGTTTAATGGAGAAGGAGAGATTTGGTAAAAATGTTAGTGTGGACTTGTGTTTGTCTTTAAGTCTCTTCAGTACAATACAAAATTTATTTGTGTGGGCAGATAAGCTTTAGCCTTTCCAATAAATGCTGTAGGCATGCTCAATATTTTGTTTAGTTCCATTTCAATATCACAACATCCAATAGCATTTCCATTACAACTTCCATAAACATTACACCCTTTCTTTTAAGCCCTGTTCTCTAACATGTCAGTTTCATCGTGTTAACCACTGGATGGGATCATATCATTAGCAAAACATCAGAATTAAAAGCAGTTGACATTTTGCAAAAGGACTTCCCTTGCACAGGAAAGTGGCAATTTAGGGACAAATTTGTGTGTGGATCTTTAACGATAATCATTATTGCCATTTTCCAAAGCTACTCTTCATCTTACATGTGGAGAAAAATTATAGTATTTTCAAAAAATGTGATGGATATTCCTAATACAAAATTCCATTTAATAATTGTGTTGAACAAATGATGATCTTTTTAGATATTTTCTCCCATTACATTTCAGAAAGTCAAACTTCTGACTCTGATCATTTAAACAGTGTATTTAACTCGGCAGCACACCGACCAATGGCAGTGTGAGTGTTGTGTTCACTTTAGACGTCTGAACCAAGCATAGTAATCTCTTCCATTATCTCAATCAGCCTCTTCTACTGTACTATTTTTATTTTAAAAATACAAAGCAAATAGAAGGAACCTTGAACCATTTCTTAATGAATGGAGAGAGGCAATGGCTGTTTAGAGGAAATTTAAATCAATAGTATCTCCAAGTCAGAAAGTGGATGATGCAGATTACAAAACTAGTTAAGCAGCCGTTCTTTCACTGACTTTGTGAGTCTGTAAACAGTTTATTTCATTATGATATCTAAGTCATTCAGATTTCCACACAAATATAGAAGGTCATGAAATAAGTGAGAAACAACCTGGAAAATCTTTATACTCATATCAAAATAAAGATGAACTTTCACTTACTCAAATTATTATTCAAGCTTTTACATGAGTGTTCAACTTGCTACAGGTTCCCTTGACTTGAGATGTGTCATTCTGACCAACTGAACCTTGTCCGTCATGAACAAATACTTCCTTAGGATGAGCACCATAGAAGTAAGGTTTGTTATGTATGACCAATAGCCTCATTGTGACTCATTACACCTGGTAGTGAAACAAAGATCCTACTGACACAAAAAGCAAACCTCTTAATTATTGACGAAAATTAAGAATTCATTTTGCTCAAGTGACTATTTGCCCTTTTGATTTTCGGTGCTCATTTAATTTCAAAATGAGAAGCAAAGAATTTAAAATAACATTCACAGATTTCCCAACATCAAAAAACTGCTGTTACATTCATTGAACCAGCCATAGACTGGATAACATAAAAATGATTAAAAATAACAGTGCTGCCCTTATTCATTCATTTAAACAACTCAGTTTTAAAATAAAAAAGCATATCCATCTGAGAGATCCCAATCTGTTTTCTAATTATCAGAAAAGAATTAGAGGGTACAAGGAAGAGCAAATGGCAACAAGCACTTCTTTCTTTCTTTCTTTCTTTCTTTCTTTCTTTCTTTCTTTCTTTCTTTCTTTCTTTCTTTCTTTCTTTCTTTCTTCCTTTCTTTCTTTCTTTCTTTCTTTCCACAACCCGACACCAGAAAGCAAAACATACCTGCATGACTTCTTTGAGATGATGCGAGTGTCAGCCTCCCCCACAGTGTGATTAGGCAGAAGGTGAGGAGGAGCAGTCTTCTGCACATGCCCTGCACGTCCCTCTCACTCATCCTGAAAGAAAAAGTGGGCATCCCTTAAAATGAAATCTGGTACACAGAACTTGGGTCTTGTGATTTTGATGAGTATTCATAATCCATCCATCCATTATCCAACCCGCTTTATCCAAAGTACATGGTCATGGAGGTCAATCCCAGCCAACACAGGGTGCAAGGCAGGAAACAAACCCCAGGCAGGGCGCCAGCCCACCACAGTAGTTCATAATAATAATAATAACACATTTTATTTATATAGTTCTTTTCCTATGCTTAAGTAGAATCTATCTGTAGAGGACTTCAAAATTGGAAGTTATGAGAAAAATGCATTTCCATTAATAATGAAACCCAGCTTACCAGTTTTACCACACAAACTAACTGAATAATTGTGCCTAATCTAAAGCCAGCCATCTTCATTGTTTAGGAAAAAGCAACAAAAATGAGAATGATCTTAACAGATAGAGGTTAGGACCATGTCCTGATTATGGCGCATTACCACAACCACCATATGACATGCGACCCAGATTGGGATCCAAGTGCAGCCGTGCAATGGGTATTACCTCAGCACCACTTTAAACAGTGTGAGATTTTTTTTTACAGTAGCTGGAGTGAGTGCCAATCCTGCCACCAACCCCCAAGGTTTCCCTGCAAGTTGGAGGACCTGATGAATGCAGATGAATGGCATACCTAGGACAGAGCAATTGCAGATTAAGGGCCTTGATCAAAGGCCCAACCGAGTAGAGTCACTTTTGGCATTTACAGGATTCAAGCTGGCAACCTTCCGATTGCCGGCACAGATCCCTTGCCTCAGAGCCACCACTCTGTTAACAGTTACTGTAGAACACATCAAATTATGGATTTTACTTGTCAGACATCTCAACACACAGACTTGCCATTCCTGACTATCAAAATGAAATCCATTGAGGCTTCCACTTATTATATTATACCCAATGGAAGAATTATTTTACCCATGAGCAAACCAGTATTATAGCTGTAAAATTAAAGTATGTATGTAAGTTGTTTTATCAATAAATGTGCAAGGTGCTTTTAATAAGAGAAAGTGCTAAATATATATCTAAAGCCAAAGCAAGACAAATATTCCATTACATATAGAATCTGACAAATGGGACTGTCCCTCAAATTGTGAGACCCTGCATCACACACCTCTCAACATATCAGTTTATGGCTTCCTTCACAGCAGTACTCCAATCAGATTGAGGTAATAAATAAATAAAATGAATGTGGATAAAATCACATAACTAAAAAAGATGCAAAGTATTAAGATTTATCTCTCACATGAAACCAGGCTTTTGTTTACAGATTATCATACGGCTTGGTTTCCAGTCAATCAAACAACAATTACTCACCATGCACAATCATGAAAAATGCATTGAAAACAATAAGAGATGAAATTTTATATTACAATCAAATCCCCATCAATTTATGAAATCTATCTATCTATCTCACAACATCATACACTCTTACCCAGGTGACTCAGCGGGGTGTGATCAAGCCCTGACTTGCGTCCCAACAGCATTAAGCCAAGGTTCACCCCTCTTAATCCACAGCTACCTGGAAGCTCTTTCTCCTGCCTCCTTTGAAGTCCTGAGGGCTACCCTTCTGAGCGACCCACTAATGCCTGGCAGGGTGTGGACACTGTAGAGAGAGTAGCTGGTGAAGCCTCTGCAGCCTACTTCCACTGGATGGCAATATACTCGCCACCCCATCTCCAGTAGTCCTCCAGAAGTCCCTGGTACTTGGTACTTCCCCGAAGCCTCCTGTATACGATTTTTCCAGGGTACAGTCAATTCTATCAGGGTAAGCTGTTTTGAAGCCTCTGACAGAATTACAATGTCTGGTCACAATGATGTTCCCATGATATGTGCCAGAAACTGAAGTTGCTTGCACAAATCTACTATCATCTACCAGTACTGTATTGTGGGAAGCAGACCTGCGGTAGCTGTAGGCTGCAGTTTCAGTTGCTTTCCTGCCTTGACGAATGTTATCTTCTTCCTAGTGGGCCGTGGGGCCTGCTTATTGTTATGGCTGAGGCGACACTCTCAGCAACTGCCTTCAGCACCTGTTCATGGCACCACCAGTAGTGACCCTCCCCTAAGGCATTTGGATAGCTGCTCAGGATGTGTTTGAGTTTACCTGTCCCAGAACAGAGTGTACATGAAGCTGTATAAGCCTTGCTTCACAGTTGGAGATTTGCAGGGTTAGGTAAAGCATTTAAGCCAGAAAAATATTAGTACAAACCCATGAAAAAAGGAACCAAAGTAAGCAATGCACACAAGCATGTGAATCCTAATATTGAATACTCCGGAATAGAATGTTAGGACTCCCCAAATGACACCACATGTTTGTGTATTACAAAGCGATTTTGCGAAAAATCACCTTGGTAACACTCTATAATAGTACGTCATGATGAAACATTATTAGACTTGTACATTTTGTAAAAAGCATGAAATTAACATAACAATTATTTCCCCTGGTGCCCAGAACCCCACATTTCATATACAATGTGTACTCATACCTCACAGGAAAGACAAAAGAATTAAACAAAATAATACATTATAACAAAATTAAAGTCAGTAAACTTAAAACAAAAACAAAATAAAGCCAGAAGGGCCTTGCACTAAATAGTCCTGAATCTGCAGTAACCAGTGCCTTGAAGGTTTGTTTTTTTAAGTTGAATATTCCAATGCAGGCTATCAGGAGTATAATGGCAGTCTCTCAAATAGGTTTGCACAATGACGCAATGCAACATGCCACCACCTTAACAATAGGCATCATTGTCATAAACAAAGTGACTGCACCCGTGAGAAATAAGTGTGAAAATCAGTGTTAGAATGATAAAAAATAAACAACCAAAAGTAAATTTAAAAATTGGCCAACCAAATATCATAACAACTAATACTTCTTAATTTTGACCAGGACCATCCACTTCCAGCTGTCAGTCTCGGCAAAAATGAAATAATTCTTTTGCAAGGATGCTGTAGAACATTGACTGTGTTCTGCTGTTTACGTACAGTACCTTGACAGCCACTGTAGTTATTGGATAAAGAAGCTGCCATGCATGTGTAATAGTTAAAAAAAAAAAAAAAAATTGGGAGTGGTCTCCCGTAGACTTTCTCGTATACTCAGATATGAGGATGGATATTTGAGGAGTAAACCACAACACAATGATTACATTTTTATATTATATACAATAAAGAACCATCAACAACAAATCAAATCAAGTTAATAATATATTGAAAAATTATTATAAAAGTAAAGTTGAATAAATCGGACTCTGCAGCTGCATGAATACAATAAAAGGTAAGGTACCACTTCCGGTTAACGGAAATTGTCCAAAAGTTGACAGAAACCTACGTTTTGTATCTAATTCTTGTATACAAAATTTGGTTGACCTAAGTGAAAGTGTACTCAAGTTATCATGTTTACACACACACACACTCACACACAGACATAATTCCAAGAATGGTATTTTTGGACTCAGGGAGGTCTAAAACTTTGAGATTTATCAAAATCTTGACATCGAATTTCTGGACGATTACAATACTTTCCCTATACTTCATATCCGAGAAAGTAAAAAGAAAGTAAGAGGGGTTTAGATGTGCATGCAGATTGAACTATTAGCGTACATAAAACTATTGAGAGCTTTCAATAATTGTGACCTGTTGTCATTCAACAGTTGCTTTAATCCTTCTCCTCTTGATCAAAAATCACTGTGCTCATCAAGAGAACTTCACATTTGTGGTAAGTGCAGTACAATAGGGGGGAAATCTATAGTAGATAAGGCCAAGTGTACAGCACTCTGACAGCAGTCCTACTACCAAGCACTCACATATCAGATAGTGAGTGTCCCAAAAGATCTGCCCTACCAGAAATTTAATTTAGTGTGTGTTCCAGCTTTATGATCAGATTCATATTAAGCAATAATTTGATTTCTGATTTGTCATCTCCCCTTTCATTAGGATGGCGTGCAGCATAGTTGATATAGATAGTTACCTTGAAAGGGTCACTGAACACAGAACTGACCTGTGGCACAGACAAACTATGGCAGTACCCATACCAATGGTGAAATATAGTGAGGGGGCCAGAGCTCCTAAACATGATGTTTTCAGGTGGTATGTTGGAAATACCATTGAGCCACAAGAGGACTTTGCTTTCATCTCTAAGCTTCACCTCTAACTGCACTCCAAAGCAAACAGAAGTGAAATGCAAATGCTTCTCTAAAGATAGACACACTAACACCAGATTCTTTATTTCATGTTATTTGATTGGTTGAGAGTGTTATCCAATGACAATTTACTATAATTAAGGTTCGTGTTAGGAAAATTCAGACCAGACTGCTATTCTCTTACAAGGAGATCCCTGAAGATAAATAAAATGTTTTAACTGTCTGGTCTCATCACACAGATGTATATTTGTGTTTTTGCTGCAGGTACACGTTCACTAAAATCACCAAAAACAACCTAGTTTCATAGATCAGTAACAATCCAGCCTGTCCTTAAGCTTTGACATTAGGCACACTTCCTATGAGTCTGTCTCAGCCCCTTGAAGAAGTCTCCATAGACAACAGCAGGATATTTTCCTGTTCCCTCCAAGTAGCTGTAGTTATTTAACAGCTAGTGACTTTTTGTGGGAAATATCAATTTTGTTTCTTACTGAGCCCTGATTTTTTTGCTCCAGATTAAATACTTAACATTTCAGATTGAGAGCATTGAACTACTCTGCTTCCTCAGAATGTGTATAAGCAGTCAAGAATCATTGATTTTGTGAAGGACGTTTGAGTGAAGAGTCCTATTTCTGGCAGCGAGTGGAGTGGGTATGAGGGGTGGGGGGAAGTTGTTGCTTGGAAATATTAGTATGAGGATTTTGGTGGTGTTTTTTTTTATTTTGGTCAATTACTTTTCACAATACCAACAGAAGCACTAACCACACAGATGCAAATGCATGGTCTTGACATGTAAAAGGACGATGTTGGGAAAGAGAAGATCCATCTGTGCATTTTACCGTGCTATGTCAGTTTTGAAAAGAAAGAAACGAAAGTCAGCCACTCTCGCTTTTTTACTCTCTCTGTCTGGCATCCCGCCTGCATTTCACTCGGTGCAACATTTCCTTTTTCTGTTTCACTAAGGCTTGATCATCCATGCGGCTGTGCTAATTAACTGCGCTCGCTTCATTTCTCTTCCATCTTTCTGAGGGTTTGCATGTGCAAATCAAGATGGAATTGCTTTCCAGCGTATCTAAAATCTCTAACAGCCTTAACAGAGCCTTCCGTTTCAAGGAGCAAGATGAAGAAAGAAATTGGTGCGTTAAATATCCAAAACATATATTTCTTTATTGACATTTGAGCTGGAAATTGAGCAATGACAAGTCATTAGACTATGATATCAGATTCTACACACTGAGGACGAGCTTTACTTCTGCACTGGCAGGATGATAAACATATGCTTCTGCCAGATTTCGTCCGATCAAGGCTTCAAATGATAGCTGAACCCCACTGTGTCCATAACTAGCATTTCTGTCCATAGACCCAACATTTCACTTCTGCCCCACTCCCAATCACCCCATCCCTGAGGATTTGGGAGCACTTACAATATATGTTAGGTTAACTGATGACCGGCCAAGTATAAAAGAGAAGGAACGTGAGTGTCAGTGCTCCTTGTGTTGGACTGGCTTCCTGCCCAGGAGTTGCACCTACCTTATGTCTGGCGCTGCTCCAAAGTATTGAGCGCCAGCAGTGGACAAGTGGGTTTTTAAAATGGATGAGCTGAAAAAGCTGAAGCAATGACGAGGACTGACCTGGAAGCTACATTAAAAAAGACACCCAAGAAAATAATGTTGATGCATCATTTGAATGCTGATAAGTCTCTTTTTCTTGAGTTTTTTCACCTCAGTGTCACGTATGTTGCATATGTATGTGTGTGTTTTTGTGTGTATATTAAGTGAGGCTTGACATTCATCTCTGTTCAAGAGTGAATGGTTTACTCTTAACCATCCATCCATCCATCCTCTTCCGCTTATCCAAGATCGGGTCGCGGGGGCAGCAGCTTGAGCAGAGATGCCCAGACTTCCCTCTCCCCGGCCACTTCTTCTAGCTCTTCCAGGGTATCCCGAGGCATTCCCAGGCCAGCCAGGAGACATAGTCCCTCCAGCGTGTCCTGGGTCTTCCCCGGGGCCTTCTCCCGGTTGGACGTGCCCAGAACACCTCACCAAGGAGGCGTCCAGGAGGCATTCTGATCAAATGCCTGAGCCACCTCATCTGACTCTTCTCGATGCGGAGGAGCAGCAGCTTTACTTTGAGCCCCTCCCAGATGACTGATCTTCACACCCTATTTTTAAGGGAAAGCCCAGACACCCTGCGGAGGAAACTCATTTCAGCCACTTGTATTCGCGATCTCGTTCTTTCGGTCACTACCCACAGCTCATCACAATAGGTGAGGGTAGGAACGTAGATTGACCGGTAAATTGAGAGCTTTGCCTTACGGCTCAGCTCCTTTTTCACCACGACAGACCACAGACGCCGCACCGATCCCCCTGTCGATCTCACGATCTCCTGTAGGACTCCTTCTTCAGCTTGACGGCATCCTACACCGCCGGTGTCCACCAACGGGTTCGGGGATTGCCGCCATGACAGGCACCGACCACCATAGAGGCACAGAACATGGCCCATTCGGACTCAATGTCCCCCACCTCCCTCGGGATATGGTCCAGAGTGGTAGAGAGTCCAGCCCCTCCCAAGGAGATTGGTTCCAGAGTCCAAGCTGTGTGTCGAAGTGAGCCCGACTACATCTAGTCGGAACCTCTCGACCTCGCGTGCCATCTCAGTCTCCTTCCCCTTCAGAGAGGTGACATTCCACGTCCAAAGAGCCAGCTTCTGTAGCCGAGGATCGGACTGCCAAGGTCCCCGCCTTCGGCCACCACCCAACTCACACTGCACCTGACCTCCTTGGCCCCTCCCATAGGTGGTGAGCCCATGGGAAGGGGGACCCACGTTGCCTCTTCGGGCTGTGCCTGGCCGAGCCTCATGGGTACAGGCCCAGTCACCAGGTGCTCGCCATCGAGCCTAGGACCAGTTTGCCTTGGGTGGCCCTACCAGGGGCATAAAGTCCCGGACAACAGAGTTCCTAGGATCATTGGGACACGTAAACCCCTCCACCACGATAAGGTGGCGGTTCTAGGAGGGGGGTTTATTCTTAACTGCTTGTAAAGGTGATCATGGTGCAGAATGGAGGGGGCACTCATGAAATATCTCTAAACCCAACTAAAAGGTCAAGAGTAAACAAAGAAATATGTTTTATTGTAAAGGAAGTAAGTGTCTCTAGATTAAACAAAAATGAAGCAATGCAATTAAATGTAAAAATAAATAAATTAATAAAAGCCTGTGCACATAACTAAAATGCATGTGAAACACTGCATGCCTTGAACTTTAGTTCCATTTCCAAAATCCCCTATGCTTTGGTGTGACCACCCCTCTCATCCTGAAGTGTATTGGTTCCTGCCCTCCATAACAGATAACTGTTTTCCATCTCAGGCAGATAGTCACACTATGTGGACAGTCAAGCCAGTTTTGGAGAATGCAGTGAAAGGACAGTAAGATTGTCTTACTAGTGACTTCATTAGGTTCAAAGTGGATTACAGTTTACTCAGTGAACTTCTGATTGTTTGAGCAAAGAGAAACAGACTACCATTCTTGTTTCAGTCAAGTTTTTTTTGGGGGGATATATTGATGATGTGAAAATGTCCAGATGTGAAAGTTTAATGAATGTGTAGCCTCATAAGACAAGACGCATTTCATAAGTTGTAATAATTCTTTACATTTATAAAGCGCTTTTCTCGCTACTCAAAGCTCTTAACGCAGTGAGTATAGAGACACTTCAGCCACCACTGACAGCAGCCATTTTGCGCCAGTACACTCACCCCACATCAGCTTTTAGATATTCATAGTCAGTTACAGAAAGGGGATGGTTAGGGAGCCAAAGTGACCAGTCTGGGGTGGGCAGCTTAGCCAGGACATCGAGATACATCCTACTCTTTATGAAGGATGCCCATGGGTCTTTAATGACCACAGAAAGTCAGGACCTCAATTTTATGTCTCTTCCTAAGGACAGCGCCATTTTTATAACACAGGGTCCCTGTCACTGCACAGGAGCATTGGGATCCACATTCAGACCTCAGGGTAAGCGCCCCCTATTGGCCTCACCAACACCTTTTCCAGCAGCAACCCAAGTTTTTCCTGGTTGTTCTCCCATCCAAGTACTGGTCAGGCCTAAACATGCTTAGCTTGTTTAAACATGCTCACCTATTGTAAAGCACAGGTGGTTGTTTGTATTGCACCTAAAAAGTGATTTAGTTCTCCTGTGAGTGGTCTCATTTCTGCTCAGCTTCATATTAGCAAGCTGGAAAACACTAATGTATGTACAGAGCAAGCTATTTTGGCAGGCCAGAACTTATCTGTTGGTAGTGTAACACAAAATTGACTTTTCTATTACACTGGAAAAAGCCATGAAGAGTTCATCGAAACCTCCTGATGTTTGCATATTTAGGCAAGATTCTTTGATTTTGTTATTTGTCAAATTTATTTTACTGGACACAGAATTAATCAATTCCAGGTCAGACTGCAAGATTAGGCTCTAACAGCAGGATTTATTCAGCAAGTTGTATGTCTGTTAGAATGAAGAACTGATTGAGTAAAGTGCATGTTGGCTGAAGAAGGTGTGTGGACATAAGTGACTAAGGAGGCTTTCTGGGTCTCCTTTATTAGATTGTACTTGTACAGAATAGGTTTTTGTTTTAGAGTGAATTAGGATTAAAATTGGAATGATGACTGCAAGGTGATGACACATGCTGACATAATTGAGCTTAACTTGATATTACCATACCATTTTCTAAACCTGCTCAATCCTGAGCTGGGCCATGGGGGGTTTGAGCCTATCCCAGCATGCATAGGGTGCAATGCAGGAATAATACCTGGAAAGGATGCCAGTCTATCACAGGGAGAAGACACGCACACTAGAGCCACTTTAGAATCACCAATCTACCAAACCCACATGTCTTTGGATGGTAGGAAGAAACCACCTGAAGGAAACCCATATGGACAAGGGGACAAAATGCAAACTCCACTCCCCGGGAGGACCCAGGACATGAGCCCTGGTCTCCTTTAATGAGAGTCAGGATCGTTACCACCGCACCACTGGCGTCCTAACTTGTTATTGTTTTGTAGATATGGTTCTAAAACTATTGGTCTGAATCATGTGGACTCTAGTAATAATTCTTAAAACAACTGAATTCGAGTCAGAGTTTATCATTAGGGTTTCATTCTGTGATTTTCTACTTTGTTATGAACAAGTGGAACCAAAGGTAAAGGCCAAATTAATTTTTCATATGAACTTAATAACAATCTGGATGAGGACAAGCCATTCAACTCTATGTAACTCAACAATTCTATCATAAGCTATTTTAACCAGAATGCATCAGTAGTACAACAACCATCTGGTTTTCTCATCTGAACTCAGTAGGAATTATTTTTCAAATAAACATGTTCTATGTGTCTCAGCAGTGAACAGAACCAGGGAGGGAAGAGCCCAGTATGTGTGATTAGGCTAGAATGGTGGGATGTACTTATTAGTTCAGTGTTTTTCTTAATGCTGGTCTAAATTGTGAATATTTCCTGGTATAAGAATATTTCCAAGTCACAAGGAGATGTGTCATTGAGTTTGCTTAGATTGGTCTTATTCATTAATTGTATTAAAAGATAACAAATGAACCTTCCTCTCTCCGGTTGTAACAGCAGTCCGCCTCACCTTCCCTTGAGGACGGTCCTCTTTTCACTTCCCACATCGAGTCAGGTGCCTCCTGTCTGGACTCCCACCTCGTCTAGGAAGCTGCACTGTGGTCTGATTATCAGACTGAATGCATTTTGCCCCTCTGTGCTCCTCGCCTCGCCTGCTAAGTTCTGTTAGGCCCTGGAACAGTGGAGGTCTTCCCAGTATTGATTCTGCCGGCCTCCATCGGCTGGTTTTAATTGCGAACTTTATTGAAACCGCACCGACAGCTGCAGACGGCTGAGAATGGAGCCATCGATCTTTGTGTCTCATTTTAATGTGTTGCAAATAAATTATTGACATTCTTTTAACCTGGATTTTTGCTGGGTCATTTCCCATCGCGCAGGTGTTGTCTCAGGAAAGAGAGACAGAAAATAGTCTTACCCTTAAAGTTAAGTCAGGCTGAATAAAAAATAAATAAGAGAGAGTGAGAGAATCACTCTGTCCCATGGCCTTTTGATAACTGGGAGGGGAGAAGTTTGGAAGAAACTGGGAAAAAAAGGTATCATCTCATTATCTTTACAACAATAAAGAAAACCAGACCAAGCCTGCTTCAAAAGAGATAGCAGCCTAAAGCCCAGCACATATTGTTATTGTTAGTTTTGGACTTGATGATTGTAGGACTGAGCAGCTTGTGGGGATAGATATGACTTACAGACAAACATCTTCTGGTTCAGGCTCGTCACTGAGCTTCTACTGCAGGCAACAAGCCCGCCTCTAAAACAAATACCTAAAAAGTCTCAAGAATTGATATTTTAAATGGACTTTTCTTCCCATCACCCATAGCAACAGTAGTAGTTGACTTATCATTATCTATTTTATCAGCACTAACAATAAGCACAATACATAAAACCAGGAATACTTTTTGTTACATGTGTCTCTATAATGGTACACAGTGTTGATTGTAAATTCTTTATATGAACTGATTTCAAAATCAATACTGATAGGACTGGTAGAAACTGAATTCTAGCAGGTGCACTAGTAGTAATATTAGTAGCAGCTATGCCTTCAAAATTAGCAATATTTCTGGTAGACTATTGTTGGTCAGTATGGTGCTGTGCCTGAGGCATTCATCATTAAACCACAAAGGTGAGGTTCAATTCCCACCACTGCCTCACCATATAACCTTAAGCAAGCCACTTTAACCAATTCAATGTCCATTGATCAAAAATTCAAATTGCAGGTAAATGTTGTAAGTTGACTTGGATAAAAGCATCAGCCTAAATACAATACCAGTGGAACAATAGTGGATGTGTTAGTATTGTGACATTCTTAACTGTATGTTTTTGTCTTTCCCACTATTATCTTTCTTTTTGTCTTAATTCCTTTGTGATTTGCAAGCACCTTTCTATACATAAATGCAATTGATGCATTTGTAGTGTAGAGAAAGGTGTATGGTGTGAGAAGAAGAATTGACTGATTGATGTTACTAAATCAGTTAATTAATTTTCTGTGTTGTATTTGGCAATTGCAGTTATTAATTAAAAGAAATTGTATTAAGACATCCTTCCAGGGATGCCAAATGAATGTAGGAAAAGTAAAGATTTTAACTTCTGCCCTTGCAAGGATTCCTGCTTCACCTTGGAGTTGGAACACTGCAAAATATGAAGAGAGCTAGACAATTTATGGGTGAGGTTAATAAATCGGTGAAAATCTACTTTAAATATTTTCGCTTTCTCTGCTGTAGTTCAAATAAACTTATTAATAGTAGGCTTATTTTCAAAAAATAACCCAAACACGCTTGCTACAATAAACCCAAGCATAATAGAAGGTGGACATATGCCAATCCCCCTGCCTGCGCTGTGTGCCAGCAACTTCACATCTCTGCCGCTTGCGTATGTAGATTTTACTTTTACCAAACAACAAAACTTTTAATTCTGGCAGATAGGCCTCTTCATTGGGAAAAAAACATTACTTTTCCCTGAGGGCAATATGAATTAGATGATCTACAAGTCTCCAACTTAAAGTTTAAAGCCAAACAATATCTACATACTTCTGTCATATCACCTGTGTATATACAGTATATTCGAGGCGCAGTGGGTAGAGCTGCTGCCTCACAGTTAGGAGACCCAGGTTCGCTTCCTGGGTCCTCCCTGCGTAAAGTTTGCATGTTCTCCCCGTGTCTGCGTGGGTTTCCTCCGGGTGCTCCAGTTTCCGCCCACAGTCCAAAGACATGCAGGTTAGGTGTATTGGTGGTCTTAAATTGTCCCTGGTGTGTGGTTGGTGTGTGTGTGTGTGCGTGTGTGCATGTGTGTGTGTGTTTATGTGTGTGTGCCCTGCGGTGGGCTGGCACCCTGCCCGGGTTTGTATCCTGCCTTGCGCCCTGTGTTGGCTGGGATTGGCTCCAGTAGACCCCCGTGACCCTGTAGTTAGGATATAGCGGGTTAGATAATGGATGGATGGATATATATATATATATATGCTCTTTTTGCATTTACCTTTTTGTCAATATCGCATTGAATTTTGATTCCGTGTTTGGAATTACATCGTGACAATGCAGCGTATAACTGCCCATGAGTGAATATCGTTTCTTTCTCTCTACACGAACTGTGTCTGACAATAGCATTCACACAAATGAGAAATGATTGAACTGTGTGCATGGTTATAAATGTTTTAGATGTGGGCAGGACTTTTCCAAATCTCTTTGCATAAAGTCTTCTTTCGCAGGGCTTGAAATTTTCTGTCGCGGGATTTCACTTTCACCAAACAACAAACCTTTTAATTCTCGCAGATATGCTTCTTCTTTGGGAAGAAACACTACTTTTCTCTGATGGCAACACGAATTAGACGATCTACAAGTCTCTGACTTAAACTTTAAATCCGAACAATATATTCAATCTCTTTTCACTGTTCCGTTATTTCACTGAGTAATAATTTCCATTTGTTTGCGCTAATGCAATCTTTACTATTATTTTTTTGAGACTTTAGAATTTTCGCACTTCCATTATCTCTAACCTGCTTTGCATGTGTATCATGCCAATGTTTTTGAATTCTTTACAACATTCTATTTTGTCATCTACTCTTTCTCTTTTATTTCTGGCCCTGGGCATGGTTAAATCTCTTGGCACAAAGTCTCGTCTCGCGGGACGTGAAAGTGTCTCTCTGAGAAAATCACATCTCATCCCAAGATTTTTTATTATAATAGAGAGATATGAAAAGTTATAATGATAAAATGTACACACACAATACACAATTCCACACCAGACCAGGGGGCACACACATATATATTTATATATATAAAGTATACAGTATCTATTTTTAAAAACTAACCCAACACGCATGTCTCTGTAAAATAGGAGGAACCCAGAGCAGCCAGAGAAAATCCAAATGAACAAAGAAAGCATCTGGAAACTTCAAACAGATAGTGGCTGACGTAAGAATCAAACCTAAGTCAATGGAGTTGTGACCCATCAGTGCTCCTCATTGTAACCTCATTTCTTACACCATATTTAAACATATAATAATTTATAAAATTACTTAACAAATATCTATTATTGTAACTAACAACAGCAGTATTAGATTTATGACCAAAAATTCATTTTAGCAAATCCAGTGCTCAACAACACCAAACAAATCCGTTTTTACATTATTCTCCAATGAGCACTGGAATGCTTCTTGCTTACCAGTAGTAATTAAAGGCAGCCAATACTCACCAGTATTCATTACTGGCACTCCAACTTTTCACTCTTCCGAGAGTCAACACTTTTTCTTTCATATTGTTAACTCTCTTATTATGCCAGATGTACTCACCCCCCATTAGATCTGTGGAGTGTATGGTGGAAGTGTAGTCCTCCCTTAACTTCCTTACCCAGATTGCACTAAGTTAGGCATGTTCGCTCACATTTCATTATTGTAATTTAAACACTACGTTTATATGTTGCTGAAGGCAAGTATGGTAAAACGTCTGCGAAAATACTAAACTGGCCATAAATAGGCAACAAGAGAAAAAGAGCAGAGGTAGAAGAAAAAGCACCACTTCAAAATCAAAGTGAGTTGAAAATACACTGCAACAGCAGCATTAGTAGTCTCAACAAGCAAGTGTCTCTCCAATTACTGCTATTAGAAGCGAGCCTGTGGATGTACAGTAGTGAAAGATAATAACATCAGAGTTGATGAACAGACAGAGGAGCAAATGCTGTAATTCAGTTCACAGAAAGAATGGCTAGTAGTTAACAACAAAAACAATCAGTCTGATGCCATCCTAGACCAATGCTGCAGAAAAGTTTTATTTAAATAACTGGAATTTGTGCACTTGCCTTAAAGATAGTTGATGTTGTGGCACTGGCAGAGATACATGCCAACTTTCTGAAGTTCTTTTTTTTCCTTACATATATAAAGTTTAGAAGATTTACAAATTCATTTTCATATTTAGTACCTTTGGATCTCTCTTTTATTAATTTCACTGTGTCATTATTATTAGCATTACGGAAAATGCAGAGGAAATTATTTAATCATTTGGCTGATCTCTCTGTGAGGAGGAACAAACCCCCTCCACCCACCCCAAATGGAACACCTTAATCACCACCATTGCTTTACTAAGTAAATCTATTAATAAAATGTTAATAAAGCATATAGAATTCAGATTGGCAGAGTGACGGGTGCTGAGCAGGCTCCTGTCAATATTGGAAAATCCACTGCATCCACAGAACAGGATAATCTCCAGACAGAGGAGCAGCTTCAGCGACAGACTGCTGTCACTGTCCTGCTCCACTGACAGACTGAGGAGATCGTTCCTCCCCCACACTATTCGAATCTTCAATTGCACCCAGGGGGGTAAAAATTAATATTTTACAAAATTATTGTCTGTCTGTTATACCTTCATTGTTATCAATCTTTAATTTAATATTGTTCTTTATCAGTATGCTGCTGCTGGAGTATGTGAATTTCCCCTTGGGATTAATAAAGTATCTATCTATCTATCTAATAGATATTCCAAAGTAATATATCTAGTGCTTAATGAGAGCAGCAGAAGAGCTATTTGAAGTATTGATAATAATAGAATTACTAAATGGGTGTTCTTTTATTAGGTTTGGTGTTTCATCATTCATTCATTCAGCCTTTAATAGTTAAAACTTACAGGGGAAACAAACTGCAACCTCAAAGCTCATGTGTCCTGGGTTTGAATCTCATGATCTTAGAGGACTTTCTGTTGAGGTTTTTCTTCCTCATCCCAAATATGTGTGTGTTAGGTGATGCAGTAACTTTAAACTGATTGAGTGTGAGGGTGTGGACCTGAATACAGCCTGCAGTGGTTCTTGTCTTGTCACCCAATGCTGGCTGAATTTATGTGCACAAACTCTTGTGATCCAGAACTCTATTAAACTGTTTTGTCAATGGATGGGCTAGCCATTTAAGCACAAGGAACAAAATTATGAGTAATTATACTGGGAATATCAGTTCTGTGTAGTAATAAAAATATATATATATAATATATATATTAATATTACATTAGCACATACTGATGACGCAGAATAGCAATTCAAATATATTTTTTAATAATAATTAATGGGTGGTAAGAGAAGAATTCCATCCATCCATTATCCAACCCGCTATATCCTAACTACAGGGTCACGGGGGTCTGCTGGAGCCAATTCCAGCCAACACTGGGCGCAAGGCAGGAAACAAACCCCAGGCAGGGCATCAGCCCACCGCAGGGCACACACACACACACACACACACACACACATACCCACCAAGCACACACTAGGGACAATTTAGAATCGCCAATGCACCTAACCTGCATGTCTTTGGACTGTGGGCGGAAACCAGAGCACCCGGAGGAAACCCACGCAGACACCATGCCACCCAAGAGAAGAATTGTCATGTTAAAAGTAAAGCTAATTTTACCACAAGAAATAGAAAGGCTAGTAATAGTAATAGCAGTACCTCTAAAATGAAAACCTATTAATAAAACTAGGACTAACAACCAAATGAGAAGAATTTAAAAGTAGTAATGTTCTTGGGGTACATTTAGGAGATTTAGAGTACATTTACCAAATTCCCTTCTAAGGACAAATAAAGTCCCATCCATCTATCTAATATTATGAATACAACAAGAACAACATTTCTACAGCAGTTAGAAAAGTAAACGGATTAGTAATAGTTGGTCATGATAGTCCTTGTATTTTGTCATTTATTGATAAAATGAGGACAGCACATATAGATTTTCTGACATTGGTGCTCAATAAAATGGCTGTGACAATAATATTTTTAAAAATATTTCTGTTAAAAATAGCAATGTTGTAAAGAGTACAGATAATTTGAGTACTATTACAGTATATTAGGATCTGCGCTAGTATCCGGAAGGTTGCCAGTTTGAATCCCTATCACTGCCAAAAGAGATCCTACCCTGCTGGGTCCTTGGTCAAGGCCCTTAACCTGAAATTGCTCCAGGGGCGCTGTACAATAGCTGACCCTGCGCTCTGACCCTAAGGGGTATGCGAAAACTAACAAATTCCTAATACAAGAAATTGTATAAGGCGAAATAAAGAACAAAATAAATAAATAAATAATGAAGTACAACTTGATTAAAAATATGAAGGTTTTTTAAATGTCCATATTTATGAAATACTGGATGATCTTATTAGTTTAGGTTTTGTGTATGTGTTATGGTGATCTGTTATAGATGCAATATAAAATAAAGATTGATTAATATAAAAGTCAGCTTCTTTAGGTTGTCTTAAGGATTCAAAACCAGAACATCTCCAGCTAAAAGAACTAATTGTCCTAATATAATATAGCATTGTCAACCTGACTAATCCATTTCAAGGTCGTGAGAGTACATAATTTAACTAACATATGTATTGCCACATCAGAATCCATACATATTAAGGGTGGCTCCTTGCTTATAAAACATCTATATCATCTTGTGAATAATCCTTATATATAATTTGATACTATCCGTATATATGGTGTTCGCAGCAATACCTCAAGCAGCCACAAGAGCAGCGGCCGCGGGAAGGATGCGTAGGAAATGAAGTCACATGACTGACACGGAATGTAGACTTGCTAATGCCACCACATGTATACAACGAGCATAACAAACGGATGAGCAGCGTACGGCTACAAATTCTACTAACGCTGAAAGAAATCGTGCAAATCGGACACAAAGGACAGATGAAGAATATGCGCTACAGAATGCTACGACAGACATCGTGCCAGCCATGCATAAGCGAGTTAAGAAGCTCGAGCAGCCTCAAATGCAGCACGGGTTGAAAGAAATCGAGCAGCCCGTGCCTTGCGGCAACCGAAAAGGTCTATTTTAACCACAAATCAGTGCCATGATAACAAAATCATTTCAAGGACTTAAAACAAATAATTCTTTGCAGAGAAAGTATGGATTTCATAAATGCTGAAAATGTAGCCCGATTCGATTGGGCTCCCATGCGCTAGTATTATTATAAAATAATCAAATAATGCTTCTTAAATAATAAATGTTATACAATAACTGATTCATTTGTTATGTATCTCCATGTAGACACCCTTCAACTAAACTGTTAGCTAAATTTATTCCCCTATTGGACATTTAAAATAATCTTGAATTACTCGAAATTAAAGACAATGCAAGAAGTCTCATGTCTTTCTATAATTCTACAGGTCAGACATATCTCAGTTGCTCACTTATAGCAGTCATGTTAATCAGTCTCAAAAATGTGTCCTATCAGTCCTCAGACAAAAAGGAAGTATTTTAAAATAAGGATCTAGAGTTGATTATTGTTGACAGCTGCATTGAATAAATGGAACATAAACGAAAAAGAACTGGCCATCATGACTGACAACTCCGGTATTATAGAGTTAGTTCAAGTTGGCTGCTTTGTGCACATGCTCACTTTTATATCACAAGCTGTTCTGAAAATTCCAACAACTGCCCACTTATTTTGCCGGGTGAGGCACATTATAGGATCTCTTATCTTTACAGATAAAAACTGCTATAGATGCTGTTATTTCGTGGGCATGAGGCTACTTAAATGTAAACTTGGAGCTAAACTACATTTCTGGGTGATGTCAGGATAAACAAATTGCTGTTGTGTTACAACAATAATTAGCTTCTGAGATGCACAGTGTGGCAGGTAGCCCGGACACAGACAGGCAGACACCGCTGTTTTACCACCACACATGCCTTTATTGTACATTACTATTATTTACAATGTCCAATACCACACAACCCAGTGCTCCCGCACCAATCACGCTTAGTCCAGGCCTTCCTCAATAATGCCTCTTCTCCTGACCGCCTCCACTCCTCTCCTCCAGGCTTCGTCCTCTTTCACCCAACTCCAGCTCTCGAATGGAGGGAGGCGGCCCCTTTTATATCCACCCGGACGTGCTCCAGGTGCCTCCCAATGAACTAATGCAAGCACTCCCTGGTGTGGCGGAAGTGCCAGCTGTGCACCCAGAAGCACTCCGGGTGTCCCTGGTCTTTGTCCCCCCAGCACTTCCAGGTGTGATGGAAGTGCCGAGAACCAGGGCTCTCCAGGCATCTGGGTGCCCCCTGGCGTTGACCACGGGCCCTTATAGGGTTGAGCTTCCATGCTCCTTTCCCGTGGTCCCCATAGCCACCAGGGCAGTAGCCCCCTCGTGGTCCAGAGGAGGCATAGTCCCTCCTTCAGACATTCCGGGCATCCCGGATGGGTACGGCCCCCAGTCGCTCACCACAACAGCTTATATATGGCTTTGCTTTTATCCAGTTTTCTTTACTAACGCACCGTTTCAATTCGTAGTAATTCCACACATCTGATTTATATGTCAAAGACACTGATTTCAGTTGAGGAGGATACACTATTTTATGTGAATTAGTAAAGTGCATTTTCCGTAGAAAGCCTTAACAGCCACATTAGCGCCATCTACTGCATCGGATGCCAAAAGCAAAGCAAAAATCTACATAAAGTAATTGAGAAGGATAAAGATTCATGAGATCAGTCTTTAGAATTTAAGAATTGATATTGAATCGTTTAAACGAAAAATAACGATTAATCAGAAAATTGATATTTTTATGCAAGGCTGTTAGCAACAATAAGATGAATTGTACAGTAAGCTGAATTACTTACAGAGTGTTACTAATAAAAATGGATTCCTAAGTAGTAGTAGTAGTAGTAGTAGTAGTAGTAGTAGGAGGAGGAAGAGGAGGAGGAGGAAGAGGATTAGTAATATATGAAATAGCACAATCAGCAGTACGAATTTTGTGTTTTCTACATTTTCGTAGCAGTTCTTGTCAATGGAAAGTGACTTCATTTTTAATTTTCTAGTCAATGTAACATATAAGGCAGTCCAGGAAGTACATTTCCCATATTAGTTGCAGCAGTATTACATAATAATAATAGCGCTGCAAGAATTAAAAATATTAGCATGGGTACTAAACAGAATAATAATTTTAATATTAATGTGGTAAGTATCACTCACTCACTTTCTGTTTGGATATAGAACAGTCACTACATCACTCATTTTGTTACATAAAGTGTATTCACATTGGTGGGATCAATAAAAAAAAGAAGTGATTAATGAAGACTACGAGGAAACAAATATTCCTGAAACTGTGCCATCTTCTTCTTAGTCCACTTGTATACAATGAACTCATTACTGACGTGAGATGTCTGCATTTAGACCCAAACAGCACTGTTCTTCTTCTTCACATTTGCTTCATGACTAGTGAATGGTATTTGTGTACTATAGTGGTGGAAACAGAAAAGTTTGCATTTATCCCAGACCGCCTCGACTCTCTTAGTAATCTCTCTCCTACAACTGTACAGAGATTTGCCAGTGTTACTCTGTTATCATTGTTACAGACCTTCTGTCTATTATATTATTTCAGGGGTGAAACAAGCACCATTCTAGTGTTGAATACACTTTAGAGGCTTTACTTGTGCAGTTCACACACCGTCTTTCCTTAAGGTGCCATTCAAATAATATTTCTAATAAGTGGTTAAAACAAATCACCTGATAAGATATTTCTTTACTACATAGTCAGTTTGTCACTGTCAAACTTTGTACCTTTTAATTAATGGCTCTCTATTTTACTCTTCATTAATCAGAGGTTCTCAGTCTGTCTCATCGATACTAAGCTTTTAATTAGTGGTACACCGTACCAAAATGGATCTACATGAATCAGCGTAAAAGTGCAGCATTTAAATAGCTGATCATTTTTTTCAAAATAACATATCTTTTAAAGACCAAATAAATAGAGCATAACATACTCAACCTGCTTAATTCAGTTCAAGGTGAGAGGTTGGTGAAGGGTGGCAAAGCAGGAACCAACCCCAAAGTGGTCAAAAATCCATCACAATAGATAGTTTGTTAATACTTATATTTTAAGTTAAAGTTTATTGCCATGTGCATACAGTATAAGATTTTTATTTGCATGTCAATCACCACTTATAGACAGAAGTAATAACAAAAAAACAGATAATGAAAATAGCACCACATTTAAGTAGGTGGATAGAACATTCATTTCCAAAATTCTTGAAAAAATAGTGGCTATTCAACTTCATTCTTATTTATCTCAAAATAATCTGTATGAACAGTTCCAGTCTGGTTTTCGTCCCCTTCACAGTACAGAAACGACACTTATAAAAATTACTAATGACCTCCTTATGGCAGCTGATTCTGGTTTAATTACTATTCTGAGCGCAGCCTTTGACACTATTTGTCACACTGCTCTTCTCAATAGATTATGTTCGATTGGCATTACCCACACTTCACTAGATTGGTTCAGATCCTACCTCTCAGGCTGCACTCAGTTTGTTTAGCTTAAAACTTTCACATCCCAACCCACTGCTGTTACTTCAGGTGTACCCCAGGGCTCTGTCCTGGGGCCCCTCCTTTTCATTATTTACCTCCTTCCCCTTGGTAATATCTTTCATAAATATAACATTCCACTGACACCCAGCTCTATCTCACTAGCAAACCTACTGCTTCCTTTCCACCCTCCTCACTTATTGACTGCATAGCAGAAATCAAATCCTGGTTTTCTTCAAATTCTCTTAAATGAAATAGTGACAAAACTGAGGTTCTCCTCATTGGTACAAAATCAACATTATCCAAAACTGATCATTGTTCATTTGTTATTGATAATTCCTCTGTCTCCCCTTCCCCACAGGTTAAGAGTCTGGGTGTCATCCTTGACAGGACTTTATCCTTTCAGTCGCACATCAGTAACATCTCCCGGTCTGCATATTTCCACTTGCGTAACATTAATCATATTCTCCCCTCCCTCACTCCCCACACCACTGCTATCCTTGTTCATAGCCTTGTCACTTCTCGTCTGGATTATTGCAATTCCCTTTTCTTTGGTCTTTCTCGCAAAGCTCTTTATAAGCTTCAGTTGGTCCAGAATTCAGCTGCCTGCATCATTACTAGAACCTCCTCTATTCACCATATCACTTCTGTTTTACAGCAGCTTCATTGGCTTCCAGTTCAGTTCCGAATTCAATTCAAAATTCTCTTACTAACTTTTAAGGCTATTCACAACCTTGCCCCTCCATATCTGTCTGACCTCCTCCATGTTGCCATTCCCCCCCGCACCCTCAGATCCTCTTCCTCCATCCACTTGACTGTCCCCTTCGTCCGTCTTACCACTATGGAAAGCAGAGCAACTGAATGCTTTGGAACTCACTACCATCTGAGCTTAGAAATATTGAACCATTTTCACTTTTCAAATCTAAACTTAAAACTCATTTGTTTAAGACTGCTTTTTCTCTTTGATTACAATTGCTCTGTCGGATTTTAACTTTTGTATTTTACTTTTGTTTATAATCTGTGTTTTGTCTATTGTTTGGTGTCCTTGAGTGTTTAGAAAGGTGCCTACAAATAAATAAAATGTATTATTATTATTATTATTATTATTATTATTATTATTATTATTATTA
>JANRMT010062791.1:125091112-125116720 GCA_026402145.1 Polypterus bichir lapradei | reverse complement strand
TATTATTATTATTATTATTATTATTATTATTATTATTATTATTATTATTAAATACACTCACATCAGTTCTGCTCATTTAGTTGTCAATATGAGTGGCCTTATAACCTGTGGATAAAGACTGCCCTAGAATCTTATACTATGGGTGACAGTGGTCTTGAATGGAGAAAGGTGAAGGTGACTGTTCAGGATAGCTGAGGTCTTTAATAATACAGTTAGACTTTCAAAGGTTGTGTTTGTTCTGTATGTCTATTTGAACTTTGTGCAAAAGAATTGTGTGCATCTTAACATCAGCAAAACCAAGGAACTGGTTACTGACTTTCATCCCACCAAAGAACCTCTATGTCTGGTGACTTTTCAAGGAGTTGGATGTAGAGGTGGTCTACTCCTACAAGTATTTGGGGATCCAAATTAATGACAGGTTGGACTGGTTTCTGACCACATAGAAACTATGCAATAAAGGGCAGAGCAGACTCTTTTTTTCTTAGAAGACTGTGTTCCTTTAATGTGGCAAGTGACATCCTTCACGTGATAGCCATTGTGATTTTTCTGGGCTGGTAACATCACTTGAAGAGATCCCCACTGAATCAATAGACTAATTAAAAAGGCAGACTCACACAATCTGGGCCACCCGGAGGTCGTAGTGAAGGAGAGAATGAAAACAAAACTGAGTACCATTATGAACAACTCTGCACATCCCATCTCAAACACAATAACACCGAGGACTTTTAGCCTACTAATTATTCAGCAGAAATGTGTCAAGAAACACTACGGGGGCTCCTTTATACAAACAGTAATGCACTTGCATAATGCCTCACTAGGCCTGGAACTTTCAAGTCAGAAGTTTTCTTTCTTTGGAATTTTCTAATTTGTTTAGACCAAAGTGTGTATTTACTTATTTATCCATCCATTCATCCATCCTCTTCTGCTTATCCGAGGTCGGGTCATGGGGGCAGCAGCTTGAGCAGAGATTCCCAGACTTCTTTCTCCCCAACCACTTCTTCCAGCTCTTCCGGGAGAATCCCGAGGCGTTCCCATGCCAGCTGGGAGACAGTCCCTCCAGTGTGTCCTGGGTCTTCCCCGGGGCCTCCTCCCAGTTAGACGTGCCCAGGAACACCTCACCAGGGAGGCATCCAGGAGGCATCCTGATCAGATGCTCGAGCCACCACATCTGACTCGTCTCGGCTTTACTCTGAGCCCCTCCCGGATGACTGAGCTTCTCACCCTATCTTTAAGGGAAAGCACAGAGACCCTGCAGAGGAGACTCATTTCGGACGCTTGTATTTGCGATCTAGATCTTTTAGTCACTACCCATAGCTCATGACCATAGGTGAGGGTAGGAACGTAGATCGACTGGTAAATTGAGAGCTTTGCCTTACGGCTCAGCTCCTTTTTCACCACGACAGACTGATGAAGAGCCCGCATCACTGCGGATGCCGCACCGATCCGCCTGTCGATCTCACGCTCCATTCTTCCCTCACTTGTGAACAAGACCCAGAGATACTTGAACTCCTCCACTTGGGGCAGGATCTCGCCCCCAACCCTGAGAGGGCACTCCACCCTTTTCCGGGTAAGGACCATGGTCTCGGATTTGGAGGTGCTGATTCCCATCCCAGTCGCTTCACACTCAGCTGTGAACCAATTCAGAGAGAGCTGAAGATCACGGCCTGATGAAGTAAACAGGACAACATCATCTGCAAAAAGCAGATTTATTTATTCAGCTACCTTTAAATTTCCCTCTGGGGACAAATAAAGTTCTATTTATCCATCTATTTATGTCTTGAATAAATGGCACAAAAAGTGCCACTAATATCTTTTGCCATTTTCATCATCCTCTGCGGTACTTTGCGGTCCGAGGTTAAACATGTGTCATACACCAGGGTGAAATGCGGCACAGTGAAGATCTGACTTTACTGCTCTAAATTCACACTTTTCTGAAGTGCGGAACACTTGTGGAAAAGTTGACATGTGGAAAAGTAGACAACGTCCGATCAGTGACAGGAGCTATCAAGAAGGTATTCAGTGATTTGGAAATAGTAGACAAAGAAGTTCTGCTTGGATTAAAATGGCTGAAATCAAACAAATTGCTTGGACAAAATAATATTTGTCCTAGAGTGCTCAAAGAGGTTAGTGACTACAGCTTGAAATCCTTAACACATATTTTTCAAAAATCACTTTACACTCAGGAAATGACTACAGATTAGAAGCTAACAAATATTGTCCCATTAAATGAAACAAGTGATCAGGCTGATCCATGTAACTATAGCCCAGTAAGCTTTACAAGCATCAGGGGTAAATTATTGGAAGCATTTATTAAGGAAAAAGATCAAGCAGCGCATGTCTAGGATTAGTGAGTTCTCAGCATGGATGTAGACAGAGAAGACTGTGTTTCAATAATAAGCTAGAATTCTATGAAGATGCAACAGAAGTTTATGATCAGAGGGCTGCATATCACATTATTTATCTTGACTTTCTGAAGGCTTTTGATAAGGTCCCACATGAGAGACTAGGCCTCAAACTAAAAGAAGTCGGAATTCAAGGCATGATGTGTAGGTGGTTGCAAAATTGACTTAAACACTGAAAACAAAGAATTAGGGTGAGAGGAACTTTTACTGAACTATGTGATGTCAAAAGTGGTGTCTCTCAGTGATTAGTGCTGGGACTGCTGCTATTTCTAACACTGTGTATGTAAATGATCTTGTTATGAATACAAATAAAAAGCTGGTGAAGTTTATAGAAGATACTAAACAAGGCAGAATGGTGGATAGTACAGAATTAGCCTAATTATTAGCCTAGACAGAATTCAAATTGAGTACATTTATGGCAAATTAAATTTCCATCTATCCATTATCCAACCTGCTATATCCTAACTACAGGGTCACAAGGAGCCAATCCCAGCCAACAAAGGGCACAAGGCAGGAAACAAACCCCGGGCAGGGCGCCAGCCCACCACAGGGCACACACACACACACACACACACACCAAGCACACACTAGGGATTGCCAATGCACCTAACCTGCATGTCTTTGGACTGTGGGAGGAAACCGGAGCACCTGGAGGAAACCCACGCAGACACAGGGAGAACATGCAAACTCCACGCAGGGAGGACCCAGGAAGTGAACCCAGGTCTCCTAACTGTGAGGCAGCAGCTCTACCACTGCACCACCGTGTTGCCCTCAAATTTAATTTTATATAAGTAAATGTAAGGTCGTAACAATTTTCAATGTGAATACAAAATGGGACATATGAATTTTCAAAGCACAACTTAGATTAAGTATCTTGGAATTGTAGTGGACTTATAACTGTATACATCCAGACAGTATACAAAAATGATCAAGAAAGCTAATAGGATATTAGGTTACATATCACGATATATGGAATTCAATTCAAAGAAGGTTGTGCTTAAACTTTATGATGCATCAGTAATGTGTCATCTGGAGTAGTACATGTAGTTTTTGTCTCCATATTACAAAAAAGGCATTTTAAGGGATAGTTGTATAATCCAGTTCTCTTTTCTTCCTTGTACCCAGTGTTGTTGCTCCACTTTAGAAAGAATTAACAGGATAGGTAACAAAACACTACTCTGGACATTCAGATGACACCATCTGAGCAAACTTTGGGCTTAGCCTGACGAGACAAGATTCACTTGGCTTAACATCTCGTAACAGCAGACTTTTAATTATCCACATCACAAACATAGGCATGTAAACTCAGGAGTGGTAAGAGATGTGATGAAGGTATGATAAAGTCTAAACATGTCTCCCATACAACCTCTGAGATCTCTGAGAGCTCCTCTCATTTCCCATTGGCACTAATATGTGAGTGCTTCCTGCATGTTATAATGGATCTGTGGACTAAGAGAGATGCTCTTTTTGCAATAACGTTAAAGTAATTCTCCTTGTATCGATGTAGTTTTCCACCCACATTCCAAAGACATGCTGGTTAGGCTGACTGGCATCTCTGAACTGACACTGTTTAAGTGGTTGTGCCCTGTGGTGGGCCAGCAGCCTGCTTGAACTTTGCAACAGATATTACTGGGATAAAACAGTTAGGCAGGTTCAAATAAAAATGGATAAATGAATTGCAAATAGATAACTCATTTTAAATCAAATAATAAATGTAACAAGTAAAGTATTTCATTCACAAATTTAAATTAATTAACACTATGAGCCCTGTTTTAGTAGAAAACTTGTGCAGACCATTGGAGAACATCCATACTGTGTCCAGTCTATGTTATATTAACCTTAAATTCCAGTGGACAATGTCCATGTCCATTTTTAACTCTCCAGTCCAGCTGTGTACCATTAAGCCTCCATTCCAGTGGGCAGTGCCCATTTTGTGCCCTATTAACTCTCCTGTGCAGACAAGAGTGTCCAGTCTATGTCATTTTAACTTTCCTGCCCAGGCAATACTGTTCACACAGTGTGATATTATCTCTGCAGTCCAGTCAAGAGTGCCCACCCTGTGTCACTTCAACCCTCCATTCCAGGGGTTGGTGTCCACTCTACGTCATATTAACACTAAAATCCAAGGGAGACTGTCCACTCTGTGTTACATTAACTCTCCAATTCAGTGGAGAGTGCCAGCTCTCTTCATAAGATCTTCACATCTCAGAGCTCTGTATTTATTTATCTGCACACTTTAGTGGATGCATTAAATTTACTGTAAGTTTTCTGCTGGCTAGTGTTAACTTGGTCATTTAAGGTCAATTGTCCATTTAAAAGTGTACTCTTTAAGTACCCTCATAATCCAAAAGGGAAACTTCATTCTGTACACTATTAGCTCCAGTAGTGAGGGGTCACGTCTTTTATTTTCACCATTTGGTAACAGCTAAACTGCCGCCATTCCTAACAAAGCATAAAGAAAAAACAAAGGCAGCCATCTGTGAATTATTCACGACGCCCCCATGCCCACCTCCCGCCCACATTTTTTTTTTTGTTCTCTCTGCTTGTTTGAATAGACAGGCTGCTTGTAGTCATGCATTATTGACAGTGCGGTTTTGCAAAGTGCAGGTAGTGAGAACACATTAGGCCGTACCTCTTATCTGGAGCTGTTCGGTTACTCTGAGAGCATTAGGCAGTCCCAAGTGAACCCGTCCCGGGAGATGGGAAGCTGCAGCGGTGAGTCTGTAAAGAAAGGGCAACAGTTAGTTGTTTTCTGATACTTTCTGGGGACAAGCTTACAAGGGAGAGAGAATTATCTGTGAATTTCCATGAAAAAAAAATTGAAAGCTCTGAGAAGTGCTTTTCTCCTTGTGAATGACCTCCAGGCGCCATCGACTCACACTTTGATAGCTGTGAAATGACACCGGCAGCAAAAAGAAACCACAGAAGCCATGAATAGCTCACTTACTCAGGCACGGGCACCCTGTGCTCTTTCCCTAAAGCTCTCCTCTAAGTAGAACCCAGCACAAAAGTGACCACCACCTCAGGGCCATCCCAGGGAGAAAGAAGACCCAGTGACCCATATCAACAATGTGGTCATATGCTGGGGTCAAACGTTTTGGGATGGAACGCAAGAAAGGAGAAATGAACAGAATCTCGCCTTCAGATGGGTTTATTGACCCACCAGGTACCCTGAAAAAGTCCATTAACTGAACAATATTTCACATATAATCAATTTGAATTTGGCACTTTCCTGTGTATAACAAAGGCCTCGAAGACAGATAACAGAATACGTTTAAAAATATTTGATATTTGATATCTCCTGTCCTATGTGAATCCTTAGCGTTCCTCCTATGCCTTTCCTTGGAATCCTCATGTGTCCCTCTTAGCGGGCACGGCCCCTCTCAGTCATGTTCCTGTAAAGCCTGGTTCTCAGATTCTGTCATTTGAGAGTGCTTGGCTTGCCTCCTGACCACTTTTTGACTACCACCAATGGTAAATGGACTCCCATTACACGCTATGAAAATATAATTTGTATTCTTGTGAATGCTTCCCACCTTTGAAAGCAATTCATGCTGCTTCTGATTAGTATTTAGAGATCCAAAATTGCTTGGTACGTTATTCACTTTGTTGTCATTGAAATGCTCCATTTTACGTTCTTTTATGAAGAAATAAAAAAAATGGCACAATCAGGAATTGAGCTCCACACTCCTAACATATTGTGTCATCATGCCTACCACTGAGCATTCATGGCCAAACCAACCAATCAGACCAAAGCCAAACGGACCAATCAGACTGAACACGCATACACACACAAACACTCAGTAGCATTATATTATCTAGTCAAGTAAGGAAACTCATGGTAAGCAATACAAAAAAATAAAGATAAATATTAACAAATTGATAAAATATAAATATAAAAGATGCAAACTATATCTTTTTTATCTAAACTTTCCCAAAGTCAGAGCATGCTCCCAACCTCCTCCTCTTCCTCCTCCTTTCTCACTACCTACTGTATTTTGCTCCTTAGTTTTCAATTCTATGTTGTATCTGATGGAGGCTCAAGAGGTGGAATTCTACTTTTTTGACTTTTCATAAGTTGAGTTGGCTTTTTTACCTTTTATTAAGAAATTGTGTTTGCCTTCAAACTTTCAAGATGTATCAAGCTTGGCTCCATTCATAAAACTCACTGAAACTAATGATAACAGTGCAGTATTGATAAAATATGTAGCCTGTAGCTTATGGAGGGTGTCATATAAACAGAGCTTTATACAATAAGGAAAGTTTAATGAAAATATAAGAATGTTTTGGATTAATTATAAATAAGGGTATTATATTAAAATGCAGGCTAAAATTGAATTCATGAACATAGACGTGGGCTTGGGTCCAGGCTAGCAGCATCAGACACAAGGTTGAAACCAACTGAGAAGGGAATGCCAGCCCATTGAATGCCTGCTTACACACACACCTACATAGGGTCAAGTCTAAGGCGTCAATCAACCAGTCCTTCTGATGGTGGAGGAAAACCTGCTACACATGAAAAGAACATTCAGACTCCACACACATCACTACTAAGATGCTGGATACACATCAAAGAAACACTAACAATTGCACCCTCCTTATTTCATACAAATCAGTAAAAATATAATAACACTAGCTAACATAAGTATGAGTCTAACTTCATTCATCCATTTTCTAACCTTCTTATCCAGTTCACAATGATGTAGAGTCAGTGCCTACCCTCAGCTTCAATGCAGCTTGCTTTATTTCTGTGTAGCTCTCTTTAATGAGTGCAAGCTTGTTAGGGAACTGTGACAAGAATGGATGCAAACTTTACAAATTACTACATACACATATTGAGTACACATAAAAAACAGATTGTTTAAGTACAGAGTAAACAAAGCAGTTTGAAACTAATCCAGTCATTGTTGAACTACAGTGGTTTCAGAAAGTACTCAGAACCCTTTACTTTCTGCACACTTTACTCTGTTGTAGACTTAATTTTAAATGGATAAATTTGCACACTTAATAACCCATGATGACAAAGTGAAAACATGTTTTCAGAAAGGTTTGCATATTTACTCAAAATTAAAAACTGAAAGCTCTCATTTAAGTAGCTGATCCTGGCAGCATTTGGTGAAAGGTGGAAACCAACCCTGGTCATGGAGCCAGCTGCTCATATGGGGCCAATTCAGGGTGACCTATGACGCTTTTAAATAAAGATTTAAATAGATCCATGGAAAAATAAACATGAATGACACTATCTTAATTCAAGATATTGAAAAAAAGCTAAAAATGAAAGTCTCCAGATAACAGCTGCTGCAGGAAATTCATGGGCATCACTATTATAAATAGCACAATATTAATAAACCTCAAATACCAAACATGCCATTAAAATAAAGCTTGGCTCCATTCAGGAAATTAAGTGATCATAAATACAATATTTCAACAATGCTCCATAAATGTGAAAGAGGTTGCACTGGTAAAGCTTGGCTCCAGTAGTATAACTAGAGGAACTGAAAACATAAATATAAATAACAAAGCTAATGAGATTATTTCTCTAGATGTAAAGATGAAAGATGCCACATATATGAAAAATGGCCCAATTCATAAAACTAACTGAAAGCGTAAATACTGTAGAAGTGACAGAATATTTATACTTGCTACTCTGAATATAAATAAGACATTTGCAATATCAGTAAATCCTTTAGTGAAACTCAGTGGAAACATAAGTATGAAGAATACAATATAATTAGAATTTGTGCATAAATATGAAAAATCTCTGGTACAGACTGGCGTCCTGCTCGAATTTGGTTCTCGCTTTGTGCCCAACGCTGAGATAAAGGCACCAGCTCCCTGTGAATCTGAACTGGATGAGCAAGTTAAGAAAACGAGGGACATATAAAATGGCTTATATAAAGTGCCTTTACAAATTATCATCCCCTTGGAAGTTTTCTCATTTTATTCTTAGTATAAAATAATGTATCACATTAGATTTAATTTGGATTTTTTGACATTGATCAACAAATAAATTACTCTTTAATGTCAAAGTGGTGAAGCAGTTCTTGCCTGCACAGACTCTGCAATCTAATCCACTGTAGCTCGTAACTCCTTCAGAGTTCTCTTTTGGTGGCCTTTCTTGCAAGTCTTCTTCTTGCACGACCACTCAGTTTGGGTTGATGGCCTGCTCTAGCAGATTTCCAGCTCTGCCATACTCTTTCCATTTCTTAATAATTGCTTTAACTGGACTCCAAGGGATATTCAATGACTAGGATATTTTCTTATCTCTATTCCCCGACTTGTACTTTTCAATTGCCTTGTCATGGAGTTGCTTGGAGTTGCTCTTTTGTCTTCATAGTGCTGGCCAGGCCACCATACAGACTCTCCAGATTAGGTGCCTTTACAATACAATCAATTAAACCCCCAATTAGGTGGTCTCCATGGAACTAATTCTGTGACTTCTAAACCCAATTAGCTACACCAGTAATAATTTAGGAGTGTCATATTAAAGGGGTGAATACTTTTTGTGTAATTAATTTAGACCACTTTGCAGAGATCTGTTTTTACTTTGACATTAAGGTGTCTTTTTCTGTCGATTAGTGTCAAAGAGCACATTAAATCCACTGGGATTCATTGTTGTAGAACAATAAAATATGAAAACATTGAAGGGGAAGAATAATTTTTATAGGCATTGTTAATAAAGTTTAGCTCAATTCATGAATCACATTTCAGATATAAAAAGCAGTATACAAGAAAACCTTCTCACTTTGATTATTATTATGAATGGCCTAATATTGTATACTCAAAATGAATATTAGTACTATCACCACAAAATGTACGGGTAGTTTTTGTCTTATCATAAGGTTACTCAACAGCTGTTTGTACCAACAACTTCAAGAGAAGACTTAATGCATGTTACTTCTTTAGCACATTTTTGAATACTGATGTAAAGTATTAATTGAGATACGTAATTAGGCAGCTTACTGTACTGTTTACACATGAAAATACATTTGAAGTTAACCTTGAATACAAACAAACGAAACCTATTAAAACCATACATAAATTCAAAAGGTTTGATGTATATAATGGTTTTAACAGTGAATTCCTCCCCAAAGTGCTTCATTATGTTCTTCTTAATAAAATAGTTGCCACAAACTGACAAGGTTTAGAACAGTGGACAGGCCACCAAATGAAGTGTTTCAGCCACCAGTTTATTTTCTAACCTCTCTAATCTCATTGTAGGTTCACAGGGACCAGGAGAGGAACCAGCACTGGACCCAATGCCAGTTCATCTGAAAACATATTGGGCCTGTTAATTTAATGTGAACACATGGAGCTTGGGGACTCTCCACAAAGACACCGAACAGGCTGGTATATGAAGCCATGTCCCTGGAGCTGGCAGACAGCGATGTAAACTACTTCACCAAATGGAAGTGTTTCCATCATTCTAAAACTTCAACACAAAATAGGAAGAGCAGCTAAATCATTGACTTTAAATCTCAAGGTTACCTCTTCAATTTCCATCTCTTCCTCACTAAGTGACCCTTCCTGGCCAAGTTACTTAACCTGCCTGTGCTCCAGCTGTAAAATATATCTATAAATAGCTGTGACAAGTCATGATCTCATAAATTGCTTTTGGTAAAGGTGTCAGACAAATATATAATTGCAATAATTTCGAGTCAACTTAAAGGCTGGAAGTCAACCTGCAAGTCTATGCAATATATGAGGGAAACCAGAGTACTCACATAGACATGGAAAGAGCGTTCAAACAGTATAATCATGCTATACATGTTTTAAAGTAGGGCAGCATGTTGGCCCAGTGTTTAGTGCTGCTGTCTCATGGAACCAGAGGTGTGGGTCTTAATACTGCATCCAATCATTGTCTTTGCTGAGTTTGCATGACCATATTGGCTACTCCTTGGATACTCCAGTTTTCCTCCACACATCTTCAAAGATTTGCTTTTTTGGTTAATTAGTGACTTTAAATTTATCCTGTGTGCATGTGCATATGAGTGGGTCTTGTGAGGAACTAGTACCCTGTCCATGGCTGCTTCATGCCTTGACCCCAAGTGCTGGAACCTTGTGATGCTGAACTGAATTAAGTAGATGAAAGTATATACGTATGAAGGTTATAATTATAAACCACTTGCCAAAGAGGGAGACAAAAAGCTTCCAGAATTACACATATTTAGGTAGGCCCACAGTTCCTGACTAAAAGAATGAAAGACAGGAAATATTCAGATGGCTTTGCAATCCTTTCTTGGGCATTTTAACAAAGTAGTTAAAGTCTAGGAAAATGTTCAAGGTAGAGGAGGTGACATGTGAAATGAGAGTGCAGGCCCGACTGTGTGGTCAGACTGTAATGACTATAGCCAAGTTTCCATCCAGTTTTTTGTGACGTTTGTTATCGACAAGCAGAATATACGTAAAAAAAAATGTGCGAAATTTGCTGTCTCCAGCCTGTTTCCATCCAACTGGCTTTTTATCGATAAAATGGTGTGCGTGATGACGTCATCCCCTCCAAAAAGAACTGTCGCATAAGTTTTGTTGTATCACGAAAAAAAATCTGCCCTTGAGCCATTTCCATACATAATTTTGTGTATGTCGCAAATTATCTACCTTTTGTTTTCCACGTTACACCCCCTCCACTATAGAAACAAAGAAATGGAGGGATTATTCAGACAGTTTTTTGAAATTTGCCAGCTTACTGTTATTTCAGTTTCACAAATAATTGGAATTGTACATAATATCCGAAGACGACAGCAGAATGAAGCAGTTGCTTGTCTGATAGCCCTAGAGCTCGAAGAAAGTACCCCAGTGCGACGAAACCCACGGGTATGGGAGAGACGATGGAATAAAACCTTCTGGGAGGAGGTGGTGGGGAGACACTTCACAGAAAATCTCTGGCTGCAACATTTTAGAATGACACGGCCGATGTTTGAGATGTTGTGTGGATTCATCAGTCCTGATGTTGCGCCCATCACAGGTTGTTACTGACCACCGGTTCCAACCCCAAAGCGGATTGCCATCGCCCTTTACAAGCTGGCAACCTGCGCCGAGTATAGAGTAGTTGGAGAAACTTTCGGGGTTAGTAAAACTACCGTCCATCGATGTGTATATGCTGTGTGCACCGCTATTAAAGAAAAATTAATGCGGCCTTATATCAGATTTCCGACTGTAGCGGAGGACAATGAAATTGCATACCGCAATTCCTTGGTGCATCTTGTGCCACAGATTTACGGTGCGCTGGATGGCACGCATGTGCCTATTCTTCCCCCGACGGAAGGCTACAGCGATTACATTAATCGCAAAGGGTGGTCATCTATTGTTCTCCAGGCCCTTGCTGATGACAGGTGCATGATACGAGACATTTGCGTTGGCACTCCTGGAAATGCCCATGATGCAGCTGTGTTTGCAGCATCGGATCTGTACAGGTGAGCCTACCTTTCAACATCCCTTCTCAGTGCGATAACAACTAAATTAGTACTGTAACCTGCTTCCCTTAAGGTTTTTAATTAAAACTGAAATTTGAATTAATACAAAATAACGACGTTTAATAAAAAAAAACTAAAGTTAATATTAATGAGAGAATTTCTCATATATGCTAAAACATCTGCCATTTAATAATAAGAAAAAAAATGTTTAGATAATGAAACACACGGTTTATTAAATATTTTGACTGGCACAGTAAATTACCTTTGCGGTTTTTGTATTATTCAGACATCCTGAGAGACAACCCCAGGCTACAGTTGATTTGGAGGGAGTTCAGGTACCCCTTTTAGTAGCAGGAGACCCAGCCTATCCGCTACTGTATTGGCTCATCACGAGAAATAACGAGTCTCTTCATCAGACCATGCGAACCGCTCCGCTATTCTCGTTTTGATTGCACGATATGAAAATGTATCATGTGACACATTTATTTGCGTTAAAGCCCTTTTTTTCCGACAAAAAGTGTTTCCAATGTAGTTTTTGCAACATCTGAAGTATCGATATGGAATTTATGCGCTAAAGTTAAACGGAAAAATATTATGTCGACATGTACAACATTTTATCGATAATTAGCATTTCCATCAGTTAAAATTTGAAGCACTAAATATTTTATCGCAAAAACTCTTTGGATGGAAACCTGGTTAAGATGGCAGGCAGTGTGGTGTAGTGGTTAAGGCTTTGGATTTCAAACCCTGTGGGTTCAAATCCTGCTACTGATGCTATATGATCCTGAGCGAGTCACTTGACCTGCCTGTGATCCAATTGGAAAACCAAAAGAAATATAACCAATTGTATCATAAATGTTCCAAGATGCCATAGATAAAGGCATCAGCCAAATAAGTAAATGTAATGTAAATATGTAACGACTCTGTGTAGTCATGTCCGAATCAGCAGTGATGCAGGTCAGTGTCCACATTAGATAAGCATCCCTGTCTAATGCCCAAATCAAGGTCATGGGGATTCACAGCCTGTTCTGGCTTAAGGAACACAATGGAAATAAAATCTGGAGAGAGCATCCACACATCACAGGGTTACAATGGATAAATGATAAATTTAAATTACAACTCAACAAGTATCTGCAAAAAAACATGTGTGAGCCATAATAGTTACACTCTTGGATAATTTACAAATACCTTCAGCAATAAAGGAATAGTGCTGACTCAGAGCTGCAAATGTGAGTTCAAAACCCCACCATATACTTCCTGTGTAGGGCCTGTTGCGTTCGTCTTGAGTTTATATGAATACATTTGTAGTGTTCTGGTTTCTTCCAATGTGCCACAAAATGCACCAATTGGTTTACGTGTGTGTGATTGAATTAACTCAGTCCATTGCCTGCGTTGATCCCAGTGTTGCCAGGACACAGATTGCCAGAGTTCAGATTTGGACCTGATGAACAGGACTATAGACAGTTAACTATAGATAGAACTATATAACAGTTTAAACTCAGAAGTGAGCTAAACATGCAAAATCAAAGAAGTGCATCAATATGATCAAAGGCATAACCAACAATTAAATTGTGCTTGGCATACACTGTTTCAGGAATGATGTTTATAAAAATATGTAAGACAATAAATAGAGAAGCATCAACAAAACCCTTAAACGTATGGCAACAGCCATCAAATAAAATATTAAAATATTGTATATACTGTAATCAAGTGAGGGATTCAATAATCAATTCTCACACACTTAGCTTCAAGGCTCACCATGCACTTGAACAGTATAAAGAGGAATAGTATAGTGATTACACAAGTGGTTTAGGCAGTCAAAAGTTGATTCATGCCGTGACTCACTTCCAGAAAAGGTGTCATCATCCATTGTGTACCTGCGTTTACCCAAAATTACCAACATTTTGCAGCTTCAGTGAGCTAAATGGGATTCAGCAATAGCTTCACACGTTGAAATATTTCCACAGACAAAATAACTTCATTTTTTAAAATCTTTAGTAAAAATTCAAAGTAAAACAGTTCACACAAAAATAGAGAAAAAATTGATATAGCAAAAAAAGGTTCTTGTTTAAGAAAAGTTCTGTTTAAAGCTTATATGTGTTTCTTTAAGTTGCTTTTACAGTTGAACCATTTCCAAATGGACAGAAAACTGTATGCCTATCCCATTTTCATGCTGTAAATGGGTCTTTTGGTGCCCGCTAGCTATGAGAAATATGCTAAACAACAACTGACTCAATTAACACTCTGTATTACTGAATATAGCAGGAAAGTTCTATCTCATAATAACTTACAGAGGGTAAAAGACTATACCATATTCTAACAGCTCTTCTTCTATAGGAGTCGAGCAAACACTATTTAACTTTAAGCATTAACTTTCTAAGATTGGCTCTTACACACTGTGTTAAGTATCGACAGAAGGGATGACAAGGGGTCTCATTTATAAAGCTTTTATATGCACAACAGGAGGCTTGAAATGGGCATACGCAACTTCTCACGCAAATGTTGGGATTTATAAACTTGACAGGGGAACATGCATATATTTATGGAAACACTGACCCATGTGTATGCAACATTTTTGGTAAAACTGCTACATGACGGCGCCATTATTCAAGTAGGGAAATGCTGCCACATCAGCTAAATGACTCACATGCATACTAATTCATATGATCAGGCTGTTGTTATAATGTGCATTGACATGACAAAAATATTATCTCAAAACTGGTTAATATGATGTACAGACTGTTCCATTTTAAGAGGGCCAATGCATATTTAGACAGAAGAACATTTTTAGTTATTTGTTAGTTTATATCAACTACCTGAGGTCATGTCTCCGGGGAACTGGATGACAGGTCAGGAATATCTCAATCAAGCTTCACTTCATCATGCCAGCTGTGATGAAAGCTATTTACTGGCACTACATCCATTTTTCATATGGTGTGGGTGCACATACTGTACATAAAAGCATAGCAACAACAACAACAACATTTATTTATATAGCACATTTTCATACAAACAGTAGCTCAAAGTGCTTTACATAATAAAGAATAGAAAAATAAAAGACACAATAAGAAAACAAAATAAATCAGCATTAATTAACATCGAATAAGAGTAAGGTCCAATGGCCAGGGGGGACAGAAAAAACAAAAAAAACTCCAGACGGCTGGAGAAAAAAAATAAAATCTGTAGGGATTCCAGACCATGAGACCGCCCAGTCCCCTCTGGGCAAAATTAGCATGATTTTTCCAACATAAAAAGGCAATCTGCAGCAGTTTCCAGTTCTCCTAATGTAATCTGAGCAGATTACTGCACTCATACTGCAATAAGGACACCTAGCGAAAATGAAGCTCCTTTTGCTAACCATGAGCAGTGACATTCCATCAACACACAAGTCACCTTTGAGGCCAAGATGAGACAGACACACATTGTGGATAGGTGCCCTGCATCAATATATAAGTAGTTAATTTTAAGACAAAATAGCCTTGACAGATGTGATGGTTGGCGTATTGGTAAGTGACTGGCTAAACCCTCAGTGTTTCATATGGCCTGTACTATACTAATCGCAACAGAAATCATGCCATTACATGTGCCGGGTAATAGCGGCTAACTGTTTGGATGTTGGCGGACTACACCTTTCCCCGATTCCCAGAACACAGAGGAGAGGCGCTATAATGCCGTGCATGATCTTGCACTCTCAGTTACAGAGCACAGCCTGATACTCTTGAATTCAGGTGGTGGTGTGTCAAAGTGTCAGGTGGGAGGCTGCTCTACCAGCCAATGAAGTTCTCCAGCATCATAATTGCATATGTATGAGGTTGATTAGCATGCTCTACATATGGATATTTCAGGACGGATTTCAAGGCGCATTAACGTACACACATTTACAAGGTGATTTTGATTTATAAATGGTAAATTGCGTAGAAATATTTGTATGCAAGGTTTTATAAACCTTACTTTTTTGGTGTACACATTTTCCCATTTTTTTTTTAGCATGTGTGCGTTTTCACACTAGAATCAAAGCAAAGTTTTATAAATGAGGCCCCTGGAGAGGAAACGTAAGATGAGTAGAGAATCCAAATTAGAAAAGCAGTCCCATCCTTCCACTAAGCCAAATCATAAAGCAAGTATCCTAAAATGGAACATCAAAGAAAAAGTCAAGAGCCAGGAAAAATGAATAGCAAAACTAATGAATGTATTACAGTTGTTTTCTGATTTTGAGTTTCCATAAATGCAGAAAAGGAATGATTATCACAGGTGACCTTTTAATTCACTGCGTCCATGACATCAGGTATCACGACCTCCCAGTCCACGCCCACTGGCACCCAGAATATGTCCTAACAATAGCAGTGACAGGATGGTGGCACACATGAAAATCAAGATGGTGTGGAGAAAATTTGTGAGATATCCTATCATTATTAGAAAGCAACATTATAGAAAGAAAACAATATCAGAATTGAATTCTACAACCAAAACTAAATAGATAAAATTACTTACAAAGAGCAGCAAAATGGGCTCAGAAGAAAAAAATTAATAAATACACCAATCATAACACCCTGCCACTGTATCGGAATGAGCAGGTTAAGAAAACAAATGAGCCATGGGCCTCAGTGGCAGACTCTGCTGCACATCATTTCACTGACTTTTCTTTGTGCAGGAATTACTTTTTCTAATTAGTTTTGACACCCTTTGGCACCCACCCTACAACATAAATGAAGAAAATATGAAACTCCCAAGGAAACTAAGCAGGTTATTTTATTGAGAATGGCTTGTACTGCCAAGAATCATCAGCAACTGAGGGAAAGCCTGTGGCACAACAGTGATGATCCTAGCCTGGCGGCTTTCAAAGGAAACAGAGTTTCATCCAAGACAAGATGCAATGGGATGCATATGTTAAGATTACCCTGAAGGGGAATGCCAAAACAGCAAAAATAAAACTTAAATATTTAATTTATTAAATTAAACATTGATAATGAAAAAGCAAACAGAAGAATGCACACTCCTAAAAATACACATAATTCTAAAATGTAAAAAATTGCAAACACTGAGCTAATTTAAAGTGCCAAAACTAAATACAAAAGAAACACTCAAAAAGAAACCAAACTAAAACAAAGAACCAAAAGTAAAATTCAAACCAAAATCAAAAAATTTCCAAATTTCAAACAGCACTAAATAGATCAAAAGAAAAAGATCCAAATAGAAAACAATCTAAAGACCAACAGAAGTAAAGCACAAAAGGAGCTGAAGAGTAAAACTAAGCTAGTTGATGCCACAGCATTGAAGTGGGGTAACAGGTGGGTGAAATAGGGCTCTACAATAAGCACATAAAGGTCCCAATTGACTGATAGTGGGAAAAAGGCCACAATCCTGAAAATGAAGATAGCGGAAAGACAAGGGAATGAAAAAAAGGAAATAAACAGAAAAAAAAATCCACAGACAGATACAATCTTAACAGTATGGGTCCTTCAACACGTCCTGGGTGGCTTCAACCATAAGTTTAAAACTCTTACTTCTTCAATATGATTGGCTAAAACAGTTGTTACTCTGACTGGCTATTGGTCAATCAGTGCTGATAAATACATCTGAGGTCAGCACTTCATGAGTTCTATTCAAGTCATGCGTGGTCTTCTCAGTCCTCTTTATGCGTTGATGGTGTGTCCAAAGTGGTAGAAACCAGTACAGTATGTGCATTTAAATTATTGAAAGGAATGCTACAGACATTAAAGCACATATAAACCTCACTGCCAAGCTGAAGCCTTTCAAGCTAGAATATACTCATACTTTTTAACACATTTAATTATTTCACTCCCTAGACACTGAGAAAATTACTTTTTCAATCTGGATTGTCTACCAAAGGCACTAATGATGTGGCAAATGTGAATTTGATAGCTAAAAAGGTGCAGATGGAAAATATTCCAAAGGGGGAGGGGGACAAAAATGTGCCAAAACAGAATAGTTTGGAAATTATAATAATAATAATAATAATGACATTTATATAGCTCATTTCTAACCTATTCAAATCACTTTAGGTGGACAGTTTGGATCCACTTCAACCACCACCAATGTGCAGCACCCACCTGGAAGATGTGACAGCAGCCTTTTTGCGCCAGTACACATACCACACATTAGCTATTTGGTGGTGAATGAAGTGAGAGACAGTTAGCTAATAAGGGACAGGTGATGATTAAGAGGCCAGAAAGACCGTGTCATGGTGAATAATTTGCAAAGACATCGAGAAACACCCCAGTCTTTTCAAAAGATTTCCACTGATCTTTTATGACCACAGAGGGACAGGACTTTGGTTTTAAACCTCATCCAGAGAACAACACCAATGTTTACAGCACAGTGTCCCCATCACTGAACTTTGCCATTGGGATCCACACACAGGGTAAGCATCCCCTGATAGTCTCACAAACATCTCTTCAAGCAGCATCCCTAGCCTCTCCTAGATGGTCTACAAGCCAAGTACTGGCCAGGTCCAAGCATGTTTAGCTTCAGCAGGATTACCTGTTCTGAAGCGTAGGTGATATGGCTGTTTTAAAACAGACAAGTTCACATATTCATCAATTCTTTTCCATTGGAAATGTTTAAATTTCAAAAGTGTTTAAACAATGTTGTATTGCACTCAAGATAACTCAAGGAGCATTGACTGCATAAGTGAGCTACATTTTAAGTCAGTCATTCAAGTTGCTGCATGAAGACAGTAAGGCAGATAGACAGGCTTGGCTATCATAGTAGGTGCTTCTCAAATTTCTATGTGAATGCACCTAAAAATGTTTCAAAGTATCGCTATAGTGGCATAGTGGTTTTTGCTGCTGTCTCACAGCTCCTGTGCCTTTCTCCAAGGATCTGCATAGTGTGGCAGATTACAGGGGACCTTGCCCCACTGGGACGCCTGGAGAATGGAAGGACCAGGAGAGAGGCAATATGTTCCCCAGGATGCAAGAGGGCAGCCCCCTGGATGGCATCGGGGCCACAGGACTGGAGCTTAGAATCTCAACCCTGTTGAGGCCCGTGGCCACTGCCAGGGGGCACCCGGATCATTCCGGAGCCATGGAACTGCAGCACTTCCGCCACACCAAGAAGTGCTGAAGGGAACTCATCAAAGAACACCTTGAGCTCATCTGGGTGAAATAAAAAATGGGTCGCCTCACTCCATTCGAGGAGCCGGAGTCAGGAGGCAGAGGACAGAGCTTAGGGGAGAGGAGTGGAGGTGGCAGGAGAAGACAAAATTAAAGAAAGATTAAAGGATAGAGCATTGTTGGTGATTTGTGCACTGTGTGCTATAAAAGAAAATAAACTTGTGTGTTTTTGGACTTTGGTGTCCTGTGTCTGTCTGTAGCCAGGCTGATCTTCCACAATGGATTTTTCTCCTGGTATTTTAGCTTTCCTTCCTCATCTCAAAAATATGTTAACTAGCATTTTTCCATCGGTTATGTATAAGTCAGTGCATGAACACAAATGGTCCCTGCAATAGACTGGCATCTCATCCATGAAAGGCTCCATGTTTTAAGACCACTGAGAATGACCCTGAGCAGTTCAGAGAATGTTGTGTTCACTTAAAATGCACATCAGACAGCTTAGAATTCATTCCATTTCAAGAAATCTTAAACATATTCTATCAAGATATCTTTATTACATTTTGAGACTTCTTGAAATAACAAACCTTTTTGGTATACAGTAGTTCAAAATCATTTTCTATTTTAGCATTTAGTGCCATACCTTGAGTAGTCATCATTGCTTCCTCATGAGTGAAAAATGACATTCAACATTGTTCATAATAAAATTGCAGATGTCGCTCATTAAAAGCTCAATGAAAGTCCCTTGAAATTGACTTACTGAAATTGTGACCAGTTTAAATATTTTTTAATTGGAATTTCTGACTCACATGGTGGCATAATGGGTAGTGCTACCACCTCATGGATCATCTGTTCTGGTTTGAATTCCATTTCTGTGGCCTGCTTAAACTCCATACTAACATTTTACTTATGCTCGAAGGGCAAACACAACATTTGCATAAAAAAATTGGTTTTATAAAACTGTACACACAACATGTGGCACACCCAGTTCCTTTATAAATCTCAAATCAAGTTAATAAGCAGTTACATACAGTAAGACAACTAACACCCCTAAAATGTAAAGCTAACAAAGACAATGCACCAAGAACGTTCAGAATTCTTAAACATGGAGGAGTGCCTCCTTTATAGATGGCGCATCTTTGTTTCTTTGCAATGTTGGAGTAGCAGTTCCCATTTCCTCTTGCTTATAAATTTGAAATTTTGTACATTGTGTTTGTATGAAGTAATTCCATCAACACCCATTAAAGGTGTCAGTCTATCCATCAATTTTCAAACTTGCTTAACCAAGCCAGGGTCACAAGTTGCCCATCCATATTCCATCAGCAATAGGTGCAAGCCAGGGACCAGCCATGGAAAGAGCACTAGTGCATGGAAGTGCACACTCATATAAATTCTCACATGGGGCCATCTTAGAGTGGCTAGTTCATGTAAGCTGGTGGAAGTGTCCAGAGCAGAACCCACAGGAACATGGGGAAAATGCAGTGACTAGGTCAGTATTCTACAGGACTGTAGGCCTTTGGAACAGCAGTGCCACCCAATATAAATTGTTTTCTTTATAAATGAATAAAAGAGCAACAGACGTTAATAAAAGAGACAGGCGTGTGACTCTACAGAAGGAATAATACAGAACATGACAGAATGAAATGAAATAAAAATAGATTACAACATTAGAGAGCAAAATGAAGCAGGGACAGATTAGACGGATGTGTGCACCTCAAATTCTGACGGATATCATGTGCACTGCTTTATATTTTTAAGAGGCTTTCCATCATTTCTGCTTAAATTCTCCGCTTCATGAAATGCAAAAGTTTCTCTCAAAGCCTCAATGAGAAGTCAAGAAAAATGACACCTTTTATTGGCTAACTGAACAGATTACAGTATGCAAGCTTTTGAAGCAACTCAGTTCCCTTCTTTAGGCAGATTGTAGTACAGAAACTAGAGATCCCTGTGTTCGTAAAGACACTAGGAAAGAGACAACATTGGGAAACCTTTTTTTTATTACTATTATTATTAATTTTATTGTAATCATTCTATACAAATAGATCAATTTTTACAAAAACATTGGAAAATCTTTAACAATAAGAGCAGCTCACCACTGAAAATGGTAATTGTAGGAAGCACCCAGAATCGAACCTGCAACCTCTTGATTATGAGTCAGCAGTTCTTACTGCTGCACAACCCAAGCGGCTGTGTCAGTGTCATACCCTAACCCGATTTCTTTTTCTTCAGTTATATTCTTGAATAAAAGCACACTTGTTTTGTTATACTTGTTCCTTTTGTGAAAGTGTTTATTTGATATTTGGACTTCAGTCTTCCCACATTATACACTTCATGTCAAAATTTTGTCATTAGTACTATAACATGAAAAAGCTTTCTGTTTTAGGTATGTGTTCAACATTTCCTGCCATCCCATATTTACCCAGATCATTGTAGACAAAGAACACACATGAAATGTATGTGTTCCAAATAATGATATATTATTTACCCTTTTTACTCCGGCACCTCACCCCCAGATAAACAGACTCGAGCTGTTAGAACTTTTTGTCACAGTCGAGCTGCGGCAGTGGGGGGGGGGGGGGGGGGGTTTAATAGCAGGCAGCTTGCTGCTTGTGCTGATCGACGCATTTGCAAAACAAAAGACGCTGATGGAGAGGTGTGAAGGAATTTAATGTGGCCCAGGATTACAAGTTTTTTGTAGGCTTCAGGAATTCTAGTGTTATGTAGATCATCTTCAATTTAAAAAATTAACAGACCTCTCCAGTGATGTATAGTCAGGATCTTTTGAGAAGATAACTGTCTGACAAAGGCTTTTGAAGTTTTTGATGAGTTTTCCATATAATGTGGAAATGTAGTCCAGCTGTCTGCGTCAGTTAAAGAGATGTAAATAATCCTCATGTCTGTTTAAACCATGTTGTATAAATTTTAGCATCAGTTTAACTTCCCATTCCTTTCTCTCTTGCTGTGTCTTGAAGTTGCCCATAATCACTGTGACTTTAAACTCCTTCTCACAGTACCCATTGCTGCTGGAACATCCTTATTGCCATGCTTAATGTAGAACCTGTGTACATTCATTCTTTGAACATTTTACATCTCTTTGACTGACAGTTGGACTACATATCCACATTGTGCGGAAAGCTCATCAAAAACTTCAAAAGACTATGTTGGACAGTTGTCTTATCAAAAGATCTTGACTATGTGTTGTTCTCCTCTCCTGCTAAATGAATCTTAGCCTCGACAGGTCTGTACATTTTTGACATTGAAGATGACCCACTTAAAGGTTTTGTTCCTTTCCTAGTGCCTATATAAACACAGGGAACTCCAGTTTCTGTACTACAACCTGCCTGAAGAAGGAGGCTAAGTTGCCTCGAAAGCTTGCATATTGTAATTTGTTCAGTTAGCCAATAAAAGGTGTAATTTTTCTTGACTTCTCATTGCATCCATTAATGGCTAACACGGTGTAATACCCTACTATTCCAAAGCCTCAGGAGATTTTATGAACAGAAATGTGTCTTGGTTTCATTCCCTGACATTTTCGAAGAGCACAATTTTCCAAGAACATAGAAACTTTTGTAATAGTCACCATGCCATATCTCTCCAGGAGAGCATCAAAATGTCATCACCTTACCTTGGATGTGAATTTAGGTACCTTGTGCTTCTGAGCCTTTGTACAAATCATTCAGTGGCTCTTGGCTGTTTCTACTAAAGTAACACAATTTCTTCTCAAGATATCATTTAAACAATAAAAAAGAATCAAAATGATAAATAGTATCTATCCATTTTGGTGTCCATGGTTAATGGAGAGTGTGTATACATGCTAATGTCATTTCTGCTGGTGGATTGTTTAGAGAGTTTGCTGCTACATGTCATGTGTGCATGTATAGTGTAGGACAAATTGAACATTGCCCATTTTGCTTGGCTTTCAGTAGCACGCAACGTCTATTAACACAGCAGATTTAACAGGAATGCAGAAATCCAGCTGTGATACCCCCACCTACATTCTGATAAACACTAAAGTCAATGGGTGATCTGTGGCTCCACCAACAGTTTGGTCAGCTCTTTACTTCCATTGATAACAAAGGTGTAAATCAGAGTTGAGCTGACACCTCTGCAGATACTCCTTCAGGCAAAAAAGTGCCCAGACGGACATTTATTTTAGACTTGTAACCTTTAACTGAACTCTGGCTGAATGTGATGGACAAAATAATACACCACGAAGCAGGCAGTGGATCTGTAGCTGGAAGTGACTTTGACCCAATCAACAGAGGTTACACCTTCCTTCAGAACTAGTTGCATTCATCTCTTCTGTCTCTCTGGACAGCTGAAAGCTGACGAGCCAATGTCTTTGGGGTGAGAAGAAGCCCACTCTCTTCCCACATTATACACTTCATGTCAAAATTTTGTCATTAGTACTATAACATGAAAAAGCTTTCTGTTTTAGGTATGTGTTCAACATTTCCTGCCATCCCATATTTACCCAGATCATTGTAGACAAAGAACACACATGAAATGTATGTGTTCCAAATAATGATATATTATTTACCCTTTTTACTCCGGCACCTCACCCCCAGATAAACAGACTCGAGCTGTCACAAAGCTCAGAAATGTTCTTTGGACTGGAAGCTACTCACCATAGAACCTTGGATGCTATGAACTAGCTTTAAGATCGACTCTGCCAAGCCAAACCCAGTGCTAGTGACTGGGCCCTGCCTGAGAAGTGTGAAAAGTGCCATTACTTCCAGAAGGAAAGGTAATGATTTTCTCTCTGAACTTGCAGAGAACACAACAAAAGGCCAAACAGCAAGCTATGAAATGCAGCATCACACCACACCATGGATAAAAAAAACATGTAACAAAAACCAAGAGTGCACTCCAACACAAGAAGAGTCCTCCTCTTCAAACTGTAGGAACAACACTCACAGCATCAAACATCATCCTTGAAAGCCTGGTATTGTAAAACTGTGCCAAGATAAATTACAACTCTACATAGCCAGTAAACAGCCAGCCTCTTCTCTGTTATATGTTTGTCTTTCTCGTCTGCCAGATGTCCTGTCTTCTATGTTGATATACAGTATATGCAGTTGTCATATTTCTGTAATCTTGTGTTTATCAATAAATTGTATCAAGTCCCTCCTACAGAGAAAGGTAAGGAAAATAGAGTGGGAGTCTCATGTAATTATTTAATTAATTACTACAATTGCAAAACTTGATAATTAACTGATTAACATCAATCAATCAATTCCTCTTCTCACATCATGCACAATTACCTACATTTATTTGGCATCTCTGGGTGGGCCATGAAACAGAGATCCCTCACAACTTCCTAAAGTTGAATTTGATTAAGGTACAGCATTTTGTTTGGCTGTTTTGTGAGTGTGTTTGGGGTGTTGCATCCTGGCAGTGAAAGCAGGTGACAGACTTCGGCAGCAGCAGGCGTACCACATCTCAGTAGTAGGTCAGTAAGTAAATAATTAGCCGGATTCATTTCCGTTTATAACAAATAATAAAGTGGCTATCCAAAATAAGAAGGGATGCAAAAATTTACATGCAAGCTAGCGAGCTGTAGGAGACATGTGGAGATAAAGGACACATCTAAAAAGGAGGATGTTTATGGGTCGGGGTTCATTTGTTTTGGACCTAGTTTTGTGAAACTTGACTTGCTTGTATGGAATGTTATTTGATTTTAATAAATTCAATAAAGTGATAAAAAAGGAGGACATTTAAGCAGTTATAGTATAGCTGCACTGGGTCTGAAGAAAAGAAGCAGCAAAAAGACAGCTTCTTAGAAACAGGCTCAAGGGAAAATCTAACGACATAAAAACACTTTCAACAGACAGCTTAAAGTGAGTCAGTCGCAGTGGGAAGAAAACTTTTACTAGTAAGAGCAATTTAAAAGTTAATACACAGGCATAAAGAGGACCAGTGAGCATTAAACAAGGGAATGTAGTTTGTTAAACTCATAAATTAATTTATATCTCGATGTGTGGAGTACAAGTCAAGGGAGGTTTTGACTGTGTACAATCTCCATATTATGAAAAAGACATAGCAGCACTAGAGAAAGTCCAGAGTAGAGGGACTAGGCTGATCCTAGGATTTCAGTGGATGAGGAACAATTAAAGGAATTTAACCTTTTCAGATTAAACAACCAGAGATTAAGAGGTGATGTGATCAAAGTGTTTAAAATTATGAAAGGAATCAGTACAGTAGATCCAAATTGTTACTTTAACTTCTTAAGGGCAGACTTCGCACAAACGTTAGAATGTTTATCTTCATAGAAAATAACATAGTCATGCGTGGTGGAGAACAGAACTTTGGTTACCTTCAAATCTCAACTCAATGTTATTTTTGACAATCTATGTGAGTAGGATGAACAAGCCTTTAGGCTGAATGACCTGCTCGCGTCACAACTGTTCTTATGTTTCAAAACAACTTCATCCATTAGCGGTTTACAAGATAGCCAGAATCAGTTCTGAAATCATTGGGCACCCAGAAGGAATCAACACTAGATGAGTTACCAGTCTTGGAAATGCATGTCTTTCAGGAGTACTTTAGGAAGCTTCACATAAACATGGTAAGAACATTCATCCATTTTCCTAATCTGCTTTTCCAGGACAGGGTCGCTGGGAAGGTGGAGCCCATCCCAGCAATCATTGAGCAAAAAGCAGGAAGAATTCTGCACATCTTTGAGAGGAAACCCATATGGACACAGGCCAAATACATAGA
>JANRMT010062791.1:125057520-125091102 GCA_026402145.1 Polypterus bichir lapradei | reverse complement strand
AGATAGATAGATAGATAGATAGATAGATAGATAGATAGATAGATACTCCAAGGGGAAATATGCAAACTCCATGTAGTGTGCATCCAGGATCTTTATTCCAGACTCCGTAATGCTAGACAACAGTACTACAACTGGCTGGAAAGAACATGCAAACCCCTCAATGGGGTGTAACTGCACTGTAAGAGCAATCAATGAAAAGTGTGCAACTCCTCAAACATTCCATTAAACCTTTTACAGTATAACCAGTATAACATCACATTTTTCCCTCTGATTCTAATTCTGTTTTACATCCATCTAATTTCAAACTCACTTAAGGTCATGGCTGAGTGTGTGAAGAAGCACTTAGCACAAGGCAGCAACAAGCCCAGGACCAGGGGCCATGGCAGTCTCACAATCTACACCATACTGTGTATATGTATGGGAGCACCACAATACCACACAAACATGGGAACAACATGCAAACTCCAAGCAATTAGTGACCAAGATGGGATATGAACCCTGGTGGTGTGAAGCAGTAGTGTTAACTAATAATAAAGTAACCAAAGTTTGTCATAAAACAGGGGCTTTCACAGTCATCAATATCAAAAGGAAAGAAACGATTATACAAGAAAAATAGTTTCAAAAACTATAAAAGTAGGATTGCATCACTCCAAATAAAGAAAAGTAATCAAGAAAAAGAACAATGCAGTAACATAAAGGTCATACCTGCACAGCAGTAGCCTCATAGAACTACAGAAATGGGTTACTGCCTGTCTGCTGTTGTCATGTTGCTCCTCAGAAAGTGTGTTTTTTCCTTAACATCCAATAACTGTGCAGGATGGTTTAATAGGCAACTCTAAATTACCCAGGTATGAAAGTGTATCTTGGAAAAAATTGAGGTCCCTTCCAAGGTTGGAATTTGTGGCTGTGGAAATGAATGGATGGTCAGCTTAAACCTTACGCTTTGGTCCCTTCACCACTTTGACCCATATAATAACCACATGTATATAAATAAAGTGGTTTGAGGTTTAATTCTTCATTAAAGTCACTATATAAACTAAGCATTGAATAAGAGTAAGTACTAGTGAGAGAATTTATTCTGTGCCCAATCCTGCTGGGTTTCTGCCTCCAATACCCTAAAATGGATTAAGTTGATTTGATAATGAATAGATATATAGAGGGTTCAAAAATGGATGGATGAATGAAGGTGACCTGTTAGTTAGGATAATTGGCTACTCTGAAGTGGCCTGGTGTGGGTATTTGTGTGAGAGTTCCCTGTCATGTTCTGACATTTTATTCAAGGCTGCCACCTGTTTTGTGCTTGACGTTGCCTGATCGGCTCTATAACAGAATTAGCAGGTTCAGAACATGAATAGAAATAATGAGAACAGAATGGAGATTAATTCTGCAACTATTGTGTCACAGCCATTTAGTCTAAAATTCAGACAGCAGGTGCCCACACTGCCAGCGATGGGACGCGATGGCAGTAGCTGCCACTGCTGCTTTCTTGGCATACAAATAGCAAAGCCATCTTTTTTCTATTCTTAAGCCTAAACATCTGAAATTCACATATGCCTTTGATGAATCCCAGCCAGGCTTTGAAATCTACTTTGCAGACAAATCCCCGTTCTGTATTAACACAAATTCCTGTAATCACTGCTCCAAAAAAAAAAAAAAAAAAAAGAGACACGGATTACTTGGGCCCAGTCATTTACTGCCTTTCAGAATGGCTCCGAGTGTCCCTTCTGCATCGTAAACCCTTTTTAAGCACAGGGATTTAAAACAGAAGCTCTTGTATACATGTGACACGAGCAGCAGGTTATGAAAAATCGACAGAAGCTTGTCAGACATTTTAGGTCTTTCTGTGGTCACTCCCCGCCCTCAGTGAGGCCGACACAATTCTTGACAAGAAAAGCCTTCATCTGCCCAAAAAGAAATTAATAAGATACGGGCTGGGTAGCACACAAAAAACATAAAGCAGATATGCAGCTGAGAATTTAGAAAATGAGAGGTGGACAAAATGTTGACTCTGTAAATCCTGACCTACCAAATTGTGAAAGCATCCTCATCTTGTCTCATTCAAGCCTGCTTGTCTCACTTTTCAAGAGGTTGAACTTTTGATGACTAAACTCAGCTCCTTTTTCTGGATTCTGTCTTTCAGCTGAGCTATCACAGACCTTCCTTCTTGAATGCATGATATGAAAATGTCTTGCAGATTCTTCCAGTTGACCCCCACAGATCCCTTCTTAATAAAATGAAGTCTCTGTGCTGAATTCTCGATTTGGCCCATTCTTTGAAGTCTTAAGACATCTAATTTCTCTGGAAGGTAAAGACCAGCTTATCACCGTTTTTCGGAAATTGACCACTTTCCTATTGGTTGATCATAGACACTGGAGAATGGGTGACTTCATATTTCTTAAGATAAGCTCCTGTTTACCTCTATTTTATGGTGGTACACCTCTTGACCACATCACGTTACTATAGACTGACCTCAGGATTTCAGACAATTATCCTACATTGTGTTTGAGGGCTAATCTGTAGCTGACCTCGTCTTTCTGAAGCCTGTCCTCACATTTCTGTAGATCAACATTACATCTGTGATGTCTGGCTGGTCTTATACTGACCTGAATTTCCTTGAGAGAAATGCACTGCTGGGCTCACATCCCTAAAGGCCAAAAGCTTATTATAGTTTTCACAATGGACCTCCATCACTAGAGTCTCAGCTCTTTGAACACTGAGGTCCTCTTAGATCTTTGAAGATGGTCTTCTTAATGTATGTACCTCCAAATGCTGAACTCTGAAAAATGATTCCCCACTGACTTCACACTGAAAAACTCAGATCTATGCAAACTAACCTCACACTGATTTGACCTGTCTGAAGTCAAAGTGTCTGTCCATTGCAATTCTCTGCAGATTTCCAAAGCTGTTGCCAAACAAGTACCAACTGACTTCATATGATGTCTCCGGAGACTGCCTGAAACTAACCATAGCTTTCAAATGCTGAATTACACAGTCTGACAGATTAATTAGGTATCAGCTTCTGTTCATGCAAATGCTACATTCTCTTTGATGACAGCCCACTTGCTGAGTCTAACCTCTAAAATTGGCGTGCTACTCAACTTAGATCTCTGGATTCTTAGGTCACCTAATTGAAAGCTGTCTCCTGGTAGCTTCACACACCTGAAAACTGTAGCTCTTACCTTTTTAGATGTTAACTTCCTATAGGCCTTAGTTCTCTGAAAACTAGGTTCTCAATAACCATGATCTTTTGAAGACTAATATTATAGCCAATGGTAAACACTTTATGAAAGCTAAATTCATAATGATCTCATATCTCTGGAGGCTAACATGTTGCTACAGTGTGGTTACATATCTCTAAAGGCAGACTCCCATTAATCTCACATCTTTCTGCTCACTAATACTCATCCTTTTATCAATTACAACTCTTTATATTTAAATATCTGATGAAATAACTTCTAAATTAGATATCTTCTTGCTTCTCTCTCCTCTTAGAAGCCTATCTCCTACTAACGCAACATTTCTGGTGGCTATCCTCCTGCTAACACCTGCTCTATGAAGTCCAACTTCCAAATTCTCCAAAGATTAACATTTGATGTCTAGGCCAAAACTAATCTTGCATCTCTGGAGGCTAATGTCTTCTCAGTCTCATGTCTCAAATGAATAACTACCAGAAATCTGACATCTTGTGTTTTCTTCTTGAACATTTAACTTTTTTTTAACACCTCCCTAAAGCATACTTTCTAGTCACATCAGCTCTGTGAAGGTTGTGCCCTGGTAACTTCATTCCTTTTGGGACTATCCCTCCTTGTTCTGACATAATTTCTATGAAGGGTAGCCTACTATACTCGTTAATTGCCTGAATGCTAGCCTTCTGATGACCACAGCTATCTAAAGGCTAGCTTTTTATAACTGAGAATTCTCTGACAATTGAACTTCTTTAAAGGTTAAATATCTGAAGACTAAACTCACACTGGAACCTAATAACTTGTTGAAGGTGAAAACCCACAATTTCTATGCCATCTGAAGGACTTCATTTCCATAAGAGTTTTCAGTGAGTTGACTGCAACTTTTTAAAACCCTAAAGAAGAAATTCTCTACTAGATAATAATAATAATAATAATAATAATAATAATAATGCATTTTATTTATATAGCACATTTCCAATGCTTAAAAAGTAGATCACAGAAATTCAGAAAGAAAAACAGGACATATAGAACATTAGACTTAAATAATATCAGAATAAAATACTAAATAAAGATATATACAGGATATACAAAGCATTGAAATTAAATAAGAGACAATAAGCCAGAATACAATATAAAATATGAATACCTCGAGAAAACCCTGAACAAATACCATAATTTGTGGTGCATACACAAACCTTCTTGGGCATCTATACAGGTTAGTTGAATTTAACCTTAAAAAATGAAAATGATCAGATTTAATGTCACAATGGACATTTAAGATTTACAGGGTACAACAAATGGGACTACCTGAGAGTTGATGTCAACAGGAGGATAGCTTGTTGTGAAGATAGTAGATCAGGTCAGGTCAGGTCAGGTCAGGTTGGGGAACATGCACTGATAAAGTGCGTTGCTGCACCCACCACACGACAAAACAGCTCAGGATCCTGGTTGGCAACACCCCAGGCAGACATGCGGTCCAGTCCTACCCTCTGGAAATGACCTTCTATCTGCTGCAGCCAGAAAGGAGTCCAGTCTTCATCTCAGGTCCCTGGATGGAGTCCATGTCTCACAACCGTATAGCAAATCAGGAAGCACCAGGACTTTAAAGACTTGGACTTTCATCCTTTTGCACCACACACCAATTTCCAGCAACCTCATGACTCCCCATGCTCTCCCAAACTGTTTACTTACTTCATAGAAGAGCCACCAGAGACATGAATTTCACTGCCGAGGTAAGTAAACCTCTCGACAAGGTCAACACTGTCTCCACAGACAGACACACTACTGATGGCTGTGTCTAAGAGGTCATTAAAGGCCTGGATCTTGGTTTTTATCCAGGACACTTGCAAGCCCAGACACTGAGACTCCTCACTCAGTCTCTCGAGAGACATCTGGACAGAAAGGTTAAATTGAAAGAAGGGTCAGATGGTCAGGGTAAGTTCAATGCCTTCGAGAATAAATGAGTATTAAGTTGTTTTTTGAAAGAATGAATTGAATCAGCTGATCTCATTAATTAGCTCATTCAAAAGCCTGGGCACTGGAGAGTTGAACGTTCTGTCACCCATAGAATACAAGTTACTTTGTGGCACAACAAGATCGCCACAATTAGTGAACCTTAATGGCAGACAGGAGTATAGTGATGGAGGAGGTCACTGAAGTAGTCTGATGCCATGCCATGTAAAGCTTTGTAGGTTATTAATAAAATATTATACTTTATCATGTAAGACACAGGGAGTCAGTGAAGGCAGAGCAGGATGGGTTTTCTTTGCTCGCTGTTGTAGGTCTGTGTAAAGACTCTTGCAGCAGAGTTTTGAACCAACTGAAGCTGTGATAAAAGATTAGAAGGAGCATTGCCAATAGGGAGGTATACTAATCATTTCAGGATGTGATAAAAGCATGGGCAAGTTTGTCAGCATTGGAAAAAGAAAGAAATCAGGGAACATAAGGTATGTTACTAAGGGGGATGTAAGAAAGTTTCTTAATGTGATTAATGTAGGTAGAATAAGAAAGGAAAGAATCAGTAATTACACCAAGATTCCTAGCAGAAGAAGAAGATGTTATGACGTCATCAACAAGGGTGATTGAGAAGGAGCTCGTGTTCTTAAGCTGTGCATTAGTGCCAATTAGCAAGACTTTGGTTATGTTACAGTTCAGTTTTAAAGAGTTATATCCCATCCAGGTTTTAATTTCATTAGGCAAGTTGTGAGCTCAGAAAGCTCTGATGAACTTTCATTTTCAACACTGAAACAGACCTAAGTATCAACTGCATAACCCACTCCAAAGCTACAAATGATATAGTAAGGGGCTCATGTACTGTAGATACAAAGGAGCAGAGGACCAAGGACAGAGCCTTGAAGACTCCTTGTGTGAGCAGACCTGAACTGGATGTGCTGTTGCCAAAACGAATAAACTCTCTATTATCATATATGACTTAAACTACTAGTAGGCAGTTCCAGAGATGCCCAAAATGTTCTTCATTCTTGATAATAGAAAAACAGACTTGACCATATCAAATGCTGCACAGAAATCTAACAAGATAAATGTGCTGGTCTGCCATCATAAGCAAATTATTAGTTACCCAAAAGAGAGCAATTTCACAGCTGTGCTGTGCTCTGAAACCAGAATGAAAGGACCCATCAGTTTATTACAAGTTAAGTAACTGGTAAGTTGGGAGGCCACAACACACTCAAGGACTTTACACAGAGAAAATAGTGAGAGATGGGCCAAAAAATTTTGAGATGGTCAGCATTAAGACAAAAGGTTTTTAATGCTGGGGTTACAGGAGTGATTTTCAAAGTAGCTGACACAGAGCCAGAGTCAAGGGCTGTATTTAATATTGTTGTAACAGTCAGGATTAGGCATGATTTCTGAAGTGTGGTGGTGATGGTGATGTGTTTTGCTCCACTCATTTCCTTAAAGGCTGACCCTTACACATATCACATCTCTGAAGTCTATCCATCTTTTGATGCTAACACTCAAAAAGCTGAATCCAACAAATCTTAAACATTACCATCAACTTCACATCTCTGTATTACATCCTGTTGATCAGATATCTATAAGGATAAGCCTATGGTGTAAGCACCTCCTTAGAAGATATCCTTCTGCTCCAATCATCTCTTTAAAGGTTGTCCCCTGTGAATTATACATCTCTGAAGGGTGATGCCAGCTCTCAGACAATTAATCTGTTATAGTCCTGTAGGCTGAATTCCATGACTTATACTTGTTCCTGATGAGCACTTCTGCTAACCCTTTAATGCTGAACCCTTGAATAAGATGTTCTCCTGTCCCCAAACCCTCCTTTAAGGATGCCCCCTACTACCTTCATATCTCTGGAGTTTATCCCCCTGCTGAAACCAGCTAGACAAACATCATTAGTGAATACACTAGCCAACCATATATAGTACTTTTAAGATTAGCCTCCTGCTAACCCCAACTCTCTAAAACAGAGGTGGGCAAGTTCTTTTGCTGATGGACTGATTGTCAATAATGATTCATACTGTGGGCCATAAAAAAAGTAAATGTCCACCTGAATCCAAGCAAAATAATACACATGTTAATAATAAACAGTAACTTTAGAAACGTTTCTCCAAGAAAAGGTTTAATTATAAAAGTTTGTATAAAAAGTTATTAAGAGCAATGCTCAGACATCAATAAGAGAAACATTTTAAGACAAAGTGATTTAGTTACAACATTGTTCTAGTGAGGAACTTGAAACTGCTTGCTTATGCACAAACTGTTCATATCAGCTAAAATGCTGGATGTCACAACAATTAATTTATTGCAAAGATGTGTATCTTTTGATATGCTTCAGTACTTGCTGCTAGTCATTTTCATTTGTGAGAAGACCTGCTTCTAGCTGGATGTGCTACTAAATAATGATGCAATGCACACAGTAGGCTTGCAAAGCATTGGAAACAAATCCTTAACAATCATTCACAGTCAGTAGAAATCAAGTAAAGAAACTTTGGCAAACTTATTTTTAAGTTCATTGTTCCATTGGAGTTCAGTTACTTGTAGCTGCAAGACATTTGGAGCATTTGTCCATATTACTAGCATGAGAAGAAGAAAAAAATTGCAAAATCTGTCAAAATCCTAACATTTTGATTCAGAGTCCCAATGAAGGAAGGTAATTTGAGCTGTATATCTGGCCAGGACCACAAGTCTAACTGAACACAGCTCCTTAAAACTGAGAAAATGAGCAGACATTGCATGTTGCAGCTGACTCAGTTTATTGTAAAGTTTGAAGAAGGGAGAAAAAGATAAACTATTAGGAGAATACCAAAGGTGAAATGAGCTCACCTGGAAAGCCGTAACTATCCTCCTCATCTGACTCAGCAATGAAGCGTTTGAAAAACACACAAATTGCCCAAAGGCACTGTCGGTAAGCTCCTGCCAGAGAGTGCATTTAACTCCTTGTCTCACCAAACACATACTTTGAAGTACAGGAATAATCCATTTTGGTCCATCCACTGCTAAAAATCTTCTGGCCTCCTTCATCCTTTTAACCTCCACCTTTGTGAATGGCTTTGTTTAGGCTGCTTTGAGCAGAGACTCGGAGCCACATACGGTAAAAGTTTAGGAGTGCTGCCTCCAACCAAATCCATCTCTGATAAAAACTGCCATGTGCAAACTCATATTCTTTAAAATGTCACACCCATGACAAAGGCAAGTGAGCAGCTAAAAACATAAACATCCCTCTATGTGGCAGCATTACTTACTGTCTCTATTTGTATAGTAAAAGCTTTTGGCTTATCTAATTCTTTTTTAGATGACACCATATGGCAACTTACTACACTTACAGCAAACAACTGTATCATCATCTTGTTGAGCAACTCTCAATGGTTTGAATATTTTACATTAGTATGAGCAACCCCTTAGTTTGTCCACCCATGTTTTAAAGACTACCAGCAACACTCTGAAGATTGAGCATCATCTATGGGAAATTTAAAAGCTAAGCTAATACTAATTCCAACTCTCTGGAATCTGAAGTCCCCACTAGCCTCACATCTCCGAAGGCTGAACAGCAAATCTCACATCTTCTTGTTAACCACTTGAGCCTATAACTTTTGAAGTTTAATCACCTCTCAGACGTTCCTTTGCTTCACTCACCTTTTAAAAGGCTGTCCTCTACTGTCTCCCCCAGTTCTGAGAAAACTGAATTCCTATGGTTCTCATTTCTCTAAAGATGAACTTCTTGTTGGCCACTACTCTCAAAAGGCAAACAATCCAATTGCAAGCAATGCTCTGAAGATTAGATTTTTTCTATTCTTAACGTATTATGGCCAAATTCACTCTGATCTCATATCTCTGGAAGGTAACATCTAGCTGACCTCATGTCTCAGGAGGCTGAATCATTTCTTCAGGTTGATCTCATCTCTGTATAGTACATGCATTATTATTATTATCATTACCACCTAAAGGAGAGAACCTGATCTTGCAAAAAGACAAAGGTCCAAGTCTTTAGAAACCTGGTGCTTCTTGTTTTGCTATACGGTTGCGAGACATGGACGCTATCCATTGGCCTGAGATGAAGATTGGACTCCTTTGGTACTGTGTCAATTTGGAGAATCCTTGGGTGCCGCTGGTATGACTTTGTTTCGAATGAACGGTTGCTCAAATGAGGCACATTACCTGAACTTTGTGTGTCATTTACTGCCATGTCGCATGATTCCCTAAGGGTGATCCGGCACGCAGGATCTTCATTGTTGAGGACCCGAGTTGCTGAACCAGGCCAAGAGGACGCCATGTAACACCTGGCTGCAGCAGATAGAAGGTCATTTCTAGAGGGTGGGACTGGACCACATGTCTATCCTAGCTATCTGTAGCTATCCTCCTGTTGACATCAGCTCTCAGGTAATCCATTTTTTGTACCCTGTAAATCTTAAATGCAGGTTTGTGACATTAAATCTAATCATTTTCTTATGTTAATTGAAATTTTTTAAGGTTAAACTCCCTAGGATGCACTCTACTGGTCAATTTGGCTTTCTGAATATTCATCTCTTTGGCCCTGAGTGCATATTTTAAAAAAATGTCTTTATTGCATGCAGATATTCATATTTGGCTAGTCTCAAAATATTAGAATCTATCAAAAAAAGACAAAAAAAAAAAAACAATACAGGCATATCCAAGCGAGCGGCACACAGAATGCGCCGGCTGCCGCAGTGAGGTGACGAAGCATAAAAAAGTGACAAGCCATGAAGAAATGAATACCCACTGAGGCAAGTTCATCACAGATTCAATTTCCCCCAGCAACTAGAGGCAGACTCTCAGTGGACTCTTTTTTTATTTCTTTAATATCTCCCGAGGGGCAGCATCTTTGACAAATTCCCCATGGGCCTCCATAGTTGGACAGCTTCGACCCCAGGATGCCTCTTAAGTAAAACAAGTTCTAATGTAGTCGGTCCCCAGGCCTCATGCTAATATTGCATTAAGTATGACGGCTCAAAGTATGATTCAATAAATAGGAGGACGAGGACGAAAACATAACATGTTTTCTCGTGTGTTTTGCTACATTTCACACTACAGAATGTTCATCTGAGTAATTATAGATGAGTTAAGACCCTGACTGCAGAGAGATTAAAGACAATAAGAACTAGTGAAGACTCTGCACCGCCGACAGTGATCTGAGAAAGTGACAGGCTGGCATCTACTGCAGCAATTAAAAAGCTCTGGGTGACTCCTGTTAGTATAGTCAACAAAAATGGAAGAGAGAATGAAAAAAGTAAAAAGCCTGATGGGCTTACTGGACAAATCGCAACAAGAAGACAATATTAGTATAAGACAGGTAAGCTGCATCCCTCAGACAGCAGCTCCACAGTATGGCAGAAGATGCAGGTTTCTATACATTGCCCATGCTGAGGACCAATGCAAGCCGGGGAACAGAAATGATAAAAAGCAGATTATGACAGAGCAACATGGCACAGCTGCTTGAGTACTTGAGAGAAGAAATCAGCCAGGTAATAAAGCAAGTTAAGCAGTTAAGAGAAGGTAAAATTAATACTGAATAATAGTACCTCATTTGAGAGCATCTTCACAATACATGCTTGTCTTCTTTCAACATCTGTTATCTAATTTGTAATGAAATACAGAAGTGTTTCATGGAGTGTTTTTAAAAGTGACTGATATCAATAAAGCTAGTCAACAAGTTTTATTTTAATGGCTCATTACTAAAAGTATCAAAATGTCATATTCATTTATACAATATCTTATTCTTGGCACTCAAACCTCATGAAAGAACATGCAGGTCCAGAGCTCAATTGAAAGGGTATACCAGGTCTGCAATCTTTATTTGATATTGCACCTTTCTATATAATCAACACTCTACCATGGCACTTAACATGTGATCCATAGCACAACTGTTTATATGTTTCATTGTACCTGGAGTACATGCTGGCTAAGTGACTTGCTCATGGATACCCAGAAAGATGAAGCCTGGGCTGCTGCGCCAGAGCAAATCAGTTTTAGGATTGCAAGGGGAGTTCTAATGTTTGATCCTGAAATACTAATCATCTTCATATTATCAAACCTGCTTAAACAAATTTATGCCCACCAGGGCTGGAACCTATCCTGACAGCACTGGGCACTAGGCAGGAAACTGGCCTGGATAGGACACCAGTCCACCACGCAACACATTTACATCATCACAGGGTCTCTTTAGCTTATTTTAAACCAACCTGCACATTTTCACAATGTAAGAGGAAATCCATATGGACATGTTGAATACATGCAGCCACAAAATGAACAACATATGGGTGCTGGATTTTAAACCAGGTTACCGGAGTTCCAGCTAAAATAAAGTATTATTGTTGGAGACTTTTTTTATCATTGTTCCTTCATGTAGGCAGTGACCACAGTGGTTACAGCATTGGTTTGATAAATTGAATGATTGTAGGATCAGTTCCAGTTTCTGATATATTGTGTGACTCTGAGCACTTAACTGATCTGCCTCACTTCTAAAAACTTCAAAGCAAAGAAACTTTGGTAAACTTATTTTTTATTTTACTTTTAAGTTCACTGTTACTTTGGAGTTAAATTAATTTATACTGGATCACCAGTCAGTCTTTACGGTGTACTTTACAAGGTAAAAGATTATATTGTTAAGGACATTATGTGCTTATTTTTGTGGTCATTGTCTCAAGGCACTATAAAAGCATTAGTTCAATCCAGCTGAAGGTTGCAAATTCTATCCTGGCAGTAATAAGCGCGTAGGTAGAACTGACCCTGGATGGCATGATAATCATCCACAGGCCAGTCTCAGATACATTCACTGATGCAAGGTGAATTTATCAACACCAGGTAATTTCACAAATACATATACATGCTTTAGTTTCCACAAACATCTGACAATTGCACACAGAGTGATTTGATCAGCATCTCATAGTGAATCAGGGCAGCATTTGAATGTCATTTAAGACACAGGGCTATAAACCACAAATCACCAACCATTATTTTAGCTCCTCTGTACAGTGAACATCATGTCAAGATGTTTTACAACTTCATTGTCATTATACTTTTCCTGGTGTGGTGGAGAGCCCAGGCTACTCTATTCTCAGAAACATCCAACTCCTCATAGTGAATTCCCAGATGTGCACAGACCAGGAGAGACATATAATCCCTACAGCTTGTCTTGAGTCTGCTACTGGGTTTTCTGGACATACCTGATATGCCACCAGTGAGATACCACCAAACAACATGCTCACATCACCTCAACTGGCACTTCTCGATCTAGAGAAGCAGCATCTCTACTCTGAGAGCCCACTGTAATTCCAGGCTCTTTATTTTGTCACAAAGAGTGACCCCAGGAATGTTGTGAAATGATCTCATTTTGTAATATCCATGTAATTCTGTGAGTCATGACCTAGAGCTTTGGACCATATTTCAGGATGGGGATATAGACCAACTCTTAAATTGACAGTTTTATCCACTTCTCCACCAGGACCAGTTGCATCATTTGTAAAACTGCTGTCACTGCACTGGTTTTTTGATCAATTACATGATCACCTTTAACCCTACTTGTGAAGAAGACCTCAAGGTACCAGAACTCCTCAATCTGAGAAAACTGTTCAATCCTTACCTAAAGAGAGCAGAGACACTCTTCTTAGGAAGAGGACCATCACCATGACCATCATTTGGAGTTGCTGATTCTCATCCCGACTGCACTCAATTGTGAACATACCTATGAGTACCAATGAGCACTAAAGATCAGAGAACAACATTTCCTGCAGACAGCACAGTTGCAATCCCATTCTAAACTGGATACTCGGCAAACCTTGACTGCACTCTCATGCGCCATCATGACAAATTTCTGATTCCAAAACAACAAATATGCAAAGGTAGCTTTTGGTCCAAAAATACAGCATACACTTATAGCACCTTCCACAAGATACCATGGTGTACTCTTTCACAAGCTTTTTCCAAGTCCATAAATCACCTGTAGACAGGATTGGCAAACTCCCATGATATCTGAGATATATGTACAACAGTAAAGATTTGGTGCATTGTTTTACAGCCAGGATACTCACGGACATAATGTTCCTCCTGGATCTGAGGTTCAGCTTTCGGACTGATTCTTAGTTACTGTTGAAAATGCTCTTGATAAATGGTGTAGCCTAATTTTGAAGATGGTGGGCATGCACTTACAGGACTTGCCACTCAGATCTAACTCCACAGAAGACAGTGTGACCCTGAGCTGTTTTCTTTGCCTGTTTCTCTTGCAACATTGAAAAATACCATAGTGCAGGTGATCATAGCAGATCAGACACTGGGATTGAACTAGTAACCAGTGTCTTAGCCACACAGTAAACGTAAGTGGCAAAACCATTGCAAAAATCCTCCTCTGTTTTGTAAGCTTTTTGATTTTCTTTTTGCTGCCCTTTTGGATAGGACGGCATGGTGGTAGACCTGTTCCCTTACATTTCCAGTGCCCGGAGTTCAGCTGCAACCCTGGTCACAACCTGAGTGGTGTCAGCTTTCTTTCCCTATCTCCATTTGGATTTTTCTCCTAGTATATCCCACAATCCAATGACATACTTTCTAAGTTAATGAGAGATTTTAAATTGGTTCACTCTGAGTGCAATGGACTTGGAGCCCATGAGTAGCGTGCATCTTTTTCAACTTGAACTAGAACTAGAGGAGAAATGGACCGAGCTTTAACACACACACATAAAGTACATGGTGCCACGTGAATTCATATGCACATATGTGTCTGTGAGGCCTTATAAATGTATTATTCCAAAACCAATGTTCTCTCTCATGTAAACCAACCAAATTCCAATCACGTATGCAACACCACCTGCTTGTCTATGTGAGGATCTTCCCATCACAGCATCTTTCAGCGGCACGATATTGGGGAAGAGATTAGAATTGAGGCATTTAAATTTTATGAAAGATTTAGATTTTATTTATTTATTTTTTTTGCAAAGACACTGTGTCTGTCTTATGCGTTTTATTATATCTTTTTCAAAGTGCTTCAAAGAATCATTTCAAAAAGAAGGAGCCAGCTCGGCAGCAAGAAATTAATATAATAAAGAAAAAATTTAAATCACAGTGCTTTAGAACAGCGCCTGAAGAGCATTTCCAACACAATTCCTTCTTTTCACCGCAGACAATTCTGCATTATTCATTAACAGTTCAGGATTTTACTTCCCTCTGAGCTCTACAGGATTTTCAAGCAGTCTAATAACAAATGAATTCCCTGTGTCTCCTTTTATTTCATTCTGTGTATGTGGGTGTTTGCTATTTTATTGAATTACAAAAAAACTAAGAACAGGAAGACATGGGTTATTCTGGCATGGTGGGCACTGGTGCTTGGTGGGGTTTGGGTCAGGATGGTGATGAACTTGAGAAGTTCATTTAATTGATGACTTTAAATTTGCCCTGATGTGCACATGTGAGCCCTGCAATACACCTGCACCCACTGCTGTCCTATGCCCAGTGCTGCCAGAATGCACATCACAACCCTGCATTGGTTTAAGCTGGTCTGAGAACCATGCTGAGAAACATTATGAGGTGTGGGGTTCTCTGGGACCCCCTAATCAACCCTTTATCCCAAAACATCAACATTTTATGGAGTCCCTGTAAATAAATTTTAATATATTTGTGGAGTTATACAGCATTCTGTGGCCAATACAGGGATTCTGGGAAAGGACTGTAGTGGCCTGCAGGCAGATCTTCACAGGTTGAGTGGGAAGGTGGCTGTGTGAGTAGTGCCCAAGTGGCAGTAGGGAGGAGAATGGCACTGTTTGACAAGGCCGGAGGGGATTCAAGAAAGAGAGTGGTAAGTTTGAAAGGAAAAGTATAAATAGGAGCCCCACAGAGCTGTTGGCTGTTTCTATGTCTAAGTAATGGTAAAAGACTGTGACGGAGTATAGCAGAAAGTGTTAAGGACTGCTGAAACCGTGACACTGGCAGGGTGCACATCACAGGGGAGCACTGCTTCACCCTCAAAAAAAAACCTGTTTCTGCCTTTCTTGCTCTTAACTAACTTGAAGTGCAGCTTTGGTCTATAGCAAGGTAGCAGGTGTAATCCACATGATGAAATAGCCATTTTAGCATTGTTCACACAGCATCTAAATGTGTACAATATATAGAATGCATTTAGATGTTGGAAAAAAGGTACTAGGTGGTGTGGCTTCTGTTTGCAGATTGCTTATACATGTATGACATGAATCATCTGTTCAGAGGATGGATAGATAGATAGATAGATAGATAGATAGATAGATAGATAGATAGATAGATAGATAGAAATGAAAGGCACCATATGATAGATAGATAGATAGATAGATAGATAGATAGATAGATAGATAGATAGATAGATAGATAGATAGATCTATGCAGAGAGGATCTATAGAGGATATGCAGCATTGGTCATAATGGTAATCTGCTTTGTCTTCTTTTTCTCCTTTTCTCCTACCTGCAGCAGGTCAAGAGTGCATCCCATAACTAATCCTGTCATCTTGGTAATCATCTTGCTGATTCGGTGGGTGTCTCTTGAAGTGATTTTACCACCCAACCATGTCACATCATAGAAAATCACACTGGCCATCACAGATTCATAGAATATGTAAATATGTCACTGCATACTTAAAGGAGCGCAGTATCTTAATAAAAAGGAGTCTTCTCTGGAGATTTTTATATAGTTTCTTTGAGTTACAAAACTCATCCAGCCTGTCATTGATGCAAACCCCAAATATCTTTAGTAGCGCACCATATCCACATCCACTAACTGACTGGTTCCCAGTGCAGAGGCAAAAGTCAATAACCATTTTGTTGGTTTTGGAAAAGTTAAGTTGCAGACAACTCTCTATGCACGTAGTTTTCCACCCGACTGTATGCATATTCTAAGTGATGGTATTCTTAAAAGTTAATTAATCTATTATTACTTTTAGTGTTCATCCAACACCAGAGTGATAATAGGACCCCCTGATTAGTACAAGGTACTGTACTCTACATAGTTGATAATTGCCCAGAGCAATTAAGACAATGTAAGGCATTGAAAACTAGTTGTTGTGCCTGAGTGGTGAAGCCGATAAACATGGACTTTCAAAATGCCAATTCAAGTCTAATTCCACAACTTACTCCGAGACCCTCATTCACTTTCTTGATTTGTCTTTCTTGCCACATTGCAGCATTAAAGCCATAAAAATCACTGCATGTTGTCACCAAAAGGATAACAATTTTGCCTGGTTCACTTAGAGAGGCTAAGCACTGCAACACATGCCCCACTCGACACACAGTCAAGTGCTTCTGCTAATACAATTTCTGCTAGAGTGGCTGTAGCTTCTACTAACTTAGCTCTGGAGTTCCTGTCTTCAAATGGGAAAGAAGCCACTAGAAAACTTAATTCAGCTTAAAGCTATGATTGGGAACAAAGCTGTAGAGTCGCACTAATTTCTAAAATTCTGACCCATCAAAACTTATACACTTTTAAGAAACACAACTTCATATTTTGCATCACCTTTTTTTTTTGTTCAGCTTACCAAGAAGACTGTCTTTTGCCGTTCTTTTCTCCACCAGGGTATCATGGATTTTGGGAAAGCCAGCTGCCAGAGATCCCGCCTTCTACACTTTGGATAATGACATTGAATTCTAGTTAGCTCAGGTGGCCTGAAGGAGCCTTTCTGTTCTGTTCTGTTCTGAAGCACCACCACCAAGGTTTGCTGTGTTGCCTGTTCTCTGAGTATTTACAGACAGAATTATGATAAGGTTTAGGCATTATTGGCTTAGGAAATCATAAGATTAATTTTGACATAAATGACCAGGATGCTCCTGATGCCTGAAATGCCTGTATTGTGCTTTTAATATTTTTTAGCCATTGTCCTATACTGTTGGTCCGCTTCTCTTTATGTATCCTTCATTTCTCCTCACTCATATTTTAAAAGTTAGGCCATTGTTTTTCAGGTAGTGTAATGACCTAGCTATTTTAGAGTCTTGGGTTGGAATTCCACTTCAGTCATTATCTGAGTGGTGTTGGAAAGTTCTCACTGTAGCACATCAATTTCATTTCCACATCCCATGAAGGTGCGGTTGATTTGGAAATTGGCCCAGTGTGTGTATGTGCCCTGTGCCACATTGAGGATAGACTTTGGTCTTCACTATTACATTATTTGGGTTTATGGATGGATGCATGGCATATTATAGATATAAAGTATTAAAGATAATACTATAAGCAGCATGGTTGGAAATATTGCCTTCCCTCCATGAATTTCACATCTTACGAATTCTATTCTGTATTCGTTAAACAATGGTAATTGTTTAATTGGTAAAAAAACCAGTACAAGGGAGGCTCACTGACAATGACCCTCTAATGTTCCCCAAAGTACATACAAATCATTTGGTAGCGGATCTCTGATTCAAATAACTAATTCCATAAATGTGTGATTTGATTGAAATCTGGTGCCTGTAGAGCTCACTGCATTGGAATGAATCCACTGTCTTGTTCCACAGAAGAATCCAGAACATTACCAGTTTTGTGGCATGGAGTGGTATCCTGTTAAAACAGCCTAAGGTCTCCAATACTTTGAATGGACTCACCTAATTGGCATCAATGTTCAGATATCCTGTGGTGTTGGTGACTTTATACTACTGCCTTGAGAAGCAATGTGGGCACATCCCACACCATGACAGTGGTTCAACCAGCTCGCCTTCTTGCTAGATTCATTGACTCATAGAGTTTTCAGCATAGTCTGGTCTTGGATGGGTTCTTGCTCTTTTGTACAGAATGTAATACTTACTACACCCTTTAACCAAAATTTCAGTCACTGCATTTTGTTGAGAAGACATCTCATCTAGCGGAGATATTGAGAGACGGTACAACATTCGGGTCTCTTGTGAGAATGAACCTCAGTGAGTATACATTGCCTTTATACTGTCTCCTCCTGAAATGCTTATGAAGATATTGATTGGGATGTGCTGGAAACACTCGCCCTGATCTTTTATATCTCAGGCTGATGGCTCCTGACCACTGTCTTTGCCTGCTTCCTTTCAACTTTTTCATTGCCTGGTCTTTCTTAATTTTTTCAACATAGTGCACACCCTCTTGAATCAACAGTCAGAAGTTTTCAAACCATGTGATGCATTTGTTATCTTACAATGTCCAGCATTTGTATTCAATAAGCCTCTTCACCCACACTTTGTTGCTTTTTGTTAACCTGGTTAGGTCCCTTGCTGCAATTTTGTGTTCTATGACTTGCATTTTAGTATCACTCTTTGTACTTAGTACTTGTACTTTGTACTGCCCAACCCCTTCTGAGGTATTCTAACAAATACAATTATGTCAAAGATTACTGATTACAGCAATATGACAATAGTGTTGTGTAGATGTTTTTTTTACTATTCCCCACAACTTTTTTCCAATACTGGAAATAAGAAAAATTACAAAGGTAGTTATTAGAGAGTCTATAAAACAATTCCATTTTATTATAAGAGCCAATCACTAGTCCTCCCAACTGTGAAAGAGAGAAAAAAAAGAGAGAAAGCTCTATCAAAGACGTGTTCCTCAAGTAGTTTTTTTAAAATGTTCAACATTCTCCACTGGTAAATTACCAGTTTTTCAATTTTGGGGCTTAAGACCAAAAGGTAACAATTAGAAATGATGAGCCTGAAACGAACTATCAGGAGACCCCCAGGATGTAAACTCAAGAAATGGCAGCATCTTATGGGTGACTGTAGACCTCAGCATCTATCGGTGACAAGTTTTCAGTTAGAAGGTTTAATGTCTCAAGAAGATTCAGTAAGATTTTAATGAAAAGGATCCAAAGATGAGACACTTGTTAAACTGAGCCGCGGTCATTGGCAAAACATCAAACTGATCTTCTGCCAACTTTAAAACACTAATGTTTTAAATAATAATAATAATAATAATAATGTTTTAATAATCAGGAGTGGGCAGGAGGTGGAGTACAGGAAGCTAATCAAAGACTTTGTTAAATGGTGCGACTTAAACCACTTACACCTTAACACCATCAAGACCAAGGAGCTGGTGGTGGATTTTAGGAGGCCCAGGCCCCTCATGGACCCCGTTATCATCAGAGGAGACTGTGTGCAGAGGGTACAGACCTATAAATATCTGGGAGTGCAGCTGGATGACAAATTGGACTGGACTGCCAATACTGATGCTCTATGTAAGAAAGGTCAGAGCAAACTATACTTTCTGAGAAGGTTGGCATCCTTCAACATCTGCAGTAAGATGCTGCAGATGTTCTACCAGACGGCTGTGGCGAGTGCCCTTCTTTTTTTTTTTCTTTTTTTTTTCTTTTTTTCTTCTTCTATTTAATGTAATATTGTTTCTTTGTATCAGTATACTGCTGCTGGATTATGTGAATTTCCCCTTGGGATTAATAAAGTATCTATCTATCTATCTGTCTATCTATCTATCTATCCACAGTGCCAACGGATCCCAACAGGGTTGCACTAAACTCCAACTCCTATGGAGGCCTGCGGCAGTCCGAGGAAACTGCCATCTAGCCTTCCTGGGGGGAGGTATTGCTCTGGATAAGCTCACTCCCCCGGTCCTTCAAGCGGGGAGGTATCCAAGTCGGGTAAATGCCTCGGCCGTACACCACAGTAGGTTGTAGTGTGCTGAGAGTTAGTCAGGAAAAGCTTAGAAGGCAAGATTAACTGACAGCCAAGTAACCCCTTCATGCAAATGAAACATTTCTTTAACACTGCAGCATAATGGATTGACAGAGTTAAGTTTTAAGCTTATGATCTTCTAGAATTTGGTATTGCAGACTTTGAGACAAAACCTCTGGTGCAAACCATCTACTATTGAAAATACATAGATACATGTTTTCTACAGATACAGCAGGCACAGCCAGCCAATAAATCCGGTATGTTCAGCTCTTTAAATCTAGGTGGTGCTCTGATCTTTAAAAAAACAATTTTTCACATCAGCTGCACTGGTGCTTTTTCAAAGACCACCAAGGAGGCGATTTGTTATCCTCCCTAAGGGTTTTTCATCGCCAGACAGGCAGTCCACAGGTGGTCCAAAAAGAGTTACAATGTATGCTGTCTATAGATGGTTACGCTGAATTGTTCTTTCATTTCACCTTCGGCTAACTCAACGCCAGCAGTTCTATTGTTGTGAATTTGCCCTCACTCACCCCTTAATGGGATGCTGGAATGGTTAAAGGGCTGATGCATGGGGTTTAAGACTTTACTAAAGCGGCACAAAATCTGATTTTCCATTACAGCATCTCTCAGGGAAGTCCTCCAAAAATCCACTGCCGCCTCATGCTGGCGGTTGAGGACAGGAGAGACAGCATGTGCTTTTTGTTTTTTTCTTTTTTTTTTTTTACTTTACAGCCTTTACAGCCTTAAGCCTCCTGACTGCGCCTCTTGAGACCGTGTTCCCATTAACATGCCGCAGTTCACCTTCTGTTATTTAAGTGCTGGTAATTGTTGGATTCAGAGTCCCGGGTGCCGCCCAAACATTGTTCACAACATGTCGGGGGACTGTTTTATATTCATGTATTCATATCCAGAGAGAGGGCTGCAGAGCTAGCATGACTCTCTGCTGCATGAAATTCAAATGCAAGAAGAAAAAAAAATAGCAATAAGCAGTGTGGTGGCAAAATCAAATAAGGTAACCCCCAATTATCCGGACAAATCCTGGTGCCAAAGGCCAAGATGAAAGAGGGGGCTATCGCCGATATATTCAAAATGACAAAATAACCAGCTGCAGACCTTATGTTCATCTTCACTCTGTGTCCCTATAATGCAATAAAATACAAAAGTGCTTCACTTGCCGATGAGATTATTAAAGAACGCTCCTTATTCCTGAATTCAAAATAAAATGAAAAAAAAAGCATCTGCTAGTAGTTGCAGTAAATATTAAGAATGATGTCTCAGCATACAGAAACTATTGAAGAGCACACCTCTATTCAGTATAAAACAGTCATCTTACTTTATTAACTCAGAATAATAAACTCCATTACAAACTTGAAATGATAACAAGTCGCTCAACCAATATCAACTGACAATATTCAGAATTTATATTTGAAATATTAAAGAAATGTGCCCTGCATTATAAACTGAAAATATTAAAAAAAAGACAGCTCTATTATCAACAGAAAGTAATAAGAAGAGTCTCCTTTTTTTACTAAGTAAAAATAATAAGAAAGGGCACTTTTATAATTAAATGAAATATTAAGAAAGGGCAACTCTATAGTCAACATGAGATATGAAGAAAGAACACCTTTATAATCCAAAGAAAAAAAATACTATACAAGTATTACTTGCTATTTATTATTAAAGTAGTGCACTGCTACTATCAATTAAAGTCTTGACCATTGAATAAAAATATTAAGAAAGATCAAGTCTCTTATCAGCATAAAATATTAAGAAGGCGCATTAACAGAAAATACCAAGAAAATGAACATCTGCTGTCAGCTAAAATGATAAGAATTATGTTTAAAATTAAGTACTGTACTATCAAAACAAGATATTAAAACTTAAATCTCTATGGTCACAAGAAAAATAAATAAATAAAATAAAAATAGCCCTATAAAAGTATCCTTATCTGGGCAAGCTTTATTTTTAAGTGAAATATCAAGGAGAGGAACTTCAGTTATTGTCATCATCATAATAATAATAATAATAAAAATAAAGTGCACTCTTATTATTGTCCTAAAATAATAGGAAGTGATGCCTTGATTATTAAATATTAAAAAAGATAAAGCTCCTTATCAACTCAACATATAAAGAAAATACACTTCAGTATCAACAGAAGATGCGAAGAAGGCACACTTCAATTACCAATTACAGCTACACTACATAATTAAATTATTAAAATTAGCTATGAAAACAAGTTTATTGTATAATGACCACAAATAGTTATATTTTCAACAAAAAAGGGGGCAGCTTTTTGAATAAAAATATTAAGAGACATCTCAGCTATTAAAGGACCTGGAAAAACTTCAAAACTGGGGGAATATTTAAAAAATGCACTTTATGTATAGAAAAGTATAAAGTGCTACACACAGTTAAAAGAAACCTTCATTTTAAACACAAAATGGGCTTCCCTGCCCGAGAAGAAGAAAACCTCTGAATAGGACTTTGGGGCTTATTACAAAATCATTTTTTCTGAAGCAGTTAAAAAGGCAAATACAATGTTAAGTGATGTCATAAAGATGGCTGGATAAAAATCAAGAGTCGTCATGTTCTGATGGCATACAGTAACGCACTATTGCCATATCTGAAATATTGTGTGCAGTTCTGGTCATCACGTTACAAAAAGACAAAGCAGTTCTTAAAGCCGTGCCATCAAGTGTATGGTGAGTCCACAGGGCATGTCCAGCTGTGACAGGCTAAAGCTGATGTCACGTTACACGACTTCAGGTTGCAGGAAGGTCAAACTTGATGACTGGAATTCTGATTTCATCACCTGAGGATGTCATATTACATGACTAGAACTCATCTTGATGACATGCGTAATGACTTTCCAACTTCACAGTTTCACATGTCTCAAGTATCTTGGGTTCACCCATTTTTTGTGATGGTCAGTAACATACAGCCTGATGAGGCCGATGCTTGTGAGAAGGCTTTACACGCATGGCGAGTTCAGCTGCCCATTTTTTTTTCTTTTTTTCATTCTGTTGTGGGGTGTAAAACACATGACGACAGACATACAAGTTTCTCTTCTGTTTATCAGACCCAAAACCCTTTTGTTCATCATTCCTTGTAGCTGCATGAAGTGCATTGTATGTCTGGCTGAGTGCTCATTGGTTTTCAGCTCTCACACACTCACAGGCTGACCCCATGGCTATGGGCTATAAGATTCAGACTAGTTGGAGAGAGACGCTCAGTATATCAAACTACACAATTGCAGTTCAGGGGTGAATGCAGCAACTACCCCAACACACTAAGGCTATGTAAATGAAGCCTTTGGCTGAAAATCATTGTGTTGCGTGACATGGCATTAGGAGAATTAAACTTCTTCAGAATCATGTGAAGAAGGCTGCATGTGGACATAACTAAGGACTTCAAAAACTCATTGATAAGTCTGATTCATCGCAATACTTTCAGTTAAATAGTGCATCATGTATACTGGTGGTAAGCTATGACATTTATAATTAGAAAAATATAAACCTCTAAGAAAGTGCACTTCCTTATAAAGAAAAACATTAATGGCTTCATTATTAAAGCAAATGTTGCAGTAAACTATTAGGAGTAGGTACCTCTGTTATCAGAACAAATAATTTTATAAAAGTGCACTTTATTATGTGAAATATTAAGATAGGGAACCCATATTATCAACTAAGATTATCAGGAAATCCCTCTATTATTAAATAAAAACAATTCAATTGGAAAGAAATTGGAATATTTGGAGATCTGGAAGGGCGTGATTGGAAGGAATGGCCCCCCCGATCTGAACCCGAGCGGTGTTTTTTTATTGGACTTCTGTGCTCGTCATGGATTGTCTATAACGAACACCATGTTCAAGCATAGGGGTGTTCATATGTGCACTTGGCACCAGGACACTCTAGGCCTCAGTTCGATGATTGACTCTGTGGTTGTGTCGTCGGACCTGAGGCCACATGTCTTGGACACTCGGGTGAAGAGAGGGCAGAGCTGTCAACTGATCACCACCTGGTGGTGAATAGGCTTCGATGGTGGGGGAGGATGCCGGTCAGGCCTGGTAGGCCCAAACGCATTGTGAGGGTCTGCTGGGAACGTCTGGCAGAGTCCCCTGTCAGAAGTAGCTTCAACTCCCACCTCCAGCAGAACTTCGACCACATCCCGAGAGAGGTGAGGCCATGTTCCATGCCTCTATTGTTGAGGCGGCTGATGGGAGCTGTGGCCATAAGGTGGTTGGTGCCTGTCATGGCGGCAATCCCTGAACCCGTTGGTGGACACTGGCGGTGAGGGATGCCGTCAAGCTGAAGAAGGAGTCCTACAGGACCCTTTTGTCCTGTGGGACTCTGGAGGCAGCTAATAGGTACCGGCAGGCCAAGTGAAATGCAGCTTCGGTAGTTGCCGAGTCAAAAACTCAGGCATGGGAGGAGTTTGGGGAGGCCATGGAGAACGACTTTCAGATGGCTTCGAGTAGATTCTGGTCCACCATCCAGCATTTCAGAAGGGGGAAGCAGTGCGGTGTCAACATTGTATATGCTGGGGATGGTGTGCTGCTGACCTCGACTCAGGACATTGTGGGTCGGTGGGGGGAGTACTTCGAAGACCTCCTCAATCCCACTAACATGCCTTCCAATGAGGAAGCAGAGCCTGGGGACTCGGAGGTGGGCTCCCCCATCTTTGCGACTGAGGTCACTGAGGTGGTCAAAAAAATCCTTGGTAGCAGGACCCCGAGGGTGGATGAGATACGCCCGGAGTTCCTCAAGGCTCTGGATGTTGTAGGACTGTCTTGGTTGACACACCTCTGCAACATCGCATGGACATCAGGGACAGTGCTTCTGGATTGACAGACCGGGGTGGTGGTCCCCCTCTTTAAGAAGGGGGACCAGAGGGTGTGTTCCAATTACAGAGGGATCACACTCCTCAGCCTCCCTGGAAAAGTCTATTTGGGGGTCCTGGAGAGGAGGGTCCGTCAGATAGTCGAACCTCAGATTCAGGAGGAACAGTGTGGTTTTCGTCCTGGTCGCAGAACAGTGGACCAGCTCTACACCCTTAGCTGGGTCCTGGAGGGTGCATGGAAGTTTTCCCAACCAGTCTACATGTGTTTTGTGGACTTGGAAAAGGCATTTGACCATGTCCCTCGGGGAATCCTGTGGGAGGTCCTCTGAGAGTATGGGGTACTGGACCCCCTGATAAGGGCTGTTCGGTCCCTGTACGATCAGTGTCACAGCTTGGTCCGCATTTGCGGCAGTAAGTCGAATCTGTTTCCAGTGAGAGTTGGACTCTGCTAGGGCTGCCCTTTGTCACCGATTCTGTTCATAACTTTTATGGACAGGATTTCTAGGCGCAGCCAGGGTGTTGAGGGGGTCCGGTTTGGTCGACTCAGGATTGGGTCACTGCTGGTCCTCAGCCGGAAAAGGGTGGAGTGCCCTCTCAGGGTTGGGAGCAAGATCCTGAGCCAAGTGGAGGAGTTCACGTATCTCGGGGTCTTGTTCACGAGTGAGGGAAGAATGGAGCGTGAGATCAACAGGTGGATTGGTGCGGCGTCCGCAGTGATGCGGGCTCTGCTTCGGTCTGTCGTGGTGAAAAAGGAGCTGAGCCGTAAGGCAAAGCTCTCAATTTACCAGTCGATCTATGTTCCTACCCTCACCCCTACCCTCACCTATACAAGCAGCCGAAATGAGTTTCCTCAGCAGGGTGTCTGGGCTTTCCCTTAAAAATAGGCTGAGAAGCTCAGTCATCCAGGAGGGGCTCAGAGTGGAGCCACTGCTCCTCCGCATCGAGAGGAGTCAGATGAGGTGGCTCGGGCATCTGATCAGGATGCCTCCTGGACGCCTCCCTGGTGAGGTGTTCCGGGCACGTCTAACTGGGAGGAGGCCCCAGGGAAGACCCAGGACACGCTAGAAGGAACTCGGCTGACCTGGGATCGCCTCGGGATTCTCCCGGAAGAGCTAGAAGAAGTGGCAGGGAAGAGGGAAGTTTGGGTATCTCTGCTCAAGCTGCTGACCCTGCGACCCAATCTCGGATAAGTGGAAGAGGATGGATGGATGTTTTTCCAAAACATGGCGCATTACAGGCATTCATAGTAATAACATGGATTGCATTTATCATTCCAACAGATGGTGCATCACTAAACTTTCACTGCTTTTATGACTCTCATACCAAATGGCATATAACAGTAACATATGCATTGCATTTGGCATTCCAACAGATGGCACATTACAAATATTAGTAGTAATACATTTTGCTTCGACAAATCTTTGTGACGCGCCATGTGATGGAAACGACAAATGTAATGTATTTTATTACTACATGCTTTACAAAATACATTCCAATAGCTGGTGCATTGCAAATGTTTAGGCTGAGATCTAAGCTGAATGTTTAGATTTCAACCCATCTTAGATGGGTAGTACAGGTAATACAAAATAAACAAGAAAACAAAACTCTGCTGCCTAACTGAGCCTACCATAACATATCCTGTCTGACACACCTATAAATGATCACAAGTAAGGACTCCTTCCTTTCTCCAACCCAGAGGACTCTCTATTTATTTAATCTATGATGTCACTTCACCCACCAGCTGAACCTTTGCTCTCATCACCTTCTAACTAAAAATTTCATAAGTATGTTTGCTGAAAGGAGCTTTTAAGGTCTGGCTGGGAATTTCTAGCCAATGATCGCACTGATAAACATTTATAGAATGAGGAATGCCCTCTGAAACTCGTAGAAGTGCCCTTACTGGAGCCAGTTGCCCCTGCCGTCCTAATCCCCAGCACACACTTTTAGGGTTAAAAACCATCCACAACAATATGTACAGTAGCAGGGGGTCACATATATTGTAACAGGGTTCCCATACACCTCCTTTTTGAGCTGAGGTACTTCCACTCATTTATTCAACACCCACTTCTGGTTTGTGTGCCCCTGGAGTTACTTCCATTGGACCTCCTATCTATATATATATTATACAATCCCTTGTGGTATTTAAATTATTCTCCTTGGTTGTCTGCCCCAGTTGCCATAAAGCAGTCATATGTCTATATAAAGCAACTTGACTCCCCGAGTGCAGTAACTTATCGATTGTTGATTATTCTCATTTCTGGCTACAGGAGCTGATTGTGCTGAAGCTTCTCTCTCTGCCAAGGTCATTCTCCCTTGCCTGACACCTGAATAGCTAGGACAGCTGTGAGTTTAATGTCTATTTTAACAAAACCTGCAATTATGTTGTAATGAACACAGCACTACTGCTGCTACAATGTACAGTATGTGCCACACTGTTTACACTTGTGAGGCTAAGCAGTGTCACCGTTTCTTATGACTAAAAGGACCCCCTGATCTCAAGTAACATATGTCAGATGCATACCAACCAGGTGCACCCACAGAGGGGAGAGCAAACAGTGCCATCCCTTGGCACCAGCTGCTGTGCTGCCTGCTGCACTGTAAAACATGGATGACAGTGAACACCATGGATAGAGAATAGATATGGACAAGACCCCAGAAAAACAGCTTCTTATGATCATATTCAGATATTGGTTTTTTGGGGGGCTTGTTTGCATTATGTTTATATATTTGTTGTACCCAATTGTAGTTTCCAAAGTTAAAGAATATATTTGTTGAGTTAGTTTGAGAAGATCCAAGAATACACTCACTGGACAAATTCTTAGGAGCACCTGTGTACCTGCTTATCCGTGCAATTATCTAATCAGCCAATCATGAGGCAGCAGAGCACATATGTGCTCGTTTGGGTGTTATGTGCTCGCTGCTGCTGGTCTGTGTAAGGTCTCTTGCAGCCGAGTTTTGAATAAGCTGGAGCTGTGATATAAGATTAGAACGGGTACCTGCCAGTAGGGAATTACAATAATTGATGCGGGATGTGATAAAAGCATGGACAAGTTTCTCAGCATTAGAAAAGGAGAGGAAGTAGCGGACACAGAATATGTTACAGAGGTGAAAGTAAGAAAGTTTCTTAATGTCCCGTGGATGGAAACACATTGCTGATCAGAGAGGTCAGAAGAGAACGACCTTACTGACTTGAGCTGACAGAAAGGCTATGGTGACTTAGATAACCACTCTGTATAATTGTGGCGAACAGAAAAATATCTCAGAATGCATTGAACCTTAAGGCAAACGGTCTACAATAACAGAAGACCATGTCTTATTCCACTGTTATCAGCCAAGAATAGAAAGCCAAGGCTGCAGTGGGTATGATGTCATGAACATGACAATGAGTTGAGTGTTCTTCAGAGGTCATCCCACTCACCTGCTCAATAGAATGGCTTTGTGATGTGGTGAAGTTGGAAATTCATGGGATGAATGTGCAGCTGACAAATCTGCACAAATTGCACTTACAATCATGGACCAGAATGGACAACACAAACCAGAATCTTAAAGGAATATTTCCAACATGTTGTGGAATCCATGCCACAAACAACTGAGGTTATTTTGAGAAAAAAGGAGACCCTAGTAGTATTAGTATAGTGTTCTTAATATTTTGCCCAGTAAGTGTATATAGAGTTTTTTTAGTTATTTTAGTTTGTACCACACTAATGTCATTTTGTTTTGATACTGGGTTGCACTATTTGGTGTACTGAGAGTTCCAAAACACCAAGGAATTCCAAAAACATTTCCAAAATTTCCCACTAGAGGGGGATATTGCTATCAAAACCTCAGGTCGTAATAGAGCAAGCAAAGAATTTTTAAAAAATAGAAAACCCCGCAACATAAAAATAGAATAGGAACAGAAAATACCCCATAACACAAGAAGCTCCATGGACCACAAATGGCAAAAAAAAAAATTGCCTGAAAAGGCAAAGTGATCCAAGGTGAACAAGTCCAACTCGCAATTCCAAAGCAATGTCAAAAAATACAGGAAATGTCTGAAACTTCAGGAAATAATAACACAAGAAAATCACAAAAAGGACAAGAACTCACCACTCCTTAGCATATTTAGAATGAACCGCCAGGAACTGTGGCAAACCTTCTCCTGTATAGGGCTGAGGGCAGCCCTGAGTGGTGACAGGCATTGTGGTCCAAACCAATAATACATACAGTAGACAAAAACACATGCAAATAAATAAATAAAATGAATACAACCAAATGAATTAAAAATAAACAAAGAAGACTGAAACAAAAGACTTGATCCCAGCCAGAGGAGAAAGCCTGGCTGAAAACATGACACTCCTCATTAGAATGCATCTGCTGGGTTGTAATGAGCAAGTTAAAAGATAGGCAATTAATGTTGCAGATAACATGAACTTTTGTGAATGAACTTGCTTTCTAAAAATAACAGTTTGGTTTGGAATTCTTGATCTGTACGTTTGTCTTTGATTTTTCCTTAACATCCTGATTTTCATATCTTTCAATCCTTTTTTGATTTTCATGGATTCAACCCTTAATTTGATTCCTGACTAGATCACATTTGTTGGTCACTTTATGTCTTCCTTCTAGTTCTTATCAGCAAACCCAATAAAGACGTATGTAAAGAAAATTTTTTATTGACAAGTTCTTAATCCAAAGAACAGTGGAAAAAAAAACAGGAAAAAGCACAAATGAGCAAGCAATCTGCCTCTGTCCTCCATTTATTTCTTGTGCTCTTCTAATCATGTGATTAACGCCTGATTAATGTTGCATGGCAACAGAGACTGATGGGCGGGGCCAAGGGTAATTTGCAGGCAGACAGATTGTGAGAGCCTCACAATAAATTACAAAATACAGAGATCAGGCTTGTTTCTACATTTGTCCTACTACTTTTCTGGGATCTTGACCAGACTACTGAATTTGTTAGCTTGTGTTTAATTTTTAATGTTTGTAAGAAATGTCTTCTTGGGGATTTCCTCATTTTTTTATATTGTACTTTTTAAAGATGGAGAATTCTCTTTCATTTTTGTTTTCTTCTTATGTTGTATTCTGGGGATTGTTATTTTATTGTTATGTTTTGAAAATGAGGTAATGCTATTTTGTTTTCTGTTGGGCACCACCATTTTTTGGCTGTTTCCATAAAAATATGATTCGTTGTTAGGAGGTGCATTCCCAGAAGTCGCAGCATGTGACATTATCAGAGTGATGATATTTAAACCAGCACTTAGTATTTGTCATCGTATAAGATTATGAGCTTTGTATACAAGGCTTTTTCTTTGATAAATTGCTTGGTTCCAAGCTATTTATCATAGATTATTATGACTTTTATTTTATTTCTTGTGTTATCTTAAACAAAAATGTTATTGCTGACCTTAGTTTTTTGAGTATCATTCATTTTCTGGTCTACTCTGTCTTGTAACCATTCTTTCTTTCATTCAGACTGTTTTTTAAATGTGTCACACATGCATGATTAGGGGACAATTAAAGGGCTTGAATAAATGTAATTCCACACCGGATGAGGGGGTGGTGAAGTGCACTGATTCTCTCTCTCTCTCTCTCTCTCTCTTCCTTGCAGACCATTCTCGGGAAGTCCCGCCTGGTTCTGGGGCAACAAATGACGTCACTTCCGGTTCTGGCCCTGATGACATCACATCCTCTACGTGTATTTAAAGGCCACTGTCTTAAGGCAGCAGTCAGTTCTGTTTTGGACTCAGTCATGTGAACATGTCTGTTCTATTTAATCAATTTTGCAGCCAGGAAATATTATATGGGTGGCTGCCCCAAACCTTCCTAATGACTCTTGGTCATTCTTGTGACAAATGTTAAAACAAAATGTAGACAACTGTGCTTTAGATCAATATGTGTTGTTTGCTACACAGTAAAGATGCTATAAAATGAAATTGGGTGGTCATGGTGGGCTTTGTGACTATATTAGATGTATGCCAGTTCAACCTGGTGGGTTTAGCTGGTCTTTAAGCCACTTGCATTAGGAAAAGTGCTGTAGGTAACTAAATACTGGAGAATGACTGGAAAAAATGGCACAAGTTCTGCCCTGATTTGTTGCACTTCTATGCAGAGACAATTAATACGATAGTGACTGGCATCTCCTGATTAAAAAATAATATTATTATACTCCCATCATTTTCAATTACCGTTGAACCACCCAGTTTATCCATTGCAGGGATGCAGGTGCCATCAGGTAAACCAGTACAGGGTGCCAGTCAACTGAGATCCAAGAGAGGTGATGCACCAAACCAGCAGCAACCTAAACAGTACATGTGAGACGGGTAGAAGGGGCTACAATTTTACCTCCTTCTAGTCTTCTCACTCTTCTCATGCTTCCTCTGTTATAAAAATCCTTGATCGTCACTTTGGTAAATGTTAAAGAATAAAATAGGCTTACTAAAAATACAGAGTGCGGTGTAGTTTCATTTACATACAGAGAACAAACACCAATAAAATTGCCTCCAGGCAGAAAAGAAAATGCTTCAATAAGAGCTCTGTTGATCCTGGCAGGACACAGTGAATGATATTGTTTTAAAAGTGATATCTTTAATCACCATAGCAACCATCATATCTTTTAATTAAAGTTGTCCCTTTTTGTTCAATTAATTCAAACTTCAAATCTCCTATAGTGAGAATTTTTTTTCTAAAATTTATTTCAATTCAGTTTATTCTGACAGAGCATGCCTCACTTTAAGACAGGCTGTGAGTGCTCACATTGATTTACAAATACAGCAAGACAGAATATCAAGCTGCTTCATGAAAATGAATATGATTTTTATATCTATATATTTTTATTTGCAGTGTTGCTTAGTGGTTAGAACTGCTTCCTCACGAATGCAGCATCCTCCATTTAATTCCTTTGCCCAACCGCTGCCTGTGTGGAATGTACACATTCTCCTTTTGGCTGTATGAATTTTTTTCCTTTATTTCCTCTGCTTTTGCTTCCACATTCCACAGACTTGCATGTTAAGGCGATTCTCAGTTTTAAATTGTGTGGAGGTGCCTGAGGACATACCAAATGATGATCTGATTCCCAATCCAGGGCTGATTACTGGTGCTGCCAGAGCAGGCCCAATGTGACTCTAATCTGGACTTGGCAAGTATGACTATGTCAGCTAGTGTTGCTAAAATAATTTATTTAAAAAAATCGAACATTCCAAAAATCACTGACATGGGTGCGGCCTTCAATTATCACGTCAACGTCTGCTTGACTTCCTCATTAGCTTTTCCTGTGCGGGAGTCCACTACACCACACGTGAAGCATTTTGGTGTCTTCATGCGACTTTTAATCTGTTGTGAGAGGGGAAAATGGAAGTCAAACTCTGCTGCCATGGGTAGCAAAGCGAGCATATCGATCCTTGCTCGACTGTCTGCCTATGATTCATCTTAAAGTGGAATAATGCAGCTAAAGGATCTGAGTAGTCCAGTGATTCACTCACCCACATGCAATAAATGTAGAGTCCTAGTGAGTAAAGCGTATAAAAATAAACAGCAACAACTTAGTAAACATAGAAATGAAATAGTTGTGGCATCAATAACAGAAACAAAAATGATACATTTGTGATGGTAAGTATTATGGTAGTGCAGTGGTTAGCACAGCTGCTTTACAAATCAGTGTCCTGGATTCATATCCTGTGCCTGGTTCTTCTTATCCATGTGAAGTGTCCACATTCTCCCTGTGTCTGTGTCCCCCCATCCTCAAAGAAGTATAGGCTCTGTTAACTGACCCAGATGTGTATGTATGTGTCTGTGTGTCAGATTGTGACCTGTGATAGAATGGTGGCCTGTCCAGGACTGTGTGCTGCTGCTGTGTCTCTGCATTGGATTGAGCAGGTTTGAAAATGTTATGTTACTGCTACAATTAACATGTCACTTAGAAGTATTTAAATTGATGCCTGTGGAGATTTTTGCATGTTCACTGTACCTGTATAGATTTACTCTGCACGCTGGTTTCTCCCCACTTCTTAAACACGTGCAGATTAAGCTTGATTGGTGGCTCTTAATTGACCGGACAGATTTAGGTGTGCCTCTGCTACAATATTTTTAAAATAATTATAACATAATGAAGGTTTACTCCATTAATTATATGCAAAGACCACATTTTTTTTCTTCACTTGGTTTTCCTTGCATGCATTTCAGATCTTCGCTCCCCATGGGGTGGGATCTGGTCGATGGAGCTGTTAGATAATCACCACTAATACAGAGTTAATTAATTAGATGCTTTAGAACATCGACAGTGAGGTTTATCACTTATTACTCACTGAATTCAAATGAGATTATGAAGGAAAAAAAAAGGTCTAGAAAAAAATGAAGAAATTCATGGTAAGTGTTCAGGTTAACATGACAACTTTAAACCTGCATAATTGAGTTTAAAGTTAAAGGGCACTGGAGCCTTTCATGGCAGCACTGGGCACAAGGCAGGAAACAGTTGTGAGCAATGGCGCCTGTCTATAACGTGGGCCTACTCATGTACACACTCACAAAGAGCTAATAAGGAATCACCAATAAACCGGACATGCTTGCTTTTAGTAATGTGGGAAAAAAGGTGGAGTACCAGGAGGAAAACTTATACAGACATTGGAAGAATGTGCAAACTCAACACCACCAACAATAACAACCTGGCACAGATCAGTGAAGCAGCACTACTAACCACTCTGTTACCTCAGTAAGGTTAAGTTAAGGCTCACAATTCACTATTAAATTGTGAGCTGCTTCTTATCATTGTGGAGTGGCACACAAATTAAAGCTGCTGTCTCACAGCTTTAGGTTCAAATCCCAGCCTGGCCATAGTTGACATATTCTCACATAAGGGCTTCAAAAGCTGTTTTCTAGTTGGTGCAGTTTTTATTTTTCATCACAAAGATGTCTCTGTTAGGTAAATTTTTGATTGTAAATTGTCCATGTATCAGGGTCCATGTATCTGTGTATGTATATATATATATATATATATATATATATACGAGGT
>JANRMT010062791.1:125037121-125057120 GCA_026402145.1 Polypterus bichir lapradei | reverse complement strand
GGTTGAAGACTTCCAGCGCTGCTACCAACAGTGGGAACAACGTCTCCATCGGTGTGTAGCTGCCCAAGGGAACTACTTTAAAGGGGATAACATTGATGTTTGAAAAAAATAAAAACTTTGGTAAATAAAAAATCAGTCTAATTACTTTTCTGCCACACCTCGTATATGTCATGTACATGTGAGCAGGAGACATTCAAAGGGCTTGTGTGTTGTCAATAATGCCAACCCCAACCCAATTCGAGAGGGGATGCTGTTATTCATGTCCTGTTTCCTTCCATCTACAGATCAGAAACCCCAAATGGCAAGGATCTGTGATGTCACTTCTGGTTTGGCCTCATAGCCCTACCTCATAAGGTCAAAATAAGTCATATAGACTGTAGCCCTGCCATCTTGGAGTCAGTTAATTCATGTACTCACATTTACAAAGACATCTTCTTTTCTATATTATAAAAATCTATTTGTTTATTCCTTAACAATATATGGGGATCACTGGCTGATGCCCCAAATCTATCTATCTATCTATCTATCTATCTATCTATCTATCTATCTATCTATCTATCTATCTATCTATCTATCTATCTATCTATCTATCTATCTATCTATCTATCTATCTATCTATCTATCTATCGGGTTGGTGGAGTGGTGGCTCTGAGGCTAGGGATTTGCACTGGCAATTGGATGGTTGCTGGTTCGAATCCTGTAAACGCCAAAAGTGAATCTACTTTGTTGGGCCCTTGAGCAAGGCCCTTATCCTGCAATTGCTCTGTCCTGTGTAAGATGTTAATCTGCGTCCAGCCCTGCATGTAGGCCCTCCAACCTGCAGGTGAAAAACCTGGGGGTTGGTGGCAGAATTGGCACTCCGGCCACCATAAAAAGCCTCATACTGTTCCATTCCATTTGAACTAGTGTGGTGCTGAGGTGTCACCCATTGCATGGCTACACTCTGGTCCTAATCTGGGATCTTGAGGTGGTTTGTCATGTGGTGGGTGCGGCAGAGCACTGTATCAGCACGTGCTCCTAACATCTATCTATCTATCTATCTATCTATCTATCTATCTCATATCTCCTATATCATGTATCTTGCCTGTCAGTCAGATAGGACTTAAACCACTGGACAGAGACACCCGGCATGTTCTTTATTCTGGATAGTAGAATGTCATGTCTGACAGGTCTAACAGAATTAATATGCTGGTGTGTCCAGAGTCTGCTGCCATAAGCAAATCATTAGTTACCCAAAGCAAAGTAGTTTCACAGCTGCCCTGTGCCCTGAACACAGAGTGAAAGTGTTAACATCAAATTATAAGAAGTTAAGTAATTGGTAAGTTTAGAGGCTACAAAACTCTCGTGAATTTTTGACAGAAAAGGTAAATGAGAAATAGGCCGAAAATTGTTAAGACCGTCAGCATCCATACCAGACCTTTTTAACATTGGGGTTAAAGAAGCAATTTTAAAACTGGCTGGCACAAAACCAGCGTCAAGGTATGTATTTATTATTCTTGTAGCAGTTCTGATTATGGCATGAAGGCAGGATTTAAGAAGTGTGGTGGGGATGGGGTCCAGTACACAAGTAGTCGGCCTCATCTTAGAAACAGGTTGTTAACAAATGCAGATGTGACTGGTGAGAATTTAGAAAAGGAGCTGGATGGAGCAGGAAGAAAAGGAAAGATAGAAACAGATGATGGATTTATGTTAGTTTAATTATTTAGATCTTTAATTTTATTACAGAAAAAATGGAGGAATTTTTCACAGACTTCAGTAGAGGAGGTAATTGGGCCCGATACAAGATGAAGTAGTTTATTAACTACAGAGAACAAAACCCTTGGGTTATTATGGCCACTTTCTATTATTCTGCCATAATGTGTGTTCTTGGCTGCAGTTAGTGCATCCCTGTAAGTTCTTTGATGGTCAGAGAAAGCCTGGATGTACACGTTGAGGCCAGTCTTATGTGACATTCTCTCAAGGCGTCGGCCAGCTGCTTACATAGGCTGCAACTCACGCAGAGCTTAAAGGAAACCTCCATATGTTTTAAAGGAGATGTTTTACCTAGTGCTGAAAGAAGGGTTGAGTTATAGTGATAAACTAGACTAGTATTGATGGAATAGGGAAAGACAGAAAATGTCCAGAAATGGATTCAGCAAGGATACAGCAAGGGATATTTTTAAGGTTTCTGAAAGAAAATTAACATTAATAGGTAATAGAAGGGAGAGAGATTTAGACAATGAAAAGTACTGCTTTATGATCACAGAGTCCCAAATTAATATTATAAGTATTGCCAACAGATATGCCAGATGAGCAGGCCAATATATGACCACCAGAGTGAGTAGGAAAATCAACATGTTGTGTCAAGTCAAAACAGTCCAGAAAGGACAGAAACTCATTCCTCAGTTTACATGTCGTACAGTCAATATTCCCCTCCTTGAACCGTCACCTTATCGTGGTGGAGGGGTTTACGTGTCCCAATGATCCTAGGAGCTATGTTGTCCAGGGCTTTATGCCCCTGGTAGGGCCACCCAAGGCAAACTGGTCCTAAGTGAGGGATTAAACAAAGAGCGGTTCAACAAACCTCCGATGAAGAACAAAAACCTTGGACGACGTTTTCCCTACCCGGATGCGGGTCACCGGGGCCCCCCTCTGGAGCCAGGCCTGGAGGTGGGGCTCGATGGCGAGCGCCTGGTGGCCGGGCCTGCACCCATGGGGCTCGGCCGGGCATAGCTCGAAGAGGTAACATGGGTCCTCCTTCCCATGGGCTCACCACCTATGGGAGGGGCCAAGGAGGTTGGGTGTAGTGTGAGTTGGGTGGTGGCCGAAGGCGGGGACCTTGGCGGTCTGATCCTCGGGTACAGAAACTGGCTCTTGGGACGTGGAATGTCACCTCTCTGAAGGAGAAGGAGCCTGAGCTAGTGCGCGAGGTCGAGAGGTTCCGGCTAGATATAGTCGGACTCACCTCGACGCACAGTTTGGACTCTGGAACCAATCTCCTTGAGAGGGGCTGGACTCTCTACCACTCTGCATTTGCCCCCGGTGAGAGGCAGGTGTGGGCATACTTATTGCCCCCCGACTTGGAGCCTGTGCATTGGGGTTTACCCCGGTGGACAAGAGGGTGGCCTCCCTCCACCTTCGGTTGGGGGGAAGGGTCCTGACTGTTGTTTGTGTGTATGCGCCGAACAGCAGTTTGGAGTACCCACCCTTTTTGGAGTCTCTGGAGAGGGTGCTAGAGGGCGTTCCTTCTGGGGATTCCCTCGTTTTGCTGGGAGACTTCAATGCTCACCTGGACAATAACAGTGAGACCTGGAAGGGCATGATTGGGAGGAATGGCCCCCTCGATCTGAACCCGAGCAGTGTTTTGTTATTGGATTTCTGTGCTCATCATGGATTGCCCATAACGAACACCATGTTCAAGCATAAGGGTGTTCATATGTGCACTTGGCGCCAGGACACCCTAGGCCTCAGTTCGATGATCGACTTTGTGGTCGTGTTGTCGGACTTGCGGCCATATGTCTTGGACACTCGGGTGAAGAGAGGGGCGGAACTGTCAACTGATCACCACCTTGTGGTGAGTTGTTTTCGATGGTGGTGGAGGATGCCGGTCAGACCTGGTAGGCCCAAACGTGTTGTGAGGATCTGCTGGGAATGGCTGGCAGAGTCCCCTGTCAGAAGTGGCTTCAACTCCCACCTCCGGCAGAACTTCAACCACGTCCCGAGGGAGGTGGGGGACGTTGAGTCCGAATGGGCCATGTTCCGTGCTTCTATTGTTGAGGCGGCTGACTGGAGCTGTGGCCGCAAGGTGGTTGGTGCCTGTCGTGGCGGCAATCCCCGAACCTGTTGGTGGACACCGGCGGTGAGGGATGCCGTCAAGCTGAAGAAGGAGTCCTATAGGACCTTTTTGTCCTGTGGGTCTCTGGAAGCAGCTGATAGGTACCAGCAGGCCAAGCGGAATGCGGCTTAGGTTGTTGCTGAGGCAAAAACTCGGGCATGGGAGGAGTTTGGAGAGGCCATGGAGAACGACCTTCGGACGGTTTAGAGGAGATTCTGGTCCACCGTCCAGCGTCTCAGGAGGGGGAAGCAATGCAGTGTGAACACTGTATATGGTGGGGATGGTGTGCTGCTGACCTCGACTCAGGACGTTGTGGGTCGGTGGGGGGAGTACTTCGAAGACCTCCTCAATCCCACTAACATGCCTTCCAATGAGGAAGCAGAGCCTCGGGACTCTAAGGTGGGCTCTCCCATCTCTGGGACTGAAGTCACCGAGGTGGTTAAAAAACTCCTTGGTGGCAGGGCCCCGGGGGTGCATGAGATACGCCCGGAGTTCCTTAAGGCTCTGGATGTTGTAGGACTGTCTTGGTTGACACGTCTCTGCAACATCGCATGGACATCGGGGACAGTGCTGTTGGATTGGCAGACCGGGATGGTGGTCCCCCTCTTTAAGAAGGGGGACCGAAAGGTGTGTTCCAACTACAGAAGGATCACACTCCTCAGCCTCCCTGGAAAAGTCTATTCGGGGGTTCTGGAGAGGAGGGTCCGTTGGATAGTCGAACCTCGGATTCAAAGGAACAGTGTGGTTTTCGTCCTGGTCGCGGAACAGTGGACCAGCTCTACACCCTTAGCAGAATCCTGGAGGGTGCATGGGAGTTTGCCCAACCAGTCTACATGTGTTTTGTGGACTTGGAAAAGGCGTTCGACGGTGTCCCTCGGGAAATCCTGTGGGGGGTGCTCCGGGAGTATGGGGTACCGGACCCCCTGATAAAAGCTGTTCGGTCCCTGCACAACCGATGTCAGAGCTTGGTCCGCATTGCCGGCAGTAAGTCGAGCCCATTTCCAGTGAGAGTTGGACTCCGCCAGGGCTGCCCTTTGTCACCAATTCTGTTCATAACTTTTATGGACAGAATTTCTAGGCGCAGCCAGGGTGTTGAACGGGTCCAGTTTGGTGGACTCAGGATTGGGTCACTGCTTTTCGCAGATGATGTTGTCCTGTTTGCTTCATCAGGCCGTGATCTTCAGCTCTCTCTGGAGCGGTTCAGAGCTGAGTGTGAAGCGGCTGGGATGGGAATCAGCACCTCCAAATCCGAGACCATGATCCTCAGCCAGAAATGGGTGGAGTGCCCTCTCAGGGCTGGGGGTGAGATCCTGCCCCAAGTGGAGGAGTTCAAGTATCTCTGGGTCTTGTTCACGAGTGAGGGAAAAATGGACCGTGAGATTGACAGGCGGATCGGTGCGGCATCCGCTGTGATGCGGGCTCTACATCGGCCTGTCGTGGTAAAAAAAGAGCTGAGCCGTAAGGCAAAGCTCTCAATTTACCAGTCGATCTACGTTCCTACCCTCACCTATGGTCATGAGCTATGGGTAGTGACCGAAAGAACGAGATCGCGAATACAAGCGGCTGAAATGAGTTTCCTCCGCAGGGTGTCTGGGCTTTCCCTTAAAGATAGGGTGAGAAGCTCAGTCATCCGGGAGGGGCTCAGAGTAGAGCCACTGCTCCTCCGCATCGAGAGGAGTCAGATGAGGTGGCTCGGGCATCTGATCAGGATGCCTACTGGATGCCTCCCTGGTGAGGTGTTCCGGGCAAGTCCAACCGGGAGGAGGCCCCGGGGAAGACCCAGGACACGCTGGAGGGACTATGTCTCCCGGCTGGCTTGGGAACGCCTTGGGATTCTCCTGGAAGAGCTGGAAGAAGTGGCCGGGGAGAGGGAAGTCTGGGCCTCTCTGCTTAAGCTGCTACCCCCGCGACCCGACCCCGGATAAGCGGAAGAGGATGGATGGATGGATGGACTGTCAATATTAATGTTGAAGTCACAGAGAAGAATGACTCTGTGGGAAAGTGAAACTTAATTACGTCAAAAGTTCAGTCAGATCAGTTAAGAAAGAAACATTGAATTTTGGGGGATGATAGACAACAACAAGTAAGACAGGACCAAATTTCATAATTACTTTAAGAGTCAACTGGGATTTTTTTGATGTTTAACCCGTTCTAACAGTTACTTCTTCACAGTCCTCTGCTCCTTTATATTCTTGAGCCAAGCAGGTGATGTACCAAAATGTTAATGCCAAGGGGAACTTCAGTCTGTACCTGTAGAAGTTAGTGAGAACAAATGGAAAAATCCAAGCTTTCTTCAGACACTTAATAGGTGTCATGTATCAAATTCACAAAGTAGAGACTCTTTGTACATTTCCTTTTAGTCTCTTTAAACTTTCTAAATCACATTGTTCTAGTTGTAATGACTGCACAGGGTGGCTGCAGTTTTTAAATAAGAAGGAATTGGCAGGTAGAAGGCAGTAGTATTAATGAGTAGTATTAATGAGCCAAGGTTGAAGCCAGGATGACGAAATTTAAATAAACAATAAGGCCAGGGGCCTCGTTTATAAAAGTTTGTGCTGTGCCAAAAAACAGAAAAACTGGCATACACACTTTTGTTCTCAATTTACCCTTTATAAGTCACAATCATGTTGCAGATGTGTGAACACGCCGCGAACCCCACCCAGTTCCCACTCTGAAACAACCATATATGGACTATGCAGCCGTGTACATAAGGCAGTCACAAAAGTACAGACCTTCATTGGCTGCATGAACAGCTCTATGCTGTGCTGCCCAACTGAGTGTTTAAGAGCATACATGGCATCATAGCACCTCTCTTCTGCGTTTTGAGGGTTGGGGAAAGGCGTGAGGCGCCAGTGTCTGAGGGGTTAGCAACTATCATCTAGCACATGTAATGACATGATTGCGTTTACAATGAATGGTACAGACCAATTGAAAACCTGAGTGTTGAACAACAAGTCAGCCATTACATATAGCACCATCAGCAAGTCAAATTCCTATGTTCCTTTACCCAAAATTAATTAAAAATGCATGGACCCAGGATCCACTGAGCTGCAATGTTTTTTTTATTCTCATCTTGGCATCACAGATAACTTGTAGGTTAATGGAAAGTCACTGCTTACGGTTAACACAAGCAGCTTCATTTACGCTAGGTGCCCTTATTGCAATGAGTGCAGTAAAGTGCTGTGATTACATTAGAAAAACCAGAAACTGGTGCAAATAACCTTATTATGTTGGTAATTTTTTGATATTGGCAACAGCATGTTATGTTTTATGTATGTACACCCACACCATAGGAAAACTGAATGGAGCACCTCACTGGTCGATTAATGATTTCCAGAACAGCAGACATGATGGAGTGAAGGCTGGCTAAGATATTCCTGACCTGAGAATCTGTTCACATTGAACTGACAAGAGGTAGCCGATATAAACTGTCAAAAAAAATAAAAAATTCTTCAGTGCAAATACGCAGCATTGGCCATCTTTGAAGGGAACTAAAGTGCAGTCTGTCCATCATATTCATCACTCTTTAAATTGTAATACATTTGTCACATCCACGCACATTACAATAACAGTTCAGTGACATGAATTATTGCATGCAGGAGTCATACTTTAGCTGTATTTCGTTTGGTTGTATTTCCCTGCTTGATGAAGAGTGTTGTTATTTCCCAGTTTCCCTGAAATGTTGCATACAGATGGGCCACAGTTGTTGTAAATATAAGTTCCTTCATTACGTTTTCTTTTATAAATCCCGCCTTTTGTGTGGAAAGTTGCATATGCACATTTTGAGCTTCTTTTTGTGTGTATTCAAGTTGTATAAATCTGAACCCACAACTTAAGACAAAATTGTAAATCCAGAAATGTAGCGAGAGAGTTAAAAAACGGAATACTTCTTGGATCCCTAGCTCAAACACAAGACATAAATCAAATAACAGAAAACAATACGTAGCCGGAGAGATCTTTAACAACAATGTCATTAGAATTTTAAGTTTTGAATAAGTCACAAATTCAGACAATAAAGGAGTGTATGACGCTGACCTTTATATTGTTATGGTAATTACAGCACTGTCACACACTCCAAACCAGTACCTCCAATAATTTTAAAGGACAAGACTGTTAAAAAAAATGAATGAAAGTATAAAACAAAATTCAGATCATTATGACTTCCAAAAGGCTGTCATGCAGGTAACATCTATCACTGTCTTGACTACAAATTGTGTGCAGCGAATGGAACATCACAGCAGGGTAGAGTACAGGGTTAATGACTGGCTTTAGACATGGAGGTTTTGTCAGTAGAATTTGAAAAATGTCTATGCTGTTGTAACAAGTCTAACAGTGTCAGAGAAAAAGCGAACAAATTTGGGGAGATCAGTGTGAGACTCAAATAACATCTCACACTGAGTGAGAAAACATCTGGAGATGTGTAACGCAGGCTGAATTACCAAGGCTCATAGTCTTATGAAAGACCTCAGCCATCCTGCACAGTCACTATTCTCCATCCTCCATTCAAGACCTTTAGAACTCACACCCTGAGATCCATGCGTCATAAGGTTATTCAACATCCGCTCACTTCAATAACTGTATGAATATTCCTCTTATATATTCTCTAAAGTTTTACTTAATATATAATGCTGTGTTCACCATCTGCATTTGTATTTATTGTCTGTTATTGGTATTGCATTTCTGTCACTAATCTATGGGGGGCTTGCAAGTAAGAATTTCATTGTACTGCGAACACATGACAATAAAATTTGAATTTGAGCTTGAATACAACTTGATTATGTTATTGAACCCGCTATCAGATATATTTCATAATTTCATACCAAGTGATGGTACCATACAAGTAACAATTTCATTGTACCTTGTGCACATGGCAATAAAGAATTCAAAGAATTCAAAAATGTTGGCGCGGTACACATGCACAGCAAGTCTTCTCGGAAGACACTTTGAAGTCCCATGAGACTACTTGCATGGAAGACACTTCAAAGTCCCGGGAGACTACTTGCACATCACGCCCTACTTACAAACAATTTCTCGGAGACACTTTAATGTCCCGCGAAACAAAGAAGTGAGACAAAGGTCAGCTGCTGTACAGGCTTTTAAATGATCGACGCGCAGCGCAACATGCAGATCACGCGGCACGTCACAAGCAGCATCAGCTGCCGTACAGGCATTTAAATGATCGACGCACAATAATTTTGTACAAAGATTTTATGTGACTTTTTATGTCACGTTTTTGGTCATGCTTTAAATCAGGCTTATTTAATGTGATGTTGTTAGATTTTTAAATTCTTATTCCATTTTTAAATTATAAACTAAAATATCAAGAAAGTCATGGTTTATAAGAATGTCAGTTAAAACGAACGGATTGTTTATTTAGTCTCTTATAAATACTCATCGAGCATACTGTAATGGACCCCTTTTGGTCCCTGGGCCATTAAAGCATGACCACCCAGAAAGAGGTGTCACTTCTTACCCAAGAGACTAGAGAAAAGGAGCTCCACTCTCAGACAATGACTGAGGAAGCCATTGTTAAAGATTTAACCACAGTGTTTTGGTGGCAGTATTTTTGTTTCCTTTGTATGCCATCAAGTGTTATTTTTATTTAAAACCTTAAGTAAATAGGGACAGCTGGGGTGGCGCCCCAAAATGTACCCGTATATCAGCCTGTCATTCCCTCAGATGACCACATGAGTAAATTGGTATTGACTGGAATAGTTTCTGCCTTGTACTCACAGCTGCTCCTCATCACCCTAATTAAGTAGGCTGGAAAATGAATGGATGCTTGAAACATCACAATGCTTCCTATCTTCTTTGACAGAGGAGATATGCCGTGCATGACGTTCGAACCACCTGAGTTGGCAATCTACAGAAAAGAAATGAAATTTGTAAAACGTAAATATCTTCAGTATCAAGAGAGTTGGTAGGAAAACACAAATACACTGCCATATTTTTCATCAGATCTTTAATTTTTTTTTAAAAAAGCCTGGGGGGTAAAATCTTTTTTGTGAAATAAGCTTGATGCTGGAATTGTTCATTCATTTATCAGATGCTTCTTGAAAAAAGCACATTATTTGGGCATGCCAGATTTTCCAAAGGAATATTTGCACTGATCAATGTCTCTGGTGAATCACAAATTAAATTATGCTGCTGTTTTTTCTTCTGTTTGCATCCGCTTAAGTAATTTGTAAGTAGAAAACAACAAATAAATGTTACTGCGGCCAAAACATTTTAAAAGATATAAATGTTTATTTTCACATAAAGTAGTTATATTCTATAGGGAGAGCCCATCCGTCAGAATAAATAAATTCTTTTTTTGAGACTTGGGTACTAGTAAAGAAACATATGCTTAGAGCGGGGTGTCTGTCGGGTTACTGTGGCCTCCACTTACAGCAGTTACAAACAAACACATAATGCTCTGAATGTTTTCTTTACAATTGAATTTCAGTTCATTTTGTGATTTTTTAGTTTTGAACAAATCATTATACTTTTGATGGAAATGTGAAAGTGGTGAACAACACTGAAGTACATACTGTATGTATTTTGTCACTGTCTTCAATCATTTAGTGCTATTGTGGACATGTCTCAGAGAATGTAACCAATGCATGTACAGTAAACGGAAGCGTCATACAATAAGCTCCATTAGAGGTAAGCAGCTTGATTGGCAGTTGGCTGTTTAGCCGAGGGGTAGAACACGCATCCCAAGAACATGTCCCAGCTGTGCCATCTCAGGGAGTGCAGCCACTAGAGGATGGAAGTGACACCCTAAGCGATCCCTCAGCATGAGTGTCACAATCATCTGAAATTATTAGACCCTTTCCAACTCCATGAGGTATACTGGATTATTATCAAAAACTGATGGATGTTTAAGCGTAAGGCCAACATACTGTAAATACTAGTAGCTGAAACTCTTAAATTATGTCATTTAAAGTACAGCAATATTACTTAACTGTCATTTTAATAATACATTTGAAATGTTTGATTCTGTAAATCCTCTACTATATGATAAAACACTAAGGTCTGTATGTGTCAGAGTAACTTGATTGGTCAGTTTGACTTTGATGTGATCGGTTAGTTTGAATTTGGTGATGTGATCGAAAGTGGAAGTGACGGTGTGAGACATGCAAGGAAGAGAAAAGGCATAGGAGGCACACTGAAAGATGGGAAATATAAAACTGAACAAGAGGTGAGAAAGTCACCTTGAAGATAATGGCAGAGTCTGAAAAGCAGGGTTCACAGGAATGCAGTTGAGAAAAGGTGCGTCAGACAAGAACATTTCAGACAAAATCAGACACTGAAAAGGCGCTGAAAGTACAAGATGTGCAAGACAAGGCAAATATTTGTAAATTATTCTGTTACTTGTCTTTCACAGGTAGTGAGGCTAGTACATAATTAAGCATTATGCATCTTTGCTGATTTTTCCATTAACTGATAATTTTCAGTCCTAATTTCAACTTGCATGCAAAATCAAGCTATGAATGTCCACAGGAATGCAGCTTATTCACAACTGGTGACCTGCATATAGTTTCGTACTTTAAATGCTAGTTTACATTTTACAAGAAACAGTAGTCAGTAATAATATCAAGAGTGTCTGTTCACTTTAGAAAAGGCAGGTGTCACACAAGAATGTCAGTGGATCATCCTCCAGGCTCTTCTGCAGTAAAGGACAGTTTAATGATGATTGTTGGTCTGATCTCTTCTCTAATCTTTTTCTCCCTCCTACTGCTTAAATAATGCCTTTATCCCATATAGCAGTTATCCTCAATTAACACGGTGTTATATATCGACCAGGGTTCCTCCTCAGATCAATGTGTTGTGTCCTTTTTATGCATCGTTGAGCTGTTTCTTTAGATAATGTTACTTGTTTTTACTGTCTGCTATGGTTTCTTAACTCATCTTATGTTCCATATGTTTTGTGGGTGGTCCCCCAAGAGATGGAGCCCCCTGCCAATCACCACCAGATACTGCTCTCTACTTTTTATATAACCCTAACCCTAACTCACAGTTTCTGGTGGTTCATTCTGGGTGCGTTCTGGAGTTGGCGAGTTCTTGTGTTTTGCTCTGCTTGTGTGATTTATTGGATTGTTGACTTCATGCTCTGTCTTCAACTTTATATCTGGATTCTTTATTTGGACTATGTTTGCTTTGGATCGCTTTATTGTTTTAGACCAGGGGCCCTCAATCATGGTTCTGGACGGCCGCAGTGGCTACGAGTTTTCATTCCACCCAGTGTCCTAATTAGAACTCAAGTCCTTGCTGATAAAGATAGTTGGCGTTTAACTCTATGGCTTGTTAGTGTCTTTATTCATCAAAGACAAAGTTTAGTTACTTTTGTAGATCAGAAGTCCACAATTATAGTCCTGGTGGTCTGCTATGGCTACAGGTTTTCACTTTATCCAATTTCTTAATTAGAACCCTTTTATTTACTACTAAAGTAATACATTTTTGGGCTTAAATTTAGTACTCTTGCCTGTTACCATTCAGAACCCTTAACTGCCTATTTTAGATTTTAGCAGCTGCATTTAAGTTTTAATTGTTGTCTGTTTTCTCAATCAGACATTAGTTAATAATGAGATGCAGATAACCAATAAACCAGCAGCTCTCCAGCTAACGTGCTTACCATGAAGTATCTTTGATAAAAACATGTTTAGAAATGAATGAGAGGGGAACTGGAAGGACCATTAAGTTTAAATCTATTCTGGTGCACAAAACACAAGGATTATGTCCTCAAAGAAGGAAACTCTACAGTGCAATTAAAATTGCTCTTGGATGAATGCAAGCATTAACAAGCCAAACAGTTCAATACCAAGTTTCATTATTAGCATGGACTGCTTTCTAATTAGGAAACTAGTTGGAATAAAAACTTTCAGCCACTGCGGCCCTCCAGAACTGTGATTGAGGACCCCTGTTTTAGACAACTCCTTTTTACCTTTTGTGCTCCACTGAGCTTCTGAGAACAGAGCATTCTGAGAAAATAAATCTTTTTGTTTCATAAGGATTCTGTGTTTGCCCTTATTCTAGTGGGTGTTTGGTGGTATAACCCCCTCTATTGGGCATTTTGGGAAGTGTTTTTGAAGTATTCGGGACTAATAGTTCATAACACACAGCATATTACGTAAAATACTTTTTAGATATATTTACATAGTATAACATAACATTACATGCTCAAACCTATTTCATCCAATTTCAGTGTCACAGAGAGCACAGAGCCAATTGTAAGGCAAGAACCAGATCATTGCAGTACTTTTTGTATTATGCTTATTATACTTATGAAAATATAAGGCAGTAGTAGTAGTAAGAGTAGTAGCAGTAGTTGAAGAGTCACATATACAGAGTTCAGTGCTGTTTTATCAATTGCATGCCTGATCAACATGCAACACATTGCTACTTTCTAGTGCTGGTAAGCAGTAATGTGCACCTCTCTGGTCATGTCATCCTATTGGCTCCCAGTAACCTAACCTAACTACAGAGAAGGAGGAATGACAAGACACAAATGAGAGAAGAGATGAAGAAAAGAAAAATTGAAAAGGGTTTGGCTGAAAAATAATGGTGAAAGAATTTCAAACACTTTGACAATGGGCAGCAATGTGCAGCAGAAATTAGTGAATTATAAGCAAGGGACTTACAGGATCAGACTGTAGTGTTGTGTATACGTGTTTCTTTTTTTTTAAATGATTATTGTTCATATTTTTAAGTATTTTCAGTGATGTTTGTTGTTATGTACTCTTTATTTTAATGTTGTGACATTCCTTGTGCTTTGTGAGTAAGGCCCCAGGAGTCTGGACCACCCAGACATCACCACTAATGAGCCTTCCAGAGTAGAAAAGGCTTGGATGCATGAGAACACTGTGCAAAATGTTTTGTGAGTACTGCTGTTTTTGTTAGGATTTTCTGTTCTTTCTGATTCATTTTGCTATTTTCTAATTTTCTTTTCTGGACTGGGAGTTTGGAATTGTTTGCTTAGGATTACTTTTAGACTACTACTTTTTGTGAATGTTTGTTCCTTTGAGCATTTTGCTTTTAGTTTTCTGTTTTTTTCTATTAATCCTTAATTGACAAAGATTCATTGTTTGCACTGTTCATGCAAGCTGAAGAATTATGGTCCTCCTTCATCTTGTGAAGATTCTGTTATATTTTAAGACATTTCTAGTTATTTAATCCAGCTTCCCATTTTTGAATTATTCCAAGCAGGAAGCAGGAAGAAAGTTAACAGTTTTGTGGCTAGTTAGGTTTGGGGAGAGTCTTCTTGGGCTTGCTGTTTAGGTTGTGGCCCTGCTTTTATAGACCTTTTAGGATACCTCATACCCATTTTGTTGTGTTTGGGACTCCTAATCAAGATGTGTACAAGTGGTCAGTTCTGCAGCGTTTTTGTTTCCACTGCTTTCAGTGCAAGGCAATCCACCAGAATGATAAAATTATAAGAAATTTTAAATGATTTGACAGGCAGTGACCAGTGTGGTGAATGGTAAGTTGAAAGTTTAGGAAACGGTGCTAATGGTAGTTTTTAAACAAGATGACATCATAGTTAAAATTCTAGATTTTATTTATTCTTTTTTATGTAGCCAAAAATCTGAACTGTTTCATGCTTTATTTTACTGTCAGGTCCATGTACTTGGACAGTGACACAATTTTCATAATTTTGGCTCAGTACACCACCACAATGGATTTGAAATAAAGCAAACTTTATGTGATTGAAGTGTAGACTGCCAGCCTTAATTTAAGGGGTTTACTAAAAATATATTATGAGCCATTTAGGAAAGACAGCCATTTTTCTGCAAACCAAGCAAATTTTTGGGGGCTCAAAAGTATTTGGAGCAGTTCCCTCGTTATTTCATTATCTACTAAGCAAGTAAAAGGACAGGAATTGATTTTAAGTGTGGAATTTGCATTTGGAAGCTATCATTGTAACCTTTCAATATTAGGTCCAAAGAGCTGTCTATGTAAGTAACAGTAATGGAAGGACAGATTAGGCTTTGCCAGAAAACAATTTTTAAAAGCCTCACAAATTTTGGACCAATTTTCTTTGGGCAAAATAAAGTAAGATCAACATATACTAGAATGATGGAAAGAGAAGAGTATGCAGAAGAGAGGAAATGGCTCATGATACAATGAATACCATATCATCTCTGTGAAACATGGTGGAGGTAATTTCATGGCATGATCATACATGGCTGCAAATGGAAGTCGGTCACTGGTGTTTATTGATGATTTATCTGCTGGCAGAAGTAACAGGATGATTTATGAATTGTGCAGGGCTATATTATCTGCTCAGATTCAGCCAAATGTGCCAAAACTAATAGGACAATGCTTCATAATACAAATGAACAATGAGCCAAAACATACTGCAAAAGCAAACCAAGTGCTTTTCAACACATAGAAGTGGAATATTTCTCAAAGGCCAAGTCAATCAACTAACCTCAACCCAATTGGTCATGTATTTCACTTGCTGAAGACAAAACTGATGGCAGAAAGTACAACAAATAAGCAGCAACTGAAGACAGCTGCAGTAAAGATCTGGCAAAATATCGCTAGAGAAGAAACCCAGCACTTGGAGATGGCCATGGGTTCCAGACATTTCTGGATTTTCAACCAAATACTGAAAATGATGATTATATTTAAGATTATGTTAGTTTGCCCAAATACTTTAGAATCCCTGACAATAAATGGACCATGTATTAAAATGTCTGTTGTGGTATAGGGCCGGCAGTTTATCCCGGCCAATACTCCCAAGCCGCCAGATGGAGCTCTCCCTGCAACATGGAGGTGCCCTGAATTCCAGCAGGGCATCATGGACCTTGGAGTTTTAATTCACAGCCCTACTGGATACCATGGGGGTCACCAGGGGACGCTGCAGAGAGGCTCAGGGACTTGTATTTTCCGTATAGTCACGGGGACAGAGGAAATGACGTACTTCCGGGCTGAAGAAAAGAAGGAGTTTTCATTTGACCCGGAAGTGCTGGGAAATCACATGGACTGAGGGATAGAAGCACTTGCGGGTCATGGTCTATAAAAGGACTCTGGGAAGCCCCAGCAGATTGAGCTGAGTTGGGAGGAAGGGTGACTGAGCTGCTGAGAGTGGAGGATTGTGATTATTGTATTGATTATTGTTATTATTGTGGATTACTGTGGAGGTGGAGGTACTTTGTGCACAATTTATGAAATTAAATTAATTACTGACTTTTATCTGGTGTCTGACGTGTGGTCTGAGGGTTCAAGGGGACAATAGCGCCCCCTATCTGTCACACTGTCTTTTCTAAACAGCTCATAAGTCTACACTTCAATCACATCATGATTGATTCATTTCAAATCCATTGTGGTGGTGTACAGAGCCAAAATTATGAAAACTGGATACCTATGGACCTGACTGTATATGGATGCCAACATTCAAATTCATGTGGAGTGAAGGTAATGTTAGTCAGTAAGCAATGGATAGAAGTTTAGTTAGAACCAAAACATATGTTTGTCTATGTGTTCGAGCCTCACTCTAAATGTTCCATGGTCAAGGTTCTAGCAGAGTGTGACATCTACAGAGAAGTACAGTATAACAGTGCCAATGAGTGGCAGGAGGACAAAACAATTGCAGGATTATAACTGAAATTCAAGGTGTGGGCATAGGGGGAGAGCAGGCCACATGTGCAGAGCCTGTGCTTTTATAAGAGTCAGCATACCATAAGACTGAACTTAAAAATCAATAGGGACTGTTATGCATTCATACACTGAAGGATAACTAGTGTCTGGACAATTCTAGTAAAGTGTGTGTGTGTGTTTGTTTTGAAGGTATAATCTACAGTATGTATATGCAATCCACTGGTTGTCCCTCTACTACCTTAGTGCTAGCTTTCTTTTTACAAGGCTGATTAGATTGCCTGCACTGAAGCTCATTACACCACAGCAACAACGGCCAATCTTAAATTAACAATTAACAGGTTGTAGAATTTTCAGCCTTGACAAAGACAGACACAGGACACCCAGGTCCAAAACACACACGTTTATTGTTCTTCTGCCTTCTACAGCACCACACAATGCACAAACCCACAATGCTCAGTTCTTTCTTTCCTTCTCTCTTTCTTCACTGTCGCCTCTACACATCTCCCACAATCTCTGTCCTCTACCTCCCGACTCTGGCTCCTCGAATGGAGTGAGGAGGTCCCTTATTTAATGCACCTGGATGTACTCCAGGTGCTCCCTGACGCTCTTCCTCCACACCAGGAAGTGCTGCAGTCCAAGGTTCCGGGCTTGTCCAAGCGCCCCCTTGGCAGTGGCCACGGTCCCCAATAGGATTGAGCTTTCAAGCTAGAGTCCCGTGGCCCTGATGCAAACCAGTGGGGCTGCACTCTCGTTTCCTGGGAAAGACACTGCCTCTTCTCCCAGTCCTTCCACTTTCCAGGTGTCCCAGTGGGGCAAGGTCCCCAGTCGTCTGCCACACAGGTATATTTGGAAAGATTGTCTTCATACTGTAAGTACAATTTTAAAGGGTTACTTTAACGCAAAGAATAAGTTTAATGCTGCCAATTTTGTTGTGCCTCCTGATTAATTTGAGCTCTTAGTTTTGCTATCTGAAGAGAATATACCTTACAGTTGTAGCAAAGAGTAAAATAATAATCAACTGAAATTGCTTTGCCTACTTGTGTGCTCTGTTCTTCCTTCTAATACAGAAGAGAGACCTGGAATACTTCAAATAAAAAAGACTTAACATGTTGGGGGGGCAACATAATTGTGAAGAGTGTGGAAGTACAATGTGTTACAAATGGTTATGATGCTTACAGAGGTGGCAGGGCTGGAGTAGTTTTATTATTTTTCTAAATAGGCAGATACACAAATCTGACTGACACCTTATATCAAAATGAAGTCTTTGGCAAAGGAGCTCCATACTTTGAAACAGTGGCTATCACAGAGCTTTAAAATGCCTGAATTTATGAGTGCCATAGAAACATTGATTTTTAAAGCAACACACCAGGGATGCAGATTCATGTAACTCATTTGGCTACCTGCCTCATTCTTCAAGTGCCGCACTGCCGATAGCACCAGTGAGACTTATAGTCATTGTTTAAGCCCAGTCGGCCTCCGATAAGATCGTTATGCCTACTAAATATTTATTACTTACTCATATACCCATTGATTGTGGCAGAGGACAATGCAGGGTCTCATGTGGGTTCATATGCAAAACAGAGGTCCAGCCATCTTCTAAACCCACTTATCCAGAGCAGGTTTACTAGGAAGAATATCCCAGCAAGCAGTGGGCAAAGGCAGGAACAATTCCTGGATAGGGTGCTAGTCCATCAAAGGGTCAACATACACACATCAGAGGCCAATTTAGCATCTCCAATATGACTAACCTATATATTCTGGATGGTGGGTGGAAACCCAAACACACACGGGGAGAACAACCAAATTCCACAAAGAGAGGGAACCCCAGTCTCCATGTTGTGAGGCAGGAGTACCACCAGGCCACCACAATTTATTTTTAACATAAATGATGCAAAAAAGGGCCATGTAATGGAATCATCAACTTTAATAAAAGGATAAGTTCATGTCTGTCTGTCTGTCTGTCTGTCTGCCATTTGCTATGTCTCTGTCATTCCAACAGATGGTGCATCACTTACATTAGCAATGCTTTTACAAAAACCTACCAAATAGTACACAACAGAGACATAAGTATTGCATGGTGCACTGCAAGTATTAGCGCTAAGGTCTACATTGGATTATTTAAATTTCAGCCTTCCTTAAATGGGTAGCACTGACAATACTCCATAAATTGGCAGAGAAAGTAGTGATGGCTGCAATCAGAGTATTTGATAACCAAATAAAATAAAAAAAATCCAACTAAATTGTTCAGACATTGAGGCAAGGGGGGATGCAAAACGTATACCAGCAGCCTTAGGTACAAGGCAGGAACTAAACTTGTATGTAATACGTACATGAGGCGCACTCATTCACCCACAGAGGCTCAATCATTTAGAGTTACCAGTTTACTAGACATGCATATCTTTGAGTTGGTGGGATTAACAGAGTATGTCAGTAAGCACAGGAAGAACAAGCCATTTGGACCCTGGAGATGTAAGGCAGCATTTACATTCTGCTGAACAAAATAAAAAAGGATTTCTATAGTTTAAGGGTCAAACTGCAGGCTGAAGTAAAAAAATAGAAGATAAAAAGCATAAAAGCAATAAGGCATTCTACATACAATATATATTTTTTACCATTTATATAATTGATTATGTCTTTCTTTCATTATTTACTGATTGGTGACTCCTCAGTAGAGCAGCATATTGGTGCAGTAGTTGGTGCTGTTGCCTCACAGATCCAGTATCCTCAGTTTAAATCCTGCTCCTTCATTATCTTTGTGGAGTTTGTTCTTTGCGCTTGTTTGATTTTCTGCTCACATTGTCAAATGTACAGGGTGTTGTAATCAACAGCTCTTAATTGAACCTGTATGTGTATGTAAATTGGACCTGCTTTCTGCTTTGCACCCTGCATGAACCACTATATGCTATATTGTAGCATTCAAAGCACATGATTTTTTTGATTTTGATAGTGTTGTCATTTCCATCTCAAATCTTACTGAAACAATGGCATAGCTAAGAACAACAGCCCACATTTCCAAATGGAGAGATACTGTAATTAGTCTTCTTACTTTGGGACAGCTACTTAAAATTATAAGCAGGATTCCTAAACCATAATTTGACAAAAAAAATCAATATGAAATATTAGACAATCTTTTCTACACATTTTTTCTGCATATTGTAGAGTCAGAAGCACTCAGAATCCATTCCTAATATTATTTTCAAGATTTGCTTTTATTTTTAAAAGGTGATTTTCGCTAACATCTTCGTTTTGTTTATTTATTCTATGCCATTTCCCAGTCACATGAGCTCGATTACTGGGCCAATGACCTAACAGGAGTTACTCAATAAATATGGCGGAGTTTTGCAATAACATGTAATCCTTTAGTGGATAGAACAAATGTAACAGAATCTTTAGTATCAGTTAACTTAATTCCCAAGTAGGTAGAATTTCATATTTGGTTTTGACTTTCACTGTATCTCTCACTCTCAAGTTTTTATTTTGTCCTTTTATTCTTGGTAGAAACATTTTAGTTTTAATCTGATGGTTCTGAACACATCTTTTTCTTGTTAGATAGATAGATAGATAGATAGATAGATAGATAGATAGATAGATAGATAGATA
>JANRMT010062791.1:125014515-125024992 GCA_026402145.1 Polypterus bichir lapradei | reverse complement strand
GTATATATATATATATATATATATATATATATACCTCATGACAACAGGGTGGTTCTTCAGGGCCCAAGTGCACATACACAGTCGAATGTTCAAATAAAGTGAAATTTATTGCACAAAATGTTTTTCTCTTGTTATTTCTCCAGAACAAGTACTTACAAGCACAGTTCCGATAACAGCTATCCTCTACTCTCCTCCAAGCAAGCCTTGTCCTCTCTCTCCTGTGTCCAGTTTGCTTAGATAAGGTCATGTGGCTTCTGTTATACCAGACATACTACACACAAGGAGTACTTCCAGTGCTACATGATTACAACCTGAAAGCACTTCTGGGCCAGGTGGAACCTCCCTACAGCTCCCTCTGGTGGCACCCACATACCTCACCAGGGTTGTCCATCAGAACTACAATTCCCAAGGTGTTCTGCGAGTGCACGAATGGGAGCTCCACCAGAGGGAAAATGCAACCCGGAATAGTGGGGGATTATGTGGACCCAAAAGACAGTCTTTCCCTGTCCTTCCATTGTATCTTCCTAGCCAGGAAAGGTACCTGCAACCAACTGGGCTAGGACGCCTGTCCTTCCAAATCCTTCACTTAGAAGACATGACAGATGTTACCTGAAATCACATACAGATAGCACAGTACAAAAAACAGCATGCAGAGTGGGCCTCATCTCCTCCTACCAACCATTGCTAATGACACTAAAGCAGACTTGAATGCTTTACATCCCTTATTATAATTGTGCTGCTCTTTCTGTATTAACTGTCTTAAATAGAGGTTTCCCTGTTTTATGGTGTAACATCTTGTCCTTGTTCAAATGATTTCTTTGCTTCCATGGTGTAATATTTTCTGCTTTTGAGACCAGGTCCCTTCTGGACTCCTCCTCATGTCTGTCATCCTGGGTTCAACTTTCACTGTTTTATTTATGCATATTTCATTGTCCTTCTGTGTTTTACAGTTAATACTATATTATAGTCTTCTTTGCTCTGTTAAATGCCCTGTGATGGAATTTACTGTTGATGGCTGTATATTAAATAAATATTGATTAATGGCTGATTCCGTTGGCATTTAAATATTAATGAAATGGTTGGAAAATACTCAGTATAATCTGTCAACTGATTCTAAACATATCAGCATATACTATAAGTTAGGATCAAACTAATTGAATCCTTATACTTTGTACCTACTAAAAAAAATGTAATTTGCACAAAACTCTTACTAACTCAACACCAAGAGACACACACAAATGCTGCCTCTAGCTGGAAAACAGGAGGCTCCCAGGGTTTGTCTTACTTTTTAGAAGACTTGACAGCAACTTCAAGCTGTTAGTCTTCATACTTTAAAGCAACCTGCCAGCTCTTCTGGAGTATTTGCTCTTCAGATTCATTAGTTTGCTCAAAACTCTAAATGATATAAAAAAAAAAAGCTCTGCAATTTATGGGTGTCAAATTATTTTTTTCTTACATATTCAAAAGGACATTCAAACATATTAAGTATGTATAGTTTAGCCATAGTATGTTACTCATTATTTACTATAACTTAACAGAGCCAAAGAGAAGTAGAGTAAATATCCCAAACACATGCTGAACAGCATTCAGCCATGCAGTCCAAAAACTTAAAAGCATTGGTAAAGTGCCCACATTCCCTTAAATTACTCTAATATATGGGTTACAGAACACATATGACTTAGCAAGCTGGCACACCAGACGGAGTACAAGATACCAGGCTCCATCAGTACATGATCTGACGGCATGTAAGCACAAATTATAGAAGTTTGAATGAGAAGGCTATGGTGTTGGTGGTTTGGTGGTAGAGGAAGTACAATTTCAAATTAGTGTTTGTACTAATTGTAAGATCATACTCTAGTAAAATTAGTAAAAGATCAGGGACAGTCAATTGATATATAATTATTCAAAAAATTGTAGTAACTGTCAACACATTGACACACACTGCTGGACAAATCTTAAGTGGTAAATAGAAGTGTGTTGGTATGCTCAATTCAAATTTGTAATTGCTTGTATGACAACCACTGTGGATCTTCCTAAGAATCCGCTTTGGTCACTCTATTCTATTTAAATCGCTAGTCACCTTCTTATGAACATAGTTAGAGTGTTGCTCAGCTGTGCCAAAGTTTCTTTCTTCTGTCATTTTTTGTGACATTCATTTTTGTCCTCAAATCTTCATTCACCTGGACCTTTATGCTCTTTCTCTCTTCATTTTATAGCAGAGACTGTTCTCATATTGAGTCCTTTAGCTTGTTGCTAAAAAAAATCACTCTCCATCCTTCAATTAAATAATAATAATAATAATAATATATTTTATTTATTGGGTACCTTTCTAAACTCTCAAAGTCACTTTACAAAGAATTAAATGACAATACAATAGGAACAGATAAACATAAAATCAACAGCAATACAGCAAGAAAGAAGCAACAAACATATTTGATATGCCAATTTGAAGAGGCATGTTTTAAGAATAGTTTAAAATTTTGTTGTTGAATCTAATAGGCGAATATGAGCATGGAGAGAATTTCAGAGTTGCAAAGCACACTGTAAGAGAAAGCTCTGGCTCCCATAGAACAAAGTTTAGTGTGTGGCACAGAAAGTAAGAATGCAGATGAGGATCTGAGAGAGCAGGAATGGGTAGAGCAAGATTGTGGAGAGCTTTAAATATTAAGAGCAGTATTTTATATTTTATACAGTAGTAGACAGGAAGCCAATGACATTGGAAAAGAATCTGTGTAATATGTTCAGTGGACTTGGAGCAAGTGATTATCTTAGGAGTAGAATTTTGAAAACGATGGATAAGTTTTGTGGAGATGCCAGACAAAATGGCATTACAGTAGTCTATACGTGAGGTAACTAAGGCATTAACCAAAACTTCAGTACTATCCATCTATCCATCCATCCATTATCCAACCCGCTATATCCTAACTACAGGGTCATGGGGGTCTGCTGGAGCCAATTCCAGCCAACACAGGACGCAAGGCAGGAAACAAACACACACACACACACCAAGCACACCAAGCACACACTAGGGACAATTTCGGATGGCCAATGCACCTAACCTGCATGTCTTTGGACTGTGGGAGGAAACTGGAGCACCCGGAGAAAATCCACGCAGACACGGGGAGAACATGTAAACTCCACACAGTTTTGTCAAAACTGGACAGTCTAGAAATATTTTGAAAATGAAAAAAAGCAATCCGAGAAAAATTATTTATATGAGATGAAAGAGAAAAGGTACTATCCAGAATGATACCCAAACTCTTAATCTGGGAGGAAATATTTATAACAATTAGAGAATTATTAACCTTAGCAAGTACAGATTTGGTACCAACAAGGAGTACTTCTACTTTATTACTGTTTAACTGAAGAAAATTATGTTACATTCATTATAAATGAATTGTTTATCAAATTTGGAGAATTGTTAGCCTTAGCAAGTAAAGATTTAATACCAATAAGGAGTACTTCTACTTTATTACTGTTTAACTGAAGAAAATTCTGTTGCATTCATAACTTTATGTCCTGGAGACAAGCGTTGCGAGAATATTAGGAGGAAGAACATAGATTCAGTGGATAAATAAAGCTGTGTATCAGCATAACAGTGAAATTGAATACCATGATGTTGAAATGCAGTATGTTTCCAATAGGAAAAATGTAAATAGGAAAAAGAAGTGGCCCCAACACCAAGCCCTGTGGAACACCCTGTGTAACCACTGTACTCTCTGACTTAAACTCCTTCACCTGAACTAACTGTTCTCTATTAGTAAGAGAAGAGGAAAACCATTGATATACAAAGCCACAAACTCCAAAACTAGGTAAACGTTTCAAAAGTTTCTGACGGGATACAGTATCAAATGCAGAACTGAGATCCAGAAGTACAAGAACTTTTAAAAGTCCCTTGGCTGCTGCCTGGAGAAGATCATTTGTCATTTTGACCAAAGCAGCTTCAGTATTATGTTTCGGAATAAAGCCAGATTGAAACTATTCAAACAGGTCATTTTTAGAAATCCTTTTTGTGCAACCTTATGTCACTTGTTATGTTACCTGCTGCAAGAATTAATGGTGCAGCCGGCTTTACCATTTGTCACTGTCAGTCATAGGTGTGACTTGTTCAAGGTCAAATGGATGGGACTTGTGATTTGATGTCTGCACAGATTTGTGCCTTATTTTTTAAATATGTTGTATCGCTGTAATTTCACTCCTCAAAGTTTACCCACTGTTGCTTACAGCTATGGTGTGTGTGATGGGTGGGCTTTTATGAGATTGGTGTTTTTCCAAAAATTTTGTTGTCATCAGAGTGTGCACCAGCTTCCCAGACACCTGACACAACAGATGTCAGGCACAAGTCCAGTACAACACACGTTTATTTTGGATGTGGGAAACATTTCTCAAATCCCCACCTGCACAGCACAATTGTTTCTTCTCTCTCGGCCTCTATCTCTCTCTCTCTCTCTCTCTCTCACTCTCAATCTCACTCACTCTTTCTCTCTCTCTCTCTCTCCTTCCACCTTCACTCCACCTTTAGCCAGCTTTGTCCTCTTCCTCCTGACTCTGGCTCTCTGAGTGAAGTGAGGCAGTCCCTTTTATGCTGCTCCTGGGGGCACTTCAGGTGGCCCATCAGCATTATCTGGAAGTTCACCCAGGTGTAATGGAAGCCACAAAGTAGAGCTTTGCAGCTGCCCCTGGCAGCCCCCACAGAACCCAACAGGGCTGTGGGTCTGCCATCTAGCACTCAGGGAAAGGCAGTGTCCTGTGCACATCTGCTCCCCGGGTCCTTCCAGTATATCGACCTCCTGGCCATCTGTCACAGTGGTTCATTGTTTGATCTGTAATGATTCTGTATTAGCAAAAAGTCTCTTCACACATCAGCCATACATTCACACATCCGCTGTTTTATCCCAAGTTCCTGCATTCACGTCTCAGCTACAGTATATCAGATGATAGCTGCTTGGAAGAAACACCTTCAGTGAATTCCTGACTTAAAGTGTGTCTCTTAATACAGTGTTTGTTCACTCTGTAATTTTATGTGTAATTTCAGTTTAGCGGTGCTTGAATTATTAGCGAAACTTTGTTTCACTTTGCAAAAAATTTGTAAAACAAATGGTGCTTTGTTTCCAGAGGAATTTGTGCCATTGATTCATGAAGAAAGACATTTAGTTTCTGTCGGGAAGAATTTACCTGCATTAGTTCCACATAAATACTGTATGTTTGTCATTTAGCATTTAAATAAAGATCTCTAATGAAAAAAAAGAAATCATCAGGCTAATTTTGTGTTTCCTGTAGACATTTTGTTCAGCTGCCAAACATGTTCCCAACTTTGACAATTATAATGATAATTAGTGATGAGCGAGCATGCTCGGCCGAACATGTGTTCGGCTCGAGCATCGCTATGTTCAAAGCATGGCGCTACTCGAATGAGCACCACATGTGCTCGTGCGCCATGCTTGAGTCTCCGCCCCGCACGTTTCGCGGGTTGGAGACAGCCAATCCAAGGGGCAGGTAAGTACTGCCCTCACTGTAATGCCAGTAGCCATGTCAGGTGCTGGCATTACAGTGATTGGCTGGCCAGAACACGTCATCAGGTGCTAAACAGAATGCACTCGCATATAATGTTTTAGAGCGTCAGCTCACCTGCAGGCACTCCCATATCATGTTTTAGAGCAGTGAAAGGCAACCTTTTTTGAGTTGCAGCGCACTAAGTCCAAAAATTTTCTTTCGTGGCACACCTGAGGGACTGCCCATAAATGAAGTTGTGACGACACAATCTATGGACAATCGCCAATAAAAACAGTTAATTTTACAAGTTGGAAAGACATTTTATTAGTAAAGGAATCAAATGATAAATCTTAAATTTAATTAATGTGAACGTTGAGATTGTTTTTCAGCACATATGAGATTGATGCGAGGATCAATTTTCAAAAGACAGACGCGCATTTCCTTGTCAATCATTTGAAGTCTCTCGCGTTTCTTAGACTTCATTTCCATAAGTGTTCTGTTATCTGTTTTTCCAACATGAAATTTTTTTTGTAAATATTATCTTTTTAATCAACCAAAAGTTCAAAAACACTAGCAATTTTAAATATTTTACAAAAGTTTTCGCGGTGCCCCTAGAAAATTCCACAGGCCGAGGCGCACCGGTTGCCCGACAATGTTTTAGAACGTTAGCTCACCTGCAGGCACTGGCATATAATGTTTTAGAGCGTCATTTTTCCTGTAAAATTGAATTTTGGGGGGTTTTGGGCGTGTTTTTGTCAGTCTGTAAAAGTGGCATACAACTCGGACAAAGTGGTTCCCAGCAGCGACTTGGGAGTCCAAGATGCATCTAGACATCATCCCCATGCTGTTCCCGGTCCATTTGGGTGGTGTTTCTGTCACTTTCTGACCTTTTCCAATGGACCAGGCACCCTCCCCTCTTCAGAGCAGGGGGTGACTGGTTGTCTTCCATTGACTTACATTATACTCGGGTGCTCGGTAGAGCACACGAACATCGCGATGTGTTAGGACCGAACACCCGAACACTTTGGTGCTCGCTCATCACTAATGATAATCTATCGCAATCCTAAAGATGCAGCAGAGATGAAAAAGAAATTCAAAGCTCTAAAATGCTTGAAGTGTAAAAATCTTCAAACTCTTCTGCTGGAAAGAAGAAATGGCAAAGTTAGCAGTCAAGCTAGGTAACAGTTAGTGATGACCTAAACGATTCATACAAAATTGAATTGGCAGTAAAAAGTTCAGTTTTTCACTTCACAAAAAAAAATTGTGAAACAAATATCATTTCGGTACCACCAAAATGTATGCCTTTTATGAAAGTATAGTTCCTGTCTGGAAGCATGTACATGTATTATTTTGGTATGCATCTGCTTGTCCATTCATCTCTTAAAAAGACCTTCACTGAAAAAAAAACAATCATCAGATTAATTTTGTGCCATGTGTAGACCTTTTGTTAAACCACCAAACATTTTCTAGTAGTACAACCTTGCATTGCCAATTATGATGACCATCATGGCAATCAGAATCCTAAAGACGAGACAGTAAAGAAGCTGAAAGCTCCATGGCATTGGAGAATGCATATGTTGACTTCTTCTGCATGAATAAAAGTGGAGGAAAAGGTGGTTGCTGGGTTATGGGAGGGGCTGGGGATGAGCTTTCTTTGAAAGGAGATTTACTGTGGAGGAAACACAGTTGTGTGTTTTGGTGTATCTTCCTCTTACAAATATGCAGCAAGTCATATTAAAAAAAAGCATACTGTATTTCTCCACAGTGATTTGAATGACAGGCCTAAAAGGAACTCATTTTGATAACCATAATCTTAGCTATCAAAATCCAAAAGATGCATTGGAGACAAAAAAGTAATTTGAAGCAGTTTTTTTAAATAATCATTTTTAAAAACTGATCATTTTAATATGGCTTTTTCGTAACTACATTTCAGTTGTATTCCTAATAGACTATATGGGTATCGAATTAACATATTCTTCAGGGATCTGCTATTTGTACTAATCCCCACTATTCTCTGCTGACTTTTCCTGTTCTTGGTGATCTGCACCACCACCACCTGATTAAAGTATGCAGCCCCCTGAGATGATGGAATGAAGGCAGGTGTCTCATCTGTCCACAAGACCAGCGTCATCAGAATCCTATCATGTGAAGCCTCAAAACTGAGAGGTTTGATTTAGGAACACATATGTTATGTAGAATGCCCAGTGGGGGCAGTGTGGTCTTTTGGCCTTGGAGCCCCTGCAGATTTTGTTTTCTTCTCCAGCCTAACTGGATCTTTTTTTGTTTTTTCCTGTTGTCCTGGCTATATAACCGTACCTTGCTTTATTGTTACTTATTCTTTAACATTATTGCCTTATCTTAATTGTTTTACTTTCATTGTAACTTTCTCTTTATCAAAGCACTTTGAGCTACATTGCTGTATGAATATTTTCTATAGAAATGAATGTTGTTGTTGTTGTTGTTGATTTGAGTGGTGTGCTACAGATTACATGCATTACACGGCTGTAATAAAGAAGACAGGTAAACACAAAAGGGTGAATGAAACTTTAGGGAGCAATATTTCTTGCTTTCCACCCCTAAAAAAGATTTAAAACACCCAAAAAACTATTTTTGTTGAGTTTTGCTAATGTGAAACTACCTACAAAACAAATTTTAGTGTGAGTTTTGTGAAATGTGCCTGTTTCGCTCATCACTAATCACCAGTTTAATTTCCAAGTGGTGGGCTACCAGCATTTGTTAGACTAGAAAATAACAAAGAGAAGCGAGAGCTGATTGTTTGATTTCCTTTAAGATGCAAAACAAGAACTGCAATTGTGAGATCAACACTTTTGAAAAAGTAATGTACAATTACTTTTAATTCTTTGCAAAAAAAAGATTTTCTTTAGTTTTTATTTAAAGTTCAAACAAGAAATACATCTATTTGTTCCATCCTTTCAATTCTCCATTTTTTGGCCTTCATGTTTACAGATTACTCCCTGCTGTCGAGTCCTTGTGCTATCTGACACTTCTGATATTTTATAAATTGACTGCTAACTTTGCCCTATCCTGCCATATACACTAACAGATTGTATTTATACAGATTTATCACACAGCTTGGGTAAAGACATCTGCCAAAAAATGAATGATTATTCCCATCATGCCCATGCCTCACTTTACTATTCACACTGTATTAACAGTCCAGTAAAATTAAAGATTGGTATACTCAGTCTGGTACTGTGTACACACTCTTATCATGAAGAAAATGCATCTTTACATCTGTCTGTTGGTCCGTGCATCCATTCTTCCACTGTCCAGGATAATGGACTACTTGTCAGGCAGACCGCAGTTTGTGAGGCTCTGTGGTATAACGGGTCTGAGGCTTAGAAGAAAAAGCCAGCTTTTAAATAAATAACCACCACACTCGCAGCTTAAAGAGGGGGCGTGGAAGTGTGGCCAGAGTGGTTCCCGGGCATGATGTTGGCTTGGACGTTTCCACACTGAAGTGCACAGGTGTGGGATCGCCCATATCCATGATTGATGCCAGGAGCTGCTAATCGCCGCACCTGTGCCATGTCCCCATTATAAATAGTAGAAGTGCAAGTGTGGAGGGGTGACGAAAAAAGAAAAGGACGGAGGTTAAAAAGGAGAAAAGGGAGAAGGCTGGAGAAGGAGACGGTGCAGAAGCGAGCAAGTGAGAGCAGGCTCACTGTAATAATGATAGGCAGCTGGGAAGTAAGCCCTAGCGGGGTGTTTGGCCGGCACCTTGGGGCAGATAGATTGGGTCACTCCTGCTAAGTTTTGCAGAGGAGAAGGAGTGACCACGATCGAGGATGGTTTGTTGCATAAGGCTGTGGAAGGCAATGGGAGTCGGAAGCTTGGGAGGTGGAAATCTCAGACTGAAGACTGAAGCCTGAATCTCAGTCTGTTGAGAGCCCTATGGAGACCGAAAGGCTACCAGAACAGAAGGAAAGGTCAGCTGCAGGTAGGACGACTCCCCTGGTGCAGGGCCAGGATGGGAGAAACAGGGGAGCTGCCAGCTAAAGAAGGCACCATCTTTACATCTGTCTGTTGGTCCATGCATCCACTCTTCCACTGTCCAGGATAATGTATTATCTGTCAGGCAGACCGCAGTTTGTGAGGCTCTGTGGTATAACGGGTCCGTGGCTTAGAAGAAAAAGGTTTTTAAAGGACTGCTTCCAGCCATTATTGATTTTTAACCTTGTTTTTAAATGGAATATTTATTGGGATTTGAACCTCCACATTTTCGCCCTGTTTTAATGAATTATTTATTTATTGACATTTGAAGCATTGCACTTTCTTTTGAATGTTATTTGGATTTGTTTTGTTAGTTTTTAATAAAATTACTGTTTCTACTTTGCACCTTCCTTTTCTTCATTTGGTGTCCTCATTGTCCAGCTCAACCAGTTACATTACCGACGGTGTCGGGTTAAAGAGGCTCCCAAAAGGAAGATGAGAGCATGGAGTAGGACCTGCATCATCACAGGCTCAAGGACTGTGCCTTCAATATGGATGTGAGCAGCACTAAAGCACCCCGGACCTCCAGGAGGTCATAGAAAAGGGGAGAATTAAAACAAAAATAAAGTGCCATTATGAGCAATACTGCACGTCCCCTCTCTGACACTGAAAACGTTCAGGAAATAAATAATTCAGCAGAAGTATTTAAAGAAACACCACTGGGGCTCCTTTATACCAACAGCAATACGCCTGCGTAATGCCTCACTGGGACTGGGACTGCCAAACAAGAAGTTTTTCTTTAGTTTTCATCCATCCATCCATTATCCAACCCACTATATCCTATCTACAGGGTCATGGGGGTCTGCTGGTGCCAATCCCAGCCAACACAAGGCGGAAGACGGGAAACAAACCTTGGGCAGGGCGCCAGCCCACCGCAGGACTTAGTTTTCATGTTCTTCTGTTTTAGTTATTGTGATGAGTGTTCTATCTATCTATCTATCTATCTATCTATCTATCTATCTATCTATCT
>JANRMT010062791.1:124948726-124980582 GCA_026402145.1 Polypterus bichir lapradei | reverse complement strand
AAAATGCAAATCACTTCTAAAAATTTAGGCAACTTTACATCCTTCGAGGTATTCATTTTAAATATTAAAACAGATTCCAACACAATTATAGTGCTAGTCTACAGACCACCAGGGCCATATTCATTGTTCATGACTGAATTTAGCAACCTTCTGTCTGATTTGGCTATAAATTATGATCACGTAGTTCTGATGGGGGATTTTAATGTACACATTGATGTGAAAACTGACACTTTTAGCAAATGTTTTACTTATTTGTTAAATTCAGTAGGATTTTGTCAGATTGTCAAAGGTCCAACTCATAAGCATAACCACACATTAGATTTAATTATAACTTACAAAGTTGAAATTCAAAATTTAAATATTACTCCATTAAATGTAGTTATTTCTGATCACTTCTTAATTACATTTGATTTAGTTCTGCCCATGCCAATGCACTCACAGATTAAAACAAAGACAGTGCGACATCTAGATTGTAATTCTGCTTCAAAATTTATAGATACCTTGAGTAAGTCGAGTGTAATAGTGGAAAACCATTTAGATCAGTTAACATCAAATGTAAACATGGAAAACAATTTAGATCAGCTAATATCACATTATAATGTGACCTTGAAAGATGCTCTGGACACAGTGGCTCCCTTTAAAACAAAAGTGATCAAAGCGCATAGAAACTCTCCCTGGTTTAATGAAAACACTAGAGCTCTTAAATTAGAGTGTCGAAAACTGGAGCGCAGATGGAGAACAACAAAGCTACATGTCTTTCAAATTGCATGGACAGAGAGTGTTAATAAATATAAAAAAGCCCTCTTTAAAGCTCGCTCAGAATACTATTCTACATTAATAGATAGCAATAATAAAAATCCTCGGGTACTGTTTAGAACAGTGGCTAAATTAACAAATTCCAATTAATTTTACTGAATCAGCCTGCAATCTAGGAGTTATCTTTGATTCTAGCATGTCATTTAAAGCACATATTACAAAGTTGTCCAAAACATGTTTCTTCCATCTTAAAAATGTTAGGAAATTAAGGCGCTTTCTAAATAAACAGGATTGTGAGAAATTAATTCATGCATTTATCTCTAGTAGGATTGACTACTGCAATGCGGTGTTCACTGGCTGTTCAAACTGTTCTTTATACAGCCTCCAGTTAATCCAAAATGCGGCTGCAAGAATTATTACAAGAACAAGAAAATATGAACACATAACTCCAGTTCTTAAATCCTTACACTGGCTCCCGGTTAAGTTTAGGGCAGATTTCAAAATCCTCCTTTTAACATATAAAGCATTAAATGGCCAAGGTCCGGCTTACTTGTCTGAACTTATCATGACTTACAAACCTGAGCGCACATTAAGATCTCAAGATGCCGGTCTGCTTATGATTCCAAGGATTAATAAAATAACAGTGGGAGGTCAAGCTTTTAGTTACAGGGCCTGTGGAATGGTCTAAACTGTGGAATGGTCTGCCTGCTTCTATAAGAGATGCCCCTTCGGTCCCAGCCTTTAAATCCCGGCTGAAGACTCACTACTTCAGTTTAGCATATCCTGACTAGAGCTGCTGATTAACTGTATATACTGCATCTCTGTTATTAGTCATTAGCACTAAAACATAAGTAACATGATAATTATAATTGAATACTAACCCTCACCTATTTTGTTTCTGTTCTCGGTACTCAAATGTGGCAATTGGTGCCACGGCCCACCTTCCAAGTTGTTTGCCTGCCTATGGTAAAGTCATCCCTGGTGGAGGATCACAGGAATCATGGGAAAGAGGGGCCCTTTCATCGGATTGGCTGGCCGAGCAACGTTTCAGCCGTGGAATGGCCAAATGGGGAGGCAGCTTGACGGATGAGGTCTCCAGCACTCTAAAAATATCAAAATATTATTATGTGATATCATCTACTGTTAAATTCTGCTCTGTACTTCTAAAATTTTTATTATTATGCTGTATTAAGGATTTGTTCTGTTCTGTATACTTGTATTGAACCCCTTCTTTTGACACCCACTGCACGCCCAACCTACCTGGAAAGGGGTCTCTCTTTGAACTGCCTTTCCCGAGGTTTCTTCCATTTTTCCCTACAAGGTTTTTTTGGGAGTTTTTCCTTGTCTTCTTAGAGAGTCAAGGCTGGGGGGCTGTCAAGAGGCAGGGCCTGTTAAAGCCCATTGTGGCACTTCCTGTGTGATTTTGGGCTATACAAAAATAAACTGTATTGTATTGTATTGTATTTTTGTACTGCATTGTTTTTCCAATATCCCAAAAATCTATATGTTAGCTTAACATGATCAGTCTAAATTCACCCAGTATGACTGAGTTTGTGTGTGTGTGTGTGTGTGTGTGCGTGTGTGTGTGTGTGTATGTGTGACTGCAATGGATGTTTGTCCTTTCCAGAGTTAGTTCCTGCCTTGTGTCTAATCCTGTAACAGCTGGAACCATCATCTTAAACCCTAAAGATAAGTTGAGAAATGGATGGAGAAAATGGATATTTCGTAATGAGCACTGATTCCAATTATTTTATAGAACTCCTGGTTTAATTACACTTTCATACATTCTCATTCTTTCCATCCTGTCATACAAGATGGGGGACAACCGACTGGCTTTGCTTTCATTTTGTTGCTTCTAATAATTAAGTGCAGCATCACTTCTGAGACCTTCAGGGGGGAGGACCATTTCACTTTTTATTTACTGGTTTTTTTTTCAATGTAATTTGAGCTAAAACATGAGCATAATAAAAAGAGAACAATGCCTGAAGAGAAAAATTGCCTTTTGTAGGAATATAAATCAATCTCATTATTGATTATTTTATGCATACAAAAATGCATGATATTGATCAACAGTGCATCATCCTCAGATTCTAAAAGATCAATTGGCTTCCAGATTAGAGAGCTCTGTGTAACTTTCAGAACTCCTTGGCAGCAGCTCCCCTGCCATACGTGACCCCATCACATCTTTACACCTGCTTATTACTTTTTATCTACCCTTATGTTTTATTCACTGATTGATCTTCACAAACAGGATCAAAATCACAAGTATGTTAAATGAGAAGAGAGTCTTGGACATGACAAAATAGCTTAGTGTAAAATATAAAGTATGTGATGCATGACCTCCTATCACTGATGTTATTGGAATTGCAACTGGGAATGAAATGCTGGTATTTTGAGGTATGAAATGTTTTTCTTGTAGACCACTCAGTGTACTCTTACTTGTCTGTGCACTGCTGTTCTCCACCCAGAATCCATTTTCTATCCTGCTTATCCAATTCAGAGTCATTGAGGGCTGAGATCTAGAACCAGCTAAGGGTGGGATACTAGTCCAATGAGGGGTTTTAGTCATGTAGTCTTCAAAGTTGTACAGCTATGTTTGTGTTTTCAGAAACATTCTTTATCCATTGTGTGTGTGCACATTATAAAGATAGACTTTCAGTCATTTACATGTTCTTTTAATAATATCTATATTGAATTCTACCACACAATGTGCACACTGCATGGATGCAACTGGACTCATATAAATCATGAAGAATAAGCCCTTAAATCTGTCACATAAGTTACCATTATAATACTTACGTAGAATCAGCACTCCTTCATGGATGGTATAATGTGTGGCATGAATGGGCTGGCATCCAGACCAGGATGGTTAATAAATTAATTTTAATTATGTTCTCCTCTTTTTGACTGAAAACCATAATTACCCAAAGGATATTAATACCGTACATGATCTTTTCTCATATCTACTCAAGAGTTTTTTTTTTAAATGTGTGTATCATATCCATATTGCAAATTGCAAAATGAATCACAAATGCGGTGTCATCATGTCATAATGCTCAGTACTGTAACACAATTCATTTTGTAAAACACATGTTGCTTAAATTCTAAAATGTTTCCTGAATGTTATTTTCACCTTTGTTGCTGGAATGATTTCTATAGTGCCCACTATGGATGAGTCCCCACTGCAGACAATATACCATTTGTGATCCATGAGTTGGACGCCCAGTGCCACTGAGCTCCTTCTCGCCACGCTCTGTGAACCACCATTTAGTGAGTTGGACAAGAGTTATCACAACAGACCATAATCCTCAGTGTTCATTAATGGAGTTAACCAAGTGACTTATTAAATGTGTAGTTAAGGATAGTAACATGGAGATGTACGACCTCAAGAATAATGTGGGAGTAGAATAACTGGAGGTCATTATTTTATTTATTTAATTATTGATTCTGATATTGATATACTTTATTGATCCAAAAGGGAAATTGCCTTATCGCATGACCCTTGAAGGTCAGGCATTGTACAGCACCCCTGGAGCAATTTTCAGAGTAATGGCCTTGCTCACGGGTCCAATGGAGAAGGATGTCCCCCACTCAGCCATCACAAGGTAGTACAACAAGGGTCTCCTTTATCTCCCAGTGTAGCCATCTAGAATCCACCTCAAATGTAAAGTATGATGTCTTAAGGATGTAGTACACTTTGTTGAGTAAGTTGCAGGTAGAGCTATGGCACTAAAGATGGCCATAGTTCAACAATTAATTAATGGATCGAGTATGCTGGGCTCCATTTATGTTAATCAATTTTGAAGCATTTTATTTCCTGTCTTTTTAAACAAGCTGATGTCTTTATGTACAGTATACTCTTTTTGAATTAGTAATTTGTAGTTAATATTTGTATCTGCTTGTACGGTAGCCTTGACACAGCACTCTGCACCAGAGCTCAGTGAAGAGCACTATACAGAAATAAACTGAACTGAACTGAATTAAAGACGTTTGAATCAGACAATTCTTTGATCTGAGCAGTGCAGTGTGTCTGTGCCGTGCCTGCCACACAACTGTTAACCTCATGGCCTCATGTCTCAACTACCATTTTAGACATCAGAGACCTTTCAGTTACACCATTATACAAACAATTCTTGTCTTCCTTTTTGCCACAGAATTCTGTTCAAATTCAGCAAATATCAGAAGACCCTTCACTCCATGGACTAGATTGACATGTGGCGTCTAGTTGCATAGGTGACGCTTTTGTTCCAGCTTCATAAAATGACAGTCAATCAATGCTGTTCTTCTCCACAAGTTTGGCATAGAGACGTTTTTTTCAAAGCACCAACAATCTTTAACATTAGAAATATCCTGGGCCAGTACAGTTGAACTCTTCAAAAAACTATTAACAGCACACCTCTTTAATCTGGCTTTCTTGATCACTTAAGAAATTACTAGAGTCACTACCATTGCTGAATACTGAGGGGAGAAGGAAATTGGTTCTTTTCATAAAATGCTGTAAAACTTACTGTTTTATAGGCTGCTCACTAATCACTATATTTGTGTGTTTGATTTTTTTCTGGTACTCCATGGTTCCGATTCCCAACAGACCTGATCCTATTGGCTCTCCAACGGTTTCAACTCTTCCGGGGATGGGGATCCCGAGGGCTTTCCCCATCTGCTTCATGATGCGAGCAGCCTTCCTATGGGCAGCTGCAGCAGAGCTACTGTACTCCCACGGGGAGCAAAAAGGAGTCCTTTCTGTAGTCACGGAGCTTTGTGAAGTTTTTTTACTGTGGCCGCAGTGCTAATCCTGCCACCAACCCCCATGATTTCCCTGCAGGTTGGAAGACTGCTTGCAGGGCCAGATGCAGTTTAACGTCATACCCAGGACCAATCGGAACTGGTGTGGTGCTGAGGTGTCGCCTGCTGTTGCACGTCAGCACTCGGGTACCAATTTGAGGCGGCCCATACGGGTGGGCGCATGGAACGTCTTGTCTCTCTGGCAAGATGATCATCTTCCTCTGCTGTCAGAGGAACTGCATAAACTCCGCATTTCAGTGGCGGCACTCTCTGAGGTGCACAGACCGGGGACTGGCCAGATCTCTGTAGGTGGATACACCTTTTATTGGTCTGGTCAGTCTGATGGCTGTCATACTCAGGGAGTAGCTGTTGCTGTAGCAGATTGGTTCTTCCGATGGTGCTCGATGTCACTCCTTTCAACGAGCGTATTATGGGACTCAGATTACAGCACTCCCTGGGTGCCTTGTCTGTTGTCTCAGTATGTGCTCCGAAGTGGTGAGTGATGTCTCGGTGAGGGAGACATTTTATTCACAGCTTCCCTTAGTGGTTGATGGGTGCCCACGAGGTGGCACTCCTCTGGTCATGGGCGACTTCAATACAGCCATTGACACTGACAGGGCAGGCTATGAGGATTGTCTCGGTCCCCATGGGTCTGATGACCATGGTGAAAGTGGCTCCATGTTCCATGACTTTGCAAAAGGTCAGGGGCTGCGAATCGCTGGATCCTGGTTCCTGCGCCCTGAACCACATCGTTGGACGTGGTACTCCAATACTGGTGGTGCAGTGAAGGAGATTGATCACATCCTCTTGAGCAGATGCTGGAGGCTCTTGCAAAACTGCAGGGTCTACAGAAGTGCCCAGTTTGTGAATTCTGACCATAGACTTGTTGTTGCTACTCTTAGGATCCAGCTTAGATCCAGTAGGTTACCTCCAACTAGGAAAATGAGCCTGGACTTAGCCAGACTCCAAGACCAGGCTGCTTCTAATGAGTGTGCACGCAGTTTGTGTGGGGAACTTTCAGATTTGGGTACAACTGCCGATCCTAATGTGATGTGGGAGACGTTCTGTGACAAGACCCTGAAGGTTGCTGAGGGTTGTGTTGGTGTTACCGGTGTTCCCAGAAGGAGGTGTTTCATCTCACAAGGCACCCTGGATATCATCGAGAGAAGTCACAGCGCACGGCTCAATGGCAACTCTGGTCTGTACTGGGAACTGAGAACGATGGCTGCGAGGGCTCTGAGGGCAGATAAAGAGGCATTTGTTAGAGGAATCTGTGAGCAAGTGACACGCCATCTGTGGTCTAGCAACCCACGTCCTGCTTACAGAGGAATCAAAGCATTCGCACATCTGAATCTGTTCCTCAGAGAGTCGCAGTCAGGACAGCTGGTGGAACGGTCCTTACGGATAACACTGCAGTTGTGACCCGCTGGGCTGGCTACTTTGAGCAGTTGTTCAAAGCTGATCCTCAGGCTAGGACGTTAGATATCTCTGGGTCCACGGTTCTTGAGGCTGATCCTCCAATTAGCTGTGAACCACCCAATCTCACTGAGATTGCACAGGTAGTAAACCAGCTGAGGAGGAGAAAGGCTGCAGGGACCTGTGGTTTTCGGGGTGAACTTCTCTATGCTGGTGGTAAGGCTGTCCTCCTGGCATTGCAAACAATCTTTGCTTCCATTTGGGAGACTGGCATCATCCCAACTGACTGGAAAACGTGACTTGTCGTCCCTTTCTGGAAAGGGAAGAGTGATCGCCGATCCATGATCACTTGCTCACCTACCAGCGACTGGAACAGTCTGGTTTTATGCCTAAGAAGTCTACCATCGACCGCATCCTGGCACTGAGGGTTCTCACAGAGCGCAAACGCGAATATTGGCAGAGTTTCTTTGCAGTCTTTGTCGATTTTTGCAAAGTGTTCGACTCTGATCAAGCTGCCCTGTGGGACATCCTGAGGGTTTGCGGGATCCCCTTGAGGTTGCTGGATATCATGGCTGGCCTGTTCACTGGTACTGTGAGTGCTGTGCAGAGTGGAGGCAGGACCTCTGCATTTTTCCCAGTTGCTTCTGGGGTTTGTCAGGGGTGGGTTCTTGCTCCTACTGTTCAATGCTTGTGTGGACTGTGTGTTGGGCAAGGTTGTGGGTCCAGTGGCTGTGGGGCATCTGTTGGTGAAGAAAGATTCACGGATCTTGACTTTGCTGATGATGCTATGATCTTCGCAGAGTCAATGGAGGTTCTGATCGGGGCTCTTGAGAGACTGAGTGAGGAGTCTGAATGTCTGGGCTTGCGAGTGTCCTGGATAAAAACCAAGATCCAGGCCTTTAATGACCTCTTGGGCACAACCATCAGCAGTGTGTCTGTTTGTGGAGAGTGTGTTGACCTTGTTGAGAGGTTTACTTACCTTGGCAGTGACATTCATGTCTCTGGTGACTCTTCCTGTGAAGTCAGTAGATGGATTGGGAGAGCATGGGGTGTCATGAGGTCACTGGAAAGGGGTGTGTGGCTCTCCCGATATCTATGCAAAAGGACGAAGGTCCAAGTCTTTAGAGTCATGGTGCTTCCTGTCTTACTATATGGTTGCGAGACATGGACACTATCCAGTGACCTAAGATGAAGACTGGACTCCTTTGGTACTGTGTCTCTCCGGAAAATCCTTGAGTACTGTTGGTTTGACTTTGTGTCGAATGAGCGGTTGCTAATGGAGTCCCGAATGAGGCACATTACCTGCATTGTGAGGGAGTATCAGTTATGGCACTACGGCCCTGTGTCACGTTTCCCCGAGGGTGATCCGGCTCATAAGATCCTCATTGTTGGGGATCCGAGTGGCTGGACCAGGCCAAGGGGTCGCCCACGTAACACCTGGCTGCGGCAGATAGAGGGTCATTTCTGGAGGGTAGAACTGGACCACATGTCTGCCTGGAGAGTTGCCAACCAGGATCCCGAGCTGTTTTGACGTGTAACGGGTGTGGCAACGCACTGTCCCAGTGCATGCTCCCCAACCTGACTTGACTTGACTCCATGGTGGCAGTCTGTGCTACTGCCCCTTGGCCTAGGAACACTGAAGCCACCTGAAACGCTGGGAAGATGAAGAAAGAGAGCCCCACAAGAGTATCCTGTTAAAGGGGACACATTCAAGGAGTGTGAAGTGGTGTGTTCTTGGAACCCTACAGGTTTATTTTCTCCAACATTCCACCAAATTAAGGTTTTATTTTCCCATCCTTGCTGGCCATCTAACCATAACTGGTAATTAAGGCTGACATTATGATTCTCTACTGCTCTAAATAACTATTTAGCCTTTATTATTGTAAACTATTTTTATGTATGAAACCGTGCTATATAAGTCAATGTTGTTGTCATCGTCAGTGTCACTGCTTTACAATTTTTAGATTTTGTCCTTTAAAGTCATTCACGTAACCGCTGGTGGACAGTAAACCGTGTGTGCATGTGTGACAGTACTCTGCAATGGACTTGTGTCACATTCAAAGTTAGCTGTCGCCTTCTTCAAAAAGTAGTCATGAACATTGGGTAACCACATTAGAAGATGGACAGGTTCAATAATCGGGAGCTCAGCAGTAACTAACAATGTAGACAATGTACACGTGACGTAACATTCAGTTACGTTTGGTGACTAAGTTAACTAATATGGAAGTTGGAGTATTTCATATTTTTTATTTACTTCATCTAAGAGTCAGTTATTACATTTTTGTTTATTAAATAATTTTGTAACAATGAGTCAAAGTAATATAACAGAATGCAATTCAATGAGTTAGTAGATTACATTAAATATGTGCTCTTTAACAGCACTTTACATTTCTCCCAGAGATGTGCAGTTTAGCTTGATTAGGAAAACACTTTTGTAGGAATAAGGCAATTTGTCCTGCTTTGCTTCTTCCCTTGTCCCTAATGCTGTTGGGATTATCTCCTTTTAATGGATTAAGTGTGTTTAGAAAATGGATGGGTGGATTTCTGTTTTGTTAGAATAATCTTCTAATCTATTCAGTTCTGTTACAGTGATTTATAAATCAACTTGTGATGGTGTACTCTGTAAATGATACGAAAAAAGACTGATCTGATCCTGGTTTTGTAAGACTTCACTGCCTTGTTGTTCCTTTGCCATACTGATCTTCTCTCATGTCCATTTAACAGTTTTTTTTTGTACAGTTACCCCCTTAATATGAATCATTCCTCTCCAGAATGCAAACTTGGGTCCTTTTTTCCATGACCTTCTGAGCCAATCGAGAAACCTGCAACAAAATGCTGTCTTAAAGCAGAGTAGAGAAGGCTTCAAGTGAAGTGAACGTGAGACAAGATAAGCACTCGCCATCAAAAGCCCGGATTGCCACTTGAGTGAAGGAGTACTCCATGGTGTCCATTTTCTCAGACTGATGTTTGTCACCCTACGCCTAAAGGACAAGCCTAAGGACTTGTTCTGAGTGCTTTGCGGTGAAATGCATGAAATGATCCCTGTTGCATTTTCATTATGCAAGGTCCTATATGACAGCAGGACTGATCAAAACATTTTACAGTTTAATGATTTTTTTTCCTCTCATTCACATGTAAAGGATGAGTTCTTAAAGCCTGGAATCACAGAACGTAAAAGCAAAGGAAATGTTATACGGTATGCTTATTTTAATCATTTTGCCATAATGGAATGGACACATGGGACTTTTCTGAAGGAGTTTTAGTTGAAATTGCTTTACTTTCTTCTTTTTGTATTAATCTCATAAAAGAGGCAAAGTGAGAAAGAACTTTTCACATCTCTTCATTGGCTTCATTTCAAGTTTCATAACCTGTGTCTGATTTACAGAGCTGTGAACACTTAAGTTCCCTTATACTATTTTTTACACCAGAATATACTCTTGTGATCACAACCTACCAGGTGCCTAATAATTGTGAGGATAAACTTTATGACCTTAGGCAAAACAGGTTTTACTTGAAACTCTGGAATTATCTGCTAGTGAAGGTGAGACATGATGATCTCAACATTTAAAGCAAGGCAAAAGACACATTGGTATAGTCTAACCTTGTTAGTGCTGTTGGTGGTGTTCTTCATGGAGTGTCTCATTCATCACATTTTATATCTGAGAAGATTAACATTGTGGCTTTCATTTTATAGAAACCAGCGATCTAGCAGTTCTAGGCACCACATCCACATTTGGATCTCCTCTCCCAGCAATGAGCTTCCATAAAAGGAAAGAGAGGCACCACCACAAACGAGTGCAAGTGCTAAACCATTTGCCACATTTCAGCCCTATAGAAGATTGTGAGGGGCAGGGGTGTGCGAACACCGGACCAAAGTCTTCCAGATTTTGACTTTGTACCTGTACTGAAACTGCATGGAATGGCAGTATATTTAAGGAATTACAATTGAAATAAATAAGTGAAGGTCATTAAGCGTGTTTGTAACCAGAGCCAAGACATATGCCAAAAATTGTAGTCAGGACTAAAAATGAATTCTAAGGGAAATAAACTATAACAAGCAATAATTTTCCTGGAGTTTTAAGATTAATGTAGAAACTTGCACAAACCAGAAGTCCAAGGGGCTGACCTTTATACCCCTTTGACCTGTGATGTCATGCTTACCGTAATAAACCACATAGCAATACTACAGTCCCAAAATGGCGTTGCCCACAAAAAACAAAAAGTAAAACATAAATAAAATAAAGAAGCATGTGATTGAAAAAAAAATAAATATGACCATTGGATCTTGTTTGCACAACAGTCCTCAAAGCCACATAAATATAAATTATTTTTAGAGCTCTAAAGAGTCAAATCATGACAGTACGAGGAGTACAGCACATTAGTGGTACTGTATATCTTATGAGTATTTCACAACACATTGCGTTTTTGTTTTTCTCTCTTCCTTTGCCACCAGATTTTAATAATCATAAGAATGTGACATATAGTAATTTACATATTCGATTTGTTTCTTATTATTTATGTGCTCTTTTGCATTTGACAGTCTACTGTGATCTGAATGGACACTTTTAACTCCAAAGGATCTGAAGCTTCCTGCTGAACCAACCTGAGGGTTTAGGAGGTTCACCACTGTTGTCACTTTAGTTATCACCAGAAATAACAATTTACTTAAACATGTATGTAGTTGCTGCATTTATTATTGTGAATGCTCTGATGTTTTCGACTTTCCCATATGGCTGTTTTGATTATTGTTTTTATTGTGGGTACCATCATTTTCTGCATGCATTTTCATGGTACTACATACTGTTGATGGCAACCGTGGTCTGTTGCTGCTGTTGGTCATATATTTTGACGCTGTTGCTCACACAAGTTTTTGAATCGACTACAAATAACTCAGCTAATGAAAATGAAAATTCACATAGTTGTTCTGCCAAGAGGGAAGTTGGCAAGAAAGAAACCAGGAGAAAGAAACATTGCTGAACAGTAGCTCAAGGATCGGAAAGCCTTTAAATCACAGTAACAAAATCACCAAAACCCAAATCATTACCAACAATCTAAGTAAAGAGAGAGATCAAAGTCGTAGCGGTAACCCATAATTTAAGAAGAAAAGTGTGAGAGAGTTTTGTTTTAATTATTCACAATCTTGGAGTGCATTAATCATTCATTGATGATATCACAAAGTGCAAAATCTGGTACTGCACACCTAGCAACAGACTGTCACATTATGATAATGATGTCACAAAATGGAGACAACTGTGGAAATGAAAATGACATTGCAGGGATTTCCTAAACAAAAGGACAATAAAAATAAAACACTTTTAAATAAAAAAAAAAAAACAGAATGTAAACAATAACAAGTTTCAAAATGTTGATTTTCAAATATACAGTGTCTTATAGTTTGAAGACAAAAAAAATATTAAAACAAAAAAACACTTTATGTTTTGTATTCAACTTCACCTTTTGGTTTTGATGCACAATTATTTTTGACCTCCGAGATCCTGACCCAGACTGTTCTTTAACCTCCCACTCATTTAAATCCTTTTGAGTTTACCTGTCCCTGTCTTATAATATCTTCTGTTAATTTTTTCCATGGATCAGTATATTTTCCATCTCAGGCTATAATAAATCATAAGAGATTTAATGTGTGATAACAGCCCTCATATGCATTAAGAGTGAGTAAGTGTTTATGGAAGTTTAAATAAAAGCTCTTAGAGTGTCACATCCAACAAAATATATATATTTACAGGTTAATGCTTTATCATAACCTTCTATATCTTTCAATAAAAATAAATTAATTTTGAATAAGTACCAGGGAATGCTTTTAAGAAGAAAAGATGGATAGATGAGACAGCGGAAGCACTGTGTGGTACACCAACTAAAACTAAACATTAATTAGGTGATCAGAAAAACAAAACTAAAATATAAAATAAGTAAACAGGTAAAAAATTAGAACAGGTGTGTGCCTTTGTAAATGATGTCCAATCTATTCAGTTTGCCATAGGTGGACTCCAATCAAGTTCTAGACACTTCTCAAGGATAAATAAAAGGGATGCGCCTGATAACAATTTGGAGTGCTGCAACAAAGGGTCTGAATAACTGGGCTGACACCCTGCCCGGGGTTTGTTTCCTGCCTTGCGCCCTGTGTTGGCTGGGATTGGCTCCAGCAGACCCCCGTGTCCCTGTAGTTAGGATATAGCAGGTTGGATAATGGATGGATGGATAAATTTGCAAACCTTTCTGAAAACATATTTTCACTTTGTCATTATGGATTACTGAGATTGAGAGGCAAATGTGGCAAATGTATCTGTTAAACATTAAATCTACAACACAACAAATGAATCTACTATATGTAGTTAAGGTGTTTGAATTCATTCTGCCAGTGTAACCCACAAGAGGCGGGGCCACAATGGCATCACTACTATGGTACCGCCCTCAGTTTTTATATTGTGGTTGAGGAGATGATCCCAGTAGTGTGTCCTTGGAGTTGGTGAAGTAAAAATCTTTCTGTGAGTATTGTGTTAGATTTTCTGATTTACTGAATATTTGCTACTTGATATTGAATGTTGCTATTGGACTGTGGATTTGGATTTATTTGCCTTGGACAGCCCTGGTAGATAAATCATTTTGCAATATTTTACAGCTTTGCACTTCTATTCTGTGCTTTTTTATTTCTTTGAATACATTCTTTATTTTTAAAGATTCTTTGCTGGCTTTGTCCTTCTAGCCAAGATTTTTGTATTTCAAGGCCATTTAAATGTAATTTGTGCCATTTTATTAACCCATTTTATCCATTTGATAATAATAATAATAGTAATAATAATAATAATAATAATAATAACAATTAATTACATTTTTATTGCAATTTCCAAGCTACTCAAAGTGCTTTACATAGACGGGGGTGATGGGGGACTACTTCAGCCACCACCAATGTGTAGAACCCACCTGGAAGATGCAATACTAGCTCTTATTGCACAAGTACGCTCACCACACATTAGTTATTAGGTGGTGAAGGGGTGAGAGAGACAGTTAGCCAGTTTGAGACAGGGGTTGATAAGGTGTTCAGAATGACCAGGCCATGAAGGGTAACTTAGCCAGGACATCAGGATAAACCCTACTCTTTTTGAAAGATGCCCTGAGATCTTTAATAACCACAGAGAGTCAGGACCTCAGTTTTATGTCTCATCTAAAGGACGGCACCATAGTTACAGCATGGCGTGCCTGTCACTTCACTGAGACATTAAGGTCCATGAGCAGACCACAGGGTAAGTGCCCCCTGCTGGCCCCACTGACACTTTCTCCATCTTCATTTTTGTGTTGCTGTGCTCACAATACAGCCTGAGTGTCATTTGTGCAATGAATGTAAATAATGTACTTTATGTACTTGTGGAAAGCCGTGGGATGGTGTTTACTATAGAAATGTGCTAAATAAAATAAAGGTTTATTTGAAAACAGCTCACTAATTTAGATCATTACTCAGACAGTTATACACAATGAATCTTTAGAATTTTATGAACCAACCACCACTCCAAACTGCAAACACTTTAAAAATAAAGCAAATGTTAAGGTATGGTTTTCAAAACATGAAAGCTGTGTTTTTTTTTATGTATATGATATTTATTGACACTTGTATGCTGAATGAATATCACTTTGCTTTGCACGATGCAGCTCTCATTATAGAAAAGCACTTGAGTGCTGTTATCACTCATTAAAACACTTATAGGAAACCCTAAGGTTCAGTAGGTATTGATTGGACCATTTATACAAGACTGATAAGTAGTGATAACATCTATTGAGTGGGGTGATAATAAACTCATCCATCCATCCACTTACTAAACCCACTTAATCTAGATCGAGAGTTGTGGACAATCAGAGCTTATTTGGGCGGCCTTAGTTGTATGGGAGGAACCAACAATTGACAGTGCAGCAGTGTAACTAACATCATGGCTGTTGAGAGTCACAAATGATCCTGAAAGAGACAACTATGGGATTTGAGAGGAAACCAAAGTGAACAAACAAATACCCACACAGCCGGAGAGAGAAACTGTGCAGTCTGTGCTATCTGGCAGGCATAAGGCAGCGGCACAAAGACACCCCCATGTGACTGCTGATCAGGTGAGAGGTCCTTTATAAAAGTAAAACTGATTTGAGGATTTCTTTTGTTTCTAATTTTTTATTTAACAGTAAGAAACTGAATTTTATTTTTTTCTGAAACCTGTTTGTTTGAGTGGTCACTTTTCATTGGATTTGCATTCAGCAAAATAAAATCTCCACTACACTTCTGAGGAAACCCTTCACACCTTTATAATTAAAGAACTCTTGACTGCCCTTGTACTGGAGACCCCTCAAACGTTTACTCCTTCCTTGTGTTGCACACTTAGGGATTGGTTCCTGCCTCTGAAAACATTAATTGAATGAGGATTGCATGGTAAAGGAAGAAGAGATGGATGGATGGCCCACTGTAGACTAAAAGAGAGTCAAGAAAAGGTTAGCCATAGCTCCCCCCCCCCTCCAAGCCGAGTGGGCACGAAGTGATTTGAAAGTCTTCTTCTTTTCGCTCCCTTGAGTGCTTTTCAATTAGCCATCACCACAAAAGTGATGACTTGACAGACGCTCACCCTTCTATTTGTGATTTTGTTACTTCGTCCACAAAGCACAGCAGCTCCCCTCAGAAAGCATTGGACAGTTGCTCACTGTAAACCCTAATCTCCTCCTCCTCCAGCTTATCTATTTTTTTTTTTATTTTATGTGTTGTTTTGTTTTTTTAAATCTGTTCTGTTGAGATAGCAATGGTAAAGTGTAACATAGCGTGAAGCATGTCACATGTCGTTACGTTATCATGCGCACTTCTATGTGTGTGCATGTGGCCCATGTGCTGCTTTGCATAACGTGCATGTCTCGAATATTTAATTTATACACGAGTCGATTTATTTCTGAAGGACTGTCTGCCTTGATCATTCACAGCGATCCGTGGGCAGTGATTTTATTTTAATCTCAAGCTGATCTATTTAGTAATGTTTATTCTCTCCCTCTCTCTGCGTCTCGTGGCCTCCCATTCTGTCTCCCTCCCCTGCACTTTTTTTCTCATCTTGTCTTTTCATGCCTCGTCTTCCCATCACCTCTGACTCCCTGTCTGCTAATTCATTTTGCATTTTTGCCTAATTTTATTTCAGAAACTTGCAAATCCCTTCAAAAAAGAAGACAGGTCATTATTCAGATTCTGCCTATAAAGTCTTTGAGTTGCCAGATGGTAAAAAAAAAACAAAAAAAAAAACAATGAGTTACAACAATCAACAATCAGAATCTTCAGTGCTGACCTGTTTTAGCCTCGCAACAGAATCGTCCATAGATTAATTTATTCCATTAACTGACCCATTTAATCAATTTTTCAGAGTAACAAGAAGTTGGCATCTGTCCTGGGAAAAAAGAAAGAACCTGCACTGAACATACATAGCAGGGCACATTCACTAAAACAGCAGCAATATAGACAATGAGAAATGTGTACAAGGAATGTAGAATATTCAAAGGAGACAAACCAAAGCAGACACATGCAGAGCACATACACTCCACACAGACAGGACTGGAATTGGAACTTCCTGTAACTTCCAGACGGAAACCGGCTCTGGATGGGCCATTAGTTTGTTGCAAGGTACCTTTACACTGGCTATACTGGAGCAGTTTATAGAGGAGAGGTAACTGAGGCCACATGTCTTTGTGATCTGTCAATTCATTCATATTCTGCACCAGCTTTTCTAATCCTCTGTGGAGACTGGAGTCTAACAGAGCCTATCCTGGCACCCCTGGATAAGGTGCCAGTGTAGCAAAGGGCACACTCACACACATACGCACATTCACTGACATGTTCTTTCCACTTATAGTCACTAATTAACTTTACACACATATCTCTGGGACTTGGGAAGAGAAAATGGGATTCTAATAAAGAGCAAGACTATACTGTTAAGCCCTTAGGAGTATTAGACTCGAGTCAACAGTACATCAGGCTGCTATTCCTTCAGGCTCAGAAACACACACTGTTAAAATGTTAAATAATGTCTTAAGTAAAATTGAAGTACATGTTAAAATTGTGCAGATTAAAAAAAAAACAATTAAAAGGTATCAAAAGTAATACATTATCTGTAGAATATTTCAGTCTTTTTCACAGTGAATACCAACACCTCTATTCCTCACACCACCAGGGTACATGTCATGCCATCTCGATGTGACACCTCTGGGTGGCACACCAGGGTGCAGCTGCCAGCCTGGGAGCGACGACTTGATTTTTGACGCATTCCTGTAAGGTTCGTTACCTGTGGGCTTCGGCAGCACAGGAAGCCAGCACAAGAAACGGAGGTAACGGTGCATGCTCGCCGCCTCCAGAGCACGTGTCCTAATAGAATAAACATGGCCCCGTTTTCTGAAGACATTGAGCGGAACGGCGCAACTCGTTTGCTCAAGTGCCACTTGACACAAATAGTCTGGAAGGCTTATTTTTTTTCTTCTTCTTCAAAAGAAGACATTAAGGAAGAGATGGCAAAGAATACTGGAAACAAAAACATTTGTTTTTACTGGTTGGCTTACATAAAACCCAACTACCAATTATGCTATAGTCAATGCAGTGGGGCAATGTTGCATCCCAGAATCCCTGCTTCAAATGAAAGTTAATGTTGTGTTTTACATATTTACAGTATAATTATTTATTGCTTAATTCCTTAAACATCAGAGGTGCATGTTTCAGAGGTTTCTATATTTTACTGCTATGTGAGCGTTGCCAGGTTTATTGACTTGATCAGGGTCACGGAGTGAATTGGTAATGGAGTCTGGGCAGGCATGGCAGGTTATAGTCCTTAATTACTTAACCACTAAAGTCACTTATCCACTACAATAAAAAAGTGAAGAAGCATGCAAGCAGACATGTCTACCCCAGCTTACAAAAAAGAAAATTATTTTGGGTATTTGCTCTCCTACTTCAGGAAGTGAATTATCCTCTTACATAAAAGAGTAAAGCTGGAGAGTAGAGAACAACTTTGCAGTTACTTTAACTTGTCATGTCCATAGCCCACATGGTATAAAACATAGACAAAATGCGATTCACTATGAAAAGCACTGTAAAAAATAAAGTCTGTGTTTAGTATCTGTTCTATAGGCCCATTGTACCTGACGACTACTTGAACGCAAGGTTCATGGTCTTGGGCTGTAGGTCATAAAATACAGCTGGGGCTTTTGTTTTTTCTGGTGGGTGGAGATCTAGTCTCCCATGGATTCTCAAAGAAGCACATATATTTTGTACTCTCTGTCTTTGGAATCAGATTGAATGTCTGTTGAAGGAACCTGAACTAAACCTATTTTAGCTTTATCTTAGCTATTTAACACAAGAGGTTACTTTCAGCATCCTGGAGAAGACAGAGCCTTTTAGGAAAGTACACCACTCTGGAGACAATGATTTTCAGTGATAACACCTACTGACAGAGCACACCATCTTAAGGCATTTCAGTAAATGTACTCTGTGTGTTTACATCATCATATTATTACTATTATTATGTAAAACTGAATTTTATGTGTGTGTTTTGAGTGAAGTCCAGTTCTCTATCCTAATACCAAGAACTGAAATACAGGGACCAGGTGTACCAGCCGCGAGGTTACATTATGGCCTGTAGGGTATGTCATAAAACCCCTAACCACAGACTCAGTTACAGAAACAACAGCATTTATTTTAGCAATTACATTTTGAAGGGCTCCTATACACAATACAATATTTCTTTTCTTCATTCTTCCTTTTCTTCTCCACACCCCCAGGCAAGCAGTGTCCTTTCTTGTTTCCTGAGTCCAATTCTCCCGGGTGAGGCAGAGCAGTTGCTTTTAATTTGGACTTGGAAGTTCTTCTGATGATGGAACATTGTAGCCCAGAAGGACTTCAGGGCAAGATGGAACAGCAATGAAACCAGGGAGTCATCTATTGGCAGCACCCCATGGGGACCCCCAAAAACTCAACAGGTCTGTCCTCTGTATTTATAGTTCCCATGAACTCTTGAGGTTGTCCAAAGCAGTGACACACCAGTAGAGCACTGCCTCCTATCATATTGGGGGAACATTTGCTTCTGAGATGCAGTCTCTCTAAGTCCATCCATTATTCTTGCCTTGGCCGGGAGCTGAACCCATCCTCACCAGGAAGCCCATCCATCCCTGCTGTCCACCCATAATGGTGGCCTCTTGAATGGGTAAGACATTTCATCCCAGCTGAGGAGTCAGTCCATCCATGTCCATCACAACAGCAATACATGTTCCATATCCCTGGGCTTGTGGAAGCCCAGGACAAACTGTTCAGAAATTCATTGCTTTTGTAATTGCGGCAATAGTAACAATATCAGCAAGAGTGGCAGTTACACCACCATGGGGCTACAGAAGGTAGGAATGCATCATGACTTGAATGGAGTAGGCCATTTTTCAAATCAGCTCCCTGCTTCTCATGGCTCACTTCCTGCCACAGGACAAAAGCAGCCTGCCACTTTGGCCAGATTTAATTTATTTCACAGTGACTGACCAAACATCTCCTTTAAAGGTAGCAGTTTGAAATCCATGAGAAATTACTTAATTATGCACAACAATGTACCAAGAAAGACTGAACAGCCTTTCAGTCCTGTCTGAATGGAATTGTGCATGTCAAGTAAGTTATATTGAGGTGATTAGTGACTTTGCAAATGTGAAAGTTTGCAGGCGAATTGTGTAAAAATTAGGGCAGTAATACTGAGCCTGTTGTTTACTAGTTTGTTTTTATATGAAGTGTAAGGGATGGCCAACATACATACCCGGCGGGGCAAAGACCAGGGGAGAGCGCGTGCATAGAGCATTATCTCCACTGGATCCCTAGATGACAATCCATTGGGTGGCAGCGGGCCTCAGATTCCCACAGGGCACCAAGACTCAGCCTTGGTGGGTTCTGTGGGTACCGCCAGGGGTTGCTGCAGGGACAGGGGAGCCCTACTTCATGGTGCTTACCTTACTAGGAAGTGGTTTCAGACCACATGTATGGAACAGTGGAACTACTTCCGGGTGGTAAATAAAAGGAACTGCCTGCCTCAGTCCCGGGAGCCAGAGTCGGATGAGGAGTGGAGGAGGCAGTGACCAATGGCAGAGAGAGGAAGAAGACAAAGAGTCGTGCTTCTGCTAAACTTGTGGTTGTGGTGGGAAATACTTGCCCAAGAAGAGTTTCCTATGAATAAAAACTCTTTATTCATTTCACATTTGTGTCTGAGCCTGCTAGTGTTGGGTGTTTGGGGAGCTGGAGTGCTCCCTGATGGCCACAGATGTTAAAAGTAATTGTTTTGCATTTGGTTACAAAATACAAATTGACAATCTTTTGCAATTGGCTTTAAAAAAAAATGCATGCTGGTAATGTACTGAATTTGGGTTATAATGTTGTACAATACACGTTGATAGTGGTATGGGAGTAAATTGTTTTTAAATTGCAACAATTGCTGTTAAGTGGTTAATATATTGTGAGGCTGAGGTGGGACCCATTACCGCAGGGAACCCCGTAATGTTCCCCTGGGAGACCCTGAAAGTGTACTGTATAAATTGTGACTGATCCATGAAAATACATTTTAAAATCATGTTAAGGTGTTAAAAATCACTCAGTGCACATTACTGAGTTTGGCAGGAAACATTGTAGCAGCCGGCAGGCAGCTCTTCACAGGTTTGATGGAGCTACTGTAGATCTTTGAATGGCAGCAGACTACTAGCAAGAAGCTAAACATATCCTTTAAATTAGGAAGGCTTGGCAAAAAAAATTAGAGACTTTCATAACAAAGAAATAAATTAGAGCCCCACGCAGATGTTAGTGCTTGCCTGCATGGGGCATCACCTCAGTGATGATGAAGAGTGTGATGGCAATAGCTGATGCTATGATGCTATGTTTAGGTTGGGAAGAGCATGTGGCTAGCCACATCACACTGCTAGTTTGTATTTCTACTTGTGGAGGCATTTTCTACGGCCTGTAAAAATCAGAAAGGGAAGGCATGAATTTCATTAGGCTCTTAACAGAGTAAGGTGGTGTTGTTTATGCTTCTGAGATTGCTCTAATTCTTAGTAGTTAGTTGGAGTGTGGAAGGGCCAACAAGAGTAGGCCTTGAATGGTACTGTTATGATTCTGGACCCACAACTATAAAAAAAAAACACCTTAGGCATAATATTCAGAACAGCCTGAGAACTACAAATATAACTTAAGAAAACGTAAAACCCTTGTCCCAAAGAAACAAAGCAATTATTTTATTTAATTTGCATTATTAAATAAAGTCTGAAAACAACAACAGAGAAAAGCAATTCAATATAAACAAAACCAAAGCCACCCATTTTCCTATCCCGCTTAGGCATGGCCGCTTGAGCCTATCCCGGCAGTCTTTAGGCACAACCCCTGGGTAGGGCGTCAGTCCATGACAAGGCAAACAAATAGGAAATTCTAGCAACACCAATACACCTTTGGTTTCTAGGAGGAAACAGGAACATCCAGAGATGGGGAGACCATACAAACATCTTGAACCCCAGCTTCATGAACCTCCTTGTTGCAAGGCAGTAGCACTACCTCTGTGCCACCATGCCACCCAAACCACTGGCTTTTCTAGGGTTGATAGTATCAGGGTCTTAGCCTCCACTTAAGGGTGTCTGGTGGCATCCTTCTCCAAGCTCTAGCACTCTCATATAACCTGAAAATATTTCTTAATCAGTACTTGAATTGAAATCAAATTACTGTCTGTGCTGAATGTTTTGTCGGTGTCTTGTTCCTCCTTGTGATATGTTTTAGATTTTATACAAGTTCTTAGTTGAGTATCTGTCCTCTTTTAAGTTTCCAGCATGTTGATATTGTATGTAGGAGGGTTTTTAGGGGATGAGAGGGCTTGCCCTTGGGGTTTCAGGTTGGCTAATATGCATAAAAAGTATTGAAATGTAGGGTGGCATCCCCCATGGGGTTGGACAGGAGTTAAATAAATGCACTGTTATGGAGGCTGTGGTTAATAAATACATAGAAGTATAAAAAAATGGACAAAAAGATCAGGGGCTTGGCACAGTACAGTATATCAAGGGCTTAAGCCTATGACATTCCTCCTTAATGATTGCACTGTCACTGACATCTAAAACAAAAATAACAAAACCGGAATTAACAAGTGAAAAATGTTCAAGAGACCAACCAAATGTACTAAATCATAGAAGAACACAAAAAAGGAACTAAACAACACGAGCAGGAAATGATGATGCCTCACCTCTAGCCTGAGGCATGCCAGGACTTTATATATATAGGCCAGCACTAGCAGCCTTGTCAGTTTTAGCATCAGGAGGCCCTTAGGCTCAACTAGTCAGAAAACAAACTAAATTGACGTAATTGGAAGATAAAAAAGAAGATTACAAAATTCATGACATATACAACAACAGTTAATGAAATAATAACCTGTTCATTCCATAATATTAGATAGGTTCCATAAATAATACAAGGAACTTCTTTTTAAGCCCTTATAAGAGGAGAACAGGCTTCCCAGACAGATCAGAGGAGGTTCCATTACCTTCCATTAACAAAAAAAAAACAATAACAAGGACAAGCCAAAATAAAAGAAAGTAAAACTGGGGTGGAGCACCTGGCAAAACTATAACAGGCACCCATTTTAAATGGAGTCAAGATTAGAGCAGAGCTGCAACCACAAGTCAGCTAATGTGCCATGAAAAATGGCTGCTCCACACGAGGCTGATCAGAAGTACATGGTGTGGCTTTGGGTTTGCAGAGTGTGCATCCATGTACTGTATAATGCAATTCGTCTCCTTAAAGGATAAGTTTGGTATTTGAATTAAAAACAAATATGTCATTGGTGCTTTACATTGGAGGCTATGGGGCATGGAGGAAAAGCTAAGCCAATACATCCATCCATCTTGCAACCCGCTGAATCCAAATAGAGGGTCACAGGGGTCTGCTGGAGCCAATCCCAGGGCAGGAACCAATCCCGGGCAAGGTGCCAACCCACCACAGGACACACACAAAGCCCAATTTAGAATCGCCAATCCACCTAACCTGCATGTCTTTGGAAGGAAACCAGAGCAAACACACAGACACAGGGAGAACATGCAAACTCCACACAGGGAGGACCCGGGAAGCGAACCTGGGTCTCCTAACTGTGAGGCAGCAGCGCTACCACTGCACCACCGTGCTGCCCTAAGCCAAAACAGTTGTTGAGTATTGATTCAAGTTATGTGATTACACACACATTATAAAATAGTTTATACATGTCATTTTTGAACAAAAAACAAAATTATGAGATTCAGCAGTTGTGCGCAATAGTTCAGCAGGGATAGTTTCTTCTTGAAACACCAAATCACAGTAAGAGCTTCATGCCACATGATTGGTTTTGTTTTGAGTTACTTCTGTATTTATATCAGAACTCACACAAGTGAATAGAAAACGTCCCATTACCATGAAAAATAATACCAGGAATATGCGATGAAATGAGTATTTCCAGATCCCTTTTGTTGTCACAAACATGCATAAGAAGTACGAAAGGTGCAGATCAATGCCCGACAACTGTCTTGGTTTAAAAACCTGACGCATTTGGTACATTTTTAAGCTTTCCTTCCACCCCCAAACCCTCTGTTGTAAAGAGCCAGAGCAGGCAAGATATGTTTTTAAATTTATAGAATGTGCTGTCATGGACACCAGGCATGGACTAGTGTCTCAAGGTGTCTTATCTGGCTGGGAGGCCAGAGGGAGACTAGTCACATGGACTATTTTCTCCCCCAGTACAACTGGTGGCAGTCTTCCTGGACTGCAGCGCCTGAAATGATACCCACAGGTCAGGCAGGAAATTGCAGTTCCGTGGGATGGCCCTGTTGTGGTCCATGGGTGTTGCCAGCGAGGGCTGTAGGAACATACCATCCCAGCTTTGAAGAGCTTCTGCCTGACCTGGAATTTTTTTTTCTGGATGCAATGTGCCGGCACCATAAGTACTCCCAGGTCCAGCAAAGAACAAGCAGAGTTTCCTGTGTGGGCACTCAGAGACGAGGAGAGAGTGAATGAGACTACACAGGAGGTGTGGAAGGACACGAGAAGACTTATGTTAGTGGAAGGAGTTATGAAGATTGTATATTGTTCCATTGTGGAAAGGATGTGAAGGTACTGTAAAATAAAAAAATATCTTCTGTTTGAACCCAGGACTGTGTTGTATAGTTGTGTTTGGGGTGCTGCTGCACCCCCAGGTGGTTACAGTGCTTACATTTAGAATACATATTTGTGAAGAAATAACTTTAACTTGAAAAATAACAAACTTATACTTTAAGGCAGGCATCCTGTATCCTTAATATCAGCATTTTCTGTAAATAGCTCATTGTATATCTATAGATCCAAAGTAAGATTTTAGTGCTCAACCAGCACAAGTGGGACTCTGACTTTGTATTTTGATTTTGTAAACAGCCTCGCACCTTTCTAAGGATGTTGCTTATCATATTAAGTGAAATCTTCTGCACTTCATTGGTTCATTGATGACTTGGAAGCAACTGGAGGTTCTTTTCAAATCTCTACTTCAATGTCCCAATGTACTCTAAGGCCGGAGTTATACTTCACGCGACGTGACGCATGCTCCAGCGGACGCTCCTGCTCCACAAGCATTGTAGTGTTTATACTTGCGCGCGTATTTTACGCAAATCTGGAGGAATCCACCAGGTGGCAGTGCGAGATATTATCACGGTGAGAACATGTTCGGCTTCTCTGTGTTGTGAATTGCCTAGAACACCTATTAAATTCTGATGATACCTTACCGCAGTATCTCTGAAAAGGATGTTTATTGATTAAATCCATCAATCCAGGGATGTGTCCATTCCAGCAAGCATTGGGCACAAGTGAGAAACAATCCCTGGACGAGGCCTCAGCTCATCGCAAGGTGAATATAAGCACTCGCATACACTAGCGTCATTTTAGCGGCACCAAATCACCAAATCTGCATATCTTTGGAAGAAAACCGGAGCACAGTGCGGAATAAAAGCAGGAAATACCAGCAACATTACTCCCTGCGAGACGGTAGTGCTACCGCTCCGCCACCGTGACACCCCCATGTGTGTAATTATTAACAGTATTTATTATTAAACGAAATTATATGTAAAATGTAACATACACACTTTAATGCATTTCTTCATGAAAGTGATATCAAGTATAAATCGAAGGATTCTAAATGTGCAGAGAGCTGGAATATCATACATTTAATTTGTTCTGTGTGGTGATCTATTGCTGCTTGCCGCTGCTGTCAGGTCCAAGAAGCTCACAGCGACTGGGATGACGTTTACGATGGTCTGCTTTAATGATAAAGTAAACTACGAGGTTAAAGTGGACATTTCGAGATTAAAGCCGAAATTTCCACTTTAATCACAAAATACACATTTTCACAGTGTCCTTTATTTTTTCTCACTGGCTCAAATACAGTGCTATACATTATGTTGCTGTTGTGAAGTTGCAGAAAAAAAAAAAGACGGCACAAAAGATAGTATGTGAGACTTTTAAAATGTATCGTGTCATTACGATCGGGAATATGCGATGCTTGAATATAAAAGCACCACGAATGCATCTGTATGTCTGTATTTTGCTTCACCACATCAAACCATTCATCAAACAGCGAAGCACGCACATCGATCCCCATAGGATCTGCATAGAGACTTTCTGTCACATGTAGATAGTAAACAGAGACTCTGACGTCACATTCCGACTTTTAGCACACTGCGCCCCCCGACTTTTTGCTGGTACTGCCACTCGCGCACGCGTCGCGTTAATTTCTGAGGACCTGCTCAGAGGACGCGTGAAATGAACGCTGGGAATGCGTGGCAGCCATGATGCGGGCGCGTACGCGTTCTGAGCGTGAAGTATAAACCAGCCCTTACAATGACTGGTACTCCTCTTGTCTTACACTTCTACCTCCCAGTGACCTTGATCACCAGGTCCTTGTACTTCTTTGAATGCTAAATTGAACAGCAGGCAGCCTCTCTTGCTCTGATTGTGATGGGTCTGTTAATATGGAATGGCAAATCCCTTAATGTAACACAAAGAGATAATAAACGGAAAACTTATATAATGTAGTAATACGAAATAATTAAAGAGTAAAACAATATTTACTAATATTAAAATACAAAAAGAAAGAAAATAAAAACAGAAACTGGGACTGGCTCCAGCAAACCCCCGTGACCCTGTAGTTAGGATATAGTGGGTTGGATAACGGATGGATGGATATACAAAACAATACTTAAAAGACAAATGAATTCATAAGAAGAAAAGACATTTGAGCCAGGGCATAACAACATACAGCTGTTAGTTAAATCAAATACACCAACGCCTCCAAACACCCAATCAAGAAGCTGCAACTCAATGTACACAGAGTACAGACAACAACAACATTTACTTATACAGCATATTTTCATACAAACAAGGTCCCTCAATGTGCTTTACAAGATGTCAAAGAAAAGGTTACAAGAAAAGAAAAGACAAATAAGATTAAGCAAGAATTTTAAAAAAGAAAGAAAAAAAATTATGAATCTAAACAATCTTAAAAACAGATAAATATCAAATAGAAGATTAGCGTCCATACTCATATACAGTATATGAATTTGGTGATAAGGTCAGATGGCCAGGTGGACAGAAAAAACAAAAAAAAGAAAACTCCAGACATTGTCAAGATGCTGTTAAAGTTGCACAGCCAGACATTAATTTGCCACAGCCTTCCTTTTTAGTTTTCAAATGAATACTTCCAATGGCCTAATACCACCATCATCTCAAAGTGGCCCCACAAAAATGACTTCAATCAGTGCCGATGGCCTGCACAGTCCTCAGGATGGAGCAGAAGGCTTGCAACATGAATTTATATTAGAAAAATCTGCAAGAACTGCATGACAGTCTTAAGATAGCATGGACCAGAAATCCTAACAAGACTTTCCAGCACCTCATGGAATCTGTACCATGAAGAATTTAGGTTGATCTGGAGGCAAAAAGGGTCTAACTTGGTACTGGACAGATGACCAAAGAATGGATACATAGGCTGAATGGTTTCTAATTTGCATTCATACTTGATACACTTTCCAAACCTACGTAAATTTGTAATTTCCCCTTGGTGTCAAATCTCTATATATATAAAATCCAACATCTGTCTGTCGTTATGTCTGTCCGCTTTTCATGAAAGAACTCGTTAACGGATTTAGATTGGGTTTTTTTCTAAAATTTTCTTGAACATACTGGTTGATTTTGCAACTTCTCTCATCGCACTAAGTATAATAGCTCACTTGCGGTACTGATTTATTTGCGCAAATCCGAGAAACATGCAGTGGGCCAACTGAGGGGGGCGGAGCCCTCAGGAGTAGGGAGCTGGGCGGGGCCCTCCTCACTCACGCACCAGCCTCCGTTTGAGTCACTCTACCTCTCGCTACGTGTTGGAGCGTACCTTGCTTCCACTTAGCTAGTGATACCCGTTCAGCCGACATTATCATCTAGAGACTTTTTTAAAGTAAACTAAACTAATCTCATCTATCAAAATCTATTAAGTGAACTTTATGTCAAATAAGTAGTCAGAATTATTTACCATTAAAATGAGAATTCAAGAAAGATGAAAAACATTCAAACTGAGCTACTGTGTCACCAGTACGTGAAAGGGAAAGCATTCAGATGACCAGCACAGCCCTATTCTTTGCTTGTTGTTGTTATCATCAGCTGATGAAATGTTTTATGTTAATATATGTATACAGAATATTTCAGTGTACATATACCACTGTGTTTTATTGCATTTTACATGGTGCTTTATATTACACATATCTATAAATGTGTGTAGTGTTCTAAGCTTGTAAACTGATGAGTTAACAGATAAAAAGTGATGTATCCTTTACTGAAAACACCAGTCAATCATGCAAAAGGGGGAATTCAATATGGGGAGGGTTCTCTTCAATCCCACATAAGTGCCATGGCAACATCAAAGTATTGTCAACAACTGGCCACCACCAGACCACTGGACAGGTGGTGAGCAGCTCACACAAGCAAACAACAACCTCCACATTTATTTGTATTGCACATTTTCATACATGAAAGTAGCTCCAAGTACTTTACAATTGTAATAACAGATAAGCTAAAGTGGCAAGTTCTGCTCCTTGGTCACTCTGTTAATTCTGTAAATAAATCAACAGTGGAATTTGTCATTATGACTAAAACAGTTTATGCACTAAGTTTATTGATGGTAATATTCAGCTGTACGTAACGGTGCAGCAGATATTGGCAGAGGACGAGTGCTGTGCTAAATTATTGGCAGCAGTGACAGAATCCTGGACAAGTTATCAGTCTAGCCTGCTAGGATGAAGAAGGAATTGAAAGCAGACTGCATGACCAAACTTTACTGTTCTGGTTCACTGCATCATTTCCCAGAATAGTTTTTCAGACAACCAATGCTTGAATGATTCCAGCAGGAAGAAGACATTTTTGAGTGAACATGCCACTCATCATAAGGTATAGAATGGGTGAATGCATATGGTGGGTGATGCAGTGGTTAGTGCTGCCTCAATATTTCCACAGATCCTTTCCCAGACATTGCATGTTCAGTATTGTGATCTGTGTAATTGCGTAATTGTGTAAACAGATTTTATTTTGTTTTCCTCTCATAACCTAACAATGGCTGCTGATTTAATGAGATTTTAAATCTGCCCAGTATGAATAAATATGGAGTGTGAACATTCTTAAAAATAATGATTTTGTAATGTCACTTTACTGAGTTCTGCCGTCCCTTGTAGAACATTTGACTGACAAAGAAACATTTCGTTCTGGGCTTTGAAATGGTCCCACAGAAACCTTTAATGTGGAGTAGGCTAGCAAGATGCTAACAAATCAAGAAAAACGTGAACTTTGCCTGTGTCATTATATGCAGCAGGAGTCCTTCTAAATTCCTAAACCCATTACTGCTATCATCTATTCAGTTTATTTATGGATCCTCAGATCTAACTAAAGATAGTTTCTGAAACCCTCATATGGATGGCTCTTTTTGGAACTAAAATGATTCCCCTATTAACTGCTCTAAAGAATTACTTTGGCACCTTTGTTTTTAAGAGTGCATGTGTATTATGATAGACTGGCAACTTATTCAGGTTTGGCTCCGGCCTTGAGCCTGGTGCTGTCAGGATAAGCTTTGGTTACTTATAACCATGTCTTAGAAAAGGAGTGTCCAACTCTGGTCCTGGAGAGCCGCAGGGGCTGCACATTTTCATTCTAACCCTTTTCCTAATCATTGACCAGTTTTAACTGCTAATTAACTCCTTTTCCTTTCATTTTAATAGCCCTGTTTTGAAGGATTCAGTCCTCTGAATTGATTCTTTTCCTCATTAAATAGCAGCCAAACAGAAATAAGATGTGAAACAAGCCGACAGATGATCAGCTAAATCGAGCCTTCAAACTCCGACCAATATCCCTCCAAACAGTTTCTTAATGAGAAGCCAATTCTCGTTGTTAATTTAACCCGTTATTTTTTTTCATTTCTTGTTGCTGTTCTCATTCTGCCACAGCAGACATTTCCAAAACTGCTGATTTTTTTTTTTTTTTTTAAGAACACCATCAAATTGTTTTTGTGACCTGAGTAGATCAACCTTACTGAGACTTTATTTTCCGACACTGTGGTCATGTGGTGCCTCATTTTGTGTGTCATCATTGTTTGGCTGTTAACTAAGGAAAAAGAAACAAATAAGGGGTGTGAGTCAAGTTAACTAAAACTAAGGCAAAAGAAGTTAATTAGCAGCAAAAACTGGTCACCAATTAAAAAGTTGGTTAGAATGAAAACCTGCAGCCACTGCGGCCTTCCAGGACTGGAACTGGACATCCCTGTCTTAGTCTATGAATTTACAGAAAACGAATGAATGCTTCACTTGAGTCAGTAGTGGGATACAACTTCAAGGCGTGACAGTCCGAAAAAAGTGGATTTTGTGAAAGCAGAGTTGAAAGGAACACCGGGGGATGAAAACTGCAAATTGGACTCACTCACCGATTGACAGTTCTGATACCTAAAGGACATCACAAGTAGCCTCGTAAGACAGCGTTGTGAGGGACACAGACACTGCCTTAACATAGCAGGCTAATTCACTTCAAATGAACAGATGATACAAAAAACACACAAAAGTGAAGTTCAACACTGCAGATGACACAGTGAAAAAAGTAAATTGATAGACAGAATGATTCTACACAAGCAGGAATTGTGGGCTAGTAGGTAAGACATTGGAATCACTGGCACAAAGATTGACAGTTCAGTTGCCTGTGATGACATTGTGACCCTGAGCAAGTCACTTTTGCAATGTGGACTCCATTTATTAAAATATGGTAACAACTTTACTTGTTCTAGCAATTTGTATATCACTTTGGAAAAAAGCATCAGCTAAATACAAGAATGAAAGAAATAAAGATCCACATATGTAGGAAGTAAAAAATGTGTGAAAGGGTGTGCACGTAGGAACATATCAGTGTCAATGTCAGAGCAAATTGAGAGAATATGTCCCCACAGACTCAGCATGCTCTGTGTGATCTGCACTCTAGTGGTTCAGCATTTAACCTAAAAAAATCACTTGTGGAAATGAGAAGCCTTTACCTTACCATTTTGAGTTCTAGATTACCAAAAAAGGGAGTTTTGACTACATTGCAGACAAATGCAACTGTTATCTTCAGTGTATGATCTGGCATGCACAAATGAGCCTCAAGACTTTCTGAGGAAATTAGTAAGCTTTCCAAACAATGTAATAAAAGAGCAAATCCAAAAATAAGGGCATAGGTAGAAGTCTCAGACTTTATTTATTTAAACACACACACACACATATTCACATATATATATAGTCACACACATGCACATGACAGACAGCTAAAGGGCTCAAAAGACGGTAAACCCATGCTGAACCAGGGAGTGGCAGTGTGCACTAACCCTTTCCCTATTTCTTCTACAGACCACCTAAGGGAAATCCCACCTGGCCTGTCAACATCACTTCCGGTTCCAGGCTTGATTACAACAATTCCTCCACCCAACTATAAAACGCCACCTTGTTAATCATGAATCAGTTCTGTTTTGGACTCAGGACTGTAAAGACATTTTGATGCTTTTCGCTCTTTTTTCCATCCGAATCTCAAAAATACGAGGTGGCTACCCCAAACCTTTTTCTGTGTTCTTCTCTTTTATATACAATATACATATATAAAATTCTTCCTGCTGTTCTCTCCAGCCAAATTAAACACTCATGTGGTGATGCATTGTGTGTTCTGACTCTTTACTCTCATGGCCAGCAATATCTTTTTTCAGCAGTTTATGCTAAAGTAGCTCTTCTATGGGATTTGGACCAGATTGGGAAGCCTTCAATCTTCATGTACATCAATGAACCGTGGGTACCCATGAACACTTTTGGTAGGTAACCACTGTGTACTGGGAGCACCCCACAAGACCTGCGGCACTGGAGATGTTCTGACCCTGCTGTTTTGGCCCTTGTCAAAGTCGCTGAGATCTTTACGCTTGCCCATTTTTCCTACTTCTAACACATCACCTTCAAAAACTAACTGTTCACTTGCTGCCTAACATATCCCACCCTTTGACACAAGCCATTACGTGATTCACTTCACCTGTCAGCAGTTTTAATGTTGTGCCTGATCCCTAAACAAGAACACCAGTTTATCACAGGGCACACAAGCACACAGAACCAGTTTAGTGTGTCCAAAAGGTGGGAGAAAACCAAAGTAGCCAGATGAAGTCCTTTGAAGACGGATCCTTGAAGCTGATGCACTAAATGAAGATATACATTAACAGACAGACAGACAGACAGACAGACAGACAGACAGACAGACAGACAGGCAGGCAGGCAGGCAGATAGATAGATAGATAGATAGATAGATAGATAGATAGATAGATAGA
>JANRMT010062791.1:124901981-124945716 GCA_026402145.1 Polypterus bichir lapradei | reverse complement strand
ATAGATAGATAGATAGATAGATAGATAGATAGATAGATAGATAGATAGATAGATAGATACCTATTGTTTTAAAGTCAGGAGGGCTCCCTGCCCAGCTCCACTAATCCCACAAACTCCAGAGATGAGAATTGTCAAAACGATTTGGAGCAGACTTGGTTATTTCACCAGCTGTACACGCGTTTTACATGAGCTGTAATTCCCTCCAAGGTGTGTCCCATGAATTAGTGAACACAATACAACGTGGCTTATTTTTGTATAGCGCTCTTCACTGAGTGCAAGCACAGAAAACAATTCACAGTTGAAATTTAAGTATAGAATATGCTAATTAGTAAATAGAGAACAGATACGCAAATGCATTTGTCAAAACACACAAAGAATAAGGTAACACGATTCCGATTCTGACAACCTCGCAGTACTGAAGACATTAGAGTGCTCGTGACAATCCATTCAAATCCGTTATTTTTACACTTTCTTCCTCCGTCATAAAGACGCGCATATTAGGCAGACATTCTAAACTCCCTCACCTGAGTAAGTGCGGGTGTTCTGCGGTCTATGGGCGCCTCTTTAAGGGTTGCTTTCTGGCTCACACCCGATGCAGTCTTGCATGGGCTTCAAGTCCTCAGACTGGATTGAACTGAGCGGGTTCAAATATGGCTGGATGGAAAATGAATGAGTACTGGGTTTTGGAAAGTCTACGCCTATTCCAGTTGTCACAAGGTAGGAATCAGCCTTGGGTGCGGCTCGTGCTTACTTCATGCATCTCGTCTCACAGAACAGACACAATGATTCAGATTTTTTGCTCGACATAATGCCACCCTTTCATAGCACACGTGCCTAACAAGCAAATTAACACAAGTAATCAAAGAATGATGCAGAAATATGTTTTCACTAGTTATCGTTTGCCAGTTTATGATCAATTAACCAGGTTTTGCTGTAGAAAGGTCTTTAAAACCAACCTAAACTATCACATCCTCGACGGCTAAACGTTTGCATTGCTTAACGTGCAGAAAGGAGCGAGGAGAGGATGCTGCTCCGCAATCTCTTCTGATTTCCTTACCCTCAACATAGTAAGGGCGCTAAAAAGCGAGTTGCACAGAAATCGTGATCTGCATTCTGAGACGAGTGGAGAAGAAACCACCAGTGAGTGCCGTCCTCACAAAAATGTAAACCGTTCAGCGCTGTGCCCTGGAAGACTGCAACACAGCCGAATAGGATCGCTCGCTGCTCGTTCATGACACATCTCCGCGGGACGTGGGGCGCAAGCGATGTTGCGCCTAAGACATAGAGAACTTCAATTTTAAAAAAAAATCTGAGCTGCCCTAAAGGATCAGTCAGCGGCTTTCAGAAAATCCTATGGGACAACGATGCCATTCGGCTCTGTAAATGATTCATCCTGGGAAAGGATTTATAAGTAACAATTGAATTTCTATCTATCTATCTATCTATCTATCTATCTATCTATCAGGTAGTACTGGACTGTTTGGACACCTAAAATCTGATGCTTAATTACAGTACTGAAAAGTTTACAGTTGCAGCCTCTGGCATTCAACACTATTTGAATGTTTTCCAATTCTTTCCCTGCATTCGTTCTGTTGGCTCGCCGTTCCGATCTCTTGGTCTCCAATGTCCTTCTTTCGTCTAAATGAATCTTGACAATCTTAAATGAACAGATGCACCCACACCGCGGTTACTGAATATTTGTATTTGCCAGCGCTGTCATCAGTATTTTCGATGAGTAATTTAAATCATTAGGGGCTATAATATTTAGATTAGGATTTTCCCACCCCTCCAGACTCCCTTTTCCTCTCACGCCTCCCCACTCGCATTTCAGACACGCGTGTCTTGTATATCAGCCCTCACTGCACGGCCCTCCGCTGTGCTTATCCCCTTTCTTTACTCTAATGTATGACTAGGCAGTTTTTATTTACTTTTATGTACTTCTTTTAATGTGTATCCTTGCTTTTAATTTTTTTTACTCCTACATTCTTTCCACTTAATGCACTTTCCATTACTGCAGGATTTCCAACTTTAATGTGTACACTTTGCATTATTCGAACACCTCAAGGAGAGAGCACTTCCGGCAATAAACCTCATCCCTAAAAATTAATTACCCCAGCACATACAAGCTCTAGTCCATTCGTTTTTGATTTAACCTTAGCAATGGATACTTTAAAAATATGTTTTGCATTGGCCTGAAATTCCAGAACCAAATATATGTGGCTTTCAAAGATAAAACACTCTCCCACTCCAAAAAAAAAAAAAACATTAACTCACCCCAGTACTTCTACAGAAACAAATACAATTTTGATTATTTCAGCATCCCACACCCTAGACACGTTGTTCCATTTACCCTCAAAATGTGCACCTGTCAAATTTCCAATTCCTTTTCTGCAGGTATCCATATAATATATTTTTCCCTTTGCTTCCACATTCCTACCTGGGAGCTTTCCATTATCTTTAAATCCCAATAAACGAATTAAAAACTTGGCTCCTCCAACAGGTGTGCTTTCCCTTGCACTTCCCACCACTAACAAGCAGGCATGCGATTACCCCCCAAACTGCCCTTCCATTTATCCTAGCACCTTAAAAGTAGATTCTCCATCAGCTGAGAATACCAGACCCAACATCAATGGAGCAAACAGCATTGCAGTAAGTGTGCGCTTTCTAATTTCTTTAGATCCCGCATACCCTCCAAAATAATGCATTTAATTACTCTGTCTTCCTTCATATATACAGCTACATTTTTCATTGCCCAGTTTGCCACGCTGCATTTCGTTTTCCAAATTTTCATCATTCAGCACTCAGAAATTTGCATTAACCATATGATCCCACACCCCAGCAAGAGCGATGTCTGTTAACATCCATCCATTTATCAAGCTATGAATGTACTGCACCTGCTAACTCCAGTTTTCATGAGCCTGTCCAAGCAGCATCACAAGGAAGGCAGGAATCAACATTCCACTATTAAGGCGTCATAAAAGACACTGGGGCAAGCACTTTCACTGGCACGGTGCTCCAATTTACAATAACCAAATAACCTAAAACATCCTTATAAATATACAATTATCATGAAATATGAATTCCAATAACCCTTCTTACCAAAGCAGCTACCAAAATGTGTACTTTCAATTACATCGACCATTGACCTGAACACGTGTGCTATCGATTACTGTATCACTCCACCACTTAACAAGGGTGATTTGTAATACCAGAGTTATCTATAGGGTACAGACAGTTGCATTTACCATTAACCCTGAATCCCATACCCTTTCATTTCAATGCAATCAACAGGTTATTCTGCTTGATATAATGCATTTAAAAGAGGGTTCTATCCCTCATTAGTTGAAGTCTGCTTTACTTAACATGTCACTCGAAACCAGCGCCCTGCAGGTAGCCCCTTGTCTTCATCACTTTATCAAACATGTGATTCACCCCACCAGTACACCACAGGGATGCTGTTCTTGTAGCCCATGGGAATCTTTCTTGCGTCCATCTGCATGCTTTCTTTTGCTCCCCAAAACCGTCTCACGAGTACATGTTTTACCACAGAACTCTTTCTCCCACCTCACTTTTTTTTTTTTTACCACCATCATGTCGGCAGGTGTTCTCCTTTCTTATAAAGTGCGCGACCAAATCTATCCACCCTGGCAGCCCAACTTGCTTTTCTTTCCCTTAAAATTAAATATCAAGTATTCTTTCATTTCTATTTTTTGCCGAGTATGCGTTCCAAGACCCTCGCAGCCCACCCTGCTATACACACCTGTACGCTGCTCTTCGCCCTGGTGGACTGGGTGGCACAAACCCTGCACCTGTCGGGGATTTCACTTCAAGTCCCTGCCAGTCTTGCTATTTTTATTTGCCATCGTTGCCAAAAACGCTTCCAAAAAATTCCAAGAATATAATCCGATAGCCGGCAGCTGTCGGTCGGCTCCCATCACCCGCGGCGTCCAGATTGAATCACTCCTCCCTTTCTACACTGAAACTTCCACGGGCTCCGGGTGCACAGCTTCCTCTGGTAGGTAGCCTCAGAGCGCCCGTGAGTCCCGCCAAGGTCCGCTTGTCATGCTGAGCTCCGCTCCAGCTGCTGATCGCGGGGAGCCGCAAAGACGAGACTCTCTTCCACACACGGAGATTTAGCTTTCTTCACTAGCCTTCGACAGCACGATGTCCTCCGGGGACCTATCGGCTGAGTAAAAGGCAGAAATTGGTAGTGAGACAACGCCTCCCAGTGGCTACCTGTGGACGACGCAAAAAAAAAAAATGTTACCGTTTAGAGAGAAAGGCTTGAAGGAATGCTTGTTTCTGTCATGTCAGGTGAAGAATGAAAGACGCCATAAATAAATAAATAAACACGCTGTTTTCATTTTGACCGTGAAAAGAAACTACGCGGCAGGATAATACCGGTGCGCTTTCACAAGATTTACATTGAGTTTTCAAAGAGAAACGCTTTAATCTTTACGCGAGTACCTTTTACTCTAAATTCCGGTCGTGTGTAGCGCCCTGCGAGATGCCGCAGAGCGGTTTACATTATAACAATCAGGAAAAGGTAAAATGCAGCATAAATGGTATTAATTAACTGATTGATGGATGTATGTCCTGTAGAATGAGAGCACATCGATGGATGCAGGTTTGTGACCCATTGTCCCGCTCAGGGCCTGACACCGCCGGGAATGGGCAAAGTTCTCGCGGCACTGTGTTACTATGTGCGTTGAATGGATGGATGGATGCAAGCATGGATGGATAATCCAAGAACAGAAAACGTCTAAAACACACCAGAACCGTGAACTGAAGGAATCAACCGATAAGCGTGAATAAAAACTGTAAAGTTTCTAGAATTCGAGTATATAGCCACGCGGACCGATCAAGCTTTTATCATGCGTTTCTTTTATTATTAAATTTATTTTCGAAATTATATTCAATACAACTACACGTGTGCCTGTGTGTATATATTAGTGACGTTAATGTTGCTGTATGTGATGATTAAGATGAGGAGTGGCTCTTTAGGATACATCGAACTGAGTTACAGAGGTTACTTATTAAAACGGAGGTGTGAACTGCAGATGTGAGTCTTTACCTTCGATTCAGTGAATGATCCAGCGTGTGAAGCTGCTTCGGAGCAGAAGTAAAACATAACTAGTTAAGTGTTCTCTCCCTGTTCTCTTCATCTTTATTTTAAAGTAGATTTTAACAGATCATGTTTAGTACTTCAGCAGCAAGCGCACTTGTTATTAGTGGCAGCGCTGATCACTTTGACACCCATTGCTCAATTCAATGGTGTGTTAATCTTCTCACTTCTGCACTTTGGAGTATCATTTTCTAATTTATTTTTCAGTTTTTTCCGTAGGCATGTATTGGATCGTTAGTTCGGTAAGTGACTGACTAAAAAAAAAATTCAAAATATTTTAAAGGGATTTCCTATTTTTCTTATTTTTGCCCCCTATCGTACCTTTCCATACGTAATATATGACAGTGTTTATTCAAAGGCGGTTGTGACATTTATATTTGTATTCTTATTCGGGGTTTGCGATACCGAAAGCAAACTCCAAATGCACATATGGGCAGTCTTTTTTTTTTTTTTTTTTTTTTTAAAGAGTAGATTTTAATAAGCAGGTTTTAATATTTTAGCAGTTAGCACGTATGCTTTTTAACATGCAAGTGCCAGAGTGCACTCTGGAGAGCATATATGGGGAATTATTTTTAGTTTCGGAAAGAACCACCCACGTGATGGTTACAGATCGAACTTTTATTTATTTAGTTCTTTAACAGGCTCCATAAATAGCCAAAAATATGTGTTAAAATATTTGTGGAAGAGTTCCTGATTTTAAAAAGGACTTTTGCTGCATACAACAACACAGCCAGGTTTTCTTGATCTCTCAGTGTCCTGCAGGGTAGCCTGTTATATATAAAGATTTCTGTTTTGTCTACATATTAGGGACCTTTGCAATGCCCAAAGAACAAATTTTATATGCAAAGAACCCGTGCCAGGATGTGGTTCTTTGTCAAGTGATGGTGCAACCAGGAAACACACAAACCCCATCACTCTTAAAACTAATGGTTACTTAAATTGATTATATGGCCTACGTCGCAGAACAGTACAGAATCACCTGACAAAGAATCCGGGAAGAGTTCTTTGCATGTGAAATCGGTTCCCTGGCTTTCAAAAGATCACTGATATGTGGACAAAACGGAAATCTTTAGTTCTAGTAGGCTACAGGATACTAACAGATTTAAAAAAAACCCTAGCCATAGTTATTATGTAAAAGCCATTTGAAACTAATAAATCCATCATTATTTTACACATCCACCATAAAAAAACCTCACACTGTTCCATTCCATCTGAACTAGTGTGGTGCTGAGGTGTCACCCGTCACATGGCTGCACTCTGGTCCTAATCTGGGATCCTGAGTTGGTTTCTCATGTGGTGGGGTTGGCAATGCTCTGTATCAGCGCGGCACCTAACCTATTATAATGTATCATTATATTACTTGCTAGACATCTAAATAAATAAAGGTTCTTCTGCAACCTTCATGTCGACCGTTCTTTTGAGAACCTAAGATGGTTCCCCTATGGCGTTGCTCTGGCACCTTTATTTTTAAGAGTGTAAAGTTCTATTGTAGAACCATTATTTTTAAAAAAAAAAAGTATCTAATAAAACATAGCATAATTATCTGATAAACACCAATTGTGCACACAGGATTCTTACATCTATGTGGAGCCTCTTCGGGTGGAAGGCAGAAATCAGCACAGAATGCGGGCACAGACTGACACGCACACGGTGCCAATTTTGAAACGCCGGTTAATTTGACGCACAAGTCTCCTGAGGGAGTAAGGTGAGGAAATACACGCGCACATGCGCAGAACGAGCATAATGCTCCCAGAACAGTCAGGACGTAAGAAATCGTGTTTCGCACGTGGACTTAAGGTAATTACGGAGAAATTTCAGCGTGCAAGTTGAATAGCATGCTACTCTTTAGTTTGTTTTGTCTCATGTTTAGCATTGTCTGTTAAGATGAGAGTAAGAAAAACCTATCTATCCTGCCATTGTGTGTGTGTTTTGATAGTGGGTGCCTTCAGATTTAATATGAAGTTACCCTACAAATGAGGGCTTTACTTTTTTGAAGAACTTATAGCATTACTGAAATAAATATTTTTAACACGAATAAAGCAACAAACAAATAACACTGCAATGTTATTTCTGTTCTGCCATAAGAATTACTTTGCTAAAATATATATAGCATTTTCTACAGAGGGCAGGGGCTTACAATCTCAAGTACTATAGAAAATGTTCGCTAAATGATTGAAGTCATTGCTTTTTAAAACTGCGGCATGCTTGAAGACTATCACAAGCGGGTGCTCGCCTCATATATTATAAAACCAAAGGCTTACATACAATGATATCCAGATCATCTCCCTGGCTGTCCGTCTTTATGCCCAAGTCGCATATTTACTGCTGGCCAAGGACTGTGTTAATTACACAAAGGTTTTCTTGAAGAGTTCACAGTATACTTTATAAATGTATATGCTAAAGCTTATTTTCCTTTGTCTCTTAAAGCTTATGCAGTAAATCCCCCACCTTAAAAAATCCTTTATTGCATTTGCTTGAAAGTAACTGACCTGCACTGGATTAAATGCAGTGAAGATGATGGTCAGTGTTTCATTTGTCTCAGATTGAGCATACATAAAAGCTGCTATCCTAATTAAAATAAAATTCTGAGTTGGGTTATTTAAGATGATTTTTTTTCTGTCCATTTGTTTGCAGCTGTGCTCAAATTTATCACTTGAATATTTTATCATAAGAATTTGGGGGAACACAGTTTGTCCTTGGGACATAGGACTGATTCAGCTTCCTGGGTTCAGATCCCAAACCTACTTTTTGCCCACTTGATGTCTGCATGTTCTACCAGTTCTTGTATGGGTTTAAGTACTCCGAGTTTACACCCACATCCCCAAAGATATGCAGCTTAGGTTATTTGGTATTTCCATATTGGCCTGTGCTGTGAGGGTGGAGGTGTTTTTTCGAGCTACATTATTTGTATGAAAATGTGCTATATAAATAAATGTTGTTGTTGTTGGTGTGTAGTCTGTGATGGGCTGGTGTCCAGACCACCTCTGTTTCCTGTCATGTGTCTAGCAGCACTCTTACAAATAAAGGTGACAGAGTGCTTCAGAGCAATGCCATAAGAGAACCATTTTTGGTTCCCCAAAGACCCATCAACATAAACATTCCAGAAAGAGGCTTTATTTAGACCTGGAACAGGCTTCATTGAACATCATATGCAAATAACCCTTCCCAGAAAGAAATGGTGCTTTGTCAAGCAATGGTTCTACAAGGGACCACACAATGCAATAAAGAACCCTAAAGCACCTGTAAAGAACCATTATTTATAGAGGCAGTGTCAGAGTAGGCTTTGATACCCTGCAACCCTGAACTGGGTGCAGCGAGATTGAGAATATCATGCTATTTATGGGTGTCTTTTTTATTTTGCTACACAATGGCACAGTGATTATCACTAATTCAACATCCTGTATTTGAATCCTGCATCCAACTGCTGTCTGTGTGTTGTTTTTAAATGGACTTTATGTGGGTTATCTCTGAGTTGATGATTCCAAGTGTGCAAGTGTGGGTATGTGCATGTCGGGGTCCTGCGATGGACTGGTACCCTGTCCAGGATTTATTCCTTCTTTGTAATCCGTGCTTCTGGGTTAGCCTCCATCCAAACCCTGATTTGGAGTAAGCAGGTTTGAGAATGTTATGTCACGTTATGTTCCATTATGTTGTGCATGTTTTTATTTGCCTTCCCATTTTTCCCATTGTCACAGTGTCATGTTTAATAGCAACTGTGTATAATTTTCTATGACATCTGTAGAAATTGTGTTGGTTAGCAAACACAAGATAGTCAGGTTTTATTTTCATATAGCGCCTTTCATAGAGACCATTAACACAAAGCAAAACTTCAGGCATGCCCATTCAAAAGGCACCTTCTTTCACTGTCCTCCTCCTTAAATTTTAATTATCTGGCAGCATTTATTTCCCTGTGTTTAATAATCCTAACAGCCTTATGATAAAGATCACCTTAGAAGGCCCATCCATTCTCTGAATCTTCTTTGAATTCACTATGAGTGGGAGCAAGTCCTGGCACTGTCAGACAAAAAGCAAGAAGCAGCCCTTCATTGGACTCATTCGGTCATAACATTTATAATTGTTCAGACATTCTTAGCTGTTCTCCTTCTATGAATATCATCTCCTTTATTAATGTTGTACTTGAGTGCCACCAATAAACAACAGCATATATCATTTAAAAGATCTCGGATTGTAAAAGCCAAAAGCATCTTTTTCAGCATGACAGTTTTTGTAACTCAAGATTCATGTTTATGTTTCTGTTTTTATAATAAATGGTATTTGGAAAGGAAGAGTAAAGTCAAAAGAGCCAGGCTAATAATATCATTAACACTACGTGATCCCAGCAAAACAAACGTAAAGTGCTTTTACGCACCAGTGAAAATGCAGCCTGGGCCGTGAGAGATTTGCTTAGTGCTCCTGCAGCCATTAGTGATTATCAGATATCAGGCTTCAAGCAAATATATTGATGCTGACAATAATATCTTCAACACACTCAACAGAAGCCAGCAGCCAGACACTGACAGGTTGTAGTTTTTGTTTTCTTTTCCTGCTCTTAGGAAAAGATTTGCTTCAAGCCTTCAATGTACAAATTTAATTAAGCATTACACACCAAAGTTAAGCTTTTTTGGAAAACCCAGCCCCTCTAAGCCCACCACACATATCGTCCTGTAAACAAAAACCCAGAAAAACTGAGCCTGAATTATGACAGCTACATCAAAACTGGAAAGGTCCTTTTGGAAAGTGTGTAGATCTTCAAAAGTGATGAAGACGCTGGCCATTATTGAAGGACAAGGGAGTCCACTAATTATTTGAGTCAATAGTTAGATTGTATGCTCTTCATTATGTCAAACGTTGATGTTTGTGTATGATACTGGCATTCTGTTGCTGGCATTGACTGGGCTACAGTAGCATCCTGGGCTACAATAGCATGACTGTTTTCAGACACCATAAACACACACGTATTTAATACATTTTATCGTTTTTAAATACATTTGTCCAACATAACTGATTAATCCTTATTCACCTAAAAGTATACAGAATATTATTAAGTCAAGATCCAATGGAACTCAAACTACATTACTTGATTAATTACTCCAGGTAGTGGATGTCATGCTGAAGACAGTCAAAATTGAATGGTGAGCTCCACTCTCAGACACACACAGGACATCCCGTGAAATGGTCAGAGGATTATTGCCATGGCCTTGGTCCAATATGCAGTACTCCATCACCATAAGACCTTGAGCATGCTGTTTAACCTGTCTGTTGTTGAACCATATAAATAACTAAAGTGCAATGAGCCCATTAAATTATCCACCAATCCATTTTTGAAGCTTCTTCATCTAAAATAGAAGCAAATGAGCTTAAACCAGTCCTGAAGGCACTGAACAGGTAGCCAGTCCACCACCGAGCACCCTCACTTATACCAGCCAATATTTGTATCTTGCAGTTAATTTAACACAGATATTTTTTAGATGTCAGAGGAAAGGCAGAGTACCCAGAAGTACCCATGCACTGCATGTCAGAATGGGCCTGGAAACCAAACTCCAGTCTCATGGAGCTGTGCTATCCAGCATGTACTAAATAAATTAATGGAAAAATTAAACAAATCCATAAAGGTGATCCTTTTTGTCCAACATCAGAGTTGAATAGACCTTTCCAAAGACAGATAATGAATAAATTCTGGAGATTGAGGCAAGCCATCTCTGTAAGTTCTAATGGGACAAATGAAACGAGGTAGAACAGGTCTAAAACATTCAAACTGCAGATTTAAAATTTAGATATGTCGGGATGCTGCCGCAGCACTGAAATGCAGTGTCATAGCTCACTCCTCCTCCTCACTATAACATCTGAGTTGGGAGGACAGTGAAAGCCCTAGAGGAAAAGACAAGGAACTCCAGATATTTAGGAATGGTCAACTCTTTTCCCAAGAGTTTAGCAGAAATGGCTGCAGAAGGACTCATCCATTAGTGGTGTCTTGGTGCAGAGACAGCCCAGTAAAATCAAGAGAACCACCACAGAACCTTTGGCTCTTCCAGTTATATGATGCTGGGAACCATGATAAAAGGGAAAGCTAAGTAGACATCAGCACATTCACCTCTGATCACAAGAAGTTGAACTAAGCCTAGAACAAGGTCTTCTTACTGCATAAGGATTCCAAACTCTGAGAATGCAACAGCTTGCTACTATTCCAATAAGGCTATAGGATATCCTAAAAGAAGTTCTGGAACTAGGAACCCAGAGAAGCTGAAAAAACCTTACAATTGGCATTCTGAAGGAGTCTAGGATCCATTTTGTTACGGTTTGTGCTTGTCTAAACTTTTTGTTTATGTAGTAAATATAATCCCATGTTTGGGGATGGAAAGTGTTATGCATTAGTTTGCGCCACGGTTGGCTGAATGTCATCCCTTTGGTCACAGTAGACTGAGAGCAGCTGTTCCAAAACAGAACACTAAATGCTTGAAGTAGAAAGACAGTAACTGAGGGTGTAGACTCAAAAATGAAACATGTTCTGTTCTATTCATTGAAATGAATTTTTTATAAGCTATATACACACATTTGTTGCACATAAATTAACATAAATATGAAACAAATCAAAAACAAATTAACTAAAGAATAAAACCTTGCAGAAATCCATCCATCCATCCATTATCCAACCCACTATATCGTAACTACAGGGTCACCGGGGTCTGCTGGAGCCAATCCCAGCCAACACAGGTCACAAGGCAGGAAACAAACCCTGGACAGGGCACCAGGGCACCGCAGGGCATGCACACGCACACACACACACACACACACACCAAGCACACACTAGGGACAATTTAGAATCGATGCAGAAATCCAAAATTAAAAAAAATACCTAAAAAACAGCATGGTCCACCTGCCCTTCTCATGTCCTTGTCACATTTATCAGCATTCTGCAGGTGAACCTACAGTATTTAAATCAGTTAGGCAGGAGCCAGCAGTTTATGTGCAAGCAATGCAGAGGGTAAATTGTTCAAAATGAAAAGTATAAGGGACTTTGAACATGTTGTGAAAGTGGACACCAGACACTCTGGAATGAGTGTACTAGGAAAAGAAACTCTGCTGGGGTTTTCACATCATAGGTATGTGGCCAGCCCAAAAAAACATCAAGTTCATCAAGTGATGGATGCATGCAGATGATGGGGTCCACTGATTCTTCTGACATGACTTATGCAGAGGGATAGAAGAACTTCTATGTGGCAACCAACAGAGACGAGAGAGAAAATTCAGAACACTCTTTATAATATCTTTCATAGAAATAACACCAAAGAACCTAATTGAGCACCACTCCTGTTAGGGCCATTTTACCTGGCCAAGGATTTCAAACTGTGGGCAATGGAGGACTAAAAAAACATAAGGGGTAAAATGTTCATGTGGGTCCAAAAATGATAAGAAACCCACAAGTCTTTGAATTTAGCCTTCCAAATATCAAGTATTACAGGTTGGTTGTAGCATTTTAATGATATACAATACATTTGTATAGCAAACATTTATTCCAAAAAATACATGAATGGCACTCAATAGCAGAGCATATTTGCTGATCAGGTACATCATTTAATGAACCAATCCATGAATGAACTGTTTCAATAATTAGTTCATGTCAAATTGATAGGAAAGTTATCTGAGGAACATGACAGTGAACACAGATTAATACAACGGCAAATCCCAGGCATGAGATCCAAGTCTATTCAAGCACATGTAGGATGAGAAGGAATTTGGAGTAGAAATCTACATTGGAGTTGACATGGGCCAACATCCATTGGTAGGTGCGACCAATAAATAACAATTTGTATCCAAGTGTAAATTAACATATTTTAGATATTAAGTAAATCATAATGTAAAATGAATTAAGATATTAGCATGAAGGAGAAGAAAACAAAGCTTAATTATTTATAGACTCATTAAAAATAAAGCTTTGGAACTGGCTTGCTAATTCAATCATTTAGATGAAGTTTTTTTTTCATTACTATTTTCTAAGGTAAATTAGTATTAAAGTATCTATGAAACATTTTGAAATAAAAGAAGTCTTTCGATCCAAGCCAAAAGGAACATTCTGAGCTAAGATATCACCAGACGCAGCTGTGTGCCACATCACTTTGCAGGTGTTCTCTGTTGTTTCCCACCAATGAAAGGAGCGGCTCAAGCAAACAGCTCAGTAAACCAGACAGAGTGTTTTAACGTAAACGTCACTCTGCTGGTAACCCACAAACAATAATAAGCTCAGAATGTTTCAAAACTCAAGTTTGTGTGTTTCTGGCTTGGTGTCTCCATTTTTAGGCATGTGCCGCAGATTTACCAGAGCATGAAATTAATTTTAATGGCATTTTCTAACATATGAATTTCTTTCCTCACATTTTCGAGCCTATTTATAGTATGAAAACATGTTTTGATTATCATTTAACTATCAAAGCAATGAAAAGAGGGAGAAGACACAGGAGGAAATGGGTTACATCCACTGGAGTGAGCAGGCATATGGGGGCCATGTCTGCCCAATCAGATTGTTAGGCTTATATGTTTATAAGTTAATAGTTCAATATTGGCACATGTGTACAGTACATTTACATTTTTACTTGCATGTGCTAATCAACATGCAAAATATTGCCACTGTTACAATGAATACAACTACCTTGAAACGTTTGTCTTCCTTACTTGGTCTGTCCATTCCTGATTTTTCAATGATAAAATAATACTTTTTTTCATACAAAACATCTTTATATAGTATTCATATATCATATACTAGCCATTCCCCGTCAGTAAACAATTGCTAGCTAAGTGGAGGCAAGTTACGCTTCAAAACACAGAGGTAGACCGACTCCCCCCTCCTGATGTCATGCTTCCCCACCTCCCTCGGCCCACAGCCTCTGTCTCGGATTAGTGCGAATATATCACTCCTGCAAGTGAACTATGATTGTTAGTGAGATGACAGAAGTCGCAAAATCAACTGGAATGTTCAATCAAATTCTAGAAAAAACCTGATCTAAATCCATTAAGTTGTTCTCTCGTTTGCTAGCTAAGCGGATGTAAGATATGCCCCGAGGCTGACGCGTGAGTGAGGAGGGTCCTGCCCACCTCCCCTCAGCCCGCTGTGTGTCTCTCAGATTCACATAAATTAATCAGTACCACAAGCGATGAGAGAGGTCGCAAAATCAACTGGAATCTTCAAGCAAATTATAGAAAACAACCTAATCTAAATCCATTGAGTAGCTCTCTCGTGAAAAGTGGACAGACATACAGACTTTGGATTTTATATAGATATATAGAGATTATATTATATATTTGTGAATTTACAAACAATGAAATAAGCCATTTTTGAAGGACTGGCGCCCTTAAAGCAATTATGATTATGCTTTATATCCAGAGTGGTTAGTTGGTACTGGAGGTACCTCAGTAATACACTAGACCAGGGGTCCTCAATCATGGTCCTGGTGGGCCGCAGTAACTACAGGTTTTTAATTCCAGCCAGATTCCTAGTTAGATCTCAGTCCATGCTGATGGTGAAACTTGGCATATAATTCTATTCCTTGTTAGCGCTTCAATCATCAAAGACAAATTTTAGTTACATTGAAGATCAGAGGTCCTCAATAACAGTCCTAGAGGTCTACAGTGGCTACAGGTTTTCACTTTAACCAATTTCTTAATTAGAACTTATTTATTAACTACTAAAGCAATGCATTTTTTTGGGCTTAATTTTAATTTTTTGGGCTTGCCTGTTTTAATTCAGAACCCTTCATTTAACTTTTTAGCAGTTGCATTTAAGTTTGAATTATTGCCTGTTTTCTTAACCAGACATTAGTTAATAATGAAATGCAGATAACAAACAAAACAGCAGATCTTCAGCTATTGTGCTTTATTGTAAACCTGTGCATATGTATCATGAAGTTTTCTGTGTTAGAAATAAATGGGAATGGAATTGGAAGGACCATTAATTTTAAATATTTTGTGGTCCACAAAACACATGGATAATGTTCTTAGAGAAGGAAACTCTACAGTAAAATAAAAAATTCTCTTGGATGAATGAAAGCACTAACAAGCCAAATAGTTAAATACCAAGTTTCTTCTTCAGCAAGGACTGTCTCCCAATTAGGAAGTTAGTTGGAAGGAAAGCCTGCAGCCACTGCAGCCCTCTAGGACCATGATTGAGGACCCCTGCCCTAGACAGAAGTTGATGCATACACTAAAGTTTTTAATGTAGGTCATTGATAATTACAAAGCAAAATGTAACAGTATGGATTTTCGAAAATGGCTGAAATCAAATTCCCACTACTTTAATCAGACACAAGACTAAAGAGGACCCTGCCTGTGTAATTGATACTGCTTCAAAATACAGTAACGTAGCTAATATTATCACATGAAGGTATGGAAGAATGTCTTATTGTGAAGGTTCTCCTCAAAAAAGTGATGCTTTACTCATCTTTACTGAGGGAGCTATTTACAGCACAAGTTATGTCATGCTTCCTCTTTCGAGCTCAACTGAGGTGAGCACTACCACGCTGGGTGAGTGGGGCTGCTGTCTCTAACAGTATCTTCTCTATTTCCCACAGCCCAAAAAAAGCACCCAGTGAGGGCACTCAGACCCAACTATTATGTTCTGAATAAGTCCCAGCCGTTCTTGTTGGGTTGCTATAAAAGGTGACATTCATTTGAAGATGGTGTCTATTTGCGGTGCTGGAGTTAAGAGTAATGGAGCTCATAAGTTAGACCAAGGAATGCGGAAACCTCTTTATTGGCTGAATACTTGCCGGCCTTGTTTGTGTTATGCACCCTTTTTTGTTTTTCTTTGTCATTATTAAACAGGGAACTACCGAGTTGGTACCCCAACAATTTGGCAGCACAGAACTGGTTCCCTACCACCATTCACAGCTACCATTTTCACTTCTATCTGTGCTTTGCCTTGGGTGTATGCATCCTGCAGCTGTGGTGGGATTACTATTGCTTATACATTGCATGCAATATATGCGTTGTCTGACTTGGTGATGCTCTGTCCTGGTGGTGTTGAGTGTGCAATTAACATTGTAGCATTTGACTAATATAATATTGGATTAAAACTTTTAATGCATTTTTGGCTGGTTGCATTTTTGATTTGGTGGCCTGGATTTGATACATTTCTGAGGTTTTTTTTTTAAAAAAGAAGTTATGCTTTCATCCAAGTTCAGACTGTGAGTGGTAATGGTGCCCAGAAATTTAAATGATCCCACCCTGTTGACAGTTTATAACCAGGGGAGCAAGAGGTGTGGAATGTCTTCTAAAATCCATAATCATTTATACTGTTTTCAGTGAATCCAAGTTAAAGCCACCTGATCCACATACCACCAATATGGTACTCATTTGTTATCAGACCAATCAGTGTGGTGTCATCAGAAAACTTAAGCAGTTTTGTGATGGGTGTCACACTTATATATAATCTAAACTATCCATCCATTCATCCATCCTACTATATCCTAACTACAGGGTCATGGGGGTCTGCTGGAGCCAATCCCAGGCAACACAGGAAACAAACCCTGGGCAGGGTGCCAGCTCACCGCAGGGCACACACACACACACACACACCAAGCACACACTAGGGACAATTTAGAATCGTCTATGCACCTAACCTGCATGTCTTTGGACTGTGGGAGGAAACCGGAGTACCCGGAGGAAACCCACGCAGACACGGGGAGAACATGCAAACTCCACGCAGAGAGGACCCGGGAAGCGAACCTGGGTCTCCTAACTGCGAGGCAGCAGTGCTACCCACTGCGCCACCCTAATCTAAACTAGACACAGTTAAATGATCTGACTTCTCCACCCAGTTTTATTAAGAGACTGAAAACTCTTGAGATTTACCGATAATAGCACACAGGTATCTTTAAATTGGGCAGTGAGTAAACACAAAATGAAAGATATGGCAGCAATTTCAGGAAAAGCAGCAGCAACTTATATTACACAATACAGTATAAGATACACCAAGAATAGACAAAAATTTAAAAATATAAGGAGTGAAAACCTTTAAAATAAAAATAAAAACACAGTCCACACTCTTAAAGTCCATTAAAAACATAACAGTGGAGGATACAACTTTTAATGGTGTGAAGTCCAGTTTGCACACTGTGTACCAACTGTCCATGGAAACATTCTGTTTGCTGGACACTTGTTTCCCAACAGAAGTTTTGCTGAATTGGCAAATTCCTGTCATTGTCTCTTCCTCATGGAGTGAATGTTCTTTTTTCACTTCTGGGCTCCTTGTGTTGCTGCAATGACTTAGGCATGCCTTGCTTCTTGTCTGCCAGCTTTGCTTGGTCCTTTCATGAGCCTTCCCTCTCTCGCTGGATCCACAACTGGAGTCTCTCTGGTGGAAATGTCTGTTCCTCCATGGAAGTAGGCGCCACTGTCTGTGTGCCTCTCGTCTTGCCAGCCACGTACCTTCGTCTGCCTGTGAGCTCCTGTGCTCTGAGCGAGTGGTTTGACAGCATTCTCAGTGGACCATCCCTCTGTCTACACCACCTGAACATCACCCAACGCCCAGAAGTATATATCTGCTTCAGTCCCTGCCTAGATTAACATGACTATTTTGTTAAACAGTGGTACATACCAATTTACTCTGATCATCAGTATTGTAAACATACTTGTATTATTTAAACAACAGAATATAAGCAGGTAAATATCTACGTTCTGTAGACAACCAGCAACAATACACACAGACAGACAATTACTCAGGAAGTTTGCCTTTCCACTTATCACCCTCGTCCCAACAAAGGGTGTCTATTGCTCCATCATCTACTGGCTTTTAAATGATTGTTTGCCTAAGAGAAAAACTTGGGCGTGTGCTCCCCTTGACTTTCTCATATACCGAGACAGAGGAAAAGGTCATCAGAACCACTTTCAGTGATGCAATATTTCTCAAATATCATATCTCTTTGTTTCTCATCATAACTAATTGATAATATCGATACACAATCATTTATCTCTATTTATAATCAAACTTTATATTAAAATGATATTTTCGCAAGTCGAAAACGGTGGTGGAATTTTTTTATGATTACATATGCATTACCTAGATTACGTGCAAAGTAAAAAGAGTTATAGTCACCTAAAACATAGAAAAAGTGTTAGTATTATATAATATTTGTGGCAATAAAGTGCTATAGATATAACTGCATTTAGTTTAATTTAATTATGATAATAATGGCTGAAATTTAAGAAAATATCATAAAATTAAATGTATTACCAGGAACACGATGGGGATGCAGCAGCTTATTGTTCCCATTACATCTTTATATTTACATGGCATCTTCAATGCTTACATCCATCCATCTATTATCCAACCCGTTATATCCTAACTAAAGGGTCACGGGGGTTTGCTGGAGCCAATCCCAGGCAACAAAGGGCGCAAGGCAGGAAACAAACCCCAGGCAGTGCGCCAGCTCACCGCAGCAATGTTTACATGCAACTGATGATATTTAAATTAAAATGAAATCAGTAATAGTTATTGAAAGAATAGACGTTATATTGAATAGTTTTTTAATATCGTGTACACATTTATATTTCCATGATACAACAAATTTGGATGGTTGTTTAAATAAAATACCACTTCGATTGAGTAACTTTTCTCAAATTTCATATCTGTTTGCTTTTATCATTATAAATATTTAAACAAAATTTGAATCATCTATCTGTAATTATAACCATTCACAAAAGTATTCAGTTAAAGTACAACTTTCAATTGCAAGAAGTGGCCCAAAAGTTGATAGGATTCCTTATTTTTGAAATAAAGCAGATGAACAAAACCTCATTGACTGGTCAAAGTGTTTTCGAGTTATCATATTTACACACAGACAGACAGACAGTCATAATTTCAAAAATGGGCACAGGAAAGTCTGAAACGTCAAGATTCATCAAAATTTGAAGGTCGGATTTTTTCACAATTCCTATACTTTCTCTATACTATGTATACAAGAAAGTAAAAAAGAAAACCACCCAGTGTACAAAAATATTCCCCTCTTTAACGGTGCGGTCACAGGAGGTGCAGTCATTGGTGTACAGAGAGGAAAGGAAGTGAAGACAGAGCACAGCCCTGTGGGGACCTTAAGCGTGCTTGAGTTCAGGGGCCTTAATTGATATTTGTCCATCTTCAATGTCTGACGTCTGTTTTTTAGAAAGTCAGAGATCCAGAGACATATGTCACAGTCAACATTCATACTGAGAAGTTTTCAGTGGAGAAGCTCTGGTATATTTGAATTAAAAGCAGAACTGAAATCCACAAATAGGGTCATGGCATAAGTAGCTGAGGTGACTAAATGCTGCAAGATGTAGTGGAGAGCCATGTTTACTGCATCCTCAACTGACCTGTCGGCACGGTAAGCAAACTGTAGTGGGACAAGTAGAGAATTCATGTGAGATGCTGAAGAATCAGACGTTCAAATGAATCATTTAGACTAAGTATTTTGCTTCTTAGGCAAAGGGATGGTTCTTTGAAACAGGAAGGGACTTTGCATTGAGCCAAAGACTGAGTGAAAATTTGTGTAAATATACTGGTGCTTCCTGATCAAAACAATGACTTTGTGTGGAAGGAGAGATGTTTTTTGGACCAGCAGCTTTATGACATTTTTGTCTCCGGAAGAGTAAGCAGACTTGATGCTTAGAAATGTGGAAGGGGCAGGGGGTGCAGATGGTCTTATAGAGAAATAATTCCAGCAGACTGATGCCTTGAGCGGAGGTGGAGGACTTCTCAAACCTATGTGCTGCGGGGCAGGGCAGATTGCCAGAAGAAAACTTGAGACACCTACTGGGTCATCTCATTTAATAAATAAAAAAATAAAAAAAATAAACAAAAGAAATGCGTTTAGGCATTGTTGGCCATTGTTATCTTTGGACTATAAAACACTGAAAGTAAGGTTCGGCTTCCAGGCATGGGTTAGGGTCAGTTTGTTCAGGAGCTCTGTTTGGCGGGTCACTCTTGCCAAAATGATGTCTCCTTCAGGGAAGCCAGAGTTCTTATGGATGAGGGACTGGAAGGGGTGGAGTCAGGTGCCTTCACTGGGCGGTTTCTCAGTGCTGTGGAGAGAGAATAATAAGAAATAGTTAGCAATAGTTAGCAATAGCACTCCCTCTCTTCCCAGCAGGTTATTACATACTTTAACAGAGCCTGTAAGGAGATCTTCTGACATGCACGTGTGACCCCTGCAATAACAACTGTTCAGGTAGAGAGGGATTAGTCTGTGGCAGTGGGGCTTGAATTTATAACAGGTAATAACTTGGAAGCACTCCAGATAGATGAAAAATCATCATTTATCCCAGCCTGGCCTTATATTTGCTTCTGACATCCTTTATGGCTCTCTCTAGTTGAATTTTAGCCTCATCGTAAACAGCTTGGTTTCGACTTTTGTAAGATCCCTCTTTACTTTTACATAACGTTTTCAGAAAACTGTGGTTTATCATTTTTGTATTTAATAATTGTTTTAATTAGAATACACATTTGTTTAGTAACACTTTTGTAAGAGATAACTGTGTCCATTAACTCATCATTCAGAGGCATCTCTGAAAACCTTCCAGAGAGCAGAATCCAGACCATCCGTTAGTCTTTTCTCTGCTTCATTAGTCTACATTTGCACTCTCCTTATTTCTGGTTTAGCTGATTTAAATTTCTTTCTCTATAAATGGACAAGAAATATAATGGCATGGTCAGAGTTACCCAAAAGTGCCCATGGAATGGCATGGTAAGCATCAGAAATAATGCTGTAACAGTGATCCAGAGATTTCCCCTCTATAGGTGCACATTTCACCAGCTGTTTGTATTTGGGAAGCTCAGATACCAAGATGGAATTATTAAAGTCATCCAAGATAGCAGCTGTGGAATCAATTAACTTAATCTTAGTAGCTAAGACTTGATAAGCTAAAAGCTACATTGTAACAGTGCTATTTCATTTAGACAGCACATAAACTACAATTAGATTGACAGATGTCTCAAGTAAAACGATTAAAAATTAAATTCCAGAAATTCCACCTGAGGAGTATAGCTTCCTCCCAGCACTTTAGCATCTATGCACCATGGATTATTAAGAAAGAAACCTTTCAGGTGCCTTTTTGTTTATTACAGAGATCATAACTTCAATCGGCTCTAGAAAGATTGAACCAAGGAATATTGACAGCCTCATCACAAATTAGATCAGTCAGCTGAGTCTCAGTAAAGCAAAACACTGAAGCAAGTGAATAGTCAGTTCTAGAGTTTATAAGCAATCAGGCTCATCAATTTTATTGCACAATGATCGTAAGTTTAAAAGAAACATACCTGGTAGTGATGGGTGAAAGCCACGTCTCCTGAAACGGTAAAGAGTTGCAGCTCCGCCCACTTTCTCCCACTTGCGCTGGTTGCGCTTCGGCTGCGTCTCTCTCTTCCTATGCATTTAGCTCTCCTGTACTGCTGAGGTACAGCTTTGTGCACATCTGATCTTGAAGCCCTGATGTATAGCTAAAAACTCCAAACAAAACTCCCAACATTGAAGTCAGAAAAACTAGTGAGAATCTGTTTCTTATCTCTTTATATATAAAATTCAATGTCTGTCTGTCTGTCTGTCTGTCCTCTTTTCAGGAGAGAACTACTTAATGAACTTCTCTCATTGAGCTATGTATCATAGTTCCCTAGCGGTACCGATTTATTTGCACAAATCCGAAACACATGCAGCAGACCGAGGGGAGGGGGGTGTTGATCTCCTCACTCACACGCCAGCATTGGGGCATGTACCTTACCTTCGCTTAGCTAGCAAACGAGAGAACAACTTAACGGATTTAGATTGGGTTTTTTCTATAATTTGCTTGAACATTCTGGTTAATTTTGCGACTTCTTTCATTGCACTATGTATCATAGTTCACTAGCAGTACCGATTTATTTGTGCAAATCTGAAAGACATGCAGCAGGCCAAGGGGAGGTGGGCAGGGACCTCCTCACTCACGCACTAGGCTCAGGACATATCTTACATCCATTTAACTAGCAAACGAAAGAACTAATTGTGGTACCAATTTATTTGCACGAATCCGAGAGACATGCCAGCCTTGGGGCATGTTCCTTACCTCCGCTTAGCAAGCGAACGAGAGAACTACTTAACGGATTTAGATCAGTTTTTTTTTCTAGAATTTGCTTGAACATTCTGGTTAATTTTGCAACTTCTCTCATCGTGCTAAGTATCATAGTTCGCTTGCAGGAGCAATATATTCACGCTAATCCGAGACAGAAGCTGCAGGCTGAGGGGAAGAGGAAGCATGACATTGGGAGTAGGGAGCCGGGAGGGACCCTCCTCACTGTCCTGTTTCACCACTACATGGGCGAAACCCCGGGAGATGGCTAGTTTTCAATAAATTTGCACAGGCATAATTTAAACAACGAACATTTATGAACACAAGTGACAAAACTATCAGAGACAATAACACTATGTTGCCTTCCTTTTAAACCAGAATGATGCAGAACCTTCACTTATTACTGCCTTGTTGATACAGATTTTACCTTACCAATTTGTATTGACCAAACTTTGATGGAAATCTATTTTAACTGCTCAACCATAGAATTTTCAAGTTTATATTATGGAACTTTCAAAGAAGCTTATACACGTAAAGTTAAACCTGTTTTGGAGTCAGCTGATCATCACTGATCACATCTCATTTCTGTGGATAGGACTGTTATTAAGAAGAACCATGCTGTAACTAACTATATCAGTATCTTGTCAGGGAAGTCTATTTAGTGCATTTGTGGTACTTTCAATTGCACTGATAAGAACACCTTTATAAAATTATGTGTGGATATTGATGATATGACAGACACTATAAGCACTTATGTTTCATTCTGTGAGAGTGCTGTAATCCCAGATATAGCACTCAATATAGATTTCAACAAGAAGCCTTGTGTAGTTAAGGATTATAGGCACTACTGAATAAAAGCATGAAATTTTCAGTACTGAAATAAAACTGATACACAGACCTACCAAAAAAGCATTCAGGCAAAGTGGCAAAACAGAGAGGGAGCTTCAGGGCAATAACTTGTGCTTATTACAGACTGAAATGAAGGTTCTATAATAATGGCTCTCCAACAGACTAAAGTCTGAACTGGAAAGGAAGAATAGCTGTCTGACTCAATTTGCACAGGACAACACTGCACCATACTGTATCTTACTGAATTCTGACAGTAAGTCACTGTCTTTTCAGGTGCTACAAATTTCATAATAAAACAATTTAAATGACTTCAAATATGTCACTTACCTTTTCTTGTCATCATATCATTTTTTGGGGCTTAAAAGAGCTGCTGTTTAGTAACTGCATATGGAATAAAAAGGGAATGGAAAAGCAAATCATCTGCATTTGGCGTGTGAGCACATGGAGAATTGAAAACTCAGCCTGTCAGGGTTTAGCCAAGGTTGTAGCTCTGGCTCAATTTTATTCTTTGTTTTTGAAATATTTATTTTCCCTTTTATTTTATGGTTGATTTTTATTTGTCTTTTTAAATTATGTGATTTCATGGTTTTTCTTTCAATTGCATTGTTTATTCAGTGTTTATATATTATGTAAATACCTTTCCTTCCAATCCTTGCATTTTGTGGGTGGAACCCCAACAGGTGCGGCCAATCTGACTTCATTACTAAAGGACCACCCTCAGTCTTTACATTTCACGCCCATCAGTGATTCATTGATGTTGAAAGAGTGCATGTTATTGTCAGTCAGTCATTTTCTAAGCTGCTTAGTCCTGAGCAGGGTCACAGGGGTTGCTGGAGCCTATCCCAGCTACCACAGGGCGAAGGCAGGAACGAACCTTGGACAGGGCATACACACTCACACACTCACACACACACCCTAACCGTATATTAGGGCAAATTTAGACATCACCAGTCCATCTAACCTGGAAGGCTTTGGCCTGTGGGAGGAAACCAGAGCACCCAGAGGAAACTCAGACAGACACGGGGAAAACATGAAAACTCCACGCAAGGAGAACATGGGAAATGAACCCTGGTCTCCTTACTGTGAGGCAGCAGTATTACTAATGTGCCACCATGTCGCCTAGATATTATTGTAAGTATTGAATTTTCTGGTTTCTGGATCTATTGCTTCTTTGATTTTCTGGATTATGAATTTGGACAAGTTTGCTGTAGGCTGTCTTTTTTAGGAAAACCTTATTGCCTTATTTTTGCTTTTTGTTATTTTTGTTCTTCATTTGAAATCAAATTCTTTTATAAAGACTTTGCATTGGACTTCTCTTTCAAGCCAGAGGTTTTACAGTTCCTTTCCCTTGAGGGGCATTTATGGATTTGTTTTGGGTCATTTATGGTATTTTAAAGCCAGCTCTCCATTTTGAGCCTCTGTAGGTTAAAGCCGGACTGTGGAGTTTAGGGTCAGGCAGCCTGGTGTGAAGCTTATTCTCAGTCGGGCAAATGAAGACTTTGGCCTGGTCTGGGAGTCTCCTCATGGCGACACGTCCTTTTTGCTATCTTTTATTGCCTTTTCACAACACACTACATAGTGAGATGTGTTGTTTTCTTAGCATCATGCAGTTTTTAGTAAGATTCTAAATAATATTCCCTCCTTCATTTTAATAGACATTCTAACTAGTAATATCTTTATACATTGGTGCATTATAGATTAAAAATAACAGTATTAATAGAGAAAAGGAAGCTGGATCCTGGTTGTCCAGGAAGCCCCATACACTGTATATCTTGCACACAGTATAGTGCCCATGAAAAAGAAAACAGGCCAATATCTTAGAAAGGATCAGGATATAGAACAGAGTAAAAGGGAAAAAATAAAATAGTAATGAGTTGGAAATGGGTTTGAGGGTTGTGATACAGCCCACGAAATCCACTAACAAATCAACACAAATTGCCATTTTGATCACAGTTTTTCTTATATACAGAGTGGCAGAGCTTTGTTTAATTGTGGAGTCAAGTCCCTACAAGAATGCCTGTCTTTAGCTGATGTACTGTACTTGTTTTCTTCATGCATCATCACTCATTTTTTATGGACGGCCTGTCCCTTATTCTTTTGATTTCTTAATGACTGATTTAACAGGACTTTAAGGGATATTCAGCGACTTGGGTACTTTTTGTCACTTTCCATTTTTTACATCTACATTGTGTAGTTTAGGCCACTATGCTGACTTTCATCAAGTTGAACCTTCCAGATAAGTTGCATTTAGTATTCAATCAACTGAAACCCCATTCAGGTGATCTCCATTGAGCTCATTCTGTGACTTCTAAAACCGTGTGTTGTATTCAAGGGTTTGAATACTTATGTGATCAATTATTTTCTGTTTTATATTTGTAATTAATTTGTACCACATTTCATAGATCTTTTTTCACTTTGACATTAAAGAGACTCTGTTGATCAGTGGCAAAAAAACAAATTAAATCCACTGTGATTCAGTGTTATGCAACAGTAAAATGTAAAAACTTCCAAGATGGTGAATACTTTTTATAGACGATGTATTTAATTTGATAGTAAAAGGAAAGGTCGCCAATAGTCTACATTTGCAGGAATATTTGTCAAATATGTTGGCAAAAGCTCAGTGTATGCGTTATGTCCAGAAAGAAACCATACTTGGTAAATAGGGTGCCAACAAGCCAACATCGCAGTAGTAGTGGTGTGTAGCAGTGACTTTAACCTTTAAAATCCCTACATGCTCGATTATGCCACATTATTTAATCTTCAAGTACATGCAGTAGAGTGAACTTGTCACCTATGCAATTTTTGATTTTTTGTAAGTTGAAATATGAAGGATCTCGAATAGCACACGTTTTGGTGAAATTATGTGTAAAATTGGCAAAAACCATTACCAAGACTTTCAGATGTTGTATCAAGCTAATGGAGAGGATTGTTTTGAATAGTACCAACTGTTTAAAATCTGGCAGATGATTTGATTCAATTAGGAAAAGAAAATCCGAACACATTTCTCCAGTTTTGATGTCACTACACTGGTTACCTGTGTCATTCAGAATTGACTTTAAAATACTGCTTATGGTTTATAAAGCCTTAAATAATCTCGCTCCATCTTATATATCGGAATGCCTGACACGTTATATTCCAAATCGTAACCTTAGATCTTCAAATGAGTGTCTCCTTATAATTCCAAAAGCTAAACTTAAAAGAAGTGGTGAGGCGGCCTTCTGCTGTTATGCACCTAAAATCTGGAATAGCCTGCCAATAGGAATTCGCCAGGCTAATACAGTAGAGCACTTTAAAACACTGCTGAAAACACATTACTTTAACATGGCCTTTTTATAACTTCACTTTAACGTAATACTGATACTCTGTATGTTCAATTCTTCATAATAACTATTCACAGTGGCTCCAAAATCCATACTGACCCCTACTCTCTCTTCTGCTTCTTTTTCCGGTTTATTTGTGGTGGCGGCCTGCGCCACCACCACCTACCCAAAGCATCATGATGCACCAACATTGATGGACTGAAAGCCAGAAGTCTACGTGACCATCATCATCAAGTCCTTCCATGAGTACCCTAAATACAAAGAGGACTGTTTGATTTATGTTAGGTAGATTGCCCAGAGGGGACTAGGCGGTCTCTTGGTCTGGAACCCCTACAGATTTTATTTTTTTTTCTCCAGCTTTTGGAGTTTTTTTTTTGTTTTTTCTGTCCACCCTGGCCATCGGACCTTACTTATTCTATGTTAATTAATGTTGACTTATGTTTATTTTTTTATTGTGTCTTTTATTTTTCTATTAATTTTGTAAAGCACTTTGAGCTACATTTTTTTGTATGAAAACGTGCTATATAAATAAATGTTGATTGATTGATTGATTGAATACGGGCAGGCAATCCCATAACTGGATGGCAATCACGTTGAGAAAATGCATGCTTTGCTTTATGAAAATCGTTAGTTAACTGTTTGTGAAGTTGATGAGGAAGTAGGCATCAATAAAAGTTTGTGATTCATAATTCACAATGATTCAAAAGTCCCATGGTAAAGCAAATCAGCAGCTGTGTAACTCCGGGATGTCTTGGGTCAGAACAGTGATGGAGTCTCAAGGGTACTGTAGCACTTTTTGGAACTTCACTTCTCCAGGCCTAGTCCATAAAATACTTTCTTATAGATTTATATAGCACAAGAATAAAAACAAAAAGGCACTCAGTGCATAATTAAAAAGAAAGGTAAGCACTGTCACATAGCAATAATAAAAAAAATAATTATATAATATGAACAGGTTGTTTATATGAGTTCAAAGTCTATTAAATACCCAGACCACAGTGACACACTGAATACTATTAATCATCACTGCTGCCTACAGTCAGTTTTCTTTTTATAAAGCAAAAGTGCTCTTTAAACATTTAAATGTCACCATCAAGTGAAAGATTTATATTCCTAGAACCAAACAGTAATATTTACATTAAGTAGAATTATGATTTGTAACAGAAAAAGTGGTGATGAGTATACGCTGGAGCCATGGTAACTTTCCAATCTTAATGTTATGTAAGAATGATTTTCAATGGATGAAATAACAGGTACGAGATCAAAATTTCTGCAATGTTTTTGTTTTCCATTTATTTATTGAATAAGTGAAATGCTGTTGTGTGTCTATATATTCCAGCTTCAAACAAGTTTTACTCTATTAATATATTTTGGCTAATTGTAAAAGTCTACAACAAAGCAAGGAAAGGAAAAATCCTAACACCCAATGCGGTAACACTTTACATTAAGTGTCCATAATTACACGGTAATTACTATGTGATTACCTTTATAAGTACAGTGTAACTATGAGTTATTACTCCATACTTACTGTGTAATACAAAATAACGTTATAGTTAATTACCCAGTTGTCATTGTTATTCCACAGTTTATATAATTACAATGTAACAATTTATCACTGATCCAAAAACAAGTGCACTTACATAGTTACATTTTATCTCTGCTTTCAAAAGGTAATAAAAACATCAGGGTATGTAACTACAACTATGTAACAGATGTTCCATGGTCTGAGCAATTTTAATGGAGAATTGCAGTGATAACCACATGCATAAGGCAAGGTAATTAAAGTTGCCAAGAAGCTACAAGTGTGAGTTCTAGTCAAATTAGAAACCGTATAAGGATAGTGTTATATTTCAGACAGGATTCCTCCTCTGGCTGGTATTCACATTTTATTTTTATGTCCTTTTTTTGTTCTTTTGTTTATGTTAATATTGTTGCTGGTGTTAATTTTTTTGCATGCTCGTGTGTTTCTTATTAGTTGTGTGTATTGTTTAACTTCTATGCATCCACGTATCTTCTTTCATGTTCCGGGGTGTCTTGTGAGTGGTCATCTCCCTATCACTGTCAAGGAGCTGCCCTCAGCCATATAAAAGCTTATGAAAACCCACAGTCCCTTGTGGTTCATTGAATGTGCTGGTGTTGGTTGAGTTTTTTCTTGTGTTTATTCTGTGCTTTTTGTGAATTTTCTGGATTTTTTGACTGTTTGCTCCATTTCTGACTTCACATTCTGGGATGGTGTTTTTGGGACTTGTTTGCTTTGAATTGCCTTTGCCTCTTCAGGGACCACTGCTGTGTCTTTTTTGCTTCTTGGAGCTTCTCAGTTTTAGAGCATTTTTTGCTGATAATAAATTTATTTATAAAGACTCCACTTTTGTTCTTTTCATTTCTCAGCTGGGGTTTGACAATTTCCCCCTTCTACTTGGCATTTTGAGATATTTTTGTTTGCTAAGGAACCCCAAATTCACGATGAGTATTGTATAGCGGCAGAAAGTAACTGTACAGTGATGGGTTTGTATGAGGATGAGTGATGATTATTGAGGAAAATATGGATGGTAGAGTAACAAGGAGAAAAATAAATCAGTGGTGCCCTAAACATGCAATTTTGTTTGGAATTAGGCAAATGTAATGTCAATGACAAAAAAAAATGAATGCAAACTCTAACCGTTCTTATTTATTACCCAGTGAAACTTCAGTACTAATTATATTCACAAATTTTATGCTTCTGACACTGTAAAATAAATAAATAAATAAACAAATAAATAAATAAATGGTCAAGAGTTTAAACAATTTGCCACTGAGTTGTTTGTATTGTAACTACTGTAGCTTCTTCTCTGACTTTACAAAGAAAAAGAAAATAAACAATTTAAATTGTTTTGTTGTTTTTATGAAAACGGTTGTTTGTACTAATTACTTTCTTGAGTTAACTATTTGTGCTTTTATTTAGTGTAATGCTTTTGTTATTTATTGTATTTATTTTACAACTTTGTCTTAAGTAACTTAATTAAACCTTTTGTCTTAATTGTATTGTTTGTTTTACTTTCTCCCTTTATCTGTTAATGTTGGACCCAACAGTATTCAGGTATACAACTACCGGGGCTGCCAACTGGGCCCCCATTTAAAGGTATTACAAGGGCCCAAGGTAACCTATGGGACATTAACTTTGTTCTCTTTCTCTTCAACTCTCCCTTTCTCTCATCTCAAAAAATTTGACTCTATTGGTTGATTGAGTTTAGTTTGATTATGTTTGTTCTTGAATTTTGGCCTTTAATTATTTCTTGCCTTCTTGTATGTCTTGGCCTTTGTATCACATTGCCCTTAATAATTGTTTAATCTTGAGTATTTTTTCACATTGTTTTCATTATAACATTTATATTGGTTGGAATTTAAGTATAGCCTTTTGTATTATTTGGCCTTTTCTTTATTACGGCTCTTTTTTGCATTTTGGCCTTCTGTATTGCTTTGTCTTATACTTATTATTGTCTAATTGATATTTGTGGTCTTTTGTATTGCTTGACCTTTATATTCTTTAGCTTTTTCTATACTTTTTTTTTGGTTTTCGACCTTTCTGGTTTTGGCCTTTTCTTTATTTTTATATTTTTGTATTTTGTCTGTTTGAATTGCTGGCTTTGCTTGTGTAACTATTTATTTTCATTTGTACAAGTAAAAAGCCAAGAAACCAATTCACTAATTATGCTATACTCTCATCATTTCTGTAAACCAGAATCATAGCAGAAGCAGAAATTCCTAAAAGAAGATTTTACTAACCTGTCAATGAAGCTTTTGTACAAGCTCAAGTGGTCAGATGTTGGCGCCTGCCTTAAATAACTTTCTCTTAGAGAGCACAACAAGTAAAGCATTAATAAAAAGGTAAACAAACACAGAAAAGTTTAGAGGAGCATCTGCCTTTAATATATAAATATTTCATTCTAGAGGAACACATGGACCTCTGGTCTTAAAATAAAAGGGAAGTGAAAATGTAGTCACTGATAGGGAACCATGGAAGTGCATAATGAAAGAACTGTTTTATTGAAAAAAAGAAAAACACAAAAATATATTGTGGGAAAATATTTGTGTGGTGAGAAGAATGGTTTAAGGATGATTCTGGCTGTCTTTAATATTTTTATGGTTCTAAACTGTATCCTCACACATTACAAGATTTTGATTCCATAGCTATTTTCATGGAAAACAAGATCAAAAAGAGAATTTTAAAAGAAAGAGGAAGTCATTGTAATGGAGCCATTAAACGGCTTACTTTATTTCAGCTTGGTGTCCTTGCAGCAGTGTTTTAAATCATTCACCGTCTGTTAATAGTTCTTGAAAAGACACCAGTGAGGTGGGAATTGTAGCAATCCAGCTGAGAGGTAATTAAGGGACTGAAAAAGATTTCTGCCTCTTAGATGTAAGAGAGATGTGGACTCTGGAGATGTTGTATAAGTGATTGAATAAAGTTTAAAATACAGCATGCTGTCAAGGTCAACTGCAAGTCTGGTCTCTGAGGCTCTTCAGTGAGTCAATGGAAAAAGAATCAAGCTTCGAAAGTTTGTCTTGGAGACACTAGAAGTTATTCTGCTTTAGTAGCGTTGATATAGTTGCATCCACAATACTAAAGAATATCCCAGGAGTAAATTATCAGTGAGTCCTCAGTGTGTCATACCTTGAATGCTATGTGACCCACAGGCTGAATGTAAATACTCAAGAGCTGGGAGAGTAAAATGTCAGGTAGGAGTAGGAGCTGGTAATCTGCAGTACCTTGAAGCAGAACTTTTCTGCATTTTCATTGATCAGACAGGAGCTATAGGGCCTAATCTGCTGTCAAACGTACAACACACGAGTTTGGTATTTTCGACATCCCATTCATTACATTTGGCATCAACAGTAGAACATGAATACAATGGGATTCCAAAGGTTTAAATGAAGAACATTTAGGATATTTTGACTTAATATTACAAAGATAGAAATTTTAAAGTGTGATTACCTTGATAACATTGGATATACAGTAAGAGCCAAACTGTTTGGCAGGCATGCCAACATCTGTATTAAATGGCCAAGAAAATAAAGTGATACTCAGAGTGTTAGATAAATCCATCTGTCAATCAATCTTTATTTCAAGTAGGGTTTTTCATAGAAAGGACTATCACAAGGTACTTTACAAAATCACATTATAAGATTATAATTCAAGTGTAATCAAACAATGCAGTTCATTGCCTGGTCATAAAAATGGATACAGACAGCATAATAAATTGCATTGAACCACTTAATCATAACACAGGAACACATCCATTGCATTAGCCGATTCTAGAGTAAGAATCTAATAAAGAAAATTATATGTACCAGTGGGTCTCATTTTATGGCAGTCTCCAGATACAAATGAGCACAAATTTTTCAACTGAATTTCAGTTCATTTTGATCTAATATCTTCTTTTTTTTTCTTTTTTTTTTTTTAACATACAAAAGAAGCGACCTGGTTTTGACATGGATGACTATGAAGTAGCTAACTGTGAGGAATAGTGCTGCACACTTTGTTACCATTTCTCCTTTTAATGTGCAGGTGTTGACGAATGTACCCGGCAGCATGTGCCCACCTGTGCAGAGAGTCAATCTTGAGTAAGAAGCTCATTTGGCAGCTGGCTGATTAGCTGGAGCACTATTACCCTCCACCTGCAAATCCTGGGGTCTCAGGCACACTTCAAGGTTGTGCTGTCTCGAGTAGTAGAGGCGCAGTGAGGGGGAGGTGACACTCTGTGATCCCTCACTAAAAACAGCATGTGTCACTGGATGTAACTTGCAGCACACCAGGTCGCACAATATGCTCTGTCACTTCTCAGCAGCTGTTTATTTAGCTGAGGTGAGGAACAACCTGCTGGTTGCAGTTCCCATGTGTCCTCAGTATGCATCCCAGCCATGATGCCTCAAGGAGTACAGTTGCTGGGAGGGGTAAGTGACACTTTTAGAGATTCCTCGGCAAAGACAGCACAGCTCTGCTAAGAAGATAATCATTAGTTAGTTATTGCTTTGCATGCCATCATTATGCTTTTACCAACTTTTTGAGAATGCTGCAGAAATTTTCTTCCTGCTATATAAGACTGAAACAAAATCAAGATACTGCCAGCAAAGGCCAATCCACTGTCTAAGGTGGATAATAAGAATGCAGCGATCAATGGTGTCAAAGGTTAAACTCGTGAACTACTTTAACTAAAGCAGTTTGGGTACAGTGATTTGATCTAAAATCTGAAACTTATTCAGAATAGTTCTAAAGTAATCATTCAATTGCCAAACAACTACTTTTTCTAGAATGTTACAGAAAAAAAATATATATGTTGGAAATAAGGCTAAAATAGTCCAAGACAGAACAGTCAAGATTATTTTTATTAAGTAATGGTCTAACCGTTGCTGATTTTAAGAAATTTTGAAAAATGGCCAAATTAAATGATAAGTTAATTAAGTTGAGTATTCTGTTTTTTAGTGGGATCAGAGACTTCTTCAAAAAAGCCTGTAGAGATTGGATTAAGGACACATATAGGCGATATTAATTTCATGGTTATGTATGTAGATCAGGTAGCCTTATTTTAGTAAAAAAGTTCAATTCATCATGTGTAGTAAGCTGTGCTCCAGCTACGTATATTATACTTTTATCTTATATTATTTATTTAATCTGAATAAAAATGCAGCACAACCCTAATTTTATTTATTACTTTGGAAAAAAAAAGGAATGTCTCCCAGATGAGACTATTTTTAATATATTTAAATGATTTAGATAGGAATTTAAGTAACAAGCTGGTTAAGTTTACAGATGATACCAAGATAGGTGGATTATCAGATAATTTGGAATCCGTTATATCATTAAAGTAAGACTTGGATAGCATACAGGCTTGGGCAGATTTGTGGCAGATGAAATTTAATGTCAGTAAATATAACATATTACATGTAGGAAATACAAATTTTAAGTTTGAATACACAATGGTAGGTTTGAAAATTAAAAGTACACCTTATGAGAAGGATTTAGGAGTCTTAATGGTCTCTATCAACTGCCAGACATTGTTCAGAAGCGATTAAGAACGCTAATACAATGTTAATTTATATAGTACCCTGAGGTGTAGGGTACAAGTCCAAGGAGGTTATGCTTAACCTTTATAATGCACTGGTAAGGCCTCATCTTGAGTACTATCTGCAGTTTTGGTCTCCAGGCTACAAAAAAGACATAGCAGCGCTAGAAAAGGTCCAGAGAAGAGCGACTAGGCTGATTCTGATCTACAGGAAGTTATGAAGAAAGATTGAAAGAGAACCGACAATTTCTAGTATTAGAAAAGGAAGAGGCAGCTTCAGCATCAAAAGTCACTTCTTTAGTGATAATAACAGATATTGCTATGGCAAAGAAAATACAGCAACAATTAATATGACGGTATCAAGGATATGGGTCACATAAATGTTAAGACGCTTAAAAATGACCCCCTTCCCATGACTCAGTGACATCAAAATTTAAAAAAATGTAACAGTTAAGCAGTTTTGGAATTCTGATCTTTATCTACATACGTGAAAGATGAAGTCACATACTATTAAGAAATTGTTAAAGGTAGTTATTATTATTATAGATAGTAAACCTGGTAATTCATGAAGAAATGAGGCATTCTAATTTGGAGAAAGGAACAGATAAATAGTTAGTAAATGTGAATGTGGTACACCCTTTAAAACAACAGCAAGATACTCAAAACAAGCTTCTATGCAGACCTCCTTCTCTTCTGTTCAAGGCTGATGATACAAATTTATAAAATGACAACGTTCTAATACACTCATTAATGAGTACACACAATGGGGTCTTTAAAAACTCTTATCTGTTCATCATCTTTTTTTTTTTTGCAGATTTTATTATTTGAGTGTGTGCGACTATTTAAGGACTGTGGAAACATTCTACATCTCCCACCAGGGTAGATAACTATCAGACTAATTAAACATTAAGAAAGCTACAGAGATTAAACCAGAGTGTGGGTGAATGTGCTGCACCCTGGGGCTTCTTGCTGCCAGGTAAGTGAAATGTAATGGTAATTTCAGCACCGGCATCACAGTCTGTTTTAATTAAAAAAAAAGAAAAAAAAATGCATTTGTGAGCAACCAAACAAAAGGACACATGGTAATTTTACTTTGGCAATTAATTAGAAAACATAAATTAGCCTCTTATAGATAACAGTTGAAGCAGTGGCAGCCCTTTTCTCATATTCATTTTAAATAATAGCAATTAACGCTTAACTATTTGATTATTATTTATTTATTTCAATCCTGAAGTAGTGTTGTTTGCTTTGTTAATTTCCTTATAATTATACATTTTGTTAATCGCACTGTACAAAACAATACATAATTGACTCGTTGATTAATTTATTGACTGAATGTTATTTAATTTCCAGTTAGATTGTGTCAAAATTATAATAGATCTTTCAAAGTAAGTGTGGTCATCTGTCATCCTCAGAAAGAGTTATTAACCACCCAACAAGCCATTAGGCCACCACTTCATCATTAACACTGGTGGTCTTGTCCAAGGCAGGTGTCTTTCACAGAAGGCTCATTCCATCTGAGCTTTGTCACACGTGGTAGTTGTCAAGGCAATGACCCTATCACATACTGGCACCTTTGAGCTTTTTATTATTTTCAACGACGACTGGCCTTACGCTTTCTACAATGGACTAACTTTGTTTAAGACAAGATGTTCATAACCTTTTCCCACTATCTTAGCCAGCGATGGGTGGGTGAGTGGATAGTCCAAAAGATTTTGGATGAAAAAATATACAAAAAAGATCAAGAATAAACAAACAGTCAAAAATGAAAGCAACAGTCAGTAGCCTCAAAAGGATTAGTGCTTTCTGACTGTTATGGTTTGTGGCATTTGCTTCTTAATTTTATGCACATGGGAATGTATTAATATTAGTTTCTTGTTATTATTGCAGCAAGTCATTATTTTTTCTATGTTTTGATTGCATTTTGCTTATTGTATCTACTGCCATCTTGCACATTGGTTTTGGTTTTGATGGCCATTTTGTACAGAGTAAGGAATTGCACAAAGTTAGCAGTATGATGCCAGGGAGCTGGGTGTTATGATGTCACTTCTATATTGTAGATAAGGGGACCATATGCTCCTTTTTTATATCCAAGATTTTGGATTTACAAAATTAAAAACATTTGTGGTTTTAACAGCAACAACAACATTAATTTATAAAGCACATTTTCATATAACAATGTAGCTCAAAGTGCTTTACTTTAACAAAGAAAAAGTAACAAGAAAAGAAAAACAATTAGTAGTTAAGAGTGACTTTTCCGAAATGCATATCAATAGACTTTGTGTTTGTGCTTTTTTACTTTCATTTTTTATTTATGCATTCGGCTTAGTTCACTTTCAGCTTTTGCTTTGTTTTACAGTTTTGACCTCGGCTAATCCTCTGTGATTTTGACCTTACCATCTCCTGCTTTTCTACTAAACACAAAAGCAGCTAAACCAAAATGAGGAGCAAAGATCAAGATCGAGAATATGTTGCAAAAAAATTTCTAACAATATCTAAGCAGAAATTCCCTAACCATATGTTTGTTGTGATTTAAGGTATTTGGACCGCACAGAAATTATTTTTAACAGAAACTTGTGCTTTAATCAGAAATTTGTGCTAGTTTGTCCATTTTGAAAATATTGTTCACTTTTGTCATTGTTTTAAATATTTTCACATTGCCATTTTATCACAGGTGCCACCATTTTGGGTGTTTTCTCATGAAGTCAGACATATTGTTGTTGACAATGGTGCTCCATCGCCATCATGTGACTACCAGAAGTTACATTATGTGATGTCATCTCTTTAGAATATTTAAAATGATGGCACACTAATTCTGGTGTCTGAGATTTTTGATATTGTGGAAAAATTTTGCTACAGCTCTAGCAATTCAAACAATGTTTTAACCTGATGTTGCATTACACAACTTATTGTTGTAGGGTTTGTCAGATATGCCGACCACAGTCACTGATCTTGTCACCAGAATGTGTCAGTTTAAATGACTGAAAATCACTGCTCATCTATGCTTTACTATTACTACCCTAGTGTCAAATTTACAGCATAGTCATATTCGGCCCTTTTTGTGACAACCAATAGGGTGCTGACTGATGGAGTCGGCACTGTGTGAAGGGTTAGCAGGTATGGAAAATTTCAGTTGCAGTCTCTGTCCTTTGTTCTTTTTTCATTTCTGTTGGGGTGTATACAACAAGAGACATCAGACAGATGAGCTTCTCATCTGTTTATGAGGTTCAAAGCACTTGCATTTTTTTTTCTTTGTCAATGTATTATAAGCATTGATTGTCAACTCTCAGACACACTGTGCCTACCGATATGCCTAAAGACAAACTTAATCCTGTTTGATTATGTCAGAAACAGTTGCAGACTAGCTGGAATCAGTCATTGGATATGTCACATTAGACATCCAGCTTCATTAATCATCGACTGCCTACAACTCCTTAAGATTATGTAAATGAAAACTACAAACAAAAATCACTGGAATGTCACCTAATGTGACATAGCCTTTAGATAGTCAAGAATGTGTGTGCTTAGTTACTGTTTGGGTTTTTCTATTTTGCTTATAATGGGATCCTGACTAAGTCCTCTGTTTATTTACAAGCTAACAATTAGTTCCTTCTCATCTTCCTGGTTCTTTCCTGATTATTTTCTGCCACCTTCTACATTTTGGCAGAACAACCTTCAAGATTCGTTTTATTTTTTTCTTACCCAAAAACATTGATGTGTACAGATGACTGCTACAAAGTTAAATAAGTTCAATGTAACGATGTAATCCAAACATGTGACCGACAATTACTGAGCAGCATTAGGCATGGTAGCTAACAACAATATGATACTGGATAAATTTACGGAAAGCTGACCTAACATGGTAATGTTACATTTATTAAAAATCAGGGTCCTCATGTATAAACAGTGGGTGCGCACAAAAATGTTGCGTACGAACGTTTCCACGCTCAAATCGCGATGTATAAAGCCTAAACTTGGTGTAAAGCCACACACATTTTCACGGTAGCTCCAACCCTGGCATACACAAGTTCTCTGCTTGGTTTTGCAAACTGGCAGCACCCATCATCAAAACAGTGCTACTGTTCCAGTGTGATTTCCCTTTCTTTTTTACATCCACAATGCCAGCTTTATCAAATACACTGAAATTAACCACATATCGTTAATAAATTTATGGCACCTGATTGTAATCAATCTGTAACAATATAATTGTGCACAGAATGGCCAAACTATTCCACTGCCATGGCTGCTTTAGCGTTGTTAGAGAACATCGCAAATGGAAGGATTAGAAGAGAACGCGTATTCAGAGATAATGCTGATTTCTTGGCACATGATGATGACTGGCTTCTAAGTCAGTTTTGATTTCCAAGAGCGATCCTCTTGGAGCTTCTCTACCTGCTCTTTTGCAAGTTCTGTCTACTCTTGGATTTTTAGCCACAGGAGATTTTTAGCGTGAACTGACTGAGCAATCTGGTTTTTCTCAGTCTTCACTGAGTCGTGCCATGCCAGCTGTATGGGATGGTATTAACCACTTGTCAAGCAGATATATAAGATTTCCGTACACTCTGGTTGAAGAGGCAACCCAGGGAGGTCTAAAATGCTGAGATTCATCAAAATCTCGAAATCAAATTTTTGGACGATTACAATACTTTCCCTATGAGAAAGTAAGTCAGACACACGGAGGTCTAAAACGTTGACATTCATCAAAATCTCGAGTTTGAATTTTTGGACGATTACAATACTTTCCCTTTACTTCATATACAAGATAATAAAAATGAGTGAGGTAAAATCTTGTTGAGAGGTAGGCAATTCCTGGAAAACATGCAAGCTATACGTTTTACCAAAACATAAAGGACAAAATCAAATTTGAAGTCCTAAGTGTCCAAATTTGTATTCCTGAATGTTTTAGAGTACAGAATGTTCTCCTATAACGTATGTCTTCACAACACTATTTTGTATTAACATGATTTGTACCAAACTACACTACAACACAGTATCACGTTTGTTTATGCATGATTTTCAGTCTGCAAGAACCACTATGTTAATGCTAAAACTGTCACTCACCCAACTGAACAAACCATGTAGGGATACATATGGCACATGACCACTTAAGCTTACAGCTGCTTCAGTTCACGCATGTTTTAATACACCCAGTGTTGCTTTGCTTTTTTTGCCAATCATGTTAAGTTTTCTAATAAAAAAATACATACTTTCAATATCTCAAAAAATGTCAAACCGTTCAGGGTCAATGAAGCCGAGTAGTGAGTGCAAAAATAAAAAGCTCCAAGTATTGAGGAGAAGCTTGAAATAGTAAAACTTTTTGAAAGAAACAAGAGAACATATGATATTGTGAGAGCTAATGTTATTAAGGAATCTGCTCTATGCACCATCAGAAGCAATGCTTCAAAAATTAAACAAATTTTTGCTCTGTATGTAAAATGCTTTTAAATTTTCTCCATTTTTCTGTGACCGATTCCACACTTAATCGTCTTTTTTAGACTCTACTGTTCACAATTTCCACTGCTAAAGTTAAAATGTTAACAACAACAACAACATTTATTTATATAGCACATTTTCATACAAAAACTGTAGCTCAAAGTGCTTTACATAATGAAGAATAGAAAAATAAAAGACACAGCAAGAAATTAAAATAAGTCAACATTAATTAATATAGAATAAGAGTAAGGTCCGATGGCCAGGGTGGACAGAAAAAACAAAAAAAAACGGCTGAAAAAAAAAAAAAATAAAATCTGCAGGGATTCTAGACCATGAGACCACCCAGTCCCCTCTGGGCATTCTACCTAAAATAAATGAAACAGCCCTCCTTGTATTTAGGGTTCTCACGGAAGGACTTGATGATGATGGTCATGCAGGCTTCTGGCTTTTAGTCCATTAATGTTGGAGCATCATGATGCTTTGAGTAGATGGTGGTGGTGCAGGCCACCACCACAAAGAAACCGGAAAAAGAAACAGAAGAGAGAGTAGGGGTTAGTATGAATTTTAGAGCCACCATGAATAGTTATTTTAATGAACTGAACATACAGAGTATCAGGATTAAATTAAAGTGAGGTTATGAGAAGGCCATGTTAAAGTAATGTGTTTTCAGTAGTTTTTTTAAAGTGCTCTACTGTATTAGCCTGGCGAATTCCTATTGGCAGGCTATTCCAGATTTTAGGTGCATAACAGTAGAAGGCCGCCTCACCACTTCTTTTAAGTTTTGCTCTTGGAATTCTAAGGAGACACTCATTTGAGGATCTAAGGTTACGATTTGGAATATAGGGTGTCAGACATTCCGATATATAAAATGAAGCGAGATTATTTAAGGCTTTATAAACCATAAGCAGAATTATAAAGTCAATTCTGAAAGACACAGGTAACCAGTGTAGTGACATCAAAACTGGAGAAATGTGTTCAGATTTTCTTTTCCTAGTTAGGATTCTAGCAGCTGCATTCTGCACTTGTTGCAAACGATTTATGTCTTTTTTGGTTAGTCCTGAGAGGAGAGGATTACAGTAATGTAGTTGAATGAAAACAAAAGCGTGAATTAATTTCTCAGCATCTTTCAATAATATAAGAAGTATAACTTTTACTATGTTTCTTAAGTGAAAAAATGCTGTCCTAGTGGTCTGATGAATATGTGATTTAAAATTCAGGTTACAGTCAACAGTTAACCCTAAGTTTTTTACTTCCGTCTTGACTTTTAATCCTAATGCATCAAGTTTATTTCTGATAACCTCATTGTATCCATTATTTCCAATCACTAAAATTTCAGTTTTCTCTTTATTTAGCTTGAGAAAATTACTATTCATCCATTCAGAAATACCAGTAAGACATTGTGTTAGTGAATTGAGAAAGTCGGTGTCATCAGGTGCTATTGATAAGTACAGCTGTGTGTCATCAGCATAGCTGTGGTAGCTCACGTTGCAACCTGAGATAATCTGACCTAACAGAAGCATATAGATTGAGAAGAGCAGCGGACCCAGGATAGAGCCTTGTGGAACACCATATAGAATATCATGTGTCTTTGAAGTAAAATTACCACAACTAACAAAGAATTTTTTCCCTGCCAGGTAGGATTCAAACCAATTTAAGAAACTGCCAGAGAAGCCCACCCATTGACTAAGGCGATTTCTAAGAATATTGTGATCAATGGTGTCAAATGCAGCACTCAGATCGAGGAGGATGAGAATAGATAAATGGCCTCTGTCTGCATTTACCCGCAAGTCATTTACTACTTTAATGAGTGCAGTTTCTGTGCTGTGATTTGTTCTAAAACCTGACTGAAATTTATCAAGAATAGCAAGTTTATTGAGGTGGTCATTTAACTGCATAATGACTGCCTTCTCTAAAATTTTACTTAAGAAGGGCAGGTTAGAGATGGGTCTAAAATTTTCAAAAGCAGAGGGGTCAAGATTATTTTTCTTGAGTAGGAGTTTAACTACAGCAGTCTTAAGACAGTCTGGGAAGACCCCCATATTTAATGACAAATTTACTATGTCAAGAATATTATCAACTAGCAGAATACCCGCGCTTCGCAGCGGAGAAGTAGTGTGTTTAAAAATTTTAAAAATAACGTAACATGATTGTTAATGTAATTGTTTTGTCATTGATATGAGTGTTGTTGTCATATCTATATATATATATATATATATATATATATATATATATATATATCTCTATATATATACAGTATATATATATATATATATCTTTATCTATATCTATATCTCTATATATATCTATATATATATATCTATATATCTATATATCTATATTATGAGGGGCCGTTCAGGAAAAAAAGATTGGTTCGTAAATATATACATTGGTTCAGATATATATATCGGTTCAGATACATTGGTTTGAATATATACATTGGTTTTAATACATCCGTTCAGATATATATTTCGGTTCAGATATATACATTGGTTGGGATATATTGGTTGAGATATATACATCGGTTTGAATACATCCGGTCAGATAAATACATTGGTTTAGATACATTGGTTGGGATATATATAAATTGGTTTGCATAGATCCATTCTAATATATATACATTGGTTGAGATACATCTGTTCAGATATATACATTGGTTTGAATACATCCGTTCAAATATATACATTGGTTGAGATATATATATTGGTTGATATACATTGGTTTAAATATATATATTGGTTAAAATAGATTGGTTTAGATATATACATCGGTTCAGACACATTTGTTCTGATATATATATATTGGTTCAGATAGATCCGTTCAGATATATACATTGGTTGGGATTTATGGGCAGGCACAATGCGGCCACCAATGTTTAGTATCTCCCTTTCGCTTCATAATTGCTTCAACACTGTTGTAATTATTGTGCACATTTTATACAAGTAGCATATGCCTGTCTGTCGTGTTTTGTTTCGTAAGCCCTCTTGGTTGAGGGTCCTCGATTTCAAAGCACTATTTTTCCTTTCATTATTTAAAACACTCGCACAGATACCCGCCTCTTCGCCTCGCTCCGTCCCGCCCCGGCTCACTGTACCCACCTCACTCGCTCCCTCTTGTCCCACCCATGACAGAGTCTTCTCAAAAGCAGAGTTACCAGAAAGCATTAATCGCAACCACAGTATGTCCCATTTTTTCACCTCATGAGACGCTGGTTTATCATTGGTGGAAAGCTGCCCGGTGATATCTGTTATTCCCTATTGGCAGCATTTCATTAAAGGGCGATCTGCTTTAGCAAGGAACTTATTCCTGTTTGCTGAAAGGATGTTATGGAGGAAAACACTGGAATAGCGTTGTTTCTTCTGAATGTTTATCAGTGATCAGGGACCAGAATGATCAGAATATTCCTGCTTCACAAATAACTGATGTCTGTTTTTATTGTAAAACTGAGAAAACCACACGCGCGCGTACACAGCACAAACACTAAAACGCACAAACCGTGGGTCGCACACACTACTGATTAAGTGTATTTGTCACGGGCGATCATTTTTTTTTAACCCAGTAAAACTTTAGTTCGTCAAAGTTAGAAAGCAGCGCGGTGATTTCTATTATTCCTTATTGGCAGCATTTCATTTAAAGATGATTCACGTCAACAAGGCGAAAGAGTCTCTTATTTTGACAGGACGATCTTTTTTTAGGCTTAAGCATTTTTGATTGACTTACAAAAGAAAAATAGTTTTTACTTACCCTCTTTGCTTCAAATTGGCTTTTTAAAAAAACTTTTTGATATACTGTAATTTATTTATGACAGTATAAAATAAAAAGTAGTGCTCAAAATTATAATGCGCGTATCTAACAGGAAGAGGTGGTGGTAGGAGTAAGATTGCTGACTCGCAGTTAAATGATCACTGTTTTGTGTCCGGGGGGCTTCCTTTCTGTTATTTTATTTATTTATTTATTTATTTATTATTACAAATTGCTTTGAGTAGTAAGAAAGGCGCTATAAAAACGTAAGAAATTAATAACAATAATAATGATAGTAGTAATATTATTATTATTTATTATACGTGTGAATGCGTGATCAAATTCAGCCGCTGCGTAGTGGGGTATGAATAGGGACAATACCACGAGTTCATTGAAATAATTACACAACAAGGTGCACACGCAATGCAAACATAATGTGTATATTATTGAAGTAAAGATTCATATGAATTAATTATATACAACTTTTTAACAAGTTGAGAGATGTCAACTGGTTAAAATGCACGAAATTATATATGTATTGCTTTATAGTCCACACATAGTGTATGTATATCATTAAAATAATGATATAAAAATCCTATAAATGGTATAGAATCTGCGTCGTAGACTTATTTTGTGTCAAATTTCTTCAAAGAGGTTTTTAATTGTTTGCTTTAAAAAATCTTACGGCAAACATGTGAACCGTTGAAAATCGCTGATCTTAATCAATTTGTTTTAACGCATGCTCCGTGCAAAATGCTGTCATATCTGTTAGTAAACATGCACGCGCAGCGATGTCCTGATGTCTGCGTTCTAAGGCTGCAGGAATATTAAACGCTATTGACGTTTTACTGGGGTGCTCTGTGATTGAGGGCGGACAGTAAACTTTGTTAAAATGATATCGAAAAATACCAGTCGTCAATTGTGTTTTCAGTCGTTTTGGCGTGTTTACTGTTCTGTTACCAAAAAATTCTTCAACGGGGCTCATCAACAAAGAAACGTGGATAGTAAGATTTAGTAAAATATCAGTAATAATAATACATTGCTCGACACCCAGTAACACTTTACAAAGACATTTAAAAGACAGCTTGTTAAAATAAATGTAGCAATCCATTGTCATGCTATAAGTGACAGCTTGCTCTTAAACATTTACACAGGTGGTTTTTCCT
>JANRMT010062791.1:124861233-124896981 GCA_026402145.1 Polypterus bichir lapradei | reverse complement strand
AGGAAAAACCACCTGTGTAAATGTTTAAGAGCAAGCTGTCACTTATAGCATGACAATGGATTGCTACATTTATTTTAACGAGCTGTCTTTTAAATGTCTTTGTAAAGTGTTACTGGGTGTCGAGCAATGTATTATTATTACTGATATTTTACTAAATCTTACTATCCACGCTTCTTTGTTGATGAGCCCCGTTGAAGAATTTTTTGGTAACAGAACAGTAAACACGCCAAAACGACTGAAAACACAATTGACGACTGGTATTTTTCGATATCATTTTAACAAAGTTTACTGTCCGCCCTCAATCACAGAGCACCCCGGTAAAACGTCAATAGCGTTTAATATTCCTGCAGCCTTAGAACGCAGACATCAGGACATCGCTGCGCGTGCATGTTTACTAACAGACATGACAGCATTTTGCACGGAGCATGCGTTAAAACAAATTGATTAAGATCAGCGATTTTCAACGGTTCACATGTTTGCGTAAGATTTTTTAAAGCAATCTAATTAAAAACTTCTTTGAAGAATTATGACACAAAATACGTCTACGACGCAGATTCTATACCATTTTATATGATTTTTATATCATTATTTTAATAATACACATACACTATATGTGGACTATAAAGCAATACATGTATAATTTAGTGCATTTTAACCAGTTGACATCTCTCAACTTGTTAAAAATTTGTATATAATCAATTTATATGAACCTACAATAATATACATATTATGTTTGTATTGCGTGTGCACCTTGCTGTGTAATTATTTCAATGAACTCGTGGTATTGTCGAGCACATAGTGTCCCTATTCATACCCCACTACTCAGTGGCTGAATTTGATCACGCATTCACACGTATAATAAATAATAATAATAATATTACTACTATTATTATTATTGTTATTAATTCCTTACGTTTTTATAGCGCCTTTCTTATTACTCAAAGCAATTTGTAAAAATAAATAAATAAATAAAATAACAGAAAGGAAGCCCCCCGGACACAAACCAGTGATCATTTAACAGCGAGTCAGCAATCTCACTCTTACCACCACCTCTTCCTGTTAGATAGACGCATTATAATTTTGAGCACTACTTTTATTTTATACTGTCATAAATTATATCAAAAAAGTTTTTTAAAAAGCCAATTTGAAGCAAAGAGGGTAAGTAATAACTATTTTCTTTTGTAAGTCAATCAAAAATGCTTAAGCCTAAAAAAAGATCGTCCTGTCAAAATAAGAGACTCTTTAAATCATCTTTAAATTAAATGCTGCCAATAAGGAATAATAGAAATCACCGCGCTACTTTCTAACTTTGACGAACTAAAGTTTTATTGGGTGAAAAAAATGATAGTCCGTGACAGATACACTTAATCAGTAGTGTGTGCGACCCACGGTTTGTGCGTTTTAGTGTTTGTGCTGTGTACGCGCGTGTGTGGTTTTCTCAGTTTTACAATAAAAACAGACATCAGTTATTTGTGAAGCAGGAATATTCTGATCATTCTGGTCCCTGATCACTGATAAACATTCAGAAGAAACAACGCTATTCCAGTGTTTTCCTCCATAACATCCTTTCAGCAAACAGGACTAAGTTCCTTGCTGAAGCAGATCGCCCTTTAATGAAATGCTGCCAATACGGAATAACAGATATCACCGGGCGGCTTTCCACCAATGATAAACCAGCGTCTGTTGAGGTGAAAAAATGGGAGGTACTGTGGTTGCGATTAATACTTTCTGGTAACTCTGCTTTTGCAAAGAATCTGTCATGGGTGGGACAAGAGGGAGCGAGTGAGGCGGGTACAATGAGCCGGGGCGGGACGGAGCGGGGCGAAGAGGCGGGTATCTGTGCGAGTGTTTTAAATAATGAAAGGAAAAAAAAGTGCTTTGAAATCGAGGACCCCCAACCAAGAGGGCTTACGAAACAAAACGCGACAGACAGGCATATGCTACTTGTATAAAATGTGCACAATAATTACAACAGTGTTGAAGCAATGATGAAGCAAAAGGGAGATACTAAACATTGGTGGCCGCCTTGTGCCTGCCCATAAATCCCAACCAATGTATATATCTGAACCAATATATATATCAGAACGGATGTATCTGAACCGATGTATATATCTAAACCAAACTATTTTAACCAATATATATATTTAAACCAATGTATATCAACCAATGTATATATTTGAACGGATGTATCTCAACCAATGTAAATATATCAGAACGGATCTATGCAAACCAATTTATATATATCTCAACCAATGTATCTAAACCAATGTATATTTCTGACCAAATGTATTCAAACCGATGTATATATCTCAACCAATATATCCCAACCAATGTATATATCTGAACCGAAATATATATCTGAACGGATGTATGAAAAACAATGTATATATTCAAACCAATGTATCTGAACCGATATATATATCTGATCCATTGTATATATTTACGAACCAATCTTTTTTTCCTGAACGGCCCCTCATACTTATATATATATAGCAAAATACCCGCGCTTCGCAGCGGAGAAGTAAAAAGAAAAGGAAACATTTTAATAATAACGTAACATGATTGACAGTGTAATTGTTTTGTCATTGTCATGAGTGTTGCTGATATATATATATATAAAGTCAAAAGTTGAATATATAAAGTCAGCGTCGGTATATATAAAGTCAAAACTTTTTTCTGAATATATAAAGTCAAAACTTGAATATATAAAGTCATCGCTGGAATATATAAAGTCAAAACTTGAATATATAAAGTCAGCGTCGGTATATATAAAGTCAAACTTGTTTCTGAATATATAAAGTCAAAAGTTGAATATATAAAGTCATCGCTGGAATATATAAAGTCAAAACCTGAATATATAAAGTCAGCGTCGGAATATATAAAGTCAGCGCTGGAATATATAAAGTCAAAACCTGAATATATAAAGTCAGCGTCGGAATTTATAAAGTCATTCCTGATTATATATAGTCAACATCGGAGTATATAAACTCATTCCTGAATATATAAAGTCAAAGTCAAAATATATTGATTGAAACGACTCTGAACTGAACTAAGTTAACAAAAACGTATTCAGAAAAATAAATTAAAAAACACTGTTCGGTTAATGTTTTGAAAATGATGCATGTGCCCTGCCCAGGATTTTTTCCTGCCTTGCGCCGAGTGTTGGCTGGGATTGGCTCCAGAAGACCCCCGTGACCCTGTGGTCGGATTCAACAGGTTGGGAAATGGATGGATATTCCAGTGCTGACTGTGTATATTCCGACACTGACTTTATATATTCAAGTTTTGACTTTATATATTCCAGCGCTTACTTTATATATTCTGACGCTGACTTTATATATTCAAGTTTTAACTTTAAATATTCCAATGCCGTCTTTATATACTCGGGTTTTAACTTTATATATTTGGGAATCACTTTATATATTCAAGTTTTGACTTTATATATTCCAGCTCTGACTTTATATATTCAAGTTTTTACTTTATATATTCAGAAACAAGTTTTGACTTTATATATACCGACGCTGACTTTATATATTCAAGTTTTGACTTTATTTATACCGACAGTGACTTTATATAATCAAGTTTTGACTTTATATAGTTAAATTTAGTCATCATTGCATACATTTTTCTTCACCATACAAATGTAAAGAGTAAATTCGCCTTACATTCCAACCAAAGATATTTGTGTCGACTAAATAGAACTTGAACAACAACAACAACAACATTTATTTATATAGCACATATTCATACAAACAGTAGCTCAAAGTGCTTTACATAATAAAGAATAGAAAAATAAAAAACATAATAAGAAAACAAAATAAATCAGCATTAATTAACATCGAATAAGAGTAAGGTCCAATGGCAAGGGGGGACAGAAAAAACAAAAAAAAACTCCAGACGGCTGGAGAAAAAAAAAAAAATCTGTAGGGTTTCCAGACCATGAGACCGCCCAGTCCCCCCTGGGCAGATATATTGAAAAGATATATTTTTTTGAATGTGATCGCACAATTCAGATCGAGTTGACGCGCACGACGCATCGAGCCCGCGTGCTATTGTGGTTTCGCCTGCGTGCCTCGATAAGTGACCCTCCCCTCGCTCTTACTTTTTTACCGTTCATCTAATGAATACACTGAGTATGGCTTTACCAAAACAATCATTGATTGCGAATAAAGTATCCATTATTCATAAAGCTTCAATTGGTGATCTGTCTTTCTGTGTTAACCGCATATTTTTTCATACGTCTCAAACCAAGGAAAATGAATCGGGAAGCGCGCGTACATAATCAGAGTAGCCCCTCTCTGGAATCGAACCTCGGTCACCAGCGTTAGAGGCGAAGTCTCTACCGTTGAACCACGGCATGTGGTTTGTCTATTTGAGAGTATGTAGATCGGGGTATATATACCCACGCTTCGCAGCGGAGAAGTGCTGTGTTAAAGAAGTTATGAAAAAGAAAAGGGAACATTTTAAAAATAACGTAACATGATTGTCAATATACAATAATTGTTTTGTGACTGTTATGAGTGTTGCTGTCATCAAGGATTTGATTATCATTATTTCTTTCAATCAGGTTCGTATTTGTAGGATGTGTTGTGTTCAAGTTACATTCCGTGTTTGTCAATCGTTGTAAAGATAACAGGTTTCATTCATCGATTCGTTTCTTACTGCATCAATAAACAGCTCGTCTTCTTTATCTGAGACCTGACACACTGCATGCACAGGTTTTTTTTTTTACACTGTCTTCCTTTAGCAGGACATTGACTTTTTCCACCGTGTGCTTTGTTTCCGCAGTAGCTCACTTATGAATATGCTTGTATGTATCACACGCTTCATATTTTTTTGCTGCCTTCTCAATTGTGTAATTCGGTTTTTGTTCAGCACTCTTTGGAACTGTTGCTTTTTGTCTGTGCACTGCGTCATTTCACGTGAGTCGCTCGATGTACATGCATCGAAGCTTCTTAGCTGTGCTGGTGCCATCTCGTACTATGTCCACGGCTGTATTATGTTACCTAAGTCCCGGCACTTAAAAGTTTCTCTCGCAGTTTCGCCGAGTTTGTGCCAAACACCACCCTGACCATCTCATCTTCCTCTGCATAAGCACAGTCCTTCACCCGTGAATATTTAGCGGGAGTGTTTCTATTGGATTGCCGCTGACGGACGGCCTTATATGGGCAGGCACTAAATTACATGGGAGGCGTAACTCCGCCTCCCACGGGCATCGAGCAGAAGTCTATTATAGTCTATGGTCGAAAAAATAGGTTCCAGTTATGACCATTATGCGTAGAATTTCGAAATGAAACCTGCCCAACTTTTGTAAGTAAGCTGTAAGGAATGAGCCTGCCAAATTTCAGCCTTCTACCTACACGGGAAGTTGGAGAATTAGTGATGAGTCAGTGAGTGAGTGAGTCAGTGAGGGCTTTGCCTTTTATTAGTATAGATTAGCACGCCTGATACTTCTTTGAAAAAACTTTTTGGTATTGGGTCAAGGACGCAGGTGGAGGGTTTCAGTTGAGAGATTATTCTATGTAAATCAGGTAAATCTATCCTGATGAAAGAATTTAATTTGTTTATAACGGAGTACTGGGGCTTAGGAGGATCCACAATGTTGGGGAGATATACTATGTTATTTCTAATATCTTTAATTTTTTCATTAAAAAATACAGCAATAGCCTCACAGGTTTCACTGGAAGTATCTTGGAGGCATTCCTTTGAGTTACCTGGGTTTAGCAGATGATCAATAGTAGAAAATAAGACTCTGGGATTACTAGCATTGTTATTTATAATCTTAGAGAAATAGCAGCGCCTCTCAAGACGGACTGTGTTATTGTATTCTGTTATTTTAACCTTCAATATCTCATAGTGGATAATCAGTTTAGTTTTCCTCCATTTACGCTCAGCTCTGCGGCATGTTCTTTTTAAACCCGACACTCTTTGGGTCTTCCATGGTATAACAATGCTAGAAGATTTTTTAACTGTCTTTTCAGGTGCAACTAAGTCAACAGCAGCTCTCACTTTAGTATTAAATTTTTTCCACCTTACTATTTACATTATCCTCGCTATTATAGTTGGCAGTATAAACGGACTGATTACTTAGAATGTTTGTAAGTTTTAAAGCTGCTGATGAGTCAAAGAAGCGTTTTTTAACAATATGCTTCTCATGAATGTTTTCTATCATTATTTCTCTATTAAATAGTAGAAGAAAATGGTCTGATAGACCCGTATCAATGACCTGCTTTAATAATAAATAATAATAATAATAATACATTTTATTTATATAGCACCTTTCCCATGATCAAGGCACTTACAGAATATAAGAAAGAATGGCAGGGTATACAGTATGTAGCACAGTACAAACCAAATAAATAAATAAAGATTAAGACAGTAAATTCAGAGAAAGCCTAACAGACAACAGAATTGATGCTCTAGCAAACACATACAGGTTACATAAGCATCTTGACAGAGAGGTAAACTGAGAGAAGGGGAATGAAGTCAAGAAGAGCTAAAAGCCTTCCTGAACAGATGAGTTTTGAGTTGTTTTTTAAAAGAATTCATGGAGTCATTTGACCTGATTAATTTCGGTAGGTCATTCCAGAGTCTGGGCGCTATACAGATGAAGGCCCTGCTGTCACCCATGGAGTGTAGATTAGTGTGGGGCACAACAAGATTACCAGAATCAGAGGACCTTAGTGAGCGGGCAGGCACATAGTGATGGAGAAGGTCACTGATGTAGTTTGGCGTGAGGTTATTTAAGGCTTTGTAGGTTATTAGTAGGATTTTATATTCGATTCTGTAAGACACAGGGAGCCAGTGAAGACGGAGCAGGATGGGTGTGATGTGCTCGCTGCTGCTGGTTCGAGTAAGGACTCTTGCAGCTGAGTTTTGAATAAGCTGGAGCTGTGATATAAGATTAGAAGGGGCACCTGCCAGCAGCGAGTTACAATAATCTATGTTTCTCAGCATTAGAAAAGGAGAGGAAGGAGCGAACACGGGATATGTTACGGAGGTGAAAGTAATAAAGTTTCTTAATGTGATTTATGTGGGCGGAGTAAGAAAGGGAGGAATCAAAAATGACACCAAGATTCTTTGCAGTAGAGGCAGGTCTGATGAGATCACCGCCAAGATTGACTGGGAAGGAGCTCATTTTATTAAGTTGCATTTTAGTCCCAATTTGCAGGAGTTCAGTTTTGTTGCAATTTAATTTTAAAGAGCTCTGCTCCATCCAGGTTTTAATTTCACTAAAGCAGGTTGTGAGCTGAGAAAGCTCTGATGAAGTTCCACTTTTAACACTGAAGTAAAGCTGAATATCATCTGCATAAAAATGATAGCCCAGTCCATAGCTACGAATAATATGGCCAAGGGGAAGCATATACAGTAAATACAGAAGAGAAGAGGGCCGAGGACAGAGCCCTGAGGAAATTCTTGTGTGACTGGCGCCGAGCTGGATCTGCTGTTGCCAAGACTAACAAACTCTGGCCTATCAGTCAGATAGGACTTGAACCACTGGAGGGCAGTGCCAGAGATACCCAGCATGTTCTCCAGTCTGGACAGTAGAATGTCATGTCTAACAGTGTCAAATGCTGCACTGAGGTCTAACAGAATTAATATGCTGGTTTGTTCAGAGTCTGCTGCCATAAGCAAATCATTGGTTACCCATAGCAGAGCAGTTTCACAGCTGTTCTGCACCCTGAAACCAGACTGAAAGGGTTCCATCAAGTTATTACTGGTTAAGTAATTGGTGAGCTGGGAGGCTACAACACGCTCAAGAGCTTTAGGCAGGAAAGATAAGTGGGAAATAGGCCGGAAATTGTTAAGACTGTTAGCATCAAGACCAGACTTTTTTAACATTGGGGTTACAGAAGCGATTTTAAAAGTGAGCAGCACAGAGCCAGTGTTAAGGGATGAGTTTATTATTGTTGTATTAGTCGGGATTATGGCATGAAGGCAGGATTTAAGTAGTGTGCTGGGGATTGGTTCCAGTACACAAGTAGTCGGCCTCATCTTACAAAGCAGGTTATTAACAAACGCAGATGTGACTGGTGAGAACTTAGAGAAGGAGCTGGATGGAGTGGGAAAACAGGGAGAGATATAAACAGATGATGTATTTATGTTAGTTGAATTATTTAGATCTTTAATTTTGTTACGGAAAAAGTGGAGGAAATCCTCACAGAATTCAGTAGAAGAGGTAGTTGGGCCAGATGCAGGTTCGAGTAATTTATTAACTACAGAAAACAAAACCCTTGGGTTATTGTGGCCTCTTTCTTTCTTTTTTTTTTTTTCTTTTTTCTGTCCACCCTGGCCATCGGACCTTACTCTTATTCTATGTTAATTAATGTTGACTTATTTTATTTTCTTACTGTGTCTTTTATTTTTCTATTCTTCATTATGTAAAGCACTTTGAGCTACTTTTTGTATGAAAATGTGCTATATAATTAAATGTTGTTGTTGTTGTTGTTCTATTATTCTACCATAGTGGGTATTCTTAGCAGCAGTTAGTGCTTCTCTGTAAGATCTTTGGTGGTCAGGGAAAGCCTGGATGTGCACGGTGAGGCCAGTCTTACGTGACATTCTCTCAAGGCGTCGGCCAGCTGCTTTCATAGATCGCAATTCTGAATTATACCAAAGAGCTGAACGTTTAAAGGAAACTTCCTTATGTTTTAAAGGAGCTATTTTATCTAATGCTGAATGAAGGGCTGAGTTATAGTGGTCAACAAGACTATCTAGTGTTGACAGAATAGGTGCAGACAGTAAAAGATCAGAAATGGATCCAGAAAGGATAGAGGGACAGATATTTTTAAGGTTTCTGTAAGAAATCTGTCATTTACAGGTAAGAGGAGGGAGAGGCAGTGAGACAGTGAAAAATAGTGCTTTATGGTCAGAAAGTCCCAAATCAGTGCTGTAAATGTTGGCAACAGATAGTCCAGAAGTGCAGATCAGATCCAATATATGACCACCAGAGTGGGTGGGAAAATCAACATGTTGTGTCAAGTCAAAACAGTCCAGTAAGGAAAGGAATTCACTTCTCAGTTTAGATGTAGTAGTGTCAATATGGATGTTGAAATCACCAAGAAGGATAATTCTCTGAGAGTAAGAGCTTAGGTGGGTTAAAAGTTCAATCAGATCAGATAAGAAGGATGCATTGTATTTTTGGGAACGATAAAGAACAATGAGTGAGACAGGACCTGTTTCCGTTATTAGTTTAAGAGCCAGGCACTCAAAAGACAGTGGACAGTCAATTGGGATTTGTTTGATGCTTAAGTCTGCTCTGATAATTACTGCAAGCCCACCTCCTTGTCTAGAGCTGCGAGGTTGTGTATGGAAAGTGAAACCAGGTGGAGTCGCTTCCGCGAGAGACGTCAATTCATTTGGTTTTTGCCAAGTTTCCGTTAAACACAGTATATCAAGTTTGGTGTCAGTGATGAGTTCTGACAGCACCAATGCTTTGCCATTAAGAGATCTCGAGTTAAACAGTGCAATATTAGTTAATGAGGCATCCTTTTGCACAGAGCCGTGATCAGGGTTTATTTCCACACAATGTAAATTTGGCACACTGACACTTCTATTTCCAGGGCCATGAGAAGGAAGGCTTATTCCTAAGCAAATGCTGCCGGTTGTCTTTTCATTCGCAGCCCGGCGGTGGCAGCGACCTGACCCGCGATGTATATATTTCGGGCGCTGCAAAAAAAATGTTAACAGGGAGGAGCGGCAGCAACTTGCGTGTGCCAGCATTCCCTTACCTGCTATCAACTTTTAGTCCTTTGGTAATTACTAAGTCTAACGTATGACCTGCTTTATATGTAGGCTGATTAACGAGCTGTCTCAAATCAAAAGAGTCCAGGAGGTTCATGAATTCCTTTACTTTTAGGTTACACTGATTATCGATATGAAAGTTAAAGTCGCCGACTATTAAGAGTGTGTCATAGTTCAGAATTAAAATTGACATTAAGTCTGAGAATTCCTCAAAGAAAGACGCGTTAAATTTAGGAGGTCTATACACGTTGTCACAGGTGGCTGGGTGTGGTCGACAATCAGCTGCCTATTTAAGGAGCCGCCGCCCTGCAATCAAGGCTGGAGTCAGGTGAGGAGGAAGAGAAGGTCGGTGCAGAGGAGGCGTGGAGAGGAGAGGCCCAAGTGATTTGTGTGTGGAGAAAGGACTATTGAGAGCCTGGACTTTGGGGAACTGGGGGGGGGTTAGGTGGCGGTGCACATAGACTTTGTATTATATTAGAAGTGTAAATAAACGTGTGGTGATGGCTGAAACAGTGTCCGCCTGTGTGTGTCCGGGCCGCTCTATTTCACAACGTATAATACTAGAATGTGAGAATCTCCATGAATAACAACAGCGAGATACTCAAAGGACTTAAATTTACCAAAACTGACATCTTTACACTTTAAACGGCAGGAACAGATGTTTGCCAAGCCGCCACCCTTCTTTCCCTGGCGATCCGCACAAGTAAAACTGTAATCCGGAGGCGCAGATTCGATTAAAACAGCTGTGCCGTCTGAGCTAAGCCACGTTTCACTTAGTACAATAAAATCAATTTTTCTATCACTAATAAGATCGTTGATAAAAAATGTCTTGTTGGTTAAAGCTCTAACATTTAATAGTGCCATATTTAATGTTTCGGAGGGGCAGAGCTGAATTCTATGCGCGTCATTGATATTTGGAACAGAAACTAGGTTATTTTTGTTAGCCCCGCTCTGTGTGTATTTTTTATGTAATCTATACTCTGGTTTTATAGTTTTAATGCAGTGTTCATCTAAAGTAGTAATTGCAATTAAATTATTGGTGTTTATGCCGCATTGCCTAGATTTTTTACGTGCATTAAGATTGGTTATTAGAGTATTAATGTTGTGCACTTTTACGGAAGACTTTTGTTAAGCAATTATCATGTCCTAGCAAAGCAGTAGCATTACGGAATGTTTTAGTGTAGAAATAGGCAGTCAAGATAGAAGAATTACCTTAGCAATGTTTTCGGAGAGGACCCAGGCTCCAAATCTATTCGGATGCAGGCCATCCCGCTTGAAGAAACGCGGCCTTTCCCAAAAAAGGTCCCAGTTGTTGATGAACCCGATATCTTGATTCTCGCAGAAGCCTTTCAGCCAGTTGTTTAATCCCAACAGACGACTGTAGTATTCATTTGATCGTCTGACGAGAGGTAGTGGACCTGAAATGAAGATCTTTGCCAATGGGGTCCTCTCCGTGTCTTTAATTAGTGCTGTGAAGTCAGCCTTAAGAATCTCCGACTGTCGATGCCTTATGTCATTTACGCCGGCGTGTAATACAATGGATCCAACTGCCCTCTTCTTGTGCTTCTCGTAGACGTCTCATCACATCTTGGACACGAGCAACGGGAAAACAAGAAACAAAAGATTTCCAATTAGGGTATGTGACATTGAGGTTTCTTACAATCGAATCACCTACCACGATTACATCACCTGGGGTTGAAGGCAAACTGGGGACGCAGAGAGGGTTGAACCGGTTCTGGGTCGAGATGCTCGCCTGTGCCGATGGAGGTGATCTAGCCTTGAATCCCCGCCTGCATAGCTGAAACACGCTGAGGTCTTCATCGGTGTCGTCTTCGCTCCTACGAGGCGCGGGGGTGAAGCTTACTTGTCCTTGGAAGTGAGCGGCACAATGCGGAGTTGATGTTACATCGACTTCAGATGTCAAGGATGGTTTATCCAGCAGCCGAGCCTTCAAATCCCTAAGTTACCTTCGTCTGGACAGGAGTTTCTGAATCTGTTTGTCGAGTGCCTGGAGTTCTACGACGACGGCAACATGATTCATCTCACTGTCGGCCATTGTCTGCTTCTACTTCCGCTTCCGCTTCGTGCCCTAGGAAAGAATGAGAGAGAGATTGGTTAACAGTTTTAGTCTTTGCATCTGTGCCCTGGCAAAACCCACAAAAATGTATTATATTACCTAATGGTTAAATCACATGAGCCCACTGAATTCTGTCATTATTATTGGAGAATGCTAAATCTAAACAGGCTGCTGCTTTAACATATTTTGTCAAAAAGAATTGCTGATTACATTTAAAAACCACTGCTTTGTGCTTTGCTATTTGTAAGGCTAGTCCAGTTAATACTTGGGCAATTAAAGTCCTACATTGACTATAATATCTACCTCTGAACTTGCTTTTTTAATATAATTTAAAAGATATATATTGGAACTATTTTGTAGGGAGACCTATCTATAACACACTTCAAATATTAGGCCTCTGTCCTTAATGCTTTCTTGTCAAAACCAAACATCCTCACTAAGATCTGCATGGTAAAATCTACTTTCTTAAGCTTAGAAATTTTTTTTTATGCAAAACATAGAAAAAAAAGTTTTTTCTTTTACATGAATCTATGCTGACAATGATACTTTCTTGATTACCCACAATCATTTAATTCAAGCATGACAACTAGAACTGCAGAATACAGTATGACATTAAAGGTTCATTTATTAACTTGGAATATTGGCTTTCGCTTAAGTTTAGAGGCAGTACTAAAAACTCTTTGTTGCGCTATACAAGATAGCAAGTGAATGATAAGACGGGTTGGGAACTGGCATAAATCAAAGATGTGGAAAGTAAGGTCATACACCAGTAGATCAAACTAGGCTGATGCACAACCAGAAGTGCAGAAGACTTTTTTTGGTCAGATATTGAACAGCACATGAGGACAACGTTTTAACCTGTTACATTGTTAGCATCAAGGTAATGAACAACGTGGCTCTTTACCTGACAACAGTGGCAGCATCTTACCAACAAGCGATCAAAATAGCGATGCCCTTCAAAACCAAAATGGCCGTGGAAATGACACAAAATAAATTAAAACCATACATTATATCAAGGAGTAAATGCAATGACTTAATTTCCTGCCTTCAAAAACCCCAAATGGAAGGTTTCAAAAGCACAGAAACCTAATAATGAGTGAACAAAAAAGTTAAATGAATTATTCTTCATAATATCCTTCTTGTGAATAGTTATGCCCCCTTACATTACAGAACACATTAACTTCTAGACCTTCTTATAATTTAAAAATTTGAATAATAAACTGGGGAAAGAGTCTTCAGATATAGGACCACCAAACTTTTAGTGACCATCAAAACGTTTAACTCAAGATTCCCTACTCCTGGTGGAGCTGCTGATGCACCTGTTGATAGCATATAATGGTAGCAGCTGTCGCCTCCATCTGTCATAAATCATTTTCAATTCTTTTTCAGTATCCTGCAGTGTTATTTCTGACCAATAACAATATCTCTCCATGGAAAGAATGTATAATTGTTTTATGTTCTTGAGTAGTATTTGATGCTTACCAGTTTGACCTTTTGAACTATTGAGAATTTTGATTTCCTTGCAGCTTAGGAAGATTTAAAATGCCATATACCACTCCAATCAAGCATAAACCTTACTAAAGATTTCTTCTTCTTTTGGGGAGCACTATAGAAAACTTTCTAACCTCCAATGGGGTTGTTAAATCCATTTTTGCTAAAAGAGGTAGCTTTTGTGTTGATTGTCTCTTTTTTCTTTGTGTTAGTTGATGGTGTCATTTTAAAGCCAAACTAATAACTTTATAAAGTGAATCTGAAATGTTATCATATACTATTCTGTTTTTTGTTTTTTATTTTTTATTTTCGAGAAGTAAAAACTTTATTGCTGTACTGGCAGTTACAAACACAAGTCCCTTTCAGAAGCAGTCTGGCGCCACAGGAAACAGCAGGCAAAGGTGACAACTCAGCCCCCCGACTCCTGGTCAAAAGAACAGAAAGTCTTCCTCTTCAAGTGGGTACAGCAGCTTGGGAGCAGCAACCAGAGCAGAGGGGGTCTGGGGGAGAGAAGACAGGTGAGTGAGATCACTATTCACCTTTTTAAATCTCCAGACTAGCCATTATGAAATACTGACACTAAGACAGACAATAACATCTTAAAAGAAATAATAAAGCCTCCTATAGACTTTTACCTACCTGAAGGATACATTATTCTTGAGTAGAAATGATAAAGGATTGGGGCTTTCTTCTGAAAACCCATATTATTTGTCAACAGCTAAAAGGTAGCATTTGCAATTCATTTTATTGGTGACATTGACAATCCATTTTATTTCTAGATATGTTGACTGTCCTCTCCTGTATCTAATGCTGCTGATTTCTTTCTTTTGTTGTTGGTTTCTTACTCCGGCAAGTCCATAAGGGAGGGTATTGAAGGCAGCTTCACTGGTCTTCTTCTGAGTTGGGCTCTTCCTAGCTGAGAGTGAAAAGAAGGATGAGTAAGGCACCATGTGACTCCCAAATCCTTCTCATTGTGTACCCTTAATATCCTTCTCTGTAAGAGTCAGACTTGACCCATGGCATTGACATCATATTACCCTACCTCAGGTTTAATCAGTTTGTGGCTACAGCTTTTTGATTTTTTGTATCAAAGACAGTTATGAATTTCCGATGGAAGCTTTGCAAATTACCAGAGAGCAGTAGCACATTCTCAAGGTCTTCGTGTAAACATCAAGTCGATGACAACTACAGTATAATGATTTGTCAAAAGCGTTGGCTTTAAGTCGAAACTTAAATGAGACAAAGTTAAGAATGATGGACAACCTTTTAAGTCTTCCAAGGAACACTCTGTTTGGGGATATGAGAATCTTTAAATATTTAACATTTAAACCTTTGACACATATTAAACCAGGGCTATTCATTTATAATTTCAATTGTGCCAGATTTTCACACCAAGAAATTTAGCTGGGCCAGACATTTTCAGCAGGTGGTAAGCCAGCAAGTAATGACAAATTTTAAATTTTTAGCAGAAATGAGTGTATTTAAAAACAAGTAATGTTTATTAATTGCTTCCCTTTTAAAAATCTGACACAGACACATCAAAAATTTATTTAAAAAACTACAAAAAGCTATAACTGAACAGAATCTGAAGTAGTAGCAATACTTTTTTCCCCACTTTTGAAATAAAAAAAACAAACATTTTGCTCACATCTCAAAGTGCATAAAATGAAAATAAAAAAATGCACAGTATTAGCAATTACATTTGTTTCCCTTGTGAAATATGAGACCCTCCCACAATTTAAAGGGGTGGTCATGACAGGCAAGGGATTTTTTTTTTTCATGGAACTTAACTATTTTATTCACACGTTTCTAATCACTGATATGACACAGGTTAAATTTGAGTTCCACAACGCCGTTCCTGTTGAATTTTTTCCCCCCAGATGCTGCACGTATGGAGTGAAAGTGGATTAGTACATTTGTTTTAAAATGTTTTTGTACAGAGTTGATGGATGTCAAGTAATTAATCATTAATTATAATTATTACTATTATTATTTTTATTAAATCATTTTCCAGGTTTCTTTGTTGACGAGTTCCCGCTGAAGAGTTTATTAGTAACAGAACATATTGTGCGCGCGCCAAAACGACTGAAGTAATAACTAAATGAGTGCAATTTTTCAATACCATTTTAACAACTTTTACTGTCTGCTGTCGATCACTGAGCACCCTGGTAAAATGACAATAATACACTTTCAACCTTAAAACTCAGACTTCATCACATCGCTGTGTATGACGAAACAGTGGGCAGGCGCCTGCCCGCACATGTTTACTGACGGACAGGCCGGTATTTTGCATGGAGTATGCGTTAATCAAAAGACAAACAGCATGCAAAGATGCACAAGCACAAGAAGATCGGTGACAATCACGCCTTAGTGTGCCTGCACGAAGTCAGAAGGTGACAACTGAATTCCACAGGGCAAAGATATCTTCGTAACAGAGGACCTATATGATGGGCAGAGGAATTTCAAATGTTTTACAAGCTTACCTTTTGTTTTGATGACCAGTTGCATCATATCCAGCCTCTCGTTGAAATTCAGCCGTCCCCTCAGCAGCGCCGTGTACTCAGAAATATTTTCCCGCACGCATCTCCAACTCCAATGTCATTTTCACCACGACTCCCTCACACCCAGCGCGGGATATAAAACAACCTTCATGCAGCTCAGGGATATGCTAGGGGAGCCCGTACCGACACATATGTTAAAAGCACATACGCTCAACAATATATAAAAAAAAGCCTTTTGCATCTGTTACAATATACTACTTTAAAGTTTCAATGACAATTCGCCACTGGCAAACTATGTAGAAATGATATTAGTCATACCTATTTTTGGTCGCATTTCTGATCATTTTAGTTGAAGTCTGGAGCCCTCGCAGGACCACAGGCTGGGCCACTTAGAGGTTGCTCCAGGGCCACATGTGGCCCATAGGCCGCCATTTGAATAGGCCTGTATTAAACCCTTGACACATATTTTTAGGAAGTCACTGCGCACTGGAGAGATTCCGAGGGACTGGAAAATGGCAAATATCATCCCACCATATAAAAAGGGTGACAGGGTAGGGTGATGTTTTTAGATGGGTGCAGAATTGGCTCAGACACAGGAAACAGAGGGTGATGGTGCGAGGAATATTATCAGAATTGGCCGACATCAAGAGTGACGTTCCACAGGGGTCAGTGCTAGGACCGCTGCTATTTTTAATAAATATAAATGATTTAGATAGGAATTGTCACAGATGAGCGGGGACACTGCCCGGCTGGGACGCCTGGACAGTCCCCGAGTTGGACGATACTTCTCCTCCGCCACGAGAGGGCAGCCGCCCGAGTCTGTTTGGGGGCCATGGGAAAGGAGCTTGGACGCTCACCATTATGGAAGGACATGGCCACCGCCAGGGGGCGCCCGGACAATTAGTGAATCATCACAGATGAGCGAGGACACTGCCCGGCTGGGACGCCTGGACAGTCCCCGAGTTGGACGACACTTCTCCTCCGCCACGAGAGGGCAGCCGCCCGAGTCTGTTTGGGGGCCATGGGAAAGGAGCTTGGACGCTCACCATTATGGAAGGACATGGCCACCGCCAGGGGGCGCCCGGACAATTAGGGAATCCTGGATGGCAGCACTTCCGCCATACCAGGAAGTGCTGCCGGAAGTAATTCCAGGGGCACCCGGAGTGCTACCAGGTGCTCTCCTGACACTTCCGCCACACCAGGAAGTGACGTCAGGGGGAGCACCTGGGGCTCATCCGGATCATAATAAAAGGGGCCGCCTCCCTCCAGTAGACGAGCCAGAGTTGGGAGGAAGGAGACGAAGCTTGTGAGGAGGGGAGAGGAGGTCAAGAGAAGAAGAGAAAGAAAAAGAGAATGGAAGAGAGTTGGTGGTTGAAGACATTGTGGTGCTGATAAATAAAGAAGTGTGTTTTGGACATTCTGGTGTCGGTCTGTCTGTGTCTGGGGGAATGCTTTCCACAGAATATAAAGAACAAGCTGGTTAAGTCTGCAGATGATACCAAGATAGGTGGATAAGCAGGTAATTTGGAATCCGTTATATAATTACAGTAAGACTTGGATAGCATACAGGCTTGGGCAGATTTGTGGCAGATGAAATTTAATGTCAGTAAATGTAAAGTATTACATGTAGGAAGTAAAAATGTTAGGTTTGAATACACAATGGGGTGTATGAAAATTGAGAGTACACCTTATGAGAAGGAGTTAGGAGTCATAGTGGACTGTAAGCTATCAACTTCCCATCAGTGTTCAGAAGCCATTAAGATGACTAACAGAATATTAGGTTATATAGTACGGTGTGGAGTACAAGTCCAAGGAGGTTCTGCTCAACCTTTATAACACACTGGTGAGGCCTCATCTGGAGTACTGTGTTCAGTTTTGGTCTCCAGGCTACAAAAAGGACATAGCAGCACTAGAAAAGGTCCAGAGAAGAGCAACTAGGCTGATTCCAGGGCTACAGGGGTTGAATTATAAGGGAAGATTAAAACAGCTGAGCCTTTACAGTTTAAGAAAAAGAAGATCAAGAAGTGACATGATTGAAGTGTTTAAAATTATGAAGGGAATTAGTACAGTGAATCGAGACTGTTATTTTAAAATGAGTTCATCAAGAACACGGGGGCATAGTTGGAAACTCGTTACGGGTAAATTTCACACAAACATTAGGAAGTTTTTCTTTACACAAAGAACGATAGACACTTGGAATAAGCTACCAAATAGTGTGTTAGACAGTAAGACTTTAGGGACTTTCAAAAGCTGACTTGATGTTTTTTTGGAAGAAATAAGTGGATAGGACTGGTGAGCTTTGTTGGGCTGATTGCCCTGTTCTCATCTAGATTGTTCTAATGTTCTAATTTGTACTGATGTTGTCACCCCTCCAGCCTTTTGCAATTCTCCTAATTCCTTTTTTATTTACATACAACCAAGTCAAACTTAACAAAATTAAATTCAAATCAACCCCTACCCATGAGAAAGAATGGAAGGCCAACAGCCAGAGTAAAACTGTTGAGAGTAGTAAAGAAAGAAAGGAGTCTTTCTCCCCAGTATAAATGCTTATTCTAAAATGTTATTGATTAGGTCCTGCCAGGTTTTAAAAAAAGTTTTGAACAGATCCTCTAAGTGAGAATTTTAGTTTTTCCAATTTCAAATAGTATATATCAACACACAATTCTCCTAATTCCAACGGCACAGTGACCCCTTCTTAGAAAGTTTTCTAACCTCCATATCACTCATTTTGTGGTGGTCATACTTTTAATGATAATCCTCTGAAAAGCAAAGTATTGCTGTATATGATCAACAGTGTGCAAGAATATCCTTCAGTTTTCTGAACTGACAGTATTTAATTTTAGATTCCAAAAGGTTAAATGGCCAATTCAGTGAAGAAAATATAGTATCCATTTTCCAGCAGTGAGGATTGAATTGGGAATACAAAAATGAGACATTAATCTTTCAGTGATATTAAGATTCATCTTGTTTCCATGACATTTAAAGACTGATACTTAGCCTCCTGCTTCTGAATTTACCCTTTGCCAATGTAACGTCATTTCTGAATTTCCCTGAACTTAGAATATCGAATGGCATTATATTCTTCTTTAAGAATATAAAAAAGAGATCAACAAGTCAAAAACAGCAAAGCTATAAAAGAGAAATAATCTGCAAAGGAACATTGTGGACACCTTCATCTGGGAATGGTGCTGTTAGGTTGGTTTAAGGTACTTTGGGAAAACACTCAGCAGGCTTTCTAATTGCACTGATATTGATGATAGTATGGAGGTACCTAAGGAGGAACTAGACTTAGTGTTGTTGGTAGCATGGAGGATGAGACAGAGGAAGATAAAGAGAATAGGGAGTGGCCTTCATTCAAGCCTGATAATGATAATGATAAAGTCCAGATGATCTGAAGATTTCTCCAACTCGTGAGAGAAGGCGTTTGTGTGACAGCTTAGGCATTAAACATTTACCATGCAATTGAATATTCAGCATTCTGTTAGGCCTTGTTAGCAATCCATAAATGCCTGCCCATGTCCAATTAGCATTTCATTAAAAAGAGGCAAAATGAAAACAAGGCCACAGCAGCTGTGCACTTTACCCGTAGCATCTCCATCCCACTGTATACAGACAAAAATGATTTTTTAAGCTAATGCATGTCCTTCGTTTTTTCTCTGTTCTGGTGCGTTGGAGGTATTTTGTTAGCCGTGGGTCTGCAGACCCTCAGGGCTGACATTTTAGTTCTCCTTCAAAACCAATATTCCTCTGCCAGTAGATGAAATTATGAAAATAGAAATAAGGTAGATCCTGGAATGAGGCTGGCAGTATTGAAAATAAGTACAGGGCACAGGAATGACGATGGGTCAATTGCAGGTATCAAGGGTCTGCTAGAGTATCACTTTTCCCATAAGTGTTATTAATAATTATTATGCAAGCAGCCATCTGGACTCATTGATTCCAGAGCAATAAAACATGATACACTTTGTAACAACACAGGTCAATAGCACTAGCATACAGGCCTGTGAAAGGGAGCATCCAAAGTCACAATCAGCAGAATTGTATCCTGATCTCTTGACACAGAATCCTAAGTCTGAAATCCTCAAACCAAATTGTCAATGACCCTATTGCATCTGAGCTTGGGATGCTTCTAGAATGTCACTTGGCTGGAGATTCTGTGTGGCTGCCAGTAAAAGACTCTGAGAGACCAGGAGCCCCTCCCAGGTCAGCCACTGACTCCATGTGTATCTGTTAGCTGGGAGAGCACATTCACTAGTGCTCATTCTTCCATGAGAGGTTACATCCATTGGTAAAAACTTCTGAGGCCAAGAACCACACCCTAAGATCCTCTGTTTGTCAGAAAGGCCAGTCTCTAGTGCTGTTAATTTTCTCCAGAGACATCTGTATCCAGAATGAGTGACACTTCCTTCATAATTTCCTCCTAAGAATGAAAAACTGATAGAGTGTCCACCACTGAAACCCAGTGTTTGCCTACAGTAAATATCTTTGTCTCTCAATAGAGCCTAGTGGAGGCTTTGTAGTCCATATTGACTGAAATGTGGTGGTTCCGTGGTAACATTTGGCATGCCCCTTATGGAAAGCACTTCCCCTCTGATTGGTGCCCCAGAAGTGACCGTATGGTTCCAATGGTAAAATCTCCTTGAGGGCTCCCAGCCCACCACTGATGTACCCCAGAAGAAGATTTTCCAACTCAGATTTATCCAAAGAGGACTGCAGTGTTAAAGGTAGGCCCCAAAAATACTAGATTAATACTAATAGTAGTAGTAGTAGTAGTTTTATTACTGTGTGTACTGAATACAGTGAAATTTTTACTTCCATGTACCACCAATATGCTGCAAATTGGCACTCTCTAGCGCCATAATAAGCAAGAACGTGTTATACTTAGTGTGTCATTGATACAGTATTAACCTTAATTTCTATCAGAGCAGTTCAGGGTTTGATTTGTGGTTCACTTGTTAAAGACTGGTTCAGAAATCTACCACTAATCCTTGGTCTATCTCTGAAGAAAGCTCTTTCATTCTTAATGTTCCTCTAGTGGTGGATATGTGCTCCAGCAGTTCAGAGTTCTAGGGAGTTCCCATGTCCACCAGTAAATCACAAAGTGTCACTTAAGTAAGCATATATGTCTCAGTTTGGCACTGTGTAGGCTGACAGGCCTTCTTGGGGTCTAATTATGACACTTCTGAGAAAATCACTTCCCTACTTCAACCTGAAATACATGCATCTGACTTATGTGGAGCATTCTACTAAATTTACTTTATTTTTATGTGTCAGGAACCAAAATCAGCATGAAGCCAAGTGTTGAGGGAAACAAATACAAGAACATATGAAAAAAGTTATCCCTCTAAAAGTTAACAAAAACACGAGGCATCATAATATTGCAGAATTTCATCAGAGAGGCATAAACAATTAGAGAATAAAAGTTAAAGAACACATACTTAGAGGGAAAGCATACCTCATACACATCTACAGAAATTTTCAGATGACTCCTCCATCATAGGCTGCATTCATAATGGAGATGAGTTGGAAAACATGAAGGTTGTGGAGGACTTTGTTTTGTGGTGCATGGACAACAACCTGCAACTCAGCATTAGCATGTCTCAGGAGCTGGCTGTGAACTTCCACAGTACCAAGAGGCCTCAGAACAGTCACCATTTAGGGGAAGGATGTGAAAGTGGTGCAGAGCTACAAGTACCTGGGGGTTCACATGAACATCAAACTGGTCTGGTCTGACAACACAGTGGTGTTGTACAAGAAGGGCCAGAGCAGACTGTACTTCCTAAGGAGACTCAGGTCTTTTGATGTACCCAGGAAGCTGCTGGTAATATTCTGCCAGTGCATAGAAGCCAGTGAGGTGTTCTACACCGCAGTCTCCTGGGAAAGCCTGCTCCATCACAGGGCAGATCCTGTACACACTGGAAACTGCTGGGGAAAAGAGGATGGTGGCAAATTAGGATGCCATCATGAAAAATCTTCATCCTCTCTTCTAGCACTTTTAGCCACTTTCTCATTTCATTACAGTGTGCTAAATAGTGCCACTGGGGGCCTTTTCTGCCCATTGCTATCAGGCAATTCCTTGATTCCTCCCATTGTACTCGGTTAGTTAATTTTTAAATATCTGCGCAATATATACTAATTTATTTGTTTGTATTGATTGATTGGCTGTATTATATGACTTCTACGTCTGTATCCTTGTTTTTTATGTTTCTGCTACTGTATACATCTGAATTTCCCAATGGGATTAATAAAGTTTAATCTAATCTAACCTAATCCTGAATAAAATGGCAGCTATTTCAGATAAGGAAGACAGGAGCTTCATGGTAAGGTACTGATCATAGTGCAGGAGAGTGACAATGTATTGCATATTGATGAGCATGTGCATGTAAGAGCTTTGCTGTACTCTGCCTATGATAACATTGAACCTGCTTTGTAGTTTTCTTAAGAGGAAAAAGACGCGTTCAGAAGTATGTTCCTTACCCTATTCTCCACTTACCTCTTACAACTAATAACATATGCTGTACTCAATAACCCAAACTCCCTCCCGCAGATATTATATGCCCTTAAAGACACAGAGCATAATAAAAAAAATTGACAAAAACATAACTGGACATACTGTATTGTGTACACCTGTGGCCCTATTCTTCACTTGAGGCAGAAAAATAACATAAGCTACAAATCCTCATGAGATCAAGTGAATATGGTAAGATAACATTCTCATTTGTATGTTTCCTACTGAAAATTGATTATACATCAGTTTTAATAATACTGATAACAGACAATGAACACAAACTTAGATTTGCATATTAGATCATACATTTGGTACAACATCAGGTGATATATAAGAGAATCAAATCAGTTAACAGTATGAGTATACTATATGTTGCTTAACCTTGTGATCTATGGTTAAATAATATTCCAGAATCTAGTGTAGTGAGTGTTAATGGTCATGAAACATTTGGACAGAGGAAGAAGAAGTGTAATTGTACAGGATGTTTGAAATCTTTAATAATACTCTTTGCCTTTCTATGGAAGTGTTCATGTTATACACAGTATTCCCTGGGCAGAAGGCCAGTGTGTGCCTGCAGTCACTGAGCTGTCTTTATCCTAACTAATTGCTCTCTAATCCTGAATAGATGCCACACTAGGATTTTATGCAACCAAGGAGGACAGACACATCTTTGCTTCTATGAAAGTTGCTGAGCATAGATGGACATATCCAGGCTTTATTCAGATGTCTGAGTACATAAACAGACAAGATGCATTATATGAACTTCAGGTCATTAATAGCGACTCCAAGAAATTTTAAGTTCTTGGAGTTGATCCTTTCTGATGTAAATGGCAATGTGTTTTGTCTCTAGCTTCCTGAAGTCTATGTCCAACCTTTTTGGTTTTGCTGATGTTATAGTTAGGGATATTGTCATCCTGGCACTGGTATGACAAAAGGACAATATCCTCTCTGTAAGGTATGACATCATTATTAATGATCAGGCCTTTGATTTTGGTGTCATCAGCAAATTTAATAATGGAGTTGGAGCTGTGTTTGGTTATGCAGTCATAAGTGAACAAGGAACAGAGCAGGTGACTTAGTACCAGAGGCGTAATACCATTTGATATTCTAAGGCCTGGGACTCTGAACTGGAGGGAGACTCACAAGGGTGTCCAATTACATGGGTACTCATTGCAATGACAAATCTGCAGGGAACCCTCTTTGAAGCATAGCACTGACACACTAAATTGACAGTCAGAAACCCACAGTTAAGTGGGCCCCAATCTCCTTTGTGATGAACATTACTGTTTTAGTAACTTTTAATGTAATCACTGTCATTATCATATATCATGATAAGGACTTACATGGAACCAAAAAAAGGAAGCAAAACAAGAAGAGGAGGAAAAGAAGAACCAGGGCACTAGCAAGGGGCTAAACTGAACTGCGGAATCAGACTGTTGAAGTGGAAGTGGAAGCACATTAGCGTCTCACATACTTTGAATGAACAGATGAAGTTGCCTTACAGCAGCAGAGGAAAAAAGCTGATAACTTATCTGTAGCGAGAAAGTAATCGAATATGGCAGTGAAGTAAAAATTACTATGAGAATTAAAGTCAACATCTGACTAGGGGGAGAAACCAACAACCCAAAGTCGGCCATCCAGCCAGTGGTGAAGGCTTAAACGTAGCTTAAACTTAGCAAAACCCAGAAGGCACAGAATACACCTAAATAATGTTAATTCAAGTTGTTCTCTGCCTGTTGAGGACAAATTTATAAGTCATATGTCCTGCTGCATGTACTGCTTAGGTTTTCTAGCCAGCAGGACTGACAGCTTCACTTCCAAGAATGTGTAGCTAACTTAGAGTTAATCGGGTAAATACATGCTTTGGAGGACTCTGTTAGAAAACTGAGAGCGATAAGGCAAACTGTAAATTTGATTGATTCGGTGTATTCAAACAATTCAGCCATTTCTGGTTTGAGTTCTAATACAATGAACAGCTGCTGGACCTCTGTGGAAATGTAAGTATTGCATTGTGTCTCCTCTTATCACTGTTGCCAGTGGTGAGAGAAGTTTTTCATCTTAAAAGCTGATCAAATCGTACCTGAGATCTACCAAGTGCCAGGCGAAGCTTTCAGCAGAGCACGGTGTTTAAAGATCTCTGGACTGTGAGGAAACTGTTGCTGCATTTGTTGTATCCAAAGCATGCAAACAGCGATTTTGAAGGTTACAGTGATACCTTTACTGAGCCATTATTATTAAGTATTATGTGTACTTATTTATTATTTTATAAATTGCATTTGCATTTTATTCACTTTTTTTTAGATTTTTAACATTTATTTTATGCTTATTTTTCTATTTCCTATACAAGTAGTGTATTAATTGTGTTGTTTTATTTATATAATCTGCTTTTCACAAAATTAAAATAAAAGATTTATGTTTTTAAATCATTCTTATTAATTTAGAATGTGCGCGAAAATAACAGTAATAAATTTTACCGTGTCAAGACTCAGGGGAGGGTGCATTGGAGGGCGTTATGGAGCTTTTTGCCTGGGACCCCCAGAATCCCTAGAATTGCCCCTGCTTAGCACTCTCTCTGTGTGGATGAAGTGATGTTGCTGGACTGCAAATGGTGGGGTCTGCCAGTTAGGAATTCCAAACTCCAGCTGCAGAGGGTGGCACAAAGTGACAGGCTAAGGACATAACCTTCATATTCCATTCAATCATTTTTCCACCATTTATCTGAGACCAGGTCATGGGGGCAAGAGTCTTAGAATACCATGCACAATTTAAATACAGGAAAGCAAAGGACTGACCTTTACTGTGAAAGATGATATATTAATGAAAGGCTGACTCAACTTGTTCATTTTCCTTTTCCCCTTCATATACTTTACAAGAGGTATAGATATGCTGTACATATTGTGTCCTCTAGAGGGCGCTCCAGGCGCCCCAACCCAACACAGCCAGATGCAAGAGGCACAACTCAAAGCACACAGGAATTTTTTATTTTCTTTTTCTCGTGGGCAGCGCCATCCCCCATTTCCCACTAGCCAAACACAGTTCCTAAGTACAACACAAAACACAATTCTTTTCTTCTTCTTCTTCTTCCGTCTCTTTTCTCCTCCACTCCTCCAGGCAAGCTTTATCTCTCTCCTCCTAACTCTGGCTCCCAGAGTAGTGTCAGCTGGCTCCTTTTATAATGCACCTGGAAATGTTCCAGGTGCTTGTTGACACATTTCCAGCAGCTCTTCTGGGTGTGATGGAAGAACTACCGAGAAGGGCTTGGCAACAGCTGCAGCACCCCCGGTGGCACCCACAGATCCCAACACGGCTGTATCCAACTCCAATTCCCATAGAGCCCTGCGGGAGTCCGAGGCACCACTGCAACCCATGGGGGATGCCACCTAGCACTCCGGGGCAGGTCATTTTTTGGCCATGCTTCCTCCCGCCCCAGCCATCCTCCACAATATGTTTAATTTTCCCACATGTACCATAACTCCATACAAAACATTTAAGGAAGGTATTATGGTAGTGTCAAAATTTCAACATGTTTCAGCCATCCCTGCACATGATTTGACCACTTTCTGTTGTGTGTGTGCAGGAAATCTATGAACAAGATGGCTCAAAAACAAAACATTAATCCAAATGAAACTTGACACAATGCTTATCAATGTAAAATGTTAGAAATGTTTGATTTTATGTGTAAATTTTGCTCTGCAGTGTTAATTATTTTGATTTTTTTTTGCACATTTGTGCTCCATCAGAAGACAATTGCAGAATAAACTGTATTTATCTGTTATACAGTGAGATTCATTCATATTTATTCCACATAATTAAATATCGGCCCGCAGTAATTTACTCCTAAAGTCACAGCTTTATGTGGGGAAATTCACCCACTGGACACATCAGATTTTTTTTTCTTATGTATGTTAGCTCTTTGGCCAGGTCTTTTTCCAAAAGCTTCATGTGTTCATGCAAGAATGCTTTTAACAGCTCTCCTAAGAGAATAACAAAAACTCATCTGCAAACAGTAAAAAAAAATGGATTTTGTTTTCTATTGCTGACTGTTTACTTATTGATGCTGCTTGTTTTCTTAAGAGGAGAGGCATGGCCTCACACCAGGTTCTGAGTCATTGTCTGTGAGGCTGTGGCCTCCAGGGGGTGAGACGATATTTTTATCAGCTAAAGCTTACCACGAGCCTACAGCATACCACGATACAGCAGCCTGCCTTTCGCCTGCCAGTAGCGGTCGTTGCACTTTGCCGAGGTGCCTGTCTCCATATCTGCTAGGCAATCCTATTTATAATTCATTCCACTTTCATTAACTGCTTTTTTCAAGTCTCAGAGAGCCAATACTTAAAAATATTAATAAATAAATGTTAATAATAAATATTAAATGTGCAGCAGTTTTGGCTTATTTTTATTCTGTAGAGGCCTTTTTTCCTTATATTTTCCTTCAAGTAGGTCCTGCTTGTACATGTTCTTTAGAAAAATCAGGCTTATAGCAAAAGAGTGTGGTCCAGTGCTCAAGCTTTGGACGGTAATCCATAATGTTCTCAACTCAGTAATCACCAATCATTCACCATATCATCCTGAGCAAATCACTCAACCTGCCAGGGCTACAAGTGTATAAATACGCAAGGAACTATTACGGTGTATCTGCAGAGCACTTTGGGTGATGGTCACTGCAGAAATGGGTCCATTTTAGAAAGGATCACAGGTTAACAGAGAATGAAATGCTCCTTTACAGACACACTTGGCCAGTTTGGAGTGGCCAATTAATCTAACCTGTACATTTTTAGGAAATAAAATAATTGTTATTATTTACATGCATATAGCACTTTTCTAAACTACTTAAAGTGCATTACACAGACAGTGGGCAACTACCAATGTCCAGAATCCACCTGGACAATCTCATTAGCTATTAGTGATCTACACTCACCTAAAGGATTATTAGGAACACCATACTAATACGGTGTTTGACCCCCTTTCGCCTTCAGAACTGCCTTAATTCTACGTGGCATTGATTCAACAAGCTGCTGAAAGCATTCTTTAGAAATGTTGGCCCATATTGATAGGATAGCGTCTTGCAGTTGATGGAGATTTGTGGGATGCACATCCAGGGCACGAAGCTCCCGTTCCACCACATCCCAAAGATGCTCTATTGGGTTGAGATCTGGTGACTGTGGGGGCCATTTTAGTACAGTGAACTCATTGTCATGTTCAAGAAACCAATTTGAAATGATTCAAGCTTTGTGACATGGTGCATTACCCTGCTGGAAGTAGCCATCAGAGGATGGGTACATGGTGGTCATGAAGGGATGGACATGGTCAGAAACAATGCTCAGGTAGCCCGTGGCATTTAAACGATGCCCAATTGGCACTAAACGGCCTAAAGTGTGCCAAGAAAACATCCCCCACACCATTACACCACCACCACCAGCCTGCACAGTGGTAACAAGGCATGATGGATCCATGTTCTCATTCTGTTTACGCCAAATTCTGACTCTAACATTTGAATGTCTCAACAGAAATCGAGACTCATCAGACCAGGCAACATTTTTCCAGTCTTCAACTGTCCAATTTTGGTGAGCTTGTGCAAATTGTAGCCTCTTTTTCCTATTTGTAGTGGAGATGAGTGATACCCGGTGGGGTCTTCTGCTGTTGTAGCCCATCCGCCTCAAGGTTGTGCGTGTTGTGGCTTCACAAATGCTTTGCTGCATACCTCGGTTGTAACGAGTGGTTATTTCAGTCACAGTTGCTCTTCTATCAGCTTGAATCAGTCGGCCCATTCTCCTCTGACCTCTAGCATCAACAAGGCATTTTCACCCACAGGACTGCCGCATACTGGATGTTTTTCCCTTTTCACACCATTCTTTGTAAACCCTAAAAATGGTTGTGCGTGAAAATCCCAGCAACTGAGCAGATTGTGAAATACTCAGACCGGCCCGTCTGGCACCAACAACCATGCCACGCTCAAAATTGCTTAAATCACCTTTCTTTCCCATTCTGACATTCAGTTTGGAGTTCAGGAGATTGTCTTGACCAGGACCACACTCCTAAATGCATTGAAGCAACTGCCATGTGATTGGTTGATTAGATAATTGCATTAATGAGAAATTGAACAGGTGTTCCTAATAATCCTTTAGGTGAGTGTAAATTTGCCAGTTATGAGTGAGTGTACTTGTTTATATAAATGTTCACAGGGTACCAGTCCACTGCTGCCTTGCAAATACTGCTGCTTTAACAGATTCAGGGAAACAGTGGGTGATGGATAGATGGACAGATGGAATTGCAATCTCTCGCTAGCACTTTACATATTCATTGTAGCATCATCTGAAAGTGGAGCCTGACATTTACTGCATTACACTGTAATGCATTTGGTTGCAGACTTAGTTCCCACTATTTTCGAATTTAATGACCCTGCAAGAGTCACTTCAGATGCAGAAATCTAAAATCAAGCCCAGAAAGTTGTCATTCATAACTCTTTACATACTGGTGAGGCTCTGCATAGATTTTAGCATGCCATGAATGGCCTCAGCAGAGAAGAGCTGATGCACTGAATTGAGCAGCGGCTGCATTATTAGCTTTTTTTGGGCTTGCTTGCAGGTATTTTTTGAGCTAAACCTGCTTCTTCCAGCAAAGGTTCCTAGTGAGCTAAAGCCCATTCAAACAGCATTAAGCACAAAGGAAGGGTAAACCCTGAATAGACCGATTTGTACACACAGGCAATTTCAGCAGCCATAATCAAACCAACTTAGTCCAGTTTACGGTTACAGGGCCTTAGCCTTAATGTGCAGGACAGGAATCAGTCCAAGATGAGTCCATCACACTCCCTAACAACCACACTAACCTAATCTAAAAGTGCTACATAATCAAATCTCACAACCTTATGCGGGATTCAAATCTAAGACATTGGGACAGTGAGGCACACACTTTAATCAAAGAATAAGTGTGTTTTTCTGTGTGTCCGTCCGGTTGCTATGTCTCTGTCATTCCAAAAGATGACGCATCACACACAATTTTTGGTAATGAAATGGATCGCATTCGTCATTCCAACACATGGTGCATCATAAACATTAACACTGCTTTTACAAATCCAATACCAAATTGCAAATACAGAGATATATGCATTGAAGGGTGCACTGCAAACATTATTGTTGATGTCCACAATACTGTAATTACTTAGATTTTAACCCATCTTAGATGGATAAAACAGCTATTGCTCCAATAATTGTATATATGATTTAAATGTGATTGTTATGGTATTCGTTAACTTGAAAGAAAAAAAAATTGTGCAGCTTTCTAAGAGGAATGTACATGATCATCACTATTAGATAGATGGATAAATATTATATAGATAAATATATAGGAAAGGCACTATATGTAAGGAAGATAATGTTCATCTTGAAACGCACTATATATAATAAAAGGTAGTTTTAAACAAGATAGAATTTAGAGAGGTGACATGATGATTGCCTGTGGCTGTTGCTCAATCCTAGATGGAGACTCTACTGACCAGATTAGACATTAAATCTCCATCTCCTCCGTATGTACACTGACTCCCTCTGTGAGTTCCACTGCTTTTTGCTGATGTTATTGGGTGCTGCTAATAAAGAGATGACGGTGCAATTTTGCACTTTAGTAAAGGCAGTGAGTCAGTCATGTAATTATCTTTTGCTCTCATGAAACTAAATTACAGCTTTCCGTCAATCCAGATTCATTTCCAAATGTCGGAGCTTTAATTATGCATTACAGACCCAGTTGTTGTGCTGCTTAAGGCAGCGTAAACACTGATTAGGATAATTATTTTATTAACATCGCTGGCTACATAGCCTGGTCTCTCTCCAAATGCTGTGTGTATGTGGGTGTTCTTATAAACAGATGGACACATTGCAAGAAACGTTCATCAACAAAATGGTGCCGCCTTTCATTTTTTTTTAGTAATTAATTAAAGAATGTTGTCAAATTTTAGTATATTGTACAGTTTTGTTCACTTTCAGAAGCAGAGTGGGCATGAAAGAACTGCTAAGAACTGGTTTCATTTCAAGACTTCCAGTTGGTAAATCTCCTTTTTCAGAAAATAATGGGTGTCTGCTAGGTCCACAAGGACACTCACTGCTTTATTACCTGGTTTCTTGCACAATTAGAATTAGCAGCATTGGATGGAACGGGCTAAGATCTGCTCAGCAGTCATGGATTTAATGACCTTATAAAAAGCTCCAAATCAGTTGACTGATAGTAGGTTTTCTTCTGCCCTGAATTAGGTGAACAGTCTCAGCCATCAAAGACCCAAAGCCATCCATTAAGATCTTAAGATAAGAGGACCTCTTATTCAATGGATGACCCTGAGCAAATCACTTACTTGTAACCTGCTGAAGTTGTTAAGAAATCAAAGAAACAACACAAACAGTGAAGAATTGTACTGTAAGGTGGTACAATGACTGGCGCTGCTGCCTCACAGGTCCAGAATCCTGAGTTTAAATTGCAGCCTAGACACGTCTCATATGGAGTTGGTTAGTTCTCCTCCTGTCTTCTGTAATTATAAATTGGCTCCATTAGGGAGAGTGTGGGTGTGTGCATTAGTGTATCCTGTAAAGAACAGACATGCTATCCAGGATTGGCTCCAGCCTTACTTCTGAATTGGACTAAACAGCTTTGATAATGGATGGATAGACTAAACAATATAAACCTGTGAACTTTAAAACTTTAAATGATGCTGACTAGTAAATGTGCTATGCAAAAATCAATATTCTACCATTATTTTGTAGTTCAGTTATTTTCAAACCCATTTCTGCTTATATTAATCATTTGGTCACCTTAATGTGATCAGCTCATTGCACAGTGGAGCCCACTGGATAGCTAACTGTGACATTAAAATTCATCGAGTCCCAGCTGCAGGCCTATCTACTGAGCTACTGATGTCTGCATACGGCAGCTACTATTCAGGTTAGCTACTGTACATGGTCACTTGTCAATAAGTCACTTCATAGAGATTCGGGGCACATGGTTAATTAACAGCTGTTATGTGAACAGGTTCCGTGGTCGTTGGCATTCTGTGTGACACACTGTTAGGTGATTAGCAAGTGACCACATTATTATTATGGGATCAAAACTCCATTAGCTGTTCAGTAAAAACCGACTGAGGAGTGTGTTTGAATTAATGAATGTGTCGCTTCAGTGGTTCCGCCAGATTATTTTCTTTTTCTAGTATTAAGTGACACTTTATTTATTTATTCATCAGGCAGAAGAGCCTAAATAGACAGGCAGTGTGCAGTATATTTCCAATATTCAGACCTGTGCAGGTAGTTACTGGAGGGTTATCTGTTTAATTCCTCTCCTAATCCTCATTGAGGCTTCACACTCTATCAACCCAGCCTGGCACAGCCTAAATTCTAAAGAAGCTGCATTGACATTTGAAGTGACATGTTATGCTTATTTTTAGGTATCAGACATTGTGGAATTTAGCCCGTGTTCCCCATAAACTCTGTGGGTCTTGACTGGTGACCTTCTCAGTATCACTCGGACGGAGTTGAAGACTCTGTTCTGCGCTTTACTGAGCCTGTAGAATTGCTTTACATATGTACATTTTAGTGTTATCTTGATTATAAAAATACAGCATTTACAGTCTTTGTCTTGTGTTTGTTTATTGCGAACCACTTAAGCATCTCTGGGAGCCTGAGAACCAGTGATGTCCATTTGTCAGGTAATTTGGAACAGGGGTCATCCAGAAGAGGTCAAGCTCCTTCATCAAACATTATTCTATCTTTCCACATTTGGAAGCCTCATGATAGCTGAGGTGGTTACGGGATTCCCTGAGAAATCAACAATACACTGGCCATCCTTCATGTTTAGTTTATTGAAGAAAATGGTCTCATCTTGTTTTTCGAAACCACTTTCCATAGTGAGTTTCATGGTGGCAGCATTCCATTCAAGTCTGTCCACATTTTGCTGTCTTCAGCTTCTGATTCCAGCTCTTCTTTTAGAATTCCCAAGCCAGCCAATTGATGTAATCCCTCCAGCCCATTTTGGAAAGTTTTAGGGAAAGCTGTCTAGGGGACATCCTTAGAACATGCCCAAGCCACCACTACTGGCTCCTCTCAATCTGGAGGAGTAGCGACTCTACTTTGAGGCTCTCCTGAATCACTGAGCTTCACAACCTATCATAGAGTGTCAGCTCAGCCACCCTGCAAGGAAATCTGACCTCTACTGCTTGTACTCGCAACCTCATTCTTTTGGACATTACCACATATCTCAGGACCATAGGTGAAGACAAGAATGTAGATCAACCAGTAAACCGAACATTTTGTCTTTAGACTTGACTCCCACTTTATCACCCTGAACCATCACCTTGACATGGTGGTGGGGCTTGTGAAATTTTGAGATGCTCAAATCTAGGTCATCTGGAGCATTGGGCTCCTGGGATGGTCTTCTTTGGTGAACAGGTTTAGGCTGAAAGTCAGAAAAAGTGGTGGTTCATATTAAAAAACAGTGGATTACCAGGACTACTTCAGGAGCCAGGTCTGTGGGTGGCATTTGCTGGAAAGCGTCTAGTGATCAGCCAATCCACAAAACCTGGCCTGGCTCAGCCTGATATGGAAATGTGGAACCACCACCTGCAAGATGAAGGATGAGGATTGGGTGCAATGCTAGTTTAGTGGCAGGCATATGCAGGAAAGATCTAAATGAACAAAACCCTGGGAAAGATTATATTTAATTTTTTTATCCATTTAGGTTTCCTTTCATCTTCAGATCAGTATTGGTTTATTTCTATGCCTATAATCTGAAACGATTGTAGGCCATGAATTAGAAAGTGTGCTGCAAAGTAGGCTGGTGTGATTTTATGGTTCCATGATGTTGACATGTGAGACAATGTTTATTGAGTTTTTTGTTTGTTCAGTGCAGATAATGTTACACTTTTTACACCATATGGCTTGCTGAATAGATCAGAGCTCTGCCGGTCAAAGCCCATTTGGAGTTCTAGGCAGGGTGGACATTGGTTGCCCTTCATTGTCCATAGTAGGTAGTCGGTATTATTAGACTTCAATGACCTATGTGATATCCCCCTTGGTGTCTGTGGCATGCCTCTTCAGTAGCACATATGGCAGACCTTTGTGTTTATACCTTGGACTTTAAAGATTGTGCTTACCTTGGTGTATAGAGCATGAGCAACATTTACTTTCATAAATGGTAGCCATTGGGTAACATTGCCCACACTGTATCATCTGAGTCCAACAACTGCGGGGTGGAGCGTGGTCCTCCTTGGTGCCCAAAGCACACGCACCCTACCATTCATAATATGGTGCCTCACAAATGACAGCGCCCTAGGCAGCCACCTATATCACCTAATAGATTGACTGGCTCTGGATCAGAGGCAGCCAAGGTGAAAATGGTTGGAAATCCAGGTGGAGTTTCCATTTAATTTCCTAGTGACAAAATGAGATGGGAAATAAAAGAACAAGAAATTCACCAGCATCCTTTATAAAAGCACCTATGCCAGTTACACTGGTTCAATGTGGTGTAGTAGGCAGGCAGAGTAGTGTAGTGGTTAAGGCTTTGGCTAAGGATTCAAACCCTGAGGTTGTGGGTTTAAATCTTGCTACTGACACTGTGTGACCATGAGCAAATCACTTCACTGGTATTTCAGAACAGAGAAAGAGAAAGAAAATAGTGGTGGTTGAAGTAAAGAGGCAGGCCAGAGAAAATGGCAGAAAGTGTCCAAAGTCTGGGATCATTTCAAGCTGAAAAATGCTAAAACTCTGTATTGTGTGTCCGTTGTAAAACCAAACTAACCTACTACAATAGCATCTCAGCAGAAAGCATCCAGTCTATGCATCCAGTCCACAGAGCGGAGCCAACACAAGGTAACGTTAATGTTAGCATTTAATGTAAATCAATATGATTGCTATTTGAGATGAAGGCTGATCAATATGCTGGCTAATTACAATGTCCCTAAGTTAGCTAAGTTTTATTCAAGAAAATAACCACAGTCAATTTATGAATGTCTTCTTTCATGTTGTTATTATGTTAGTCATATGCACACACACACACACACACACACACACACACACACACACACTATTTGTACCTCATCCAGGGATACGATCCTGCCAGAACCTTTTTTGGCCACTACAAATACCACAAAGCCAGTAAAGGCTTATTGTATGCCTATATTTTGGTTGAAACTTATAGTTCTTAATGTTATGCTGAAAAACTTAACGGCAACTTTTATTTATTATTATTATCAATTTACCCCTTACTTTTAGGTTCTAGATATATCATTTTTAAATTACTTTGAAATTAATTTACTTTTTTCATGTTTGTTTTTGCGTTTTGGACAATGTTTTCTTTGAAACCCAGAACATGATATGACACTTAAATGCAATAAACAGGGTTATATTTGGCTTATTTTCTGTTTTGTATATTTACTATTGTTCTTTAATAAAGCAAAAGTATTTTTAACCAATTACTCAATTAATCGATGGAATAATTGGTAGAATACTCAGTTATTCAAATAGCTGTAGCATTACAATGCTTGCTTGGCCATTTCTGAATCCACTTGAAAAGTTAGGAATAAAACTAGCAAATTGACTGCAGCGCCCCCTAATGTCCTGGGAAGAAAAGGACAAGCCTGAGTGGTGATAACTTATTCAACTGAAACCCACCAGCACCTAGTAAGCACTCCTACTGCCAGTGGGAAAATAAAATATGTCAACAGGGGAAAAATCACTTAACACTAAATTAAAGTGGGGGGGGGGCACATTTTTTAACAGGCAAGCCATCTTTTTCATCTCCTGTTTAAAATGAATGCAATTCTTATCTATAATCTGGACATTTCTGATGCTAACGCACCTGCCTCTTATCTAAACATGAATAGTAGTGTTTAATCTTGGATTTCATTTGATTGAAATACTAGATAAATAAGCGAATGAAAAAATAAAGTTTTCTTTTTTATGAAGTGTTACTGAAGCACATTATTAACTTAAAAATATATTATGTTAATTTTTATATACCAGGCTATGCTCTCAAGATTTTTATACCTATGTTGAGAAAAAATAAATCAGAAAAAAACATTAATTCCTTATGAAATCCTTTTAATCCCACTTAGTGTTGAGGAGGTCTGGAATAAACAGCATTGGGCGCAATGGAAGAACCCGCCTTGGATAGGGTACCAGTACTAGAAATCATGTGGGTGTAAATTATGAGTGTAGTTGAGCATATGAGTGAGCCCACTCATGGACTGGTATCGTGGCCAGCTTTGATTCCTATTTCACAAGCAATAATACCAGGGCAGGTTTCAGGTCCCTGAAAACCTGAAGCTGCAATAGTAAGGCATTGGAAGAAAAATAATCAACTTATTCAAGCACTTTGAGCGTGGGAATGGTGCTATAAAAATAACATTCATTATTATTATTATTATTATTATTATTATTATTATTATTATTATTATT
>JANRMT010062791.1:124823778-124854842 GCA_026402145.1 Polypterus bichir lapradei | reverse complement strand
GTGAGTGAGTGAGTGAGTGAGTGAGTGAGTGAGTGAGTGAGTGAGTGAGTGAGTGAGTGAGTGAGAGATAGACAGAGAAATTTTCAAGTATTATAAGAGCAGAACTGACAAGGCCCAGCATGAATGGCCTGTTTATCAGTCATTTTCATTTAATAGTAAGAGAGAGGGGCTGGAAGCAAGCACTGATACAGCTCGTTGTTGCACCCAGCACACAATACACCACCTCAGCATCCCAAATTAGGACCCGAGTGCAATCGTGCAATGGGTAACACCTCAGCACCACACTAACTTGAACGGAATGGAACAGTGTGAGTTTTTTTTTTTTGTTACAGTGCCTGGAGTGCCAATCCTGCCACCAACTCCCAAGATTTTCCTGCAAGTTGGAGGATCTCCTTGCATGGCAGTGTTTTAATAGTATTCTTAACAATAGGACAATCATGAAACAAGAGCTTCCGCAATGTCTTTCTGTGCTTAAATTCTAAACAAAAACTTGCCTGCCTGAATTTCATCATCTTTCCAACTGATGAAACAAAATGAAGAAAATGAATCCAAGCAATTAAAAGAGGTAAAGGACTACATTTTTTACATGCCGTGGCAATACTTATGTTTGTAGCCAGCACTTTAAATCTGAAGAGTACCTAAAGCTTACTTGTAGCCTTAAAGTTGATGATGTGCCTTTTTGCTGTTGTAATGACATGGATGTCTGCTTTTGAAAGAGCCAATGCTTGTTTCGGAGTTAACATGTGAGAGTGAATGAGACACAGCTAAGCAACGGCATCTGCTTCTGCTCATTACATGCAACTTAATGTAACTGCAGGGTACTTGAATTAATTTTTTTTCTGACAATCTGTATGAACCGAAAGTTTAAATGTTGCACGTTTTGATGTTTGTGCATTTAAGACAAGAACTTAATAACTCACATACAACTAACATAGAAAACATTTGAAAACAATACAAAAATAAATGATCCTCTAGGTCAACACAGATCAAATATGTTTATTTTATGAGATTACAGCCTGTGTTTTAAATATCTGATGGAAAGGTTCTTTGGGATTTTTGCCATATCTTGATCCTCATCAAAACGAATCACCAGGATTCATCAGATCAGGTCATGTTCCCCCAGTGACTACTCTTCATTTTCTTTAGTCCACTAAAACTGAAATTTTTGCAGTTTTGTTTTTTTTTTTTTTTTTTTTTTTTGTGCTGACAGAATAGGAACTTGGTAGAATTGTCAACTACCATACGTGATCCAAAACTAGATACAGCAAGTCGTATGCTCAGACCTTTTCCTTAGAACACCACTATTGCGCTTAACTGTTCATCTTTATGACAAACATAATATAACCTAGCGTGCCATTTTCAAACTTGCTTGAAAAAGGGTTATGGAGCATCTGAACCTAACTCTGTAGTATTGGGTGCAAGGTAGGAGCCAGGGCTAACCTAACCTGCATGTCGTTGGGGAGGAAATAGGAGTACCCAAAGGAAAACTCACATAGACACATAGACATGGGTGCAGGGTCTGTTAGTCAGCAGTGCTAATCACTGTGCCAATGTGCCACCCTGTCTGGCTGTAAAGTGTCATAATAGCTTTTTTATTTTAAGACCATGCTGGCATTTACATGACATTTTTTTATGTGCACTTAACACTCATTTTATGGTGAACTACATGGTCACCAGAAAGACTTGCTTGTAAGTATGTAGGCTAAAAGAGTTATTATTAATCCATTTTAAAAAATCAATAGATTTTTTATGTAATACGGGTTGTATGTGTTAAACGTTCACTTGCAAAATTTATTGCAGTTTAAGCAATCGACATTTCTGAAAAGCTGTTATTTATTTTTATCCAAGTCAGCATTATCTGTTGAAGGGGAGTTTTACTAAATAAGATCTGTTTCATCTTTTGCTCAGCGTTTTGTTATGGCATCAGCAGCAATGTCCTCGACCTTAGTGAGTCATTAAGGAGGCCAATGAGAGCACTTATTGTCATTATTGAATGATGTTTTTTTTATTAACCTACTTTTCCAGTACAAAGGTCACAGAGGGTGGGGTATGGGGGTGGGTCTGTTCCAGAAGGATAGGGTACAAGACAGGCACCAGCCTCGGATGAGCTGCTTGTCTGCTGTTCGGTGGCCTGACTCACATTTCTATACTCACTCATACAAGGTTGATTTATGGTGTCCGATAAGCTTAAATAGTAGTCATGGTATTATTAGCAGTACTGCCTTACAGTGTACAATGAAATTCTTTTTTGCATGTCTGACCAACATGTCACCACTCATCAGTGTCATGACAAACAAGAATACTGTATATGAAAATAAATAGCGTAACTCATTATAATAGAAATTCATGTAATCAGAACTGCTGCAACATAATAACTGAAGTTGGCTGTAGAAAATGTGATTTTCTTATCAGGCTTCAAATTCATTGTCTAAGTCTCAAACATTTAGGGTCCATCGCTAAACCTGTGTAGATTTGTCATTTAACATAACTCGTCAGACTTGTGCAGGGAAAACCAAGAAACCCAAGCTCAAAGAGAATATGCATACCCTACAAATACTGTGACTAGTGTGGGATTCAAACCAAAAACCTTGGAGTTGAAAAACAGCCTAACTACTGTTGATAAAAAGTATAAACCCTGTGACTTAGCAAGACAGTTCATGACGCCTGCCCTGCATTGCTATGCCAACTTACTTATATTTGATTCTTTCATTCTTGAGCTCCCTCTATGAATTTTATTCCTTGTTTATCTTTACTAAACATAAATATTTTCTACACTTGACTGTTTTATTTTACATACTTTCTGTGGTGTAAATACATTGTGCTGATCCATCCATCCACACATTGACAAACTGTGTTAATATAACTGAATGATTAGTGCATATCATGCAGAAGGCAGGAGCCAAACCTGGATGGGATGCCAGTCAACTGAGGGGCACACCTAAACTTACACCCACACCCACTCATAAAGCGCCAACATAGAGTTGTTATTCACACCTAATGGTACAGCTTTGTAATGTAGGAGGAAAACTGAAGTAAAAGGTACCAGCTAGGAGCCTAAACATTTTGCTCAAGACAGGTTACAATAGTGCAATGTCATACAGGCCCTGTATGGGTTACAGAGAACTTACACATACTGTATATTGGGACCGGTGATGCCTCCAATAGGCCGTATCAGACAGTGCAGCAGTCGTGCAAAGACAGCTCCAAAGCTGCTCTGCAACATAACTTCCCTTCATAAAACTCCCTCTTAGATAGTAGTTCAATGGGAAACAAGTGCACTCGGAACAGTTGCAGGTTTGCAGGCTTACCGTGTGATATGTTTATCACACAATGTTTAGAATATTTCAAGTCGCGAGCTTACCTGTCCATTTGCTCATTCTACTCTCCTCTTTCCTCCAGACTGAGTCTGCCCCAACCGCTGCTTCTGAGCCACTGAGCCTGGTTGATGAAGAAGGCTTTGTGTTCTTTAAAACTGAAGAAGGGAGCTAAAGCAGCTGTCTTGCTGCTTGTAACCTGTATGCTTGTGTGCTGAAGAAAAAACCCTGTTCTATATAAAGCTTTGAGACTGTTCGTGCCTGCTTAGCAATAAAGTTGTTCTTATCTTGGAAAGCTGGTCTCATCTTCCTGTTTCTCATGCAACTCTGCGACCCAAGCTTGACAATGTATATATGTGTATATACTGTATATATATATAATTTGTCACATCTGTGATACTAAGTTCCATAAAGGACAGGCAGTAGAGAACTGAGCCAATAGAACTTTTTATTTTGGCACTTGGAAGGACAGTACTCAAGTTTTATCAGAGCATTTATTAAAACACCAGCAAAGTGGACAACTCCTTAGTTGTCTCCATTACTCCAGCTCCACTGTATGAGTTTAAAAGAACCCCTAGGTGTCTTCCTTGAGGGGATTCAGTTGTAGACAGAGAGGCACAGCACGAGTCAGATTTGTCATTCATTTAGACCACTTTGCAGAGATCTGTTTTCACTTTCATATTAAAGAGTCTTTTTTTATGGATCAGTGTTAAAAAAGCCAAATTAAATCCACTGTGATTAAATGTTTTGTAACAATAAAGTGTGAAACTTCCAAGAGGCACCAACCTGGTTGTCCACGTTAAAATACAGTCAAAAGAATGGAACAAAAAAAAAACCCACTATACATGGCGTTATAATAAAACAACAGCCAAAAAAATCAAGGCAAGTAAGCTGATATGCCAGGTAGTCTTTATTAGGTTTTTCAGAGCTCCGTTCTATGGTCCATTTAAATCAGAACTGACTGCCTCCTTGCAGTGGGGCAGAGTCAGTTGCCATCAGTGGGCATCTTCTCTGTGCTATTGTGGGAAAGAAGGTTAGCATGAGTGTCTCCTCTTGACCCCGGGTGGTAATACCTGCTTTAGGGTGATTCACAGATGCACATGCTTGACAATGTGTATATATTATGTAAATCTATAATGTAGGAACTATGAGAATGTGCAAACTCCTTATATTCTCTGAACATGCCAGGATTCAAAACCAAGATTCTGGAGGTAGGAATAAGCAGAAAGCCATAACACCACAGAGTTTGCTGTTTAGGATGGAATATGCCATTACATTGAATTATATCAGTGCAAAGAGTGGTGTGCTTCTGGCATGTAGTGGTGTTCTGCATCCAAAGATGTCAGGATAAGCAGCTCTCTCCACTTACACACAGGATGCACAGACCCCTGACATTGATAGCAGCATTTCAGTCCAGAACTCTGATTGTTCTTTGAAGTCTAAAGCACTCAACCTTCCCTGCCTGGTTGAATTTTCTAAACTGGCACACTTCCCAGACACATTGTTTATTCCTAATTGTTTAATTAGCTGTCATACTTGTAGACTTGCCTCACAAGATGTCATTTTGAGTCTTTTTCTATTTATTTTCATTTGCTCACTAGACAAACATCCCATTCAGCATTTCAATGAGTGCCAGCTTTCAGTGTAGGTGCCATATCTAAAAAAAAAAGACTGACTAGCAGTCAAGGACTTGATATAGCTGTGATGGATAAGTTCGTAAAGTGACCAGCCAGAGTGGAAATATACCCCTCCTTTCAGCGGGGAGGAATGTCAAGGAGCCTGATTTCTAGCTGCTGGCTGTCAATCGAAAATCTTCCGTCATAGAGACATGCGGTAGATAAGCGAAGGTGGGGGGCAGCAAGCAAGCTGATGTCAGAGCAGATAACATGCAAGGTCATCTTTCTTCATGCAATCTTGATGTGCAAACGGCTTCCTATTAATAACCTGACGAGGACTTCTGTGTTAAAGATCTAATCTACAAATTGCTTTTTCTGAAAAAAAGAAGTTTGAGAAGAAGAAAGTTATATATCATCTGAAGAAGCCTATTGTGATTGCTGCTTAATGAAGGACTCACTGTCTACTTGTGTACAGTACATCCCTTCTCCATTAATTTCATTGCTAGTTCCATTCCACACCTCTCATTATCTGACACTATGATATTCCATCTAGAAGCCTTCTGTCATCTTTCTGTATACCTTGCCTTTCAAAATCCATTTCCAGACTGCCATACTCATTTTTGCCACAAAATGGTTTCTCCTATTTCCTCTCCATCATTATCTTAACATTGCAATGACCAATTCATGAAGGCCTTTCTAGAGGTGCTTCTCCTATTCTTTACACTTTTAACAAAACAGTATTTGGTCAATCTTCCCCTCTAATTTCACAACATGTTTTTCTCACTTTCTGAGAAATCTCACCATCTGTTTAGTTTTATTTTATGACCTGGTATTAAGGGATGAAGGTCTATTCAGGATTTTTCAATGAAAATTTTTTCTCAGTTCTATAATAACATATGTTAGAGCTGCGATATTCCATTTTATTTAATTATTTTTACCATTATTTCAAAAATGTCATTTTGTTATCATTTTGTAAAATTATTTTTCAAGGGTGCTGCCCATTTTTTAGAACACTAGAACATTTGTGACAAGAACAGGCCATTGATCCCGAAAAGCTTGCCAAGCCCTACTCAATTACACTCCTTTGACATTTATTCCATGTGTTAAAGATTCTTTTTGTGAATGTCTTTGCTTGTATGTCACCATATTGTGTTGCTAGTTTTCCTGGAGCCTGTCATTTTGTGTGTTTGGTTGCTAGCCGTGTGATGCAGGTCATGACGTAAACAATAGCTGCACCCATTAAACAGTGTTTAAACTTGAGAAACGAAGGAAAGACTTAGCAAGAAAATTTTACTTTTCAGGACTCTCTTTGGCTAAAGGTTATAAACCTTGTTTTGTTTACAACTTTGAGGTTAGTGACCTCCCTAAACACTGATTCACAATCTATTCACTTTCAGAATTACTCCAACTTTCTGTAACATCCCTACATCTCTGACAATTATTTAATTCACTCAGTCTGGACTTTAATCGAAAATTCTCTATTTTCACAACACCATCTTTTTTTAATCATCAGTTTCATAGTGAAAAGAAAACTTGCTGCATATAACCATCTTATTAATTTTAATTTACTCTTTTATCACACTCTTTAATAAGTACAGGTTCAGTGCATTTACACATATTTACAGCTATAATAAAATAAAGTAAATTACAAAACCTTATAATATTTTTATAAATAAAGTTACAGTTAAACAGTTAAAATAGAAGGCAGTCAAAGGTTAAATATAAAGTTATTCCTTCTAACATAAAACAGAGATCAGCTCCTTATTTACTTCTGACTGTGTGGTCAGACACAGCTCCAGCTCCATCATTAAATTTGCTGATGGCACCAACATCTTAGACCTAATTATCAAAAATGATGAGACAATCTAAAGACAATGATTTTCCTTTGCCCAGGACAACAATGTCTCCTTTAATGTCAGCTAAACAAAAGAGCTGGTCATGGGCTTTAGGAAGCAACAGGCTGAGCACATCTATATCAGCAGTAGATCTGCATCTGTTATGTTTTTGGAGCCATAATCACTGATGGATTACAATGGGCCCAGTGCATGTCAGCTTTCATCGAGAAGACCCATCAGAAATAAAGATAATATGGATGTCTCTGGCTATGTTATTACATTTCTAAATGTGATTAAGATTCACAAATATAACAAAAATGGTATGAAGCCTCTGAAGTACTCCACAAAAGGGAGACTAGGACCTTCACCAGCCTGCCCAGAAGAGGCTCACCTCAGTCCTGCTTATTTCAACTGCCTGGCCATGGCCTAAAATATACTGCTCAAAAAAATTAAAGGAAGACTTTTTAATCAGAGTATAGCATCAAGTCAATGACACTTCTGGGCTATTGATCTGGTCAGTTAAGTAGCAGAGGGCATTGTTAATCAGTTTCAGCTGCTTTGGGGTTAATGAAATTAACAGGTGCACTAGAGGGGCAACAATGAAACGACCCCCAAAACAGGATTGGTTTAACAGGTGGAGGCCACTGACATTTTTCACTCCTCATCCTTCCTGACTGTTTTGTCACTAGTTTTGCATTTGGCTACGGTCAATGTCACTACTGGTAGCACAAGGCGATACCAGGACCCTACAGAGGTTGCACAGGTAGTCCAAATTCTCCAGGATGGCATAACAATATGTACCATTGCTAGAAGGTTTGCTGTGTCTCCCAGCACAGTCTCAATGGCATTGAGGAGATTCCAGGAGACAGGCAGTTACTCTCGAAGACCTGGACAGGGCTGTAGAAGGTCCTTAACCCATCAGCAGGACGGGTATCTGCTCCTTTAGGCAAGGAGGAACAGGATGAGCACTGCCACAGACCTACAAAATGTCCTTCCAGCAAGGCACTGGTGTGAATGTCACTGACCAAACAATCAAAAACAGACTTCATGAGGATGGCCTGAGGGCCCGACGTCCTCCAGTGGGCCCTGTGCTCAGTGCCTGGCACCGTGGAGCTCAATTGGCATTTTCCATAGAATACCAGAATTGGCAGGTCCACCACTGGCACCCTGTGCTTTTCACAGATGAGACCATTTTCATCCTCAGCACATGTGACAGACGTAAAAGGGTCTGGAGAAGCCAGTGCCTGTAACATTGTTCAACACGATCGGTTTGATGGTGGGTCAGAGATGGTCTGGGGAGGTATATCCATAGAGGGATGCACAGACCTCTACAGGCTAGACAATGGGACCTTGACTGCCATTAGGTATCAGGGTGAAATCCTTGGACACATATATCAAAAGCCCCACAACCAATGACCACAAACCCTCTGCTTGTGAACAAAAAGTCCAGCAAAGAATCATTTTAAACAAAGGAATTATTAGAAAAATTTAAGAATACAAGCAAAATGCTCCAAAGAGCAAAAATAGGCAAAAAGAAGATGCCTAAAAAGCAAACAAGTCCCAAAACACAATCCAGGAGGGGCATCCTTAAACACAAAAGGCACAAAATCCTGTAAATCCAATAAAAACAGCAATACTCACAATATTCCATACGTAAGCAAAAATTTCCTGATTTGAGCTTACTCGGCTCTGGCCTTAAATAAGCAAAGAGACCCCAGAATGAGTGACGTCTGGGTGGGCATGCCTCCTGGAGCTCCACCCACAAAGCACAAGGAATGGAATTGGTTAAAGAAAAAATACATAATACAGGGATAATACGTGATAAAGGGAAATTATGAAAGTAACAGAATACACATAAAACATAACAATAATAATTCCAAAATGACAATCTATACTAATAAAAGGCAAAGCCCTCACTGACTGACTGACTGACTGACTGACTGACTGACTGACTGACTGACTCACTCACTCACTCACTCACTGACTCATCACTAATTCTCCAACTTCCCGTGTAGGTAGAAGGCTGAAATTTGGCAGGCTTATTCCTTACAGCGTACTTACAAAAGTAAAGCAGGTTTCGTTTCGAAATTCTACACGTAACGGTCATAACAGTCGACAACGTCCGCCATGTTGAACTTTCTTATTTATGGCCCCACCTTCACGAAATTTGGTAGGCGGCTTCCCTGCGCTAACCGAAACCAATGTACATACTTATTTCGGTGGTATGACGCCACTGTCGGCCGCCATATTGAACTTTCCAATGTCACTAATTCTCCAACTTCCCATGTAGGTAGAAGGCTGACCCCATCTTCACGAAATTTGGTAGGCGGCTTCCCTGCGCTAACCGAAACCAATGTATGTACTTATTTCAGTGGTATGACGCCACTGTTGGCTGCCATATTGAACTTTCCAACGTCACTAATTCTCCAACTTCCCGTGTAGGTAGAAGGCTGAAATTTGGCAGGCTCATTCCTTACAGCTTACTTACAAAAGTTAAGCAGGTTTAATTTAGAAATTTTATGCGTAACGGTCATAACGGTCGACAACGTCCGCCATGCTGAACTTTCTTATTTACGGCTCCATCTTCACGAAATTTGTTAAGCGGCTTCCCTGCGCTAACCGAAACCAATGTACATACTTATTTCAGTGGTATGACGCCACTGTCAGCCGCCATATTGAACTTTCCAACGGTCTTTGTTACTTATGGGCCCATCTTCAAGAAATTCGGTATGCGGGTTCCCAACGCTACCTGAATCCTACTTACGTACATATATACATCCATAGCCTGCAGCTCGGTCATACCGTGTGAGGCGGCGTTGGGTCCCCCATCCCAACGCCTCCCACGTTGTTGGCTGCCTGCCTATATAAGGCCGTCCATCGCTCCAGTCTCTACATTCCCTTCCTTGCTTCGCCACGGGATTCATGTCTCCCTGCTGATAACTACAGCCTTTATATTTAATCCATGGCTTCTCCGCTGTTTTATTGTTCGTTTATTAAGATTATAGTTATTGTGTAGGTATTTTAGACTTACTTTACATTGTTCAAGTACCCATTTCCTTTATCATTCCAACCGTACCCCCATTAACATGTCTATCGAGGTGATCACCATCGATCAAAGAACTGTCACTTACCGAGTGGTTTCCATGCCCGGAGATGGCACCTGCCTTTTACATTCTCTGTGTTACATATTGCACGGCCATATCAGGCTCACTCTTGATATCCGGAGGAACATTGTGTCTTATGTATTGAATGACCGGGACAGGTTCAAGGTGTGGACTGATGACGGTACAGGAGATAATTATACTACACAGGAGCACTAGAAGAGTGAAATGCTTAAGCCCTTCACCTATGGTTCTGCATGTGAGTTGATGGCTGCCGCTGAATTGTGCGGTTGTTGCTTTCAAGTGTACCGAAATGGCCTAATATTTTACACCTTTCGACAACCACCAATGCCTCTTAAACATCTTAGATTCACAGGTGACGATTTCAGTAGTGGACACATTGATGTTTATGAATGTTTAAACTCTCAAAAGCTGGATGTAAAGTTATCAATGAAACCGGTTGTGTGCTTACAATGCTTGACAGATGCCGAATGTCACTTCAACACAACAAGTCCTGCAAATACTGTCGTAATTGAAACAAACCATGAAACTCAAACCGATTATGACAGCAGCAATCCAAGCTGTGAGATTTGAGGCAAGATTACTGTTCACATGGCAAACTGTACGTTGCATGCTCAAGAGTAAGCTCAGCGCACAGCTTGGTCATATTACAATCGGAGGGCCGAAATGACAATGTGGTATACAAAGAGATCCTTAACAAATAATTATTGGTATATTTTCCCTCAGTTTAAAAAGGTTTAATTTTCTTCTTAATAAAAATTTTAAGGCAGTACTTCGCTGCTGCGAAGCGCGGGTATTTTGCTAGCAAATAATAAAATACACAACATTACATAACACTAAAAGTGTGCAGTGCAGTCAGAATTGACTGGCAAAATTACATTCAATTATGTCACTTCTTAAGCTCAGGATCACCAACTACTGGGAAGATGGTAGTGAAGTCAGTTCAGAATATTATGAGCACAAAGCTGTTTCCTGCCCAGGACATATTTGACACACGCTACCCTAGAAATACAGTACTTCAGGACTATTAGCACTCACACCACAAGATTTACCTGGTCATATCACGACAATAATATTAATAGAGGATCCACCTATGTTAATCTATTTGAAACTGCTTTTTTAAACTGTTCTTTGACCAAATCTCTAGTTCATGGGTATATATTATGGCATTAGTAAAATATGTAAATTGTATTTAAACATTAAATGTGAAGGTAAATAAAAAGGTAAAAGCAACATGAAAATTACACAGTAAATGCAATGGATAGAAGCTGACGCAACACAACATGTTTGCAATGGCTTATGGGTAGGTTGAACACACACAGCACTGCGCAGTGGGCTGCCGTTAGCCTAGTTGAAGCCAAGATCAAATGAGCATGGATGCTCCGCTGCAGGATTGCACAATTGTTGAACACTACACAACAGTGAGATTACTTTGGGTTAATGGAATGAAACCTGCTGAAATTCAATGAAGAATGTTGGCTTATGCAGATCAGTAAGCTGTTTGGGTACCCATCTTGCACACTTTACCTTACCACATGTCATCATGCAATATGCCATGTGCAGATTAATAGCTGATATCCAAATGTGTAGCAACAGCAAACTTTGTAGCCCATTGGTCTTCTCTGATGAAGGCATTCACTACGTTGATGTGGGCTTATATGCGTTATGATGATGGTCACCCAGATTGAGTTTCAGCGGTTACATTTGCTCTTCCCACTTTAAACCTTTCTACCCATTCATAAACTTTTTGTTTAGTCACTTTGTTTTCACTTCTGTTATGAGCCAGCATCCTACAGTGAATTTCATCAGGTTTCACTCCCTTTGCCAAAAGAAATCTCACTACAGTACAGCTCATTGTTCAGCAGTGGCGCAATCCCACAGCAGAGTGTCCATGCTCATTTGACCTTGGCTTCAACTAGATTAATGACAGAGCACTGTATTGTGTGTGCTTGAACTACCTCTGAGCCACTGTGAACATGTTTTATTAATTTTAAAATTGCCTTTACTTTTTGATTTACCCTTATATTAGAACTCTATATACTGTATTGAATGCTTAAACAATCAGTTATTTTTTGTTTTAGATTTCGAAATTCAGTTAGACCACATTGTAGAGGCCAGTTGTTCTAACAATCTTGACTTGAACAGGCCATTTCAACAACAAACTTTGCAAATCCTTCTCACCTAACTTTTCTAAAATAACTGAGACAGATTTTGAAAGTTCCCAATTGGCAGCAGTGTTTGTGCAAGTAAGACAAGTGAGGACCATCCATCTCCCAGCAGAGGGCACTGTTGTGCAAAAATGAAATAATATGTAGGCTCATACTCAATAATTTAGCGTATTACTAAAATGTTTATTGCAAAGTCAACACAGTCATCATAATCAAATTTTCCCAATTTTCATCTCTATGCTCAATGCAATTTCTTACCTAAAAAATATTTCTTTTTGGAGTATGTGAAATGTTCTATGTGTTTGGTTCTTTGGAATCTTCAGCTTCCTTTTTCTATGTGTGCACATGTGTGGCCTGAAATTTACTGTTCCACCTCATGGCCTGAAGACTGGAATCCCATTTAGGTGACCCATTGGTTTATTTTCTGTGACACATATACAGCATGTGTGAACTAGTACATCTTGATATTCTGAAGTAGTCATCAACATGATCAGAAATCACATCATTTTATACATAATATTTATGTTAATATGTGGTTTGGCACTATTGAATGAAAATCCATGATAGTAAGCAGCTCCCTGAGTGACCTCTGTTCTAGCACTTCCTCTAGTGAGTCTATTTTGACTCCCAGGATTGAACCAACTTTTTTAAGTTTGTTTAGTGCATTGGTATCACCTGCACTAATGCCATTACCTCAGCATACAACTACATAGAAAATTGCACTGGCCACTACAGACTGGTAGAAAACACCCTCATCCTTCACAGGTAATAGAGATAATTCTGACCCTTCTTTTATACAGCCTTGGTGTTGGTTCTCCACTCAAGTCTGTCATTTAGATGCACCCCTAGGTATTTATATGTCCTCACCACCTTCACATATTTACCATAAATTATAAATGGGGTCAGAGTGGGCTTCACCCTCCTGATGTCTATGATTATCTCTTTTGTCTTAATCATGTTGCAGTGCAGGTGATTCATTGTGGACCATTCAACAAAGAGCTTCACTAGTATCCTGTATTCATCTTCCTGACCACCACCGATATACCCAACTATCACTTAATCATCAGATACTTTCTGCAGATGACATGAGCCAGTATTATGTCTAAAGTCTGAGGTATACAGTGTAAACAGAATAGGAGCCAATACAGTTCCTCGTGGACCTCTGTGCTATTCATGACCATGTCCTATACCCATTACTTAAACCTCACAAACTGTGGTCTAGCAGTTAGGTAGTCCATTATCCAGTGGTGGCTTCAACTCTCATTGACCCAAGCTTCTCATGCAGTATTCTGAGCTGTATGGTGTTGATAGCACCTTCTCCAGATGGGAATAGGCTTGATTCCCTAGCTTAAGTATATTTTTCCTTTTATTGTTGTTCTTCAATTATTTTTCATGTATGTTTTGTTTTCATGAAATTTTTATTCACATTGTTTTATGTTCATATTATTTAACTGTTATGTATCGTGTACATAAGCCTCAAATCTATATTCCCTGTATTTTGTGTGTGGAACCTAAGGAGGTAGGACCACCATAATGCAACTGCTGAGGGACTGCCCCTTCACATTTATATGTTTTTCTGGTTTATTGTGGATTTTTTCTTGTTTTTTTCTGATTGTTGGTTTACAGACTGGAGTTGTTAGCTGCGTGTGTCCTTTTTAGGCAGACCCATTTTGTCTTTTGTTCTGTTTTGCATGTTAATGAATTCTTATTTTTGATTATTTAACAAATTGGTTAAACCTGAATGACACCTTTGTGTATTTTGAGCATTTTAAAGTATTTTTGAACTTATAAAACCCAAGCACCATTTTAGATCTGAGCAGGCCTGTGAACCTACCTGTTAGGTTTGGGGTCAGGTTGCCCTGGGGTGAGGTATTTTTGGGGGTTAGTATCACTGAAGTTCTGGTCTTGCCTGTTTCATTTTGAGACCATATCACCCTTTTTACCATTTTGTATGTATGCTATAATTCACAACAACAGGATTTGCTCGACTTGAATTGTTTCTCATCTCATATTTTTGTTATATTGGCAGGCCAGATGTTTGCATTCTCCATTCCCTTAGTTTCATCACTAACCCCATTCCCGAAATTATATGCTGTGTTCATTTCAAATAAAAAGCAGCCAGCCTAGTCTTTAAAATGTCCTTGTCTGTAATCAATTGGGCCCTCTCTGTCAGTGGGTAAAAATCTCACTTCATCTTTTTATAATCATCACTGTATTATCTGCATCAGTTCCATCCGATTGAAGATTTTAATTAGCACTTGTTTGTGCTTGAATATGCCCTGCAATGGACTGGCACCCTGTGCCCAAAGGTGTCAGGATAGCCTTCAACACGTCACAACCCTAAATTGGATTAATAAGATTTTAATACATTATGCAAGATTATTTTTCCTTTTTTATATCACCTACAAAACCCCCTGGTTCCTCTTTCATATTCTACAACATTATATGCTCTGTTTGTTTATATTAGCGCAGTGTATTAACATTATAAAACATATTCTTCATTGGAGTGGTGACTCAGTGGTTGGCATATCAGTAATATTAGCTGGCAGTCTTTGGGCACCACTATAATCATCAAGCCCGCCTCAGCTCTGTTCTCTGCAGGGACAATGTTTCACAGAACCTCATTAGTAAATGCACTTCTTCCAGGTAATAGACACTCCACTACGCACTTCTGAATTGCAGTGGTTTCCTTTATTATCACAAATTGTCTGGTGAAGGGAATTCCTCATCTCAAGACAGATAGCTGGAATGCCTCTTTGCTCTCACGCCATGCTTTTTCTTAGGCTTCCTTAAAAAGCTTTTAGGGCACAACTGGGACTTTAGAGGTTTACCAGGCACTTTCTGTAATCCTTCGATAGCAGGACTCAAATATTTATGAAGCACATATAAAAATAGAATGCAGTTATCAACCACAGAAGCCCCTGAAGCTTCAAGCTGCAAACAGATTGGTAAAGAATGCTGAGGGACTTTTAGTAGGCAACAGCTTTACAAAGTTCAGATCTACTTTTCTAGTTCAGTTTCTACTTTTGGAAAAGTTCATTAATTCTGTTGTGGATAAAGAGAATGAAGGGTTTTCACAGAGAAGTGACGAGTTTAAACAAAGGGAGAGCACATAGTACAAAAGGTAAAAATCAACAAAAAAGCCTCTAACTTCTCTAGTCCTACTTCCAGAGGAGTTGATCTTTGTCTACATATTAGAATGGCTTCTTCATTTGCTCTAAGCCACACAAATACTCCCATCATCTCAAATTTTCTCTTGAATGCCTCTCTTTATCAATCTTGCATATGACACTTCACAACTCTATGCTCAATGGGTTTATGATCTGAGGCAACTTTAACTGCTACAGTACTTCTGGCTGTTCCCAGAATTGCTTCCAGGCAGGACTTCAGCGGAGCATGTCTATAAAATCTGTGTTTCTCTGGGAGCTTCAGAGACCACCTCACCTCTGAGATTTCCCAGTCTTTGAAAAATAAGGTTTTTAAGGGAGTGTCTAGGCTGCCAAACTTAACTCCAGCATGGTTTCATTCCTTGAAGTTCAGGATAATATCCTGACCCTTAAAGAGATGTAAGTTATTGGTTTCTTCCAGTTTTCAATTTTAAAAGGTCAATATGGTACCATCTCTTACACTTTAGAGTCCTGATCATGTACAAAAACAATCTGGACAAGAATATAATTAATAAGGTGTTAAAGTGTGCAGGTGCTAGCAAACTAGGTGAAAGGGCAGATAATCTAAAACCAGCCGAGTCATTACATAGGTACTTGGACAGCATAAAGATTGGGCATATTTGTGGCTGAGTGAATTTAAAGTATGACATGTAGGAAACATAAATTTTAGATTTGAATACGCAATGGGAGGTCTAAAACTTCAAAGTACATTTCATGAGAAAAAACCTAGGAGTCAAAATTGAACTCACTGCTATCTAAATCTAGACAGTGGACAGAAGCGATCATAAAGGCTAATAGGATGTTAGGTTATATAGCATGATGTGTAAAATGCAAGTCAAAAGATGTTATGCTACCTTTATAATGTACTAGTGAGACCCAATCTGGAATACCGTGTGCCATTTTGGTCTCCAGATTACAAAAAGACATAGCAGTGCTAGAGAAAGTCCAGAGGAGAATGACTAGGCTGATTCTGGGTCTAAGTGATATGACCTATGAAGACAGATTAAAGGAACTGAACCTTTTTGGTGTATGCAGGGTGACATGATTGAAGTGTTTAAAATTATAAAAGTAATTAGTACAGTAGATCCCAGTTGTTACTTTAATGTAAGCTCTGAATCAAGAAAAAGGGGTATGCAAAGAACCATAGACACACGGAATAAATTACCAAGTACTCTGGTGGAGAGTAGGACTTTGGAGACCTTTAAATCTCGACTTGATGATATTCTGGCCAACATGAGTGAATAGGATGGACAAGTTCTTGAAATGAATGGCCTGTTCTTGTCACAATTTTTCTAATCTTATAGACGGAGTGGTGGCTGTGAGGCTTGCAATCTGCTCTGGCAAATCAGAAGGTTGCCGATTGAGCAAGGCCCTTAACCTGCAATTGCTCCATCCAGGGTATAACGTTAATCTGCATCCAGCCCTCCCAACAGGTCCTCCAACTTGCAGGGAAAGCTCGGGGGTTAGTGGCAGGATTGGCAGCCACTGAAAAAAACCTCACACTGTTCCACTCCATTCAAACTAGTGTGGTGCTGAGGTGTCACCTGTTGCACAACTGCAATCGGGTCCTAATTTGGGATCCTGAGGTGGTTTGTCAAGTGTTGGGTGCGGCAACATGCTGTATCAGTGCATGCTCCCAACCTCCTCCTTCTCATCCTCCAAATGTGTTGGCACCTAAAAGGTCATCTGCCTTCTTTTGTACTGGGAAAAATTTATTCAGTTATTTCCACATCCCATATCTCTCTTTCACTACTATTCCCATCTACAATCCTATTGAGGCTACCAGTACATGTACTGGCTATATTATATTCTGGCAGCAGCCATCTTCCCACACTAATTTGCTAAGGACATATTTTAAAGATATATTTTGCTGAAGTCCTGGAGATTATTGTGGTGAGTCAAAGCAAATATCAGAGCTTCAAGAACAAAACTAAACCAGTACTATCAAAAACAGAAGGGCAAGATGAAAACTGAGAGTCAAAGATATGTAAAAAGACAAAAAACAAAATTATTACACTTACCTACTTGAAAGATTATGCTAATGGACGCTAAAGATTCTGTTGAAGTCGTTTTATCCACCTAGGGATATTATGTACAATGCAATCTCTGCCATATTTAAAGAGCAAGGCCTGTTATGCCATTTGCATGACAATCAAAGTCACATGACCAGCAAAATGGCATTGGATAAATAAAAAAAAAAACAGAAAGTTAAAATTATATTTTAATTATCAAAGCAAAACATGAAAATAACGTCAAGAAGCTTTAGGTGGAGGTTATTGTGATGTTTTTGAACGTGTTACTACTATCTATCGATCTTGCTGAAACTCAAACTTGGTTACACCACACATCACAATCAAAAACATTCTCTTGCTTATCTTATGTGAGTGAATTATCTAAAAAAAACAGGAAGATATAAGTGACACACCAGATATACAGACAATATCAAACAAAATCAATTTAAAAAATCTGCAGAGAAATATATATATAAAGAATCCCAACGTGAACAGAATGCAGTATAAACATAAGCATCCAAAAATTCATAGAGCTGCTGTTATTAAATATATCTCAGAACATACTGATATGAACAGAGAAACTTCTTTTCAACATGCAAATCAAAAAGATATTTGCCTCGGCTCAAAAATTGCAATGATGGGTTTAATTATAATTCACACATTGATTAAGAATCTAACATAGAAATGCTTATAGGGTCCATGAATGTTAAATGTCCATATTGTTGTGCATCAAAATGGACTGAAGAACCACCTGGAATATGTTGCAAAAGTGGAAAAATCTAATTATCGCATATACCAGAGCCTATTAAATGTTTTGTATTTGGTTTACACTCTGAGTCAGAACATTTTCTCAATGCTACAAAACAATAGTGCCTTTCAAATTAGATCATTTGGTACAAAAAGAATAAAAAAGGCAATTTCATGCTAAATTTTCAAGTACAAGGACAAGTGTATCACCGCTGCCTTAGGAAATTTCCCAGGCGAAGCTGAGTAACACAGCAAGTAAGTGATAATTGTACAAATACAAGAGAGGCCTGCATCCTCAGTGATGAATAAAAAGATATGGGGTAGGATGCAAAATGTCACTGGTAGAGTTTACATGAAAAATGGCCTTCTTTAGCTGGGATGATAATGATCGTGATGATGACAATGATGATGATGTTATAAGTCATAGAAAATGAGATACAGAAGAATAGTGTGCAGGGTGTCACAAACAGTATTTGCATGATGCTGACTAATGAGGCCTTTTTCGGCTGGGTAGAAGATACTATATGTCACAGATAATGGAATACTGAGGAACAGTGTGAGACGTATTATAATGCCATTTGCATGATGTTGGCAACAGAAACCACCTTCACCAGGGATGATGGCACAAGTCAAATCTGAGAAAAATGAATATGGAGAAAGTGTGCTTGGCTCAACAATTGTTTATGAGATAAACTTTGATAACATTTACTTTTCCTAAGTAAAAATGAATGAATGAAAGGCCAATCAGACCTCTCCAACCCCCTGGTATTAACATCCAGGAAGGGAAAACTGCAAACCTAATGGATCAAAGCAGGCAGTGAATTGCAAAAGAATGGAGGAGGAAAGTTGCTGTGTTTAAGTAATCATTTCAGTTTTGTGAGGGATTTTGTGTGGCTTTGTGTGAAATGTAAAAAAAAAAACTGACAAATAAGTCCCTGGAACATTTTTTCATCTACAAATAATTGTGACTGGAAATTTTTCAGATCCCTCATAAAGTATTGTAAAATAAACAAGGGGAAGTGACACCCATCATGACAGGTGAGGATGGCTGGTAGCTACCACAGTTTACTTTGGTCAGGCATGACCTAGGAGTAATAAACAGTTTTATTTCTCTTGACATTCCCCAGGCTTCTAGAGGGCAATACGAGTGTGCTTACCTCTCAATAATACTAGGAAGACCAATCTGGTTCTCTCTGTACATCTCTATGGTGCAGGAGTCATAAATGAGTAGATGGTGATGCTCCACCCATACAAAAATAACACTTCAAGTAGTCACAACATAATCCAGAAGCATTTACCACAGGTTACCTTGAAATGATCTTGGCCCCAGCTTAAAAGCCCATTTTTGGTCACTTTGAGGTTGAGTGCAGTGATAGTCAAAGGCTTAAATGGTGGGAGGAAGGAAGGCTAATTTTTGAGAAGTAGAGTAGTGTAATTTTGAAGGCCAGCAGGATGTTTGCTTCTCACACTGGGTATGTGGACTGGTCATCCTCGCATAGTAGTTAGGAACAATCTTACTACAAAGAAGCTTTGAAGCTGAGGCTATTTTTATTATGTCCCCATTGTGTATAGTGCCTTTTGTTCTGGTTGAATATTCCATCAGTGAAACAAACCTCATTCTTTTTTGGCACTTTAGGTTCTCCTATGTTTCACTTTGCATAAAAAGACTGTTCCCAAATGTCCCATGTTCCAAACTATATTCATTTTTTAAAAAAATAATAAAATCATTTAAAAGCAAAATGAAACCAGAGAAAATTATGCCACAGAAATTATTTCTAACATACAACAACAAACATGCTGCTTCTTAAGTCAGACAATGTCCATTGGTAAGATTTACCTAAATCTGTGCAACAGAAACATTGATGACTATAATGAGGAATGCTACCATAGAAAATGTTTCTTTCCAAGGATATGGCATACAAAATAAAATCTTTTATCAATTCACAAGAGTGACTAGGTACCACAAAGTCATGACACAACCATGATGACATACATAAGTTGCAAAGCAGTTTAAAGAATCCTAGTAGACTGTGAATGTGAAATGCACAAAGGTGAAGACATCTTTATAGCACATTGTGGTAATCAAGAAGGAAGGCTGCTCCAGTTTGTGAACTTTCAGTTTGAAGTGTAGGAAAATAAGGAGGCCTTCAGTTTTTGATGATGATGATGTTGATGTTTCATATTAGAGAATTTAGGGGAGAATAAAGGAGGGAAGATTGTCAGTTAGCAATGAAGACATAGAGAGCCAGAATTATAATTAAGATGATGATAATGATGTTTCACATAATGCGTCATAATGCATGATGCATCATAAACAGAACAGAAGTTTTAAACAGAATGTGAAAAGTACTTTCACATTGATGCCCCACAAAAGGAAAAAACAGCAAAATATATGCATCTATCCATTTCTTCTACAGGTCAGCATTGTCCTCATCTACTCCTTTACAACATGGACAAGGGAATAAGGGAATACTTCCAACTCATCAACGCTGTAGCCAGACTTTCAAGTCATGAGGAACCTCCAGTTGACAGGGAAGCCTCCTCCTGAAAGCTCCCTCTGGCAGCACCTAAGAACCCCAACAGGGCTGCCCATTGGAACTACAACTCTCATGCAGTCCTGTGTGTGAGCAGATGGGACTACCACCAGAGTATTGCTGCGTACATGGCCTTGGGAGGCAGTCTCTCTCTCTCTCTCTCTCTGTCCCTTCATTATATTGGCATTACATGGAACACCACATATCCTGACTGGGATGACCATCCCCTTATGATGTCCAACACACTTATAAACGTATCCATAGTCAGTTCATGATGAGGCTGGAATAGGTCTTATCTTTGTAACCCTAAACTGGATTAAGCTGGTTTGTGAAAGAAAAGATTTACTGATGTTATGCTTTATTATCTTCAGAATGTTATTTGGACTAGATCAGATTACAGTGGTCTGAATTATTTCTTTTTGCTCCCGTCAAAAAAAAATTTTAGATTCGAGGGTGCTTATTTCAAATCTGGCAACAGAATTGTTTGATCACATCCAGTCTATTAAAGATGAAGGTTTAAAATGAAAAAAAAACACTGTTTTAAAGAAAAAATAAATTAAACATAATTGTTTTAAATATAATTATTACTTCTAAAAAGTTGTTGCTTGGTAGTTTTTTCCACTCAGAATCCTCTGAAGGTGTTTCATGGTGGAGTGGCCGACAGATGTCTGCTAACGAAGACTCACTCCACTTTCCTCTATAATGTAAGTGTTGTCTGAATTTGGGTCTTGAATAACAATAGTACTTAATCGGAAAGGGTCGCATATGGTTTGCAGTGCGCCTTGCCAGCAGCTAAATGGTGGCTCTAAGGCTAAGGATCTGTGCTAGTATCCCAAAGGTTGCCGGTTTGAATCCCCGTCACTGCCAAAAGAGATCCTACTCTGCTGGGCCCTTGAGCAAGGCCCTTAACCTTCAATTGCTCTAGGGGTGCTGTACAATGGCTGACCCTGCACTCTGACCCCAAGGGGTATGTGAAAAACCAAGTAATTTCCTTCGGGATTAATAAAGTATAATAAAAAAATAAATAAAAAAAATAAATAAATCAGTCATCATGGGGCGGTTATAACCCGCATCTGTGATTCACTAAGGGGGATGGTCTGACGATTGGTGGCAATTCTCCAAGAGAATAATGATGGTGATAATTGTGGGTCATCAAAATTGGGTTGTGAGCATAAAAACGTTTAAGAACCATTCCTCTAACATCTCTCCATTTGCGCAATGTCCTGTTGGGAGCAGTCCCTATGTTCATCAGAGTCTGCTCCCAGGTTCTCAGAGAAAAAAATGCAAATGACAGTGTAGGAAACAGATTTTTAAAGACATGTTGGACCCCAGTACTAGGCAGGAAGACTGAAGCTTCTGAACTAGTTCCACCTTTGTATTCAACTATGGCACATGCTTTTTCTTTTCAATAAAGGAAGGCTGTGTATTTTTACTTTTACCGGTTGCTTATCTGTTACCTGGTTAAGACAATTAATAGATCAACCCAACCTTGCACATTTCTGTAAAAAACATTTAAACAACACTTTTATCTCTTTTGGCCAATAAAAAAAACATCTTTCTAACCTTGTAAATATAACTTCATGGCTATTTTGAAGGAATAAGAACAGAGAAAAAAAACTGATTGAGGGCAAAAAATGTGTAGCAAATACTTGATTTTGGGTTGTTTCCACAAGGAAGACTGCTATTTTTAAATAAATAATATTCTAACCATGAAAAATATTCATGGCATATAACAAATCTAATGTATTTAAGAAAAAAAAATCAACAGTTTTTGATATCTTACAAAAATGGTTTGTGGTAGAGAAACTTCAATTCCCATAACTGATTCAGCATACCTACGTAAATATATAAAGTACAATAATTTTTTGCGTGTGGGAGGATTTTGGTGTAAACCAGTGTTATTGCTAATCAGCTCTTTGCTTAATTCTTCCCCAAGCATTCTGTGACCTTTACACAGAGGCAGAAATGGAGCCAAGTTAGCTGGCTATCTGGTGCGTGCTTTGTTATTTGCACCTCTTTGTTCATTTCAACTGATTAAAAAATAAAAACACAGATTCTGATTGCAGCACTTTAAGAGTAGACGAAGGAAATATGGTGTGCTGAATGTTAACAGGTGAGTGATCTAAAATGATTCATTAGCGGCAATAATTGGTGTCTAATTAAGAAACTGGGTGGAGAGAAATCCTGTGGCCACTGGAGCTCTAGAGGGCTTTTTTTCCTTTCAGGCATTTAATCTGATTTGTCCTGACTGTTTATCTTATTAATTTACACTACATGACAGTGACGCTGCATATAATGCATAGTGATTCATTGACTGCACTCCCATACCTTTTTCTCAGTGCAAAAATGACTAACAAACATAGGTATCTGAGTACTTGATTCTGTTTTCCGGCTCTGAAGCCCCAAGAGTCAATACATTAATTAGCATTTACTAATAATTGCTCAGCTCCTTAGTACTGTGTAAAGGGTACATTAAGGCAAATGTGCTTTTGATGAAAGTTTAATGTTTATGGCATGGCCTACAGTTTTAATATCGATTTGTTGATGAGATGTGAGAAGCTCTGCTGTACTTTTTTAATCTTACGCAGCCTCCAAAGGCCTAATGATTGTAACGTCTTTGGTGGCTGAAGCCAAAACTCATCCATTTACCCCGAATGAATTTGCTGAATGTCAGGCTCATTGCAACAGACAACTCTTGTGAACCACAACTTACTGAGGTACTGGAGAAAGAGAATTTCTTTAAAGTGTATTTCTCTTCTGGTAGATGGTGATTTATCTCACCAGAAATAAGGTTTGAAAAGGCACCAGTTGGATTTTACATTACATTTACATGAAAACATGAATTTATCTGATTTATTTAATAGAGGCAGTGTTGAAAACTACAGAAAAAAAACAAGACAGTCAGCCATAACCCGGCTCTAAACACATGAAACACATCTGAAGGTCACAGTCAAAATCAAAATCCTTAACTAAATTCTAACAACTTTATTGTTTTAAAGTTTACACCATTTTCCAAATAATTATGCACATTTTTTTGTTTCTTTTTCTTAAAAATTCAATACAATTAAGGATTTTTTTATCATCCAGCAATTATATTATACCACTAAAGGTGCGCTGCATGATAACGTGCAGTGAATACACTTGACTTGAGCATTCCTAGTTTTCAGACTCTTTCTCTGTACGTTTAGCATTTGTTTGCTCAGAGGTTGATGCGCTTGCTGCTTCCTGAGCAGCTCTTCTTTTCTCCACCCTAGCAGCCTGCTTCTTCTCTTCTTTTGTCGGCATCTTTTCACGTTAAAACTGATTAAGTCAGTGTTTGTGTTGCAATTACTTAGTACGTTTTCTTTAATTTTTCACTTAAGCTGTCACATAAGTCTTTAATCTGCCTCAAGAATGATTTAAGATATGAAGAGGTAGAGGAAGTGACAGCAAAGGTGGTAGGGTTGAGAACAGTGCCCGTACGCATGGACCACACGGCCACCCTCCTTGCCACTGCCGAGAGTTGATTCTACAAGAAACTAAAATAAAAATAAAAAGAGAAACAGCCTTGGAGGCCTATCATCACCACAAAAGCGGATAGTAGACGACACATAGTATATGTGTACCAAATTCCAGGGCAATAGTTCAAACGGTTTGCGAGCCACAGGTGATTTTAAATCCTGGACAGACAAATGAACAGCCACGGCAGTGTATTATATATAAAGAATGCAGATTTTTATTACAAGCAAAATTACTAATGACTATAACAGATTTTTAAAATATTTTTAAAATAACTTAAAATATTGTTACGCACAACAGAGATTGAAAACATTCAATAGGTTGTAAAGAATTCGAAAAAGACATCTATTGTATTTGTGGCGTGAAGAGATCATTTTTCAAAAAATAAATGGTATTTAAATCAAAAAACATACACTCACCTAAAGGATTATTAGGAACACCTGTTCAATTTCTCATTAATGCAATTATCTAATCAACCAATCACAATGCAGTTGCTTCAATGCATTTAGGGGTGTGGTCCTGGTCAAGACAATCTCCTGAACTCCAAACTGAATGTCAGAATGGGAAAGAAAGGTGATTTAAGCAATTTTGAGCGTGGGATGGTTGTTGGTGCCAGACGGGCCAGTCTGAGTATTTCACAATCTGCTCAGTTACTGGGATTTTCACGCACAACCATTTCTAGGGTTTACAAAGAATGGCGTGAAAAGGGAAAAACATCCAGTATGCGGCAGTCCTGTGGGCGAAAATGCCTTATTGATGCTAGAGGTCAGAGGAGAATGGGCCGACTGATTCAAGCTGATAGAAGAGCAACTTTGACTGAAATAACCACTCGTTACAACCGAGGTATGCAGCAAAGCATTTGTGAAGCCACAACACGCACAACCTTGAGGCGGATGGGCTACAACAGCAGAAGACCCCACTGGGTACCACTCATCTCCACTAAAAATAGGAAAAAGAGGCTACAATTTGCACAAGCTCACCAAAATTGGACAGTTGAAGACTGGAAAAATGTGGCAAACAAGTCCTAAATATCCAACTTCAAAGAGAAGGAAAATCTGGGAATACAACAAAAGTACAGCAATAATCTAATAGAACTGACCAACACCCAGTGTTTACAATACAATGGAAGATACTCTGTCTTTTTGAGTTGTTTTAGAGCTGAGGATGGTCCCTCGACAGTGATGAACAAAGTGACCTAGCCTCTTGGGGAGCCACCCACAAAATATTAGGAACGTGGATGAAGAATGGACACAAAAAAGAATACACCAAACTATAAAAAAAATAAATAATACAAATACAAAACATCAATAACAATGATAACCAAAAGAAATGCAGAAAAAGGCATAAAAAAGAATATAAATAGAAGCTGGGGGAGAAACCTTGGCTGAAGCATACTAAGCAGGTTTACTTTACAAAGGGCATAAGACCTAAACACTTAAAACAAGGACAAAGCAATTAATCTCAATATGGGAAAAGAGAACTGCCAGACTCAAATAAATGTAAACATATAAATTTTGTTAATTACTGTATATAAAGAAATTACAACAAAAAGATCTAAAAAAATTGAAAAATTTCAAGAATTTCAAAAGATTTACAAAAAGACTCTAAACTGAAAAACCACATAATAATAATAATAATAACAAAGGAGTAAAAATTAAAAGTGCTAAAATCAGAGAAGCATTAGAATTAGAGAATATTATACTAACTAAAGAATTTATGATCAGACCAAAATCCAAATTCCAAATATCAAAAGGCATAGTCAAAGTCAAAACTAGAAAAGAAAACAAATATAGTCAAACACCAACACAACTTTCCCAAACGGAAAGCACAGAAAGGCGAGCAGATCAATAAATGCAAAGAATAGCTAATATCTCAGCAGATCAGATCTCATTTTTATGGGAAATTAATGCAGAAATCCAGAGAGGTTTACAACCTTTTTTTGCAACTGTAATATAGTTAAAATGAACACAAATTATATTCAATAAAAAGCGCAAACAACCAGTATGTACAAAGAAAAATACACTTTTATATACTGTATATGTACAGTTTATCTCTAGAGGCCTGGCACAGAGCTTGGCATGTGTGTTGCTCAGATTCAGTGCCATGTGTTCAAATCCTGAGTCCACTTGTTGGCTGTGTTTGCTTATTCTTTCATGTCTGGGTGGGTATGGGTTTTTTCAGTCTACATCCTAAAGATATACATACGTTACTGGGTTAACTGCTGATTTTAAGTTTGTCTGCTCTCAGATGGTGTGTGAGTGAGCCCTGAGATAAGCTGGGAGCCAATTTAGACATTTAAGAAGTGTGTTTATTGTGTTGTACTTCGAGGCTTAGTTGAGATCTTCTAAACTGACAAAAGAAAAATAATGAAATGGAGCATCCTGATGTTGGGATTCTGCTAGGGCTTCACCTGGGCTTTTGTTTTTTGCCATTTTTATAAGCTTTATTTTGTTTTATGTTTATGTATTTACCTTTTCATTAAATCAGATTCTTTATTTGTAATGTTTGCTAATGGTCTTTTAATTAGTTTTCATTATTGTTTAATTACACCTTCAGTTTTACAAAAGTTGAGCCAAAGTGGTTAGTTTCCTTCTAATCATACAGTTGCACATCCTTTTTGTGTTCTTATTGACACATTTGTGCTGAATTTTGTAATTCTAATAAATTAAATTGAATTAATAGATTAACTAGTTTTGAAGAGATTAATGTTTTTTCCATATTGTCATGCCCTATAATAAGAGGTGTAGCTACAAGACAGGTAAGGCAGCAATGCCTTTGAAACAGACATTAATTTTTAAGTAAAGTTAAATGTAATCAGTGCTGTTTTCATAAATCATGAAGTGGATTTACTTATAAGGTGGAATTAATAAAAACAAGAACAGGAGGAAAAGAAGAAGCAGGAAGGTGGTAAGTAGGAAGGAATCTGTAATGTTGATTCAGATAAGAAGTATTTTACATCTTCTTCTTCTTCTTTTGGCTGCTCCCGTTAGGGGTTGACACTGCGGATCATCTTTTTCCATATCTTCCTGTCCTCTACATCTTGCTCTTTTACACCTTCACCTGCATGTCCTCTCTCGCTACATCCATAAACCTTCTCTTAGGCCTTCCTCTTTTCCTTTTACCTAGCAGCTCTATCCGTAGCATCCTTTTCCCAATATACCCAGCATCTCTCCTCTCCACATGTCCAAACCAATGCAATCTCGCCTCTCTGACTTTGTCTCCCAACTGTCCAACTTGAGCTGACCCTCTAATGTACTAATTTCTAATCCTATCCATAATCGTCACACCCAGTGCAAATCGTAACATCTTTAACTCTGCTACCTCCAGCTCGGTCTCCTGCTTTCTTGTCAGTGCCACCGTCTCCAACCCATATAACATAGCTGGTCTCACTAGCGTTCTGTAGACCTTCTCTTTCACTCTTGCTGGTAGTCGTCTGTCACAAATCACTCCTGACACTCTTCTCCATCCATTCCACCCTGTCTGCACTCTCTTTTTTACCTCTCTTCCACAATCCCCATTACTCTCTACTATTCATCCCAAGTATTTAAACTCATCCATCTTTGCCAACTCTGCTCCTTGCATCCTCACCATTCCACTTACCTCTTTCTCATTTACACACATGGCAGGAGTATTTTACATATTCTGAATAAATGGATGGAGTGTTTTGCAGCAGCAGAGGAGAGAATACGTGATAATTTATTTAGAGCAAAAAAGTAATCAGTAAAACAAAAAATACAGTTGGAATGAAAGGTGACATCTGACTAGCAGAACAAACCAATGGACCAAAGTCGTTTCTCCAGCAAGTTTAACGAAACAATGAAATGCACAGAAATTACTGAAAACACCTCAACAATGATTACCTCGTCGGCCAACATGAATTCAGTTTATTCTCTGCCCTTCAAGGGCACAGTTATATTTTGTGTGATCTGCAACATGTATAGCTTAGGCTTTCCATCCATCAGTACAGACACTTTCACCTGCCAAACATATGTAGTGAATGTAGAGTTGGTGGGTAAATATGTGCTTAGGAGGACCGCGTTAGAAACTTTAGGAGCCCCTTAAGTGACACTGGTGTAGAATAATAGATGGGAGAAAAAATTGCTGGTGATTTTTTTTTTGATGAGAGGACTTTTTTTATGAGAATAAAACAAAGCTATATAAGAGGTAGGGCGGCACGGTGGCGCAGTGGTAGCGCTGCTGCCTTGCAGTTAGGTGACCCGAGTTCACTTCCCGGGTCCTCCCTGCGTGGAGTTTGCATGTTTTCCCCGTGTCTGCGTGGGTTTCCTCCGGGCGCTCCGGTTTCCTCCCACAGTCCAAAGACATGCAGGTTAGGTGGATTGGCGATTCTAAATTGGTGCTTGGTGTGTTTGTGTGTGTCCTGCGGTGGGTTGGCACCCTGCCCGGGATTGGATTCCTGCCTTGTGCCCTGTGTTGGCTGGGATTGGCTCCAGCAGACCCCCGTGACCCTATGTTCGGATTCAGCAGGTTGGAAAATGGATGGATGGATGGACTATATGAGAGGTAAAGCTGGATGATTGAAGTGGAGCTGGAGGTTGCTAACTAACTCACAATCACAGCCTTAGTCTTTCTCCCCAGATGCTTGACACTGTGTTTACGTGCCGTGTCTCAGTCTGCTACTAGTATTGCTTTGCATCTCCTCCTGATTTGTCCTATCATTGTGGCCTCTGGTGAGAGAAGTTTTTCATCTTTAATGTTGATGAAATCTTATACTTGGGATCTATCATGTGCCAGGAGAGGCTTTCAGTATTGGCTCAAACTTAAATAGAACACAGTGTTGAGGGTCTGTGGACCTGAAGTCATAGCAGTTGCCTTTTCTGTAACCAAAGCCTGCAAACAGCGATTTTGAAAGTTACCGTAACCCTAAAATCATTATGAGCAATATTTGTTATATATTATTTATATTATGTGCCCTTATTTATTTATTTTTAAAATATTATGATGTGCAATTTGCATTTTCTTTGATATCATGTGCACCTTACATTTATTTTTCATTACATGTACTTATTTACTTATTTAGATTTTTATGTACTTTAATCTATTTTTATAGTTTTTCTATTTTGTCTATAAATGCATATTTATTGTGTTGTTTTATCTATATAATTTGCTTTTTATTTTTTTTATGATCAAATTTTTATTGATATAATGAAAACGGAATAGAGTAAAAGAAAACCATAAAATAAAAATGGATTAAAGTTTTCCTGATGATCTTATTAATTTAGATATTGTGTTAAAATAATGATAATTCATTTTACCATGTCAGGAAATGGGAGACAGTGAATTGGAGGGTCCCACGGAGGTTTTAGCCTAAGGCCCCCAGAAATGCTAGAATCGCCTCTGCACACATACTGATATAATACAGTAGCTTCCACATATTAGGAAAGTACCTTAATTTTGTAATATCACTAAACCAAGAAAATCTGTTCTTTAATAGTGTGATGACAAAAGGGTAAAGTGATTTGCAGATTATGCTTAATTTTAATTGGATTGAAACAGATTTTAAGTTTAAGCAGGATAAGTTCTTGCGTCCAACAAATTTAAAGACAAATAATTTTCATTTATCCACTGTTTTGTTTAACTAAAGCTGTTATCTTATAATATAAAAATATAAATTGGCTACACTGATAAATGCAACTGGAGTTACCAACTTGTAAAACAAAGCTAATACTTTTATAAATTACTCCTTCTCAAAATAGTGTCTCTAGGGTAAAAAGAAAAAAACTTTTTCAGCAGTGAACTCTGAGGGACATCACATTAGAGTGTCCACAGGAATATTGGGCTTCAATCATACTAAAGCTCAATTCCATTTTTTTCACTTATATGTCAAACAGATCAGTCTTTTTAGAGTAGCTCAACAGTAAAAAGCTGCAAAGAATTAGAATTATTTAGACCACTTTTACATATGGGACTAAATCTGATACAGACCTGAGCAATTTGAATATGAGCGCATTCTGAAACATTTAAATTAGAATTTTCTCAATATTTTTCTCAATATAGGACTTTTACTACATCTTTAAATTGAAAAGATGGATAAAAGTACCAACTCAGCATGGCTTGGAAACAAAGCAAGGTTGAAATCTGATGTCCTCACTGTTACTACGCTACACTCCTCCTCTTCTCTGCTTCCACCTCCTGTCATCACTGCAAAAGTCATCTACAGCTTTTTCAAAAAGCAAAATATTACAAAAGCTGCAGGCCCAGATCTTATTTCTCCTTCAACAGTCAGGTACGGTACAGACCAGTTATCTCAAGTATTTACAGACATTTTCAACCAATCTGCAGATCTGTTCACTGTTCCTGCCTGCTTCAAGACCTCCACCATCATTCCAGTAGAAACAAAATCAAAGGTCACGGGTCTAAATGACTACAGACCAGTAACTTTACCCTATGTGATAATGAAGACCTTTGAATGCCTTATTCTGAATTACTTCAAGAATGCTACAAGAGACTTCCTGGACCCATTTCAGAGCCAACCGGTCTGCAGTGAATTTAGGTCTGAGTTTTATTTACCAAGATCTTGAAAACCCAGGAGCATATGTGAGGATCTTGTTTGTGGATTTTAGGTCTGTTTTTAATACAATCATCCCAGCAGAAACAGATAAGAAAATTGGTACTGGTGCAGCACAAGGATCTGCCCTTTCCCCACTGTTCCTCTCACTTTATACAAATGACTGTACCTCTGACATTTGGTCTGTCAAACATCTTAAACTTGCAGATGACATAACACTAATAGGCCTCATTTCAAACAATGATGAGTTCATACAGTATACAGAAAAGAGGTGGAAAATCAGACATTGTGGAGCAGCCATAATAATTTGCTTACCTATTAAGTTTAATTTTTGTATTCTGTGTTGTTCTTGTATGTTGAAGCAATACTATCAAGACAAATTCCTAGTACACATTAATGTACCTGGTCAATATAGTGAATCCTGATTCTGATTATTAAGCACCAGTTAATACGGCCCAATTGCTACATGTTTAGTCTTGATAGATAGATAGATAGATAGATAGATAGATAGATAGATAGATAGAT
>JANRMT010062791.1:124779074-124823768 GCA_026402145.1 Polypterus bichir lapradei | reverse complement strand
GATAGATAGATAGATAGATAGATAGATAGATAGATAGATAGATAGATACTTTATTAATCCCAAGGGGAAATTCACAGTCTTGTGGAAAGACATTGATATAAGTAATCAAACACCCCTCTCAGCATTCTGAAATTGTCACGCTGTTTTGTATTATGCTGTCATCAGCCCTGGTGCCATTCGTATGTCCATATTTTTCTATATACAGTTTCAATTCCTTGCCATCACAAGCTGACAAATACGCAGACACCTTGCATTAAGTAGTGTAGCAGTCAGCATGCTGTTGATGCTCATAGTGGTCGCATCTGTCTGACAAATTTATTTTTAATAAATTTGCGCATGCAGGGCATATTCGGGAAAGATATCTGTCCGCACTCATATCAGATGTAGACTGTTTTTAAAATTGATTTGAACAGTCAAACAAATAAATTGGATATGAGCCAAAAAATCTGAACTGAGTCACTTTAAGCTGCAGTGTGAATGCAGTCTTGGTGTACAAACATCAGATTTCTTTTATGAGACACAACCTAATAAGTAGGCTGTAAACTACTTAAAGGAGTACACAAAAATTATATTTTTTTAATATGTTACTTACCCTTTTTACTTTGTAGGGGTGGCAGAGGCAATCACTTGTTTAGTCTCACATTTTCATTTAGAATGGAGAGAATTATGGAAGGAATTATTAAGGATAAGATTGAGCAACATCTGACAAGGACAGGAGTTATTCTGAACAGTCAGCATGGGTTCAGAAGAGGGAGGTCGTGTTTCACTAACATGCTAGAATTCTATGAGGAGGCAACAAAAGGATACAATCAAAGTGGAGCTTATGATATTATTTATCTGGACTTTCAGAAAGCATTTGATAAGGTGCCATATGAGAGGTTGGGCATCAAATTAAAAGAAGTGGGAGTTCAGGGTGATGTTTTTAGATGGGTCTAGAATTGGCTCAGACACAGGAAACAGAGGGTGATGGTGCGTGGAACCTCATCAGAACTGGCCGATGTTAAGAGTGGTGTTCCACAGGGGTCAGTGCTAGGGCCGCTGCTATTTTAAATATATATAAGTGAATTAGATAGGAATATAAGTAACAAGCTGGTTAAGTTTGCAGATGATACCAAGATAGGTGGATTAACTGATAATTTGGAATTCATTATATCATTACAGAAGGACTTGGATAGCATACAGGCTTGGGCAGATTTGTGGCAGATGAAATTTAATGTCAGTGAATGTAAAGTATTACACATAGGAAGTAAAAATGTTAGGTTTGAATACACAATGGGCGGTCGGAAAATCGAGAGTACACCTTATGAGAAGGATTTAGGAGTCATAGTGGACTCTAAGCTATCGACTTCTTGACAGTGTTCAGAAGCCATTAAGAAGGCTAACAGAATGTTAGGTTATACAGTATAACACGATGTGCAGAGTACACTGGGTAGGCCTCATCTTGAGTACTGTGTGCAGTTTTGGTCTCCAGGCTACAAAAAGGACATAGCAGCGCTAGAAAAGGTCCAGAGAAGAGCGGCTAGGCTGATTCCAGGACTACAGGGGTTGAATTATGAGGAAAGATTAAAAGAGCTGAGCCTTTACAGTTTAAGCAAAAGAAGATTAAGAGGTGACATGATTGAAATGTTTAAAATTATGAAGGGAATTAGTACAGTGGATCGAGACTGTTATTTTAAAATGAGTTCATCAAGAACATGGGGACACAATTGGAAACTTGTTAAGGGTAAATTTTGCACAAACATTAGGAAGTTTTTCTTTATACAAAGAACGATAGACACTTGGAATAAGCTACCAAGTAGTGTGGTAGACAGTAAGACGTTAGGGACTTTCAAAACTCGACTTGATGTTTTCTTGGAAGAAATAAGTGGATAGGACTGGTGAGCTTTGTTGGGCTGAATGGCCTGTTCTCGTCTAGAGTGTTCTAATGTTCTAAAATGAAAGAACAACAAGAGTGACAAGTGCTGTACAACAGCAAATAGCGTGAAAAATGCCCATGGAAAAACGAAACAAAAGTTAGTGAGATCAAAGGGCATGTTTAAGACAAAAAACACAATGACTGTAGTATTTCTTTTAAAGAGTGATATTAAAATATATTAACAATGTAGCAATTCTCTTTACTGTGCTATAACTAGTGATAATTAAGATGAATTAAAGATGATGTTTTCACTACTTTACAAACAAATAGTAAACTTAAAATTCAACCTATAATTACTAAACATTATTTTTTTAATAACAGACAGACTATAAATGGGTACTTCAAACAATTTAGGCATTGGTTTCATTCTGGAATTTTCATCATATTTGCTCTCTTGTGAATTTAAATTTACAACCTTGATTTGAGATAACATGCTTTGTGATTCAGTAGTAAACTGACTACCCAGTCTGCCATTCTAAGATAACCCACTGACATTATTCAAGGTAGTCCTGAACGCCAGGTATGCCCATTTTATTTCTATGTTTACCTACTGCTCTAAATGAAATCTGAAATTGGGAACAATAATTTAAAGTAGTAATTATAATGTACTTTTTGAGAGCTTTCTTATGCCGTTTAATATTTTCACTCTGAGTAGAAGTTAATTTGTATCTTTGGTCTCCATTTATGCTGTAATTCCTGTCATTATAAAAGAAAAGAATGTGTAGGCTGTTTTACCCCTTATTAGTTTTTTTACCTTAGTTTTTAGGAAGTCAGCTTCACAGATGAGTTTAATATTTTTCATCAGATGATCTACATTGATTTTAAATGTTATCTGTGAAGTCGTCAAACTATCAATAAATTTTGAAGTACTGTCTGAATTAAGTGCCCCGAGGCTTTAGTTTATGACTGTGCACATTTTAGTAAAAGCAGAAGCAAATTCTAAAATAAAAAATTAGCTTTTCAGGATTAATACAGTGTGTTAACACTATGAAAAATAATTTGTGACTGTGATTGCTGTGCTCATGAAAATCAAAAGAGACTTTGCATTTAAGACTAGATTACAATCTTCAAGGAGTACTAGACACAAAATCAGCCTCTTTCCAAAACTGAGAAGCATGCAAGATAAGTTTAAATTTGATACAACAAAAGGCAAGGAAATTATTTAAGCATCTGGTTCCAGTGACAAAAACAGGACTTCTTATTCATTTTACATAATTTATTTAAAAAAAGTATTCATGAAAATTAGGAAATAAAAAAGTACTTGCCAACAGGGCAAGCCAGAAAAGAAAAACACAAGAACAACATCATTAACCCACATTTCAGAGTAAAAAATCAAATGACATTATAAAAATCCAAAACCCAGAGAATAAGAAAAAAATTTCAAGACCAAAGCCAAAAAAACATTAGTATACCCCAGTGGCTCAGTGAAGGGCTGAACCACCCATCCCTTATATAAAGGCAGAGAACAATCCCTCAACTGCTTCATTAGGTGGCCCTGTCCCCTAAGGTTCCACATATAGAATCATGGAAAATAACTTATAGAATAAACTAACTTGAAATACTTAATCAATTTATAAAAATCAATATACAAGAGTCATTAAAGAATAATAAAATACAAAAACATCTAGGGCCTCAAAGGATGTAAGATCAAACCATTGTTAAAGATGTTTAAGATTATCATTAAAGTCACTGTACATTTGCCAATTGTTATTGGTATAAGCAGGAATTTACATAAATAATAATAATGAAGTAATACATTGAAGCAGATGGAAAAGAAAACACAAGAACAATATAATCAAATAAAGTTGCAAAGATAAAGTACAATAATCAAACTTCCAATGATGTAAACAAATTTAAATAGAAAAAATAGAAAAATAAAAAAATGCGAAAATACAGAAAAACAAAAAAAACAATAAAAAAAATTTATACATTCCTAGGAAGACAGCAACAAAGAAGTGGTAAAGTATAGGATATAATAATTGAATGAATCAATGAGTTAATACAAAAGTAATATAAAAAAATAAAAGAAGAAAAAAGTCCTGAATCATAAACCTGACAAAGTGACAAAAATTAATGAAGAAAAAATGTAATTAATCTTCCCGGATTGAAAACATGTCTCATGAAGCAGGACTGTCCCTTGTGTTCATAATAAAACTTGACATTCACTTTTCATTCATTGATGATTTCAGTGGAAGGGGGAGGGGCCAAAAGCCGTCATCTTCATGGCCACATAAACCAGTCTGCTGCTGTACAAGGGCAAAATATCAAAAACACAGGATGTAATCGCCTCTATTGAGTAGAAAGGAATATCGATATTGTCAAAGGTGAATAAGGCCTTATCAAAAACAATGGTTTAAATAGTGAAACTACAGAGCGAGGTAGGTTACTGTAGGAAAGCTGTCATACACAGATTACCTTAGCAAAAGTGCTACTGTACATTTGCCACCATGGACTACACTGTTTGATTTATAGACGATAATAAGCATCAGGAGAGGACTTAACTAATAGTTTTGAGAAGAAAACAGATGATTTTGTGTGTAAAATGATTTTAATGACAACAAATTTATTTTCTAATATAGTAATTAAAAGCATAATTAAAATCATTTTGATTTTAAGAAGTCAGCTTTAAAACATTAAATATTATTAATATACAATTTGGTGACACATTTTACACACAACCCATAAAAATACTGATGTTTTCCTCAAGTCAAGTTCTTTGCACAAGCTGTGTGAAACAGTAGTTTGTTATTTATGAGTTCTGGTTTGCATCCTGAATGTACTTGCTGTTAATTTCCACAGGTACCTACAAGTATGTGATTCAGAGTTTTGCTTGTAGTGGATGATTTTATTGAAGCTTTTGCAAATTAATAAAATATGGAGTTAGTCCTTATTCACCCTCTCCAGTTAAGGAGCTTAAATTCTATGTATCAAAAGAGAAAAGTATGCTTTTTATTCCAGAGATGACAGTACAAGTTCCCTAGCTGAAGATCTGACTGAAATCCATTGTCTAATTATTGCCTGCATATACTGAATACTGCATGCGGCACTTTGTATTTGTACAGTAATCTGAGTCAGCAGTAAAATAAAATTTTATTTCCCAAGCTGTATTTCATGTAGCACATGTTACTTTACGTTGAAATGTCTCCATTGAAGTTATTATGAACATAACACATTTTCCTAAAATTAGCACTATATTCTGTTAATTCTGATAAGTTCAACATATTTTTATATGGTGCATTTCCAGTAATAAGCCCAGGATACTCGACACATTTTACAAATATAATGAATAAAAAACACTAATATACAGAAATTATTTATTTGACTGATTTGTCGAAGGTGATTTACAATACCAGAATATGTTACAGCTGTTTATAGATTTATTTTCCACTTGTTGGACAAACGGCTTATGTGACTTGGTCAGGGCCACACAACAAGGCAGAGGCAGGAACTGAACCAGCAGCCTTGTGGTGTACAATCTGAGGTCTTAGCTGCAACACCATATTGCCAGCATCCATTACTAAAACATTATGCAATATATGGACAGACATATACATATATACACAGTTACAAAAGTTCATAAAACTTTTGGGTATTTACAATATATACAATCAGTGGTACATATACACTCACCAGCCACTTTATTAGGTACACCTGTTCAACTGTTTGTTAACGCAAAGATCTAACAAGCCAATCATATGGCAGTAACTCAGTACATTTAGGCTTGTAGACATTGTCCTACAGACCTACTGAAGTTCACACCAAGTATCAGAATGGGGAAGAAAGGCGATTTAAGTGACTTAGAACGTAGCATGGTTGTAGATGCCTAACAGGCTGGTCTGAGTATTTCAGAAATTGCTGATCTACTGGGGTTTTGCACACACAACCATCTCTAGGGTTTAGAATGACCCAAAAAAGGGAAAATATCCAGTGAGTGGCAGTTCTCAGGGAAAAATACCTTGTTGATACCAGAGGTCAGTGGAGAATGGCCAGACTGGTTCGAGCAGATAGAAAGGCAACAGTAACTCAAATAACCACTTGTTGAGGTATGGAGAAGAGTATCTCTGAATGCACAACACATCACACCTTGATGCAGGTGGGCTACAGCAGCAGGAGAACACATCGGGTGCTTGTTCTGTCAGCTAAGAATGGGAAACTAAGGCTACAATTCACAAAGTTTACCAAAAATGGACAATGGAGGATTGGAAAATTTGCCTGGTCTGATTGGTCTTGATTTCTGCTGCGACGTTCAGATGGTATATTCAGAATTTGGCATCAACAACATGAAAGCATGAATCCATCCTATGTTGTATCAACAATTCAGGCTGGTGGTGGTGGTGTAATGATGTGGGGAATATTTTCTTGGTACACTTTGGGTCCCTTAGTACCAACTATGCATCAATTAAATCCCAGAGCCTACCCAAGTATTGTTGCTAACCATGTCCATCCCTTTAGGACTGCAGTGTACCCATATCATGATGGCTTCTTCCAGCAGGATAACAGATGCACACCAGAGGGATGTCGCCACCCAGTTTACTAGGAAAGTACATGGCCCTGAGAAGTAGCTTTAAGCTGTTCATCTATTATAACAGCCTCCCGAACAGAAAAAGTACCATTAACCAACCTGGTTCGGATTCCCATCCACCAGCATTCATCCACCTTCTGGCGAGTGCTAATGGGACAGGCTCTGGCTCTCTGCAAAAAAATGTAAATTAAAGAAACAAATGATTGAATTTTTACCTTTCAGAAGATCTCTTCTAGCTGTTCTTGCTCGAGTAGTTCATTCTTACTGTGATTCAAGCTGTGCATGCTGAGTTCTAAAAGTAAAATCCTCATCTTCCTTAGTGTGTAATTAATTGATGGACATTTAATTGATATCCAATGTAGCACTTTTCCACCATGCCTGTGAAACATTAACATTTAAAACAAGGCTGATGGCCTGTTTACAGGTGTTTTCCTTTGCAAGCAAGAGCATTAAATATGGCATTACTTGTACATTAATTAAAACAAATATCTGTTGACAGATTATGCGTGTGCACATACCCACTAGTGATGAGTGAAATAATTACCAGGATATTGAATTTGCAATGAAACTTAAGGTTTAATTTATTTTTAATATTTGCGAAACACATGGGGATTTCACCGCAAGTGAAATTTCCACTATTTTTTTTCTCCATGCACAAACATCTGGTAAAATGTACCCTTTGGAAGACTGTGGAAAGTGGGGTACAGTGAGCAGCACTTAATCCACCAGCACTCTGTAGGGCCTACAGAAATGTGGCCATCAGAAGGATCCTGGCTTGGGTCACCTTTTGGAATTGGGGGAAGTGAGTGAAGATGAGCAGTGCGAACTGAGCTGGAGCACAGCTTTTTGTTACACTGCTTCTATCTCCAGACTTTGGTGAACTGCAGCATCTTTTTGGAATATCTTCACGTCCCCCTTTTTAACATGAAATTGATGGAGAGTGATTTACAGAAAAAAAAAGGTGATGTACAGAAATTTTCATTGACATCCCAGTATCTGCACTCTTCTCTTGTGAGTGATAGAGTAAGATGTGTGACAGCGAGCTCACACTGCTGATTTTCTCTGCTGTTCCCAGAAGACCCACATGCTGAGAGCTTGTGTGAATAAATGTATTCATTTTTCACAATCCAGGATTAAAACTAAAAGAAAGAAGAGATAAACACAGCAGAGAATGAAACTTCTTCAGTATTTAAGCTGACGGGTCCATCTAGTGGGCACTGTAGTTCACACAAATGCTTCAAAGAAAAAAGAAACAAGAAGGAAGGCCTCAAACAATCATCATTATTTTATATAATCATGGGATTCCAGAAAAAGATTTCACTTTATGGTGCTTCCTTGTCTTTTTCCACAGCATCTGCTCTTACTGGTCTGTCAGCAGTGCAGCGAGGTGATATCTTCTTTCCTGTTTCTTGCTTTGTGTTGCTTTATATATCTAATTAGAGTATAACTGGAAGTATTATTCTGTTTTGTTACCTAGCAATATGTCATTTTTACTGGTCAGACTAGACTACTGGTCTGGCAGGTGGGCAACTAGGAGGCATTATTGACTATACAGTACATGAGAGAATGTCATTAGTCTAGCTATAGTGTAAATGGTAGGCCTTTCCTGTCCCTTTGCACTCTACTGTATATGTCATTATAATAGTTTTACAGAAGTGTAACAGGGGGCTGTTGATCTACTGATTTCAACAATATGTTACAGAACACCATTGGTCTAACTTTAGTGTGGTCAAAATAAAAATCACATTTATTGGCCTAGGAGTTTTACTCTGTTTTTTTTTTTTTCCTTTTCACTCTCAAAATATAGATACGTGACAGACAACAATAAGTTATTTCTTGTACAGCCTGAAATCACACAAGGATTGCCTCAATGGGCTTTAACAGGCACTGTTTCTGATAGCCTCCAACCTTAATTCCCAAAGAGGACAAGAAAACCCTCCCAAAAGAACCCTCTCCAAAGAAAGACATTGTAGGGAAAAAAATTAAAGAAATCTTGGAAAAGGCAGTTCAGAGACAGGCCCCCTTCCAAGTAAGTTAGGCATGGAAGGGGTGTCAAAAATGGGGTAAATACAACACATAAAACAGAACACAAGTAATCCTCTTCACAGAGCTAGATGGCCAATCTATCATCGACTTCTCAGAAATACAGTACAATAGTACAAACTAAACTGGTGGGGGGTAAAATTGGGGGGCCTCTGTCCACTGTTAATCTCCACAGTTTCAAACATGTTTAATTCCAAGCTGTTCTGGCCAGACCAAAGGGCTAGCTGCTCAGCCTCCTGTGTGTATTCCAACTCGTCAGCATTCCTGATGAATCGAACAATAGTTGCGTCAACCACTTAATTGACGAGGTTGACAGAAGGGTTCTTAGAGGTGCAGTCATTAGTATAGAGGGATAAAATCACTTAATCATATGAGAGACCTTTCCTGTCCTGTTTTCCTCTTGCATCTTGTTACACTGAACAGGCTGGGGTGTTAACTGAAAGTGTTCTTCTCCTGTTTCGCAATATTCTCAAAGTCACAAATTTATCTTGAATTTACCTATTAGGTGTTTCCTGTCCTGGTTTAATTATATGTTGTTTGAGTGGATTAGGTGAAGTGTTTCCTATTCTATTTTCTATTATACACTTCTGAGCCAAGTCAGGCACAGGTGCATCTGACAGAATTCCCTCTCCTGTTTCCCAGTATATTTTGTTGTCACTGGTATAGCTAATATTAACTAGAGGATGTTTCTGGTTCCTTTTCCCCAAAAGTTATTCCAATCCAGTTGAAGTGGAACTCTGGAGCTATGGAGTTCTGTTACAGGTTGGGCTGCCACACTACAGGTACTGTAAGTGTCAGGCAGAGGGTGCCCGCAGTTGGCATAATCTCCTTGAATGCAGACACCAATGAGGACTCACTACATCTAGATAAGAGCAAAGTGCTTTTTGGTTTTATTATATCAACAATAAAAAAAATCCAAACAAACATCCAGTCATGTGTAAAAAGGTACAGTGCAAAATCTTCTTTCCATAAATAATCCATAAAACACGGCACTCAAGTGAGAAAGTTAAAATCAATAATAAATAATCCAATAAGTATTCAACTAAAATCAATGGTAAAATCAGGGTTAGCTCCTCTTCCCAGTGTTGCACTTTCTCTCTCCCTTCTCTCTCTGCTCTCCCATTTCTCGGGTTTACACAGTGGAGGTGAGACACCAGTGACAGTGACGCTTAATCAGTTTCCATCCTGACCACCTGTCTGTCAATGTCCACTGGTACAAGGTGAGCCTGACTTGTTTATTCGACTGCCTCTTTTGGCATTTGCAGAACCTTTCACAGCACACTCTTCTTTAATGTTCAACAGAGTGTGACACACCATTTACTTCAAATACATATTTTGCACTTCATATTTTTATGAATAAAGCTGCCAATCATTTCAAGTTTACATCAGCTCCTACACTATTATCATAACGTTGAAGAACAGAGCGCACACACGACACATGTGACAACATATTATTTGTTTACTATTCATCCATTGATGCCATTGAATGCCAATATATAATGTGATGCTATAGAAAGGTTTTCCTTTTCCATCAGGTTATGTTTATTTTTAAAATATCACTCTGCGCACATGACACACATTTATATGTCTAATACGTTTTTATAGGAAACCTTTCAACTGTAGACAGTTTAGAATTTGTCTTTTAACTCCTCTTCCCAGTTTTGCACTTTCCATTTCCTTTCTCCCTCAGCTATCCCATCTCTCGGGTTTACACAGTGGAGGTGAGACACCATTGACAGTGACACTCAATCAATTTCCATCCTGACCACCTGTCTGTCGATGTCTGTTGGTACATGGAGAGCCTGACTTGTTTATTCGGCTGCCTCTGTTGGTGTCTGCAGATCCTTTCAGAGCCCACTCTTCTCTACTGTTCAACAGGAGTGATCTGGTCCATCCCAGGAGCAACTTTCTCTCAGCACTTCCCTTGACCATTTTGCTGCCTTCGCACTGCTTTGTCTCCGCCCAAATTCTTTCCACTGTTTATTTTCTCATCGCATTTTACTCCCTCAGTTTTTTCTCTCTTCTTGCTCTATTCTCTTTTTTCTCCCCTATATCTCTCCCCAGGCTCTTTATATACTTATGGGTGCAGTTTGCTTTCATTAACAACTTACGGAGTGTCAATGAGGAAACTGGTTGAACTGATCACACTTGCATGTGAATGTGCAATAAGCCAATTTCCCCATTAAATATACTTGGGACTTCTCTGCTTTGCTGCAGCACCTACCCACAACCAGCAAACCTGAGTTTCACTGTCTTTTAAAAATGTAATACACACCACATCAGAACCCTTGCTCACTTCAGCAGATCATGGTATAACTAACACCATTTGCCCTTTCCTACCAATCTCGGTGATTAGTGCATCACTGAGAAATCTTTATTCCATGTTTTCAAGTACTCGTGATCTTATCAGTTAGGTGAGAGTGCATTTGTTCCTCTGTGTATCCCTAAAACTGACCTTACTGGCCAAGTCATAGTAGAAAGAGGAAGTGTTTTCAGTTGGACTCATGACAACATTGAATGGGGAATGGAGAAAAGTGACGGAAACATATTTGCTCTCTTGATTACACTAACATTTTTGCCTCTGCATCAGCTGGCACCACATAAAAAGCATGCCATTCCGTGGTCTTGCAACTCTGACCAATCCAGGTGGCACAGCTTGAGGGGCATCAAATTGTTAAAAAATGCCAGAATCTCGTGGTCAATGGACAGACCTGCACCTGAGTATAGGAATTATTGTGATTTTATTTGCCATTTTGCCACTTATTTTTTAGTGCCCCCTACAAACCTAGATGACCTTGATTGGTGCTATTTTGGCCTAATGTTTTAAGCCAAAATACTTGATATTACTGGTCTGACTAAGGGGTAGCTTGAATGTGTTTCCTCTAATCATTCCTCACTTCCCTCTCAATGTCAACAAAAAGTGCCATAAAACATACCGCGTTCCTTCTCTGCCTTGAACAACATGTGCGGTCCTCATCTGTAAGAAATTAAAACAAAATGAACAGACAGGTAGACGGCAGAGATCCTAATCTCACTTCTCTCAGAAAAATATTTATTTTATTCAAACAAATCAACCCCTTCTGTCAGAAGCCCTTAGGGAACTGGAAAGAGCCGTGCTTGGATAGATTAGGGACGACGTTTTCTTTTTTCCTTATCGCTTCTTTGCTGTCATTCTATGCTTTATGTTTCAGTTCTATGAGTGAAGCCTTTAAACGAAAAATAGCTCAGGCTTCAGTTTAAATAATTCAGATAAAGCCATAATTTGAAAAAAGAAAACACATTTGCATATAACAAATTGATTCAGAAGACCTAAAGTCAGTTTGCAATTATGTGTAATGTTAACACAACTCTCTTTAATTTTGGATACAATAAACCTAAACTGCAGAAAATGATGGTGCTATGGTGCACTTGTTAACACTGTTGCATCACAGATCCTATGACCTGGGTTCAGTTTCTGGTCCATTTGCTGTCTGTGTGCACTATTCACATTTCTACATGTACGTGCACATGGGTTTTATTATTCCACATTCCATAGATGTAAAGATTAGTTTGACTAATCCAATAGGAACTGGTGAGGGTGGCTTGAGAAGAGCAGCTGTCCTATGTTGGCTTTGTTCTAGTCTCACAGGGCCAGACGTGATTCTCAGATAAGAATACACGTCTGGACACAACCCATTAAAAAATGTGTAGTGAATGGTAGTGAAATACTGTGCTGCAAAGGCCACATCCACAGGGCATCTTCCTAAAACACTCGCCCGCAGTGTTCTTCAGTCCGTGCATTTTCAAAAGCCACCAGGGTATCAGGGAGAGAACAAAAGATACTGAACAGCAGACTTGACACTGAAAGAGAATAAAAAGCTAAAATCGATGTTATCCAATCAGGAGCTCAGTAGCACAAGGTAACTAACTGAAGCTTAATAATTCATTTGCATGTTGTAATGAATGCTGCAACAGCGGAGACAGACACACACACACGTATCCCACCACAGCTACTGAGCACCACACATTTGAAAAGCACCTCTGACTGCTATGATATCCTTCTGTCATTTTAACTATTGTGTCACTATATGACATAACATCAGCAAACAGAGTTTAGATAAGCATTGTGATCTATGGATATAAAACATGTTAAAACGCTGTGGCTATTTTGTCATGGCATGTTTCCATTCCAAATTAGACAGTGATATTTACTTTAGTTACAGTGGGATGCAAAAGTTTGGGCAACCTTGTTAATAGTCATTATTTTCCTGTATAAATCGTTGGTTGTTACGATAAAAAATGTCAGTTAAATATATCATATAGGAGACACACACAGTGATATTTGAGAAGTGAAATGAAGTTTATTGGATTTACAGAAAGTGTGTAATAATTGTTCAAACAAAATCAGGCAGGTGCATAAATTTGGGCACTGTTGTCATTTTATTGATTCCAAAACTTTTAGAACTAATTATTGGAACTCAAATTGGCTTGGTAAGCTCAGTGACCCCTGACCTACATACACAGGTGAATCCTATAATGAGAAAGAGTATTTAAGGGGGTCAATTGTAAGTTTCCCTCCTCCTTTAATTTTCTCTGAAGAGTAGCAACATGGGGGTCACAAAACAACTCTCAAATGACGTGAAGACAAAGATTGTTCACCATCATGGTTTAGGGAAAGGATACAGAAAGCTGTCCCAGAGATTTAAGCTGTCTGTTTCCACAGTTAGGAACATATTGAGGAAATGAAAGACCACAGGCTCAGTTCAAGTTAAGGCTCGAAGTGGCAGACCAAGAAAGATTTCGGATAGACAGAAGCGACGAATGGTGAGAACAGTCAGAGTCAACCCACAGACCAGCACCAAAGACCTACAACATCATCTTGCAGCAGATGGAGTCACTGTGCATCGTTCAACCATTCGGCGCACTTTACACAAGGAGATGCTGTATGCGAGAGTGATGCAGAGGAAGCCTTTTCTCCGCCCACAGCACAAACAGAGCCGCTTGAGGTATGCTCAAGCACATTTGGACAAGCCAGCTTCATTTTAGAATAAGGTGCCGTGGACTGATGAAACTAAAATTGAGTTATTTGGGCATAACAAGGGGCGTTATGCATGGAGGAAAAAGAACACAGCATTCCAAGAAAAACACCTGCTACCTACAGTAAAATATGGTGGTGGTTCCATCATGCTGTGGGGCTGTGTGGCCAGTGCAGGGACTGGGAATCTTGTCAAAGTTGAGGGACGCATGGATTCCACTCAGTATCAGCAGATTCTGGAGATCAATGTCCAGGAATCAGTGACAAAGCTGAAGCTGCGCCGGGGCTGGATCTTTCAACAAGACAACGACCCGAAACACTGCTCAAAATCCACTAAGGCATTCATGCAGAGGAACAAATACAACGTTCTGGAATGGCCATCTCAGTCCCCAGACCTGAATATAATTAAAAATCTGTGGTGTGAGTTAAAGAGAGCTGTCCATGCTCGGAAGCCATCAAACCTGAATGAACTAGAGATGTTTTGTAAAGAGGAATGGTCCAAAATACCTTCAACCACAATCCAGACTCTCATTGGAACCTACAGGAAGCATTTAGAGGCTGTAATTTCTGCAAAAGGCGGATCTACTAAATATTGATTTAATTTTTTTTTTTGGTGCCCAAATTCATGCACCTTCCTGATTTTGTTTGAACAATTATTACACACTTTCTGTAAATCCAATAAACTTCATTTCACTTCTCAAATATCACTGTGTGTGTCTCCTATGTGATATATTTAACTGACATTTTTTATCGTAACAACCAACGATTTATACAGGAAAATAATGACTATTAACAAGGTTGCCCAAACTTTTGCATCCCACTGTACTTATTTAGATGTGCAATTAGAAGGTGGATGTTGTGCAGCCTCGTCTGTGCTTCTACTGGTGTTGTTAGGCAGATTTGTTGATTCGTGTGTTTTGAGTATTGAAATCTGCATCTCCTGTGACTCTTCGTTATCAAATGCATATTTTGCACTTCATATTTTTATGAATATAGCTGCCAATCTTCTCAAGCTTACATCGACTCCTATACTATTGTAGCAATGCTGAACAACAGAGAGCACACACAGCACCTGTGACTACATATCATTCATGTTTACCTTTCATCCATTGATGCTGTTGAATGCCAGTGTATAATCTGATGCTACAGAAAGGTTTTTCCTTTGCATCAGGTTATGTTTATTTTTAAAAACATGCAATGAGCTCTCTGCACACTTGACATACATTTATATGCCTAATACGGAGGAGAGAATTTTCAGCTGTAAACAGTTCAGGTCAGAGAACACATCTGCTCCTTGTTGAGCAAAATCACCGCTTCTACTTTTAGCACCACCTTCATGAGGCATTGGATTGGCTTAGAAATGTGACACTCAGCGTCTAATTGTTTCCACCCAGTTTTAAGCAAAATTCATTCATGGTTGTCTCAGACGTATATATTATAAGTCTGGCTTCAGTTAGACAAGGTTGGTTCCTGCTACTGTTGGAAATGACTGTAGCTCCATGCAGCACTCTAATGGAAAAATCAAATTTAGAAAATGGGAGGATGCAAAAATGGATAAAATAATGACAAGATCGCATTGACACCATTTGAACCACACACGACCACAGTTGGATCATTAAGGCTGTAACAAATAATGAAAAGCATGGCATCAGAAATCTTCTCAGTTAAGCAATAAAATTTAGTGCGAAAAGTTAATGAGTATAGAATATAACTTAAGGTGGCTCAGTGGTTAGTGATCCTACCTCCAACCACCAGAAGACTGCATTAGAATCATGCCTCATGCTCTATCTGTGTGACATTTGCACAATCTTCCTGTATGAGTTTTTTTCTCCCCATATTCCAGTCATTTTTGTCATTACTGCTTTGATCTTTCAATAAAATGTAGTTCCAAGGTAAATTTTCGCAACCTTAATTTCCATAAAAAGTTTTCATTGACAGTTGAATTGAGTGGTAAGATCATGTTTTAGTTTTCTTTTCAGGTTGTGTGAACAGAAAGCAAACAGGCAGATGAAGAGTCAGGGTCAAAAGCCCAAGGAAATAATAAATGAAGAAAAATTCTGCTGTTCACCATTGGGTTGCCTTTAAACAAGTTTCTTTCACAGGGAGCTCCATTCTCCTTAGGATGTAGTCCAGGAATGATTGGTGACACCCAACACACTAGCAGCATATATGGTGCCTATACAAGGTATTCACCCCCTTGGAAGTTTTTCACATTTTATTATCATACAACCTTGAAACACAGTGGATTCAATTTAGATTTTTTGTTCACTGATCAACAGCAAAAGACTCTTTCAAGTCAAAGTGAAAATAGACCTCTGCAAAGTGGTTTAAATTAATTACAAATATAAAACACAACATAGGTATTCATGCCCATCAAATAAGTATTTAGCAGATGCCTCTTTGGCAGCCATGACACCCTTGAGTCTGTGTGCCCACGTCTCTATTAGCTTTACATACCGGGGCACTGCATTTGTTTTTTCACAATTCTTCTTTGTAAAACTGTTCAAGTTCTGGCTGGCTGCATGGGTGTTGTGAGTAAACAGCCTTTGTTAAGTCCAGCCATAAAGTCTGAATTGGATTGAGGTCTGGACGCTGATTTGGCTACTGCAGGACATAAACATTTTTGTTTTTAAGCTGCTCCTCTGTAGTTTAGGATTTACAGTTGTGCTTGAAAGTTTCTGAACCCTTTAGAATTTTCTATATTTCTTCATAAATATGACCTAAAACATCATCAGATTTTCACTTGTCCTAAAAGTAGACAAAAAGAAACCAGTTAAACAAATGAGACAAAAATATGATACTTGGTCATTTATTTATTGAGGAAAATGATCGAATATTACATATTTGTGAGTCGCAAAAGTATGTGAACCTCTAGGATTAGCAGTTAGTTTGAAGGTAAAATTTGAGTCAGGTGTTTTCAGTCAGTGGGATGACAATCAGGTGTAAGTGGGCACCCTGTGTTATTTAAAGAACAGGGATCTATCAAAGTCTGCTCTTCACAACACATGTTTGTGGAAGTGTATCATGGCACAAACAAAGGAGATTTCTGAGGACCTAAGAAAAAGAGTTGTTGCTCATCAGGCTGGAAAAGGTTACAAAATCATCTCTAAAGAGTTTGGACTCCACCAATCCACAGTCAGCCAGATTGTGTACAAATGGAGGAAATTCAAGACCATTGTTACCCTCCCCAGGAGTGGTCAACCAACAAAGATCACTCCAAGAGCAAGGCGTGTAATAGTCGGCGAGGTCACAAAGGACCCCAGGGTAACTTCTAAGCAACTGAAGGCCTCTCTCACATTGGCTAATGTTCATGTTCATGAGTCCACCATCAGGAGAACACTGAACAACAATGGTGTGCATGGCAGGGATGCAAGGAGAAAGACACTGCTCTCCAAAAAAACATTGCTGCTCGTCTGTAGTTTGCTAAAGATCACGTGGACAAACCAGAAGGCTATTGGAAGAATGATTTGTGGACGGATGAGACCAAAATAGAACTTTTTGGTTTAAATGAAAAGTGTTATGTTTGGAGAAAGGAAAACACTGCATTCCAGCATAAGAACCTTATCCCATCTGTGAAACATGGTGGTGGTAGTATCATTGTTTGGGCCTGTTTTGCTGCATCTGGGCCAGGACAGCTTGTTGATGGAACAATGAATTCTGAATTATATCAGAGAATTCTAAAGGAAAATGTCAGGACATCTGTCCATGAACTGAATCTCAAGAGAATGTGGGTCATGCAGCAAGACAACGACCCTAAGCACACAAGTTGTTCTACCAAAGAATGGTTAAAGAAGAATAAAGTTAATGTTTTGGAATGGCCAAGTCAAAGTCCTGACCTTAATCCAATCAAAATGTTGTGGAAGGACCTGAAGAGAGCAGTTAATGTGAGGAAACCCACCAACATCCCAGAGCTGAAGTTGTTCTGTACGGAGGAATGGGCTAAAATTCCTTCAAGCGGGTGTGCAGGAATGATCAAAAGTTACCGGAAACGTTTAGTTACAGTTATTGCTGCAACGGGGTGTCACACCAGATACTGAAAGCAAAGATTCACATACTTTTGCCACTCACAAATATTTGATCATTTTCCTTAATAAATAAATGACCAAGTATAATATTTTTGCCTCATTTGTTTAACTGGTTTCTCTTTATCTACTTTTAGGACTTGAGTGAAAATCTGATGATGTTTTAGGTCATATTTATGCAGAAATATAGAAAATTCTAAAGGGTTCACAAACTTTCAAGCACAAATGTATGCTTGGGTTGATGTTTCGCAAAAAAACAACTCCCTCACAAGACTCAGGTTTCTTGCAGACCGCATTAAGTTTTCCTCCAGTATGTCCCTGCATTCGATTTGCTCTCCACCTTCAGAAAATGCCAAAGGCCTGCTGCAGAGAATTATCTCCCAGCATAATGTTGCCACTGCAAGGCTTCACATTAGGGATCGTATGTTTTTAATAAAGGTTTAAAACCTTTATGGATTATTTGATAAAATGCATATACAAAACAGCATTTAGTATGGTGGCCAAAAAGTTCAGTTTTGGTCTCATCAGATCATGCAACCTTCTTAAAGGTAACCTGAGAGTCTCTTCTGCCAACCTCTAGATGAGATGCCATGTGCATTATTTCTCATTTGACTCCTATAAAGCTGTGACTGGTAAAGCACTCAAGGTGACAATTGTTGTCTCTTCAGTCCGAACTACTGTAGATTGTAACTTCTTCAGAATTATCAGAGGGTCATGATCACTCAGTTTTTTTTGGATGGCCTGCTCTAGCAGATTTACAGCTTCGTCATACTCTTTCCGTGTCTTAATCTGATGATTGATTTAACTGGTCTCCAAAGGATATTCAGTGACTTTGATATTTTTTTGTCTCTTTACCCTTATTTGTGCTGTGCAATCACCTTTTTATGGTGAAATGAAAATTGTTATAATGTTATATTCTGTATTCTCATCACCTTATCTGGAGAGGACAAGCATACGTTTTCACTCCAGTATCCTCTGTAGCTCCCTTCTATGTAGCATACATAGGCACTAACTAGCATGTTTTCCTTCTGTTGTGTTTTCAGTATTTGAAAACTTGAGGTCTGTATTCCTGTTATTAATATTCAAAGTGCTATTTGTTTGTTTTTAAAAATTATAATGTTGGCGAGTGCTATGTATAAAGCATTATAAAAGGGCATTCTATGAAAGTCTCAAAGAAAATGCTTCCTAGAGACGAAATACAAATGAAAGCTTTATAATTAATGTGAAAGAGACCTCTGCTGGTCAACCTAGAAAGTGCAATGGTGGCTGTTTATATCTTTATATTTTTATTTTTTTTGCTATTGTACAAGTACAACGAATTTGGATGTCTTCCTATCACTGCAAAAGAGCAAGAAATTATAAAACTATAGAAACATATAAATATCAAGATATATAATAGAGATTCTAAAAGTGGAAAAGCAAAACAAACATCATACTACACAACTAGACACTTTTCACATTCTGCTGGTATTCATTGCCTAATTTGTTCCCTTTAAAGTTTCCCAGTATGAGCATCATTTAGTGCAGGCATGGCCTTTGCGTAAAAACTACTTTACAATCTATTTATCTGTGTTTTTATTCTCTTTAAGCGTCTGTCTGAGGGCAGCAGTTCAAACAGAGAGTGGCTGGGGTGGGATGGATCTTTAATTATTCCCTTTTCAAGGTAGCAGGAACTGTTAAGATCTTTCAAGGATGGAAGAGGGCATCTGATGATCTTCTGGGCAGTGGTGATGACCCTCTGGAGCACTTTCCTCTCTGGTGCAGTGCAGTTGGCAAACCACTCACAGATGCAATTAGTCAATATGCTCTCTGTGGAGCAACAGTAGAAGGACATGAGTTTTTATAATGTATTTTTGCTAATGCACACCAAACTGTCCTTATACGATTTGTTACAGAAGATACTGCACAGAATGTTATTGAAAAAACATAAATAATTCATTAATTTCTTTATAGCTATTAAATACTAAACACATTTAATTTATTGTCAATACCAATAATCAACCAATATTTAGAAACATACATCATTGGCAGGAGATTTACAGAGCTAATAATATTATAATACATGAATTTATCCTTAGTACAGCACCTTTCAATGCTAGGGTTCAACATTAGGGTGTATTTTCAAATGCAGAGCTCTGGGGCCTGGGATGAAATCCCACCCTGGGCACTGCTGCTGTGGATGTTTCCCCTGTTTAAGATATACATGAGTGAGTGAGTGTGTGTGTGTGTGTGTGTGTGTGTATGTGTGTGTGAATACATTGTGCAGTAGATTGCATAACTCTAAGCCCCCACAACCCCATTACATTTCACGTTTTGACCTTATACCCAATGAGGCCAGGATAATCACCAGATCATCACGAGCCTAAAATGGACATGCAGGTTTGAAAATGAATGGTTGCTTTATGCCACATGTTTGTAACCTGTTGTGTTGTGTTGGTCTCTTCATTAGTTTTATTTGTAGACTCACAATTTTACAACATATGATGTCTTCCAGATTACAAGACCTGGAATAACAGGAGGAATACTATGCAAAAATATAATATTGTATTTTAGAAAATAGGAGGTAGCAGAGTTAAAGATGCTAAGATTTGCACTGGGTGTGATGAGGATGGATAGGATTAGAAATGAGTACATCAGCTCAGGTTGGACGGTTGGGAGACAAAGTCAGAGAGGTGAGATTGCATTGGTTTGGACATGTGCAGAGGACAGATACTGAGTATACTGGAAGAAGGATGCTAAGTATAGAGCTGCCAGGAAAGAGGAAAATAGGAAGGCCTAAGCGAAGGTTTAGGGATGTGGTGAGAGAGGACATGCAGGTGATGGGTGTAACAGAACAAGATACAGAGGACAGAAAGATATGGAAGAAGATAATCCGCTGTGGCAACCCCTAATGGGAACAGCTGAAAGAAGAAGAAGAAGACACTGTTAAAGGTGTGGAAAGTAAATATTTTCTTTCTGACGTATGCTGTACATGTAGACATATGAAAGAAACAAAATGATGAATTTAGATAGATGTTGTGACATATTATTCTTAGAGCATATCAATACGTAACTAGACTTTTTCATTTCATTTCCCAGCGTTCTGTGATTGGATTGGATTAAGCAGGTTTTGAGAACATTAAGTTAAGTCATGACCACATGAATGTATATTGGAAGGTACAGTGATTAGTCCTGTTACCTCATGAATCCAAATCCTGCTCTTGGTTGCCATTAAAGTGGAGTTTGCACATTCTCCCCATGACTGAAAGGGACTTCTACCAACAAGTCTGTTTTTTTTTCTCATCCCCAAAGATGTATGTGTCTGAAAAGACCTGGTGTGGGTGTGGGCCCTGTGATGAAATGGTGCCCTGTCTAGGGGTTGTTCCCATAGACTGAATCTCCCTGTGACCTGAATTATATGAAGTGCACTTGAGAATTTTGAATTGTTATGGAAATTTGAGTGTATTTGTAAGTTGTGTATGTAATAAAAATTGTGTCCTCTGCTGGTTACAACTGGTGTAACACATGTAAGCAGCACGTAGTTTAAAAGGTTGATTCTATTTAAATTTTTATAAAATTCCTCATATCATTAAAGAGCTCAGCTTTCTGAACAAAGGATCAAACACTCAATTGTCAATCAGAATAAGAAGTCAAACTTACACAAATTACAAATATCAAATCAAATTTTAGTGGTCACATTCAAATTTTACATTGTGCACATCTGATGATCACCCTCCTGGGTCATCCTTGGGTACAAAAAATACCATCCAGAAGGAGAGGAGGTGCTCTCACTAACTTAGTGATTCGTTGAGAACAAAATAATGTTACAACGGTCAATGGAAACCAAAATCACCAACCCACTGAGGGATGAATTCAACACCACACTGAAAATCAAAGTCAAAAATTGAAATGACAGACCTGCTTGAATTTCTTCCCAGCAACTCATAATGTAACTCAGCAGTGTGCATGGGCTCACATCTGGGCATGTTCCTGATGAGACAGAGTATGGTGTCCTGGAGGATCTACTTCTAGACCTGGATCAGGGCATCAGTGAGCTCCAGGACAGTCTGTGGCTCTACTTGGTGGCATCAGATGCACCAATACATTATGTCCCAGAGGTTCTCAGTTGGAATTAGGTCTGGGGAATGTGCAGGGCCACTCAATGGCATCAATACCTTTGTCATCCAAGAACTGCGACACACTTGTAACTCCTTCATGAGGCCAGGCATTGTCCTGCACCAGGAGGAACCCAGGGCCCACTGAACCAGCATAAGGTCTTACAATAGGTCCAAGGATTTCATCCCAGGACCTAACAGTAGTCTGGGTACCGTTGCCTAGCACATGGAGGTCTGACCCACCACCAAACCAATCATGCTGAATGATGCTGGAGATTGCATAACATTCACCATTGCATCTCCAGACTCTTTAACATCTGTCACCTGTGTGAACCTGCTCTCACCTGTAAAAAGAATGGGGCGCAAATGGAAGAGTTGCCAGTTGTGGTATTCTCTGGTGAATGCCAATCAAGCTGTATGGTGATGGGGTTGTGACCACAGGTACCATTTTAGGCCGTCGGGCCCTTGTGCCTCCCTCATGGATTTTGATTCTGACAGTTTTCTCAGAAACATGCACACCAGTAGCTAGCAGGGGGTCATTTTAGAGGACTCTGGCAGTGCTCCTCCTGTTTATCCTCACACAAAGGAGCAGATACTGGTCCTGTGGGTTGATGCCCTTCTACAGCCCTGTCCAGCTCTCCTCGTTCAACAGCCCGTGTCTTGGTATCTCCGTCATGCCCTAGAGACTGTGCTGGTAGACACAGCAAACCTTCATGTGACGGCATGTATGGATGTGCCATCCTAGAAAAACTGGACTACCTGTGAAACGTGAATCGGCTGCAGGTACCACCTCATGCTACCAGTAGTGACAAGGACACCAGCAAAACACAAAACTGGAGAAGAGTCAGGATGATAAGGAGAGAGCAATGTTTTGTGGCCACCATCTGCAAAACCATACTCATTTTGGGGGCTGTCTTGCTATTACCTCTTCAGTGCACGTGTTGTCACTTTCATTTGCACCAAAGCAGGGGAGGTTGATTCGCAATCTCTTATGCTTCCTAACTGGACAGACTAATAGCACTGAAGCTTAACTGACTTGGCGTTACACTGTGATGATTAAGTGTTTGCTTCATTGTTTTGAGCAAGGTATATTCTCAACTCATTAACAGAATTATAAATAATAAATAGAAATATATATTATATATGTAAACTAAAATAAAATGCAAATACTGTATGTGATAAATAAATAACTTAATGTGAGAGTTTATAATAGGGCAATTCTGCATTTCTAGGTACTTTCCATATTCAAGATACAGATGGACTGTGGATAGAAGCTCCTCCTCAGTCTCTCAAAACTGGACTTTAGCCAGCAGTAGTGTTTACTGACCGCAGGTTAGAAAAGAGGCTGAGGCTGTTGTTGTGACGGTTGGTATCACTGTTTTCCTTGGCCTGGTTCGACATCACTTGGTGTAGATATCATAGAAGTTTGAGAGTGCACACCCTGTGCTGCATTATGCTGACCACACCACCCTCTGCAGAGCCTTTTGGTGCTGCTGCGTGGTGTTCCAAAACCAGGCTGAGATACTTCCCGTCAGAATATTTTCAATGGTGGATGTATAGACGTTGCTTAGCATCTGGGATGGCAGCCTGAAATCCCTGAGTCATCTGAGGTGGTAAAGTCATTGGTGTATTGATGTGCTTGGACCAGATCAGATTCTCCTTGATATGTAATAATACAGATATAATGTAATATAATGAAATTGAATGTAATATAATATAATGAAATAATATAAAAATGCATTTAAATGTTTGCCCAGTGGAGGCTGGGTGGTCTCGTAGCCTTGGAACCCCTGCACATTTTGGTTTTTTTTTTCTCCAGCCCACTGGAGTTTTTTTTTTTCTGTTTTTTCTGTCCTCCTGGATATCGGACCTTACTTTATTCTTTGTTACTTAGTATTGCCTAATTTTATTTTTATATTTTTCTTTTTGCTTTCTTCATCTTGTAAAGCACTTTGAGCTACAACATTTGTATGAAAAGTGCTATATAAATAAATGTTGTTGTTTGTAACAAGCACTATAAAAAAGACAAGAACTTCATAAGCAAACTGAATAATGTGGGAAAGCAAATATCAATGGGCACAATGAATCACAAATACTTTACCAAATTGGGATAATTTTTTTTTTCAAGGGATGCTCTGCCCAGTATTTTTTGAACAATGTGTTTTATAACAGAGTACGTCTTGCTGAGTAAAGCAATACTGTTAGAATTGGGAAAAAAGGCAGTGGACAATGCAATTTATGTGTACAATCCAAACTGCCCCCTCATAAGTTGCCCTCCTTTTTTTAAAAAAAAAGTAAAAGGTCTAAAAAAAAACAAATTAATCAATTTAGGGATGCTACCAAACATCCAACACAAAGAGGCACAGACACAAGTTAAAAGGCAAAGAGTCTTTTATTGTTGGAAAATTCTTCTTTTATAAGGGTTTCCCACCACCACAGCCACAAGTACATTAAGTGCAATACAGCACACTCTTTGTCTTTTCTCTCTCCGTCGCTCATTACCTTCTCTCGCAAGCATTGTCCTCCTTCCTTCCAACTCTGGCTCTCTGATGCGAGGTTCCTTTTATTTTAGCAACCCTGGAAGTACACCCGATCTTCCGCACACGTGGTCTGTCAGCATATCCAGTGAGGCAGAAACCCCTATCCTGCAGCTCCCCCTTGCAGCCCCCACTGGACCCAACAGGGTTATGATACCTGGCATGCCCTGTGGGCACCCATGTGGAGATCCAAGCCTGGGCTCACTGCCATCTAGTCTCCTGGGCGAGACAAAGTCCTATGTAAGCTGTCTCCTCTTATCCTTCCATCTAAGGGCATCACAGCCATCTTTCACAATGCAAAAATCATAATCAGAGTCACATAACATTAGCTGGATTGTTCTGGAATTGTAACACAATTTTATTTAATGAATAGTTCAACTTCAGTACTCTATGCAAATAGAAGAACAATTCAGATATGTCATGTCATTTTCTAATCTGCTTAATCTAGATCAGAGTCTTAGGGGGGCTGGAGCCTATACCAGCTGGCATAGTGCACAAGGTAGGAACAAACCTTGGACAGGGTACCTGTCCATTGCAGGGCAAACACACAAACACAAACCCACCAGGTCAATTTAGTGTCCCCAAACATGCATGTCTTTGGACAGTGGAAGGAAGTCAAAACACCCAAGGAAAAACCATGCAGACATGGGGACAACCTAAAAACTCCATGTAGGGAGCACCCATGATGCAAACCCAGGTCTCCTTGCTGCTACCACTGCACTACACATATGAAACAAAATATGAACACACATATGAAAAAAGGCAGAAATTGCATTTAGCCTCTTCATACAGCATCAAGAATGGCCATAGTTTGGACTTTCTCGGAGAATTGTTAAGTCTGCTCTGTGTGCTTTTGATTCATGCTAAATATGTATCTTCTTCCTTAGTGAATTTTGCTGACTCGCTCAGTCTGTGCCACTTCACAAGACAGTATACACACTCCATTTATTTAACAGCTAATAGATGGGCCAAGTGAATTACTGAACACATGTGGCATCCCAGTTTACCTTTATGAACTAACTTTTTTAAAAATAATCAAACTGCTCCTTTGTCCAGCATTCTGGACAATCAACCTGCTCAGATGCAGTATTATGTTTGTTGTGGCTTTCAGAAATTTTCTGCCTCCAGAGTGAGGGTGTGATAAGAGACCTCTGGAGTTGGTCTTAATTTGGCAGCTCTCTCTCTCTCTCTTGTTTGTCAGTCATAAAAGCAAGCTTCTACATGCAGAAGTTCACGGAACACTGCTACATACATACACAACAGTTCTGTACAGTGAACAATTAAACTAGAGAAAATTAGAGTAAAACTAGAGTACTTGGACAGTCAAAGAGTTACAGACCCTGTTTAACACGAGGCAAAAAACTTCAAGGTATATAAGGCACAAAATAAAAGACTTTCCAGGGCTGGCAGGATGTACATGAACAAAGAGCTTCTTAGTCTCAAGTAAGAGCTTCTTCTCAAGACGATGTCCTGTTTTGAACCTGAACACTGACTTCCTGAAACTCAGTTCTTTAAATAGCTGGATGTTGGAAATGATGTCAGTGCTAATCTTAAAACTGCACGATTCGTGACCAGCATTTGGCACACCATCAGGAGCTGAAAAGTGAAGAGACGACATTAGAAGTGTCTAAATTTATATATTAGAAGTGGCAGAACTGAGTTCCCAACCATTACTGTTCACATTAAATATTGCCTTCCATGAATTTAATTCAAAATACTGTATGTACAAGGGTTCTTCACAAGGTTTGTGCACTTTTTTATTAGATATTTGACATTATTTTATAAAATTTCAAATTCATTACTTCTCCCTGTTTCTTAGTAAACTTATACCAGTGCTTTCTGGAAGCTTCTGAATGTCTTCAGAAAAGCAGTCCTTCTTTCACTTCAGCATCACCTGAAAATCAATGGTTGTTCTTAGCTGTTATTCAGATGTCTCTGTTCCTAGTCTTCTTTTGGTAAAAACAGTAATCTAGCTTCTTCCTACCTTTCTTACCACTTTCTCTCAGGGTTTGATCTTGATGGCCATCTTGATCACTCAGAGTACAGCATATTGAGTATTGTGGACTAAGAAGCTTTTTTTATCATGCGACTGTCAAGAGAATCCCCCACTGACATGTAGAGGATCTAGGTAAACAAGATCATTCTTGAAGTGACTTTTCTTTTCATTTGTACAACGCCCAGTCCTAAGATCCCAGTCATTGCTCATTAATTTCATACCTCATACCATTTTACTGTTTTATGCAAGATGTGATCAGCAAGGCAAAACACTAGAAACTGTGTTATTTGTTTCAGCAACTTTTTTTCCCTATTCTCTTAACAAAATTCTCAATTTATTTTACTTAATATTGTAGGTCCGTTAAAAGTATTTATGTGTCATCATCTTATATATAAACGTCTACGCGTGGAAGTGTGTGTCTGTCCAGCCTGGAAGTGAGAGGTGGAGTTGGACTAAGGGCTCCACCTCTGAGGAAACAGAAAACTTGCTTAGCCACTAATAATACAAGCAAGGCCAGCACAGCAGCAAAACGAAACCTCAGAAGAAAGACAAAGTCGCTTAGCTGTTAACATCGGCAAAACGGTATCCCTTTTACTTTGTCTCCCGCCGCTAATGCACAAGTGATGCACACACGTCGGCAAAACAAATCCTCCTAGGAGAGAGATGCCCAGAGTAGTACCTTTCAATTACCCGAAATCTCTATATTTTAATTTTTTTTCGGACAATTTCAATAGTTTCTAGGGCCCCAGGCTTTTTAAAGCATAGGCTTACACTGCTAGTAGGGATATAACCAGAAATAAGGATTTTCCAGATTCCATTTAACTGAATTATCTCAACCTATGCAGTCACCAAGTAGTATGTGAGGAAACACCAAAAAAAAGCATATGTAATGAGGAGTGATGGAAGAAAGGACTAGTGCTCAGTGCAGGTTAGAGGTACATAGCCTTTAAAAGAACTGTTGCTTATACAGCAGCTAAACCTAAGCTTGTATTGTCGACTGAACATTAACTCTTAATCAAAAAACTATTATAATTATACTCAACCAGTTGCAATTCAATAAAGATACTACATAAGGAACAGCAAGTTCATTTTTTAAAAACATTTTATAGTTCACCCAACCTCTGTTACACAAGTAGTTTCCTTAACTATAAATGCAAGCATTTTTATCAATTATAACTTGAGCACACAGGCCAACATGTTTCAGAACTCTACACCTTCATCAAGGCCGGATAAACTGCAAACTAAAAATAAATAATTTTCACATCTCAAGAACTGCATTGATACATACTCAGAAAGGGGTATTCACAAAAAAAATTACCAAAAACACTATCAGATTTTAGAACACTTCTCAGGCAAGGCGTCTACAATTTAAAATGATGGACATTTCCACTATTTAAACTTCACTAACTAGTTAATAGATTCTGGTGTGCCCAGAATCACATACATATATATCAGCTTTTAGTAAATATTATATATGCTCTGTTGTCTAATTTTGGGGGTTGCCTCAATTTATTCTATTGTATTATGCTCCTCAGGCAATATGGTCTTAAACAAGCTCTTAACTGAAATTAATTAATGTATTGGGAAAAATAACGAACATAGGAATTGTCATAATAATATACTCAAGATACAGTGATAAGAGCACCCTGGTGTTGATGACTGCCATATTCCCTCTGGGGTTAACAGCTGAGAGAGGACAGTTCCAATAGAAAATAGTGTGATGAGGGGCTCCTGCTTTGGTGACAGGCACAGGGAGAGCTCAGGACTGAAGACAAACATCTGGCGTTTTTGCTTGAGATAGCTGTCCATGTGCAGGAAACGTTGTACACATGGGGTGCTATAAAATATAAATACCAAGCACTGATACAAACAACATATTTAACAGTAACTATAGTATAGATAAACCAAAATAATGTACAAAGGAATTTTCATGATAATGAGGTATAGTGATAACAGCACCTAATTGTGGGTGAATGCCATATTCTTACAGTAGATAGAGGATTTCCAGTAGTGCACTGAGTGGGCGCCTGTTTTGGTGATTGGCACAGGGGGAGCTTAAACGTTTGGTCTGCTTGTGCTGAGCCAGTAAGTCTCTTCGTTTAAAGCACCAGTCCATGTACAGATAAGGCTATGCACACTGGATACTATAAAGCAGCAATATTACAATACAGATACATTTGCACAAAGAAACAAAGGACCATGCCTGGTCATTCATTGAATGCATAGAGTTTGCATGTTCTCCTCTTCTGTGTATGGGGTTTCCTCTGGGTTCTCTAGTTATTTCTCTCATATCCCCCAAAGACATACTATACATGTTAGGTTAGATGGTGATATGAGTGTGAGTATGGATATGTGTGCCCTGCCTTGCATCCAGTTCTGATGGGATAGGTTACAGCAACCCTGAATTGAATTAAGTAGGTCTGATATTGTTATTTAATTTAAATGAATACAGTAGAAAATCTACGGCATCGTTTGGATGGGTATTGGCACAGAAGAAATGGATAGCCTATCTGCATGAAAGAGATTAAAAAACTTTCCAGAAATCTCAGCCCTCGGCCTGTTTTAATTGAGTCTGAGTCGTACTGTGAATGCAACAGAAAAACAGGCTACTGTAATTACTGCATGTACATGCATTGTGGGTTTTCCATTCTGGCTCTTTAGTCACCAGGCCCACTGTCCTTCCCATTCCCTCATCTTCACAAGAAAAACAAAAAACTGAAATTGCACACTCAACTAAAGTTTTAATCTGGCGAATATAGAGATCAACGGCATTTAAGTTAACCATCAAAACTAATTTACTGTGTATGACATGCTGCCAGGATAGACACTAACCACTGGGTTAGTGGACAGTGGACAAAAGGCATTTATTGACATACTAGGCATGAAATTCTTTGCACTTTGAAAAACAAAATATAATTTATTGAATACCATATTAAAATAATATACCGATTGGACTTCTGTTAAGGATGTTAACAGCTCACATTTGCCTATTATCAGTTTCACTGTGGTTACCACAGTGGTTGATCTTCCCTCACAAAACCTTCATGCCTGAAGTACAGTTTGCTTGAAATGGACCCAGTCTTCACATTTGGCTTTCAAATTTAATTGTCTTTTGTATTGTATAGCCCTTTTCTTGTTGTGAACTGCATGGGGTGCGCTCAAACAGCCCCAAACCTAAAAAAAACTTTCAGACAGTAAGTAACATTCATAATAATTGGAGTTTATTGAGGTTGGGTTGGATAAAATTAGGAAAGGGTGAGCAAAAAAGAAAAATAAACAGAATAATAAAAACTATCTACTCACTTCACTAAGTCTTGACTTCTGAACTTGCACAATCCTGCCTCACCTTTTACTTTTTGCTTTGCTGTTGTTCTTATGTTTGCCTCCTTCTCTGCTCCAGTTCAGCCCTTGTCTCTTCTTCAGGCGCAACACCAATACCCCTCAACTGAGAGATCAGAGGTCTTTTTAGAGACCAATCTTGAAATGCTTCTAAAGAGCTGGTGATCCAGCTATGAAGTGCTTCTGGGTTTCTCAGCATGATGCTGTCCCTTTAAAGAACCAGATGTCCATAACTCTGGCCAGGGCATAGGGGAAGCCACCTGCTAATTCTAAGAGTTCCAGAATGGCTGCTGGCTTGGTGACCTCTTCTGTCTAGGGTGTGATATCTTCCTACCTCTGGACAGTTTCCTGTTATTCTGACCAGCTCAAGGGCAGCTCCTTAGCATCCCATTTGGTCAATGGTCCAGGCCAACATCCAGACAGCTCTTTAGCACCTCATCTCAACAGCGGTACACACACTACTTGATGGCTCTTTAAAATCTCATCCAGGCAATGCTCCATTCCTATTCCTACAAGGGAGGAAAACCTCTTGCAGAGGACTTCAGCAACTGGCCTGAAGGTATTCACCACTGTCTTGTTTGTTTAACAATGAAAACCCTTGTTTTCTTTGTTTAGAAAATTCAGCAAACCCCACTTCTGCCAATGGGAATGTACAATGCTAGAATATCTTGATATCCTTTGCTAGTTTGTATTACAAGCATAGTGTGATGTTGCTTGCTATTTAAACTGTTATATTAAATAAAGATTATTTGTTTGATATTAAACTCTACTTCACAGGCAAGACCCTATGAGATTTTGTCAAAGTACTTTTATATTATACTAGCAGTCCCCCACAGCTCTGCCCGCGTAGTAGTGAAACAGCACAATGAGGAGGGCTCTCTACTCCTGACGTCACGCTTCCCCCTCCCCTCTGTCTCGAATTAGCGTCAATACATTGCTCCTGCAAACGAACTATGATTCTTAGCGCAATGACAGAAGTCACAAAATCAACTGGAATGTTCAAGCAAATTATAGAAAAAAACCTGATCTAAATCTTGTGAAAAGCGGACAGACATACAGACAGACGTTGGATTTTAAAAATATATCTAAAATGGGTTGAAATCTAAGTAATCAAGGTAGACCTCAACATTAACATTTGTAGTATACCATGCACTGCATATGCCTCTGTTATATGCAGTTTGGTATGGGATTAGTAAAAGGAGTGTTTATGTTTGAGATCTATTGGAATGACAGAGCGTTTTATTACTAACCATGTTTGTGATGCAACTTCATTTTGAATGACAGAGACGTACAAACCAGATGGACACACAGGCACTTATCCTTTTATTAAGGTGATTAATAATTATGTTCTTGGTGTTTTTCTTCACAAATACTATTCCTGTGCTGTTATCGTACAGTTAGCAGCAGAGACCGCTAAATAAGATGTCTGATTATACAAGGAAATCAATTATGGACTCAAATTAGTGTCCTGAATGCAACAACAGGTAATTATTATAAGAATCATCAGAGAATTTCTGCAAGTGACATGTCATGGTGTTATATTTATAGTTTGAGGTGTACAGAGTGAAGAGAAAAGGAGACAGGATATGATTACCCAAGGCCTACTTTGGGCTCCTAGAAGCCTGGAATGAAAAGTTTGTTTTTTGATGGAAGGGGTTTACAAGAGATTGCTTATGTATAGGACCCAGAGTTCTGTGCTACACCCCTGGATGTGAGACATGCCACTAGTCTTTAGTCATTAGCTAAAACCCTGCAGACATCACCCAACATGACTTCAAGTCAGGATCTTACAGCAGCAGTGGTTAGAAACAGTGCAGAAGTGCAGTGCAGAAACAGGTTCTGCATAATGTTAAACCTAAGAATTTCTAACAGGAATAATCCACCTACCAAAGTCAGAGGAATTTCCATCAGTGTCGGGATTTAATGCTAATGGCTTACTATTTTAGCATAGCATGACTTTGTTAAAGCTGCCACAGGGGATGTTCATATAATTTTAGTAGTTATCAGAATCCATGGTCACTGGCTGTTACTAAATCGTCCACATTCTGTTCAACATGTTTGTAGTGATGGTTGGTGTAGCTGCTATTTTGATTACGGCAACACAATTGACCCTGGAATTGGACTGAAGACTGAATGTAAGATGTTATCATCACCAATAACAGACCCTCCTCGAGACCTTCATCATATTACATTAAAATAAAGGAAAGTAACCTATTTACTTATATCATCATTATAGGGGAGCTTTAAGATATGTGTTTTATATAGTCTGTAAATATATACAACATAGAGAACAAACAACATTTATTTATATAGCACATTTTCATACAAATAATGTAGCTCAAAGTGCTTTTACATGATGAAGAAAATGAAAAGAGACAAAATAAGAATTAAAATCAGAGAACACTAATTAACATAGAATAAAAGTAAGGTCTGATGGCCAGGGAGGACAGAAAAAACAAAAAAACTCCAAACGGCTGAAGAAAAAATAAAATCTGCAGGGGTTCCAGGCCATGAGGCCGCCCAGCCCCCTCTATGCAACCCAGAATCAGGAAATAAGCACATGGATGGAGATCTCTAGGAATATACAGTATTACCCAGTGTTCTGAGTTCAGAATTGTGCTTCTGTGTTCACACTATTTCACTATTTGTATTTAACTTTTTAATGTTTTATTATATTCATATTATATTTGTAAATGTGTGCAATGCTTTCAGCCTGTTAAATATGCTATGTGAAAATAAACTGAATTGAGCTTAATTATTTCTGAGGCAGGAATGGCACAGTGGTTAGTGATATTACCTTACAAAGAAGGCTGGGTTCAAATCCTGACCCATTTACCGTTGGTGTGGATTTTGTACCTTTCTTATTAACTTTTATTTAGGTACTCCAGTTTTCATGTTGCAGCTCAAAGATATGTAGGTTAACTGGCAAATTATGGCATTCACTGTATGGAGCTTGTTATGGATCTACGTTAAAAAAAAAAAAGGTTCTTTCTGAAATCTTCATGTGGATGGTTCTTTTGGGTCCCAAAAATGATTCCCCTGTGGTATCAATCTGAAGAACCACTATGGCACCCTTATTTTTAAGATAGCACCAAAGGTTCAATTTAAGTTCTGCAGGTGTTAAGGATGTGGGAAAATATCTGAACATCAGAAGAAAAGCCCATAATGCGCCCGGTGTTTTCCAAACAGGGAAATTCCACTTGTGGTAAAAGCAGTTTTAGTTCTACAAAACCCACCATGCAAATTCAAGGCCCAAAGAATCATTTATTGGCCAATAAAGTGTTCTCCTTTTTTATGTCCACCCATAATACACCGTTACTTACCGTCAAGAGAGTAGAGTACCAGGCCATCAACAGTGGGCACGAGGAGATAATCACGAACATCTATAACGTACACCCAACCACACACCCAGTTTTCTCACGGTGCCATCAAGTAATTTGAGAGGGAGAAAAAAAAAAGAAAGCTGCTTGGGAAAACTACACAAAATACGAGAAGAGTATCGAGATCCAAAACTGAAGACTCATTCAAGCTCTTTATGACTCCTTTGCCAGCCTTCCTTTCCATCATCCTTCACGTTTTTCTGTCATCCATTTTGGAGCTGGTGGGAGCCGAGCTTGCCGGTACCTAATCTTGGGATAGTAGTCGCTCGATAGTCCATCAGGGGTCACTTGTGCACAAAAACCCACGCATTCAGAGTGGCCCTTAAACCTCAAGGAAGCGAGTAGGAGCTCTTTGAAAACTTTAGAAAACGTGTCAAAAGCAGTGATCGGTATCAAATTTGAAAAAAATGCAGATTTCAAATTCCGAAATGCTAATATTAAATTTTAAAAAGCTTAGACTGATTTTTAGAATGTTGATATCAAATTTCGCAAAGCTAGTATTACATTTAAAATACGAATTTAGTTATTTGGATTTTGATATCAAAAGGGAATAATGGTTAAAGTGCAATAATAATAATAATAATAATAAAACTCCAATTAGGATCGTGATCGCGAGATGAACTCGCTTCCTACCGACGTGAAGTTGTCCGTACCAGCTGTGCCACTGTTTTCTTCGGCATGCTGTTACAGCCTGAGCAGCCGTCATGAAATTCAAACTTTATACATATTTGTTGGGTCTGCGATTTGAATCTGACCAATCAGTCAATAGGTGTTTGCAATAGCGAGGCGGGGATTTTTTTTCCTTTTTAAAGTGTGAGGGACAACCTGTGTGTGTATGCGCTGGGATGTACGTCCACTAATGAGGTTGCTGTCGTCCTGTTTTACCCGAGTCGCAAGGCTTCGGTGAAAACTGCGTCGTTCTGTTGCAAGGTGCACCGCAGTCCTTCCTGAACTCACATGCAGCTATGAGACGTCACGCGGGGTCAGGATTGCACCGCTTCCTGCATCGCATCGCATCGCATTACATCGCAGCTACAGCTCTGCGTCCAGGGCGCCGCCGCGGACGAAGGATGTTCAGCAAAGTCAAAAGCGCCGTGTCCACTCTGGTGGGAGGAATCCTCCCTAACAGCCACCACCATCACCACCAGCCGCAGGAGGAGCTGCACGGTCCTGGCTCTGGCCGCGATGGACTGCCCCCCCGCTACCCCTACAGCCGACCCGACTTTCTGGACTTAAGTGCTGAGATGATGCAGTATTCGGCGGACCACACAACCAGAGCCATCATGACCCCGACGGAGGAGCGGCGGCGGCTACCGTGGAACACGGGATATGCTGAGTGAGTCTGTGAATGCTTCAAAGTATTTGGGGTCGTATGTAATAATGAACTTATTAAGAAACTGGAAAAAATTAGATTATTTCCGAAATCATTGACATTTGGAAAAATTAATTTGTCAGCTCAGTTGGCTTCTGTGCAGCGTTGTTGATGTTCTCTTCAGTCGCGTTATGTTTTGCATGAGGAGGTCATATATTTTTTAGTATTCATTACTATTGGGGGGGGGGGTAAATGAACTAATCAGAAGTAATGGGTGTGCCATGAGAATGGACATATTTATATGAGAAGTACTTTCCATGCCATAGGATTTAAGTCATTTTTGCAATTTTGAGTATGAGAGATGACATCTACTTATTAGCTGCATTAGGTATGCAGTGGAAGAGGCTAAGGTGGCATCAGTAATAGTTCAGCCACAGGGTAGAACATGCCATAACCATTACTTCTGACACCTAAAAGTACTTATCAGTAGTAATAGGAATGCAATGGGGGGCAAGTATTAATCTGTAGTAGTAGGGGATGTCTGGGGCATGTACTCTTCAGCAGCAATGGGTGTTATTGCATGTCATGTCACAACTAGTTTTAGGCTCATTACAGATTAATCCTCAAATAAATAAGTTGTAGATCAACCATTAAGAGAGCAAAAGCAATAATAGTATAGGCAGGCAGGTAGTGGGGTTTAGTGGTTAAGGCTTTGGACTTCCAACCCTGAGGTTGTGGTTTGAGATCCCGTTATAGACACTGTGTGACCATGAGCAAGTCACTTCATGTGCCTGTGCTCCATATTGGGAAGAAAAAAAAATAAATGTAAATGATTGTATCTCAGTTGTTGTAAGTCACCTTGGTTAAAAGGCATGGGTCAAATAATAAGTAGTGTAAAGTAAATAAGAAAAGTAAATAGTGCATCTCTGGGATTATTTGTTCACTATATTATGCATACTTGGGGTTAATGACTATTTGTGTAGAAATCAGGAATATTACTAAAGATGAGTAAATCTCAAACAAACTGTCTTTATTTTAATATACAGTAACTCATTTATTTAAGAAAGACAATTTCATGGCTTTTTAAAAATGCAGATCTATAGGGCAGTTGTGTCTTAATTTTTTCATAATTAGAGCAAAGGTAGGTTTAAATGAGTTGAGTGAACCACACTCTGGCATGAACTAAGTTGACAGCCCTATAAGATTTAGTGTAGATGTAGATGTTGCTATTACCAACATTAGTAGTTGTTTGGCAATAAAATATTCGTAAATGTACCATAATAATCAGCAAAGCTGCTATGATCAATAGTATCAACTGAGGAGCAATATTTTTTATACCAGTACGATATGAGAAATCTGTATAGGCTATATAAAATATAACTAAGCACAGGTCAACATTTAAAATACCAATGTGTTTAAAATAAAATACACTGTTTTTTTAGGATATGATCACAAGCATATACTGTTAACCTGTCAAGGATGTCCAAATTCATAAAGATATTCTGCTTGTCGTTCATAAATGTTTCACAGCAAAACAGAATCCGTATTCAAACATGAAAATGTACAGTAGTAGGAATAAAGATGCAATGCAGCACGTTTGACATATTTCTTGCCATATTTGTTAAAGAGGCTACAGTAGCAGAGTGGGTCATTGATTACTGGAGCTTCTTTTTCTAGGACTTTAATTTCCTACGATATTTGGTGAGGATGGTCGTCATGTTTAAATGTGTGTTTGTGTTGTGGCCATATTTTGTGCATCCATGAACAGTCTAATCGAGCCTTAAGCTGCCTTTCCTGAAATGAAGGGCAGTATGTCACACCTTTCACCTCAAGACAGCATGCTGCCACTTTATAGACCAGAGGATACCAAGTGCTGGCCCTGGCAAGTCTTCCCTAACTCCAGCTTTATAAAGTTAGCATACCTTCACTTCTGAGTTGAGTTGTATATACCGTATATTACTCTGTCTGTTAACCTCCTTTGACATCTGATCACTAATGTCCTGAGAGAACTTTAGATATTTCTGTGTGGGCTGGGCATGCTGTAAACTTGCAGGGCTTAACTCATAACAGCCCTACTCTTCAGTGTGCCACCTTTGTAGATCTGACAGGATAATGAGTAGCCTATCACAGGCTACATACAGCACAGGAGGACCCATCCAATCCCCAACACCTACTCCAATGATCAGCTCTTCTTCAAGTAATAATATAAATAGATTTATTCAAACATCTTATTTTGCCTACTTTATACTAGTTTACATCTTTGAGAGATGGAAAAATTACTAGCATCAACAGGATACCAGAAACCAACTGTGAAGAGGAAGCAGGTTGATCATATAGTACATTGACATGCACACACACTCTAAAGCTATATCAGTGCTGGACCGTCTATCAGAGTCTTTGAAGGAAGCTTACTGTACACAGAACGCAACCCAAGCCACAAGCTAACTGAATATATAGACATGTATTTTCCAAACCCACTTAGTTTAATGCATGATTATGCAGGAGGAGATTTTATCCTTGCAGAATCAGGTCTAAGGCAGGACCACCAATCCTTTGTAGCGCATATTGATTTATTTACATATCCATGCTCACACATACTGGGCCAATTTACAAAAAAAAAAAATAAAAAGTTGACCTAACTGTACATTTTTTGAGATGTGGGAAGAAACCAAAGTACCTGAAGAGAACCAGTGCCAGAATATATGATATCCATGTCACTGGGACTGTGAGTCAGCAGCACAAACCACTGTACTAAGGTATCTGCCAGTTAAGTAAACAGTGTTCTTAATAATCAGGGTCACACAATAATGGTACAAATTGATATTATTGACATATTTTACATTTGTATAAGCAGTATTTTAAGGAAACATGGCCATGATGCTTCTGTTGTTGAAGCCAGAGCATATTTCTTGCAGGACTGAATCTAGCTGGTCTTAGCAAATCTGAACACCACTTGCACAAGTGGAAAGTTTTCAGTGTTTGTATATTTACTCTGAGTGTGTGTAAACAGTTTGTCAAATAAATATAGAAAGTGGAAATTGAGGTTTAGGTGAGGAGATCTGCTATTCTTGTTTCAGGTTTTCTGAAATTGTAAGTTGTTTTTTTTTTGTTAAATATGCTAAGTTGTCAGGTTGCCTAATCAATACAGATTTCTTCCTCCACATTTTTTTGACCAATAACAAATTATGTACTATAGAATGGGATGCATGCACACATACATATTAAAAAATAATATTAAAAAAACATAACTATAAAAAAAATCTGCCTAATTTTCATTTCCATAAAGGGAAGACATTATGCCAAGGTTAACGACGCTTACAGAGGTTCTCAGAAGAAAGACTCTTGTCCCGATGTCTGCAAGAGTCAGCAAAGCTCAGTCTGATGGATTATCTGTAAATGGAGGCAACTTAAAATCACTAGCAATCTGCCAATAGCAGGTTATCCCACCAAACTGAGGGAATACACTCACTAGAGGATAATGTTCTCCAAAAACTCCAGTTAAACATAAAACCTTTCACAAAGAGAATGAGTTAACATGGTCTGCATGAAAGTTTAGGAAGGAAGAGGTCTCCACTCTCTTAAATTAAAAAAAAACAAAAAAAAAAAACATAATTGGTTACTAAAGTTTTTAAAACCACAAGGCACATGTGTATTTCTGTCTAGCTGCTAGACGATTGTAAAGTGCAGCTTTATTTGTTGGATTGTAGCACCTTAATTTGGTAATAACAAACATGAGCATTTCTAGAATTTAAATCATGAATTGGCTGAAGAACTCAGGCTGTTACTGAACTAATTTATGACTCTGGGTCATCTTTGAGATTGCTGTTATTTCTTAGATATTGTGAGGTAGCCACTGATCCTTTTGTTTTTGTAAAAGCCTGCTGTGAGACATGCCCGGACACCATCAGACAGACACCGCATCTTTATGAAAAGGTCTTTTATTTTTTCCTCCATAATTCACACAACTCAGTCCCGCACAGTCCACTGGGCCTTCTTGCCCCAATCACCTTAATACTGGGCCTTTCTCACTCTGTCCCTTGGACCGTCTTTCCTCTCTCTATGGGAGCCTTGTCCTGCTCCCACTCCCGACTCTAGCTCCCCGAATGTAGGAAGGCGGGCCCTTTTATCTTCACCCAGATGTGTTCCAGGTGCTCCCTCTGACGTCACTTCCTGGTGTGGCGGAAGAGCACTTGGAAGCACTCCAGGCGACCCTGGAGGGATTCTCCTCCATCTTCCCGGGTGTGGCAGAAGTAAATCCATCCTGGGCCCCCTGAGACTTGGGGTGCCCCCTGGCGGGGGCCACAGGATAAAATAGGCGTAAGCCTCCTTGTTCCTTTCCTGTGGTCCTCCTCTGTTCCAGGGCGGTTGCCCCCTCGTGGCCCGGAGGACGTATGTGCCACCTTCCGGTCCTTCCAGGCATCCCAGCCGGGTCGTAGCCCCAGCGGCTCGCCACACTGCATTCTATAGTATTTTTTCCACAGTGTACCAATTAAGTTTGCACCTTCCTTATGCATATTGTATTAGATACAGTGCTGAAAAAGTATTGCCACCTTTCTGATTTCCTCTGTTTCTGCCAGTTTTTACTACTGAATGTTTCCAGGTTTTCAGCACAAATGCAATATTAGATAATAGGTATATGAAAAAATTGTACATTTAATTCCTTATGTCGACCTTCAATGGCATTATGCAGTACCAGTAGGCACTGTTTGTATAAGTAAGTGCATCTTTCCACATAATAACTAGTTGCACCAACTTTACGAGCCAAATTATTTCTGTAATTCAAGCCCAGTCTCGCATCACTTTGGAGGAATGTTATCCTACTTTCCTTTGCAGATCTGCTTTAGTTCTGTAACATTGGTAAGTTTTCATGCACAAACTGCTTGTTTAAGATCCTGCAACATCATCTTTATTGGGTTTAGGGCAGGACTTTGAATACGCCAGTCCAAAACTTCAAGTCTGATTCTTTTCAACATTCTGAAGTGGCCTTAGTTTGTGTTTTAGATCATCATTATGTGACATGGCCCAACAACTCTTCAGTTTCAAGTCATGGACAGATTACCAGACACTCTCCTTAAGACCTTTGTAAGAACAGAATTCCTTCTTCTTTCAATTAGAAAAAGTCTTCCAGGTCTAGAGGAAGCAAAACACTTCCACACCATCACATCTAACTGTTGTTCTGATGCTGTGTTTTTATTTTACACCTGACTTAATAGGACCCAAGTAGTCCATGGTTACATTTACCCTTAAAACATTTTGCAATCATCCATGTGCTTCCTATAAAATAAAAGATATGCATTTATTCTTCTTGGTTAACAATTCTTCCACCTTCCTACTCTTCAAGGAAGACCGTTTTTGTTCAGAAGCCTGCAGTTCTTTAGATGTTTTTTAGGACCTTTTATTGTTTCCTTTATATGCTCTTGGTGTGATTTTGGTAGGACATCTAATCCTGGGACGAATCAGTATGGTTCAATTATTTTTCAATATGAAATATTGTCTTATACTATGGTTTGGTGGATACTCAGAACCTTAGAGATGGCTTTTTAGCCCATTCCAGACTCTTAGATATCAACAGATTTTTATTATGATCTCTTCAGGAATTTCTTTTGATCATGAATCATGGAAAACTTTGTGCTGACAAAATGAGTGATGTTTTTTCTCTCAATGTCTATGAAAATGCAATAATAGGGGAATGCAGGATGATGCAAATACTTTTTCAGACACTCGGAATGCAGTTTTATTAATATGAATAAAAGATCTGCTTTATGAAGAAAGGATGTTTCACTTAAAATGTTAAATCATTGTATGAAGCAAAGTTTGTATTCTGAAACCCCCTTAATCTAAATAAATGTTGCAGGGTGTTGGAGCCTATCCTGGTAGAATTTGTCTTAAGACAGGAGCCAGTCCTGAACAGGGTACCAGGCCATTGCAGAGCCCTCCTGCATATATCCACAGTAACATGGGGCAGTAGGAGGAAAGGCAAAGTGTCCATGAAAAACCTACACCAACTTGGCAGAATGTGTGAATTCTAATGTAGTGCTGTCTGGCCAGGATATGAATTAAGATGATAAGAGTTATAAGGTAGCAATGCTAAGCATTGTGCCACTGTGTACAAAAACAAACTTGATATATGAAAACAAATATAAAAGTTATATAAACGTTTTAAAATGAAATTAGGTATGTTATTGACATTGCATAGCTCAGTGGTAAGCACTGCTTTTGAACCTCTCCAGAGACCTGGCATTTGAGTCTCTGGATACTGTGGGTCTATGTGGAATTTGTGCATCCTTGGCTTTTTTGTGAGTATTCTGGTTTCCGTCCACAACCCAGCTGGTCTGATGTGAGTGAGTGTGCCCACTGATGAGATGGCACTCTGCACAGAGCAGAATCCTGCCTTACATCTCACCCAGTGTTTCAGGGTTTTCCATCACCGTAATTTGGGTTAGGCAGGTTCAACAATGGATACTTGAATGAATGAATGAAGGAGATGTTATAGCAGACTGCAGTGGTTCACCTACTGTATTGGCATGGACTTTGCTTGTTCTTCCTGTGTCTGAATTTGTTCCCTTCCATTGTGCAAAGACATGCAGTTATATTTACTGACTTGACATAGTGTGTCTGCCCTGCAATCACCCGGCCAGCTTTGGCAACCCCCATTGAACATGAAAACGAAAGTTTCTGTATAAGTCAAACAGAGATGTACTCTGCATGAGTATTAAATCCACTCATTTTCCCTGTTACGTCAATCAGAACATTAACACACCATACAGAAGCTGAAATATTTCCTTGGAAGTTTAAATTGACAGCTTGCTTGTGCTATTATAGTGCCACACCAGACATAAAGACGATGAATGTTCCAATGTACTTAGTGACGTCCCGAGAACTGTCTATGAAAGCTCTGTGTAGAATGTTTAACGAAGAGCTGACTGCAATATCACTACTGCTTATATTAGAGATCATTGGTGGGTACATTAAATTTTGGTTCCTGCCTTGCACCCGATGTTGTCACCTTTAGGCTTGGACCCCCTGCAACTCCAAAGTAGATTACATGGTATGACAGGGAATGACATGAAAACTCACCAGTGAGAATTTGGGTGCCAACCTGGCAATTCTGTTTAATAAACAAACAAGCAAAAAAAAAAAAAAAAGAAGTGCACAATGCAAAAGACAGCTATAGTATTCTAAAACAAGGATTTCCAGTCAGGAATGCAGAGGTGGTTTAAGGAGGGATCATTCAAGAGCTCTGTCCATGACAAGATTGGGGTCCAAAATGAGATGCCTCCTTCCAGAGATGTCCAGGAGGGGTAGGACATGCTCTGGGCACCGTGGGCAGGGTTATGTGCCCTCATTTGCCATTTCTCAGAGCTGTGGGTGGAAGAGAAGAAACCATTAGTGACAGTGCCTCCTATTATCCCAGAGTGGTACCAGTTGAGCCAGGAAGGTGTCTCCCAGGTGCACATGCAATGACAGTGAGTTCAGTTATGGATGGATTTACAGAAAGTTCAGTATGTGCGGAATCCTGAAAAAAATTGGAAAGCAAATCTAAAACTGAGTTTACACTTTTGTGTATCTTCAGGTTATTCTCAAGCCTATTACCTAAAAAGTTATATTTTTAAATGTATTTATTTATAATTATTTTAAATATCTTCACCTATTTGTACACTTATGTGGGTATCTTAAATTTCAAGACAAAACATTAACATCTCTGAAAGAACAAGCATAAACTGTAGCTTAAATGTAACCTGATTTAGTGTTGCAGAAATCACATCTCACATCTAGTCTCTCTCTGCTGTTGTGATAACTGAGATTGAAAAATTAAGAGAACAAAGTTAATGTCTGGTGGTAAAAGTGCCTAAATGAGGCATCTTTATCACGAGTGTTTGAATCAACAAGATTGCAAATAAACCCCAAAAAGAGAGTGTTGCCAAGCTTCAAGATGTCTTGTGGTTTCAAGACACAATTTTTCTCACCAGGCCATGTTTCCGGAGTGTTTGTCATTGCAGCCAGGAACAGGAAGCAGTTCAGATGCAGCCATGTGTGAGCTGGCCACCGCAGTATTAATGTAGGCATCCTCCCCCACTCTCAGTGTCTTGTTATAATTCCATTAGAAATACCCAAGATCTCGAACATAATGGTGTCTGCTTATAATATGTAAAAAATAAAGGCTTTCAATCATGAAGATGGGGTAGGAGAAACAACAGAACACTATAGCAATAAACAACTGTCTTCAGAGCTTAAGCCTTACTGGCAGGATTTTAGTGAGAAGTCAAAGAAAATGACACCTTTTATTCGCTAAATAAAAAGATTACAATATGCAAGCTTTCGAAGCAACTCCAGGCCCTTCATCTTGTCTGAAGACCTTGGGTTAGACCTTGGCTCTTGGGTCTAGGCAAGGTACACCATTACATGTTTAACATTTTCTTGATTTACTGTCCTCTTTCTCTCGCAGTCTAACTACATTTTTTCCATGTCTTTTGCACCTCTCTGCCTGGCTTTTCTGTTACTGTTGCTCTGCCCTATTGTGCATGTCTTTTTCTCTTTCTCTTTATCTCATTTTTGTCTTTGCTACCTCTCATACAATTTTGTATGTTTTTTTCTGAAGCAAAATTCTTGTTGCTTTGATATACACCTTTCATTGGTACTTTCTGTAGAAGTTGCTATATAAAATAAAGGTGTGGCCAGTGTTGGGGGTAATGTATTAAAAGTAACGTGCATTACGTAGTCAGTCATGTTACACAATGCTAATTTTATTGAAATAAAAGTACTTGAGTGAGTTATAAAAAAACACAGATATGCGTTACTACATTACAGTGGAAGTTTATTCCTGCTACACCAAACTGTGTCATTGCTAGCTCTCAGTTTTACATCGTGTGCAGAGTGCACTTTGGCCGTCTGGTGACGGCTAAAGAGTAAGGGGTTAAGCACATGTGTAATTAAATGAAAAGAACTGAACAAAAGATGTGACTACAGTATACATTTAATCCTGAATGTGCTGATTTGTAAATTTAATCAGCCAGATTAGGGTCACAGTAGTCATAAGGCAAGGGCAAACTTTGTGCCGGTCCTTTGCAGGTCTCAATCGCACACCCAAGCAGAAATGAGTTTGCTGTGTGCAGTGCTGTAACAGAAGCTTAAAAATAAAATGCCAGTTCAGTTTACATCTGTATATTTGTTATACAGTGGTGTGAAAAACTATTTGCCCCCTTCCTGATTTCTTATTCTTTTGCATGTTTGTCACACAAAATGTTTCTGATCATCAAACACATTTAACCATTACTCAAATATAACACAAGTAAACACAAAATGCAGTTTTTAAATGATGGTTTTTATTATTTAGGGAGAAAAAAAATCCAAACCTACATGGCCATGTGTGAAAAAGTAATTGCCCCCTTGTTAAAAAATAACCTAACTGTGGTGTATCACACCTGAGTTCAATTTCCGTAGCCACCCCCAGGCCTGATTACTGCCACACCTGTTTCAATCAAGAAATCACTTAAATAGGAGCTGCCTGACACAGAGAAGTAGACCAAAAGCACCTCAAAAGCTAGACATCATGCCAAGATCCAAAGAAATTCAGGAACAAATGAGAACAGAAGTAATTGAGATCTATCAGTCTGGTAAAGGTTATAAAGCCATTTCTAAAGCTTTGGGACTCCAGCGAACCACAGTGAGAGCCATTATCCACAAATGGCAAAAACATGGAACAGTGGTGAACCTTCCCAGGAGTGGCCGGCTGACCAAAATTACCCCAAGAGCGCAGAGACGATTCATCCGAGAGGTCACAAAAGACCCCAGGACAACGTCTAAAGAACTGCAGGCCTCACTTGCCTCAATTAAGGTCAGTGTTCACGACTCCACCATAAGAAAGAGACTGGGCAAAAACGGCCTGCATGGCAGATTTCCAAGACGCAAACCACTGTTAAGCAAAAAGAACATTAGGGTTCGTCTCAATTTTGCTAAGAAACATCTCAATGATTGCCAAGACTTTTGGGAAAATACCTTGTGGACTGATGAGACAAAAGTTGAACTTTTTGGAAGGCAAATGTCCCGTTACATCTGGCGTAAAAGTAACACAGCATTTCAGAAAAAGAACATCATACCAACAGTAAAATATGGTGGTGGTAGTGTGATGGTCTGGGGTTGTTTTGCTGCTTCAGGACCTGGAAGGCTTGCTGTGATAGATGGAACCATGAATTCTACTGTCTACCAAAAAATCCTGAAGGAGAATGTCTGGCCATCTGTTCGTCAACTCAAGCTGAAGCAATCTTGGGTGCTGCAACAGGACAATGACCCAAAACACACCAGCAAATCCACCTCTGAATGGCTGAAGAAAAACAAAATGAAGACTTTGGAGTGGCCTAGTCAAAGTCCTGACCTGAATCCAATTGAGATGCTATGGCATGACCTTAAAAAGGCGGTTCATGCTAGAAAACCCTCAAATAAAGCTGAATTACAACAATTCTGCAAAGATGAGTGGGCCAAAATTCCTCCAGAGCGCTGTAAAAGACTCATTGCAAGTTATC